>OY992530.1:223776895-224407180 GCA_963921185.1 Dasysyrphus tricinctus | reverse complement strand
TGTAGTCAGTGTAAACCAATTGTATCGGTCACAAAATGAAAATACAGTCGACTCCCTCTTAACTGAATTCTCACGGGATACCAAAATTATTTCAAGTTAAAGAGTTTTGCAAAAAGTTGATTTAGAGAGAAATAAATAAGTTTGGAAATTTGAGAGGAGTATACAACAAACATGGTAACAAAATTCTTGTTAGAGGGAAATTTGATTTAGGGGGAGTTCTGCTTAGAGGACGTCGACTGTAGTAACATAAAATTGGTAGCCAATTAAATTATCTACAAGATTGATTATGACAAATTTTGTCCTAAACTTGACGGTTAAGGAGTTATTGTGCTGTAAAGAGGGAATAAACTGAAAATCTTACAAAATACGAAATTTTAGCCTTTTTTGGGAGCTCCATAGCGTTGATTGTAGTGGTTGTACAAAAATACTTTCCTAGTCATATTTGTAGGAAATTTTATTTTCTACAAAGTTTCCATATACTTTTTTCCGTTAAAATATACTGGAAAGAAGTTATAAGCAAAAAACTGAAAAAAGTGCCAATTTTTTGTAGTTTTTCCAGGATTTTGAAAGGGGCGGAGGGGGCGTGGTTGTGGAATTTTGGAATTTTCATCTACTAACCATACCATATAACATATCAAAAATTTAGAACTACCCGACCTTTTGTAGGGTAAAACCTCTCTATTTACTGGACTAATGCTCTCATGTGCGAGTAGATACATTTTACATGGGAAAGCAGTTTGATGTGTTCCATTGAAAAAAGCTAGCAAAGTACTTGCAAGTACTTCGCCAACTCCAAACGAAAACGCCTAGTTACGATTTGGTCGTTTTGGTTAAGTTTTCGTAAATTTTTGCCGTTGTGGGACGTGAGAGAGCTCACCGACCGCTCTTTTGTAAATGGTCGGATGCAAAAATCAAAATGGTGGAAGCAAACTAAAATGAATTTGGCATTTGGTGCATAGTTTTAATTTTGTTTTCTTTTTGATGAATGAGTGAAGTAAAATCTAAAATTTTTTTTTAATTAATTTATATCACATCGAATTTTATTCGTTGCGCTAAGTAAAAAATTAAAAGCTTATCACTCTGTGCTGCAAATAAGCATGAGAAAATTAACATTGAGCAAATCATTATTTGCCCATTATGGATGACTTTGTGAAACTGAAGTTTCGGAAAGCTACTTTTCGGTTGGTTTTGAATTAAACCGTCACCTTATCAGACTTAACAAAACCCAAGTGGGAACAATTTGAAAAAGTAAAAAACTGTTTTCACTTAAGATGCCTGAGTGCGAATAAACGCTATCAGGTTTTTTTCTCAGCTAAAATAGCGTCATCATAATATTTTGTTTGTTTTTTGGTAAAATCATGATAATTTTATTAAATAAAAGATATTATTTTGAATAACTTAAAAACACTTATTTTATTTATTTATTTACTTAAATGCATTTCGGAAGCAATGCTTCCATCGTCAGTAAGTTTTATATAAATAATAATACGAACAAAATTTTTGATTGATATTAAATACAAATAACTCAATACAAACAAAACAAATTACACAAACAAATTTATAGTGAATTTAGGATCTATTATAAAATTTTTTGAAAATTGGATCTCTTATTGGTCCATCGTCACTATTCATGAAATTATTTCTATTTTTAACAATATAAAGAGATTCATATGCATCTAATTCATAAGGATTATTAACATTTCGAATTAATTTTAAATTTTGTAAGTTAAAATTATGGTTATTATCCAGCATTTGTTGTGCTACACTCGACTTTTCAGGTTCATTGTATTTTACATGGGCAAAATGTTCCTTGAATCCTTTCACAATTGGTCTTCTTGTCTGTCCTATATATTCCTTTCTACAATCGCTGCATCCAATAGAGTATATTCCTGATTGTTGATTTTTTTTCAATTTTGTCCTTTGAGCCACTAATCAGATTTTTAAGTTTTATCTCACTACACTGGCTTATTTTTATATTTTGTCTACTAAAAATTGGTCTTAATTTTGATGTTATTTCTGGATAAAAATTGAATTTTGACCATTTCTTTTGTTCATCTTGTTCATCTCTGATTAAATCTAAAGTTGTATAATTTCTTAAGTTTTGTTTTCTTCTATGTGCAATTGTCATATCATCTATTAATTTTTCTGTATATCCATTTATCTTTGCTATTTCTTTGATGGAAGCATTGCTTCCGAAATGCATTTAAGTAAATAAATAAATAAAATAAGTGTTTTTAAGTTATTCAAAATAATATCTTTTATTTATTTCATGAAAAAACACGTTGAAAATCTCCAATATAACCTATTATCTGACACCTTAATTGGTGTACCTCAAGGGAATGACTTGGCTGCATAACTCTTTTTGCCTATTATTAATGACATATACCTGTTTTCATCAGAAGTTCTATCTGTCTTATGTTCTCAGATGACATAAAATTACTTAGTTGCATTAAATCTCACAACGATTATCTTTTTCTCTAAAAAGACCTGGAGTTTAAGATAACTGGAGTATTTCTAATGAGTTGTTTCCTAACCCTCTGCGACTGACTTGACTTTTTTTATTGCCATTCCACTGACGTGGTAGTACACCAGACACCATTAGGACAGCTTGTATTTCAAAAACTTGTCTCATATTGATATTTTTAACTATTCTATTTTAAAGCTAAGAGTGTCCATTACTATTTTTAATTACTCATTGTTAAATAAAAATCCACATATAAAGTTAAACAATTTTTATTAATACAACATTAATAGTTCTTCAAAAACTAACCCATATAAGAAAAAATAAAAAAAAGGAGATCAATTCATCGGTAAAAAAAAAAATAAAATCAAAAATAAAAATCACAAATTTTGTAGGCAGTCATCACAGAGTGGGTTAGAGCATTGGAGGCAAATTGGCTTCAAGCAATCACAGCAACAATATCCAGTCTTCATTTTAATTTTAGTTGGACAAAACAAAACTCTACTGACCGTCATTCGAAATTCTCTTGGCAATCTTTCGTTGTACACGCGGCTCTTCATGTGATCTAGCACTTGTGCTCTTGCCATATTCAAAATAAAAGTGGCTCTTCTCATTCGAGATGTCCTGGGGCACTCTTGTCTATTCCAAGTAAATCCTTTCTTACTTTTGTAAAATTTTGAAGTTTCTTGGTGCACATTATATGTGACGGGTGCTTCAGGTGACACTTCTTCATGTTGTTCTGGTTCCTCCTGTTCATCTGAAACGTCATCGGCTTCCAGGAATTCGGTTTCTGGTTGAAAACTTGCGTCATCACCTTCATCGTCGAAATCTCGCTCGCTTTCTTCGTCCAACCACTGTTACAATAGCAGGTCGTGACTTGCAAAGTTTCCAGTCGATGTTCGTTTCAATCTTTGTGACTCTTGGTTGTTATTTGAGTGAGTCATCTAAAAAAGCACCAAATTATACTCAACCAAACAATTTTACTGACGTGGTGTCTAGGAGACACTATGAACATAAACAATAACACTGAGGTGGTGGTCTCACAGACACATACCTTAATATTGACGTGGTTGTCTCGTAGACACTCTCCTTCACACAATAAGCGATGAACACGCCAGGACAGCTCACTATACACTAACGCATGCTTGAACATACGACCGAAAGCAAAGGTACTGAGAACGCGCAGGTCAATTTATATAGAATTATAATAGTAATAATAGTATTCTGTATACCTTGCGCGCAGGTCAAATTTTAAAAAATAACGGTGAAATACCAGATTTTAGATTTTGTGGTGTCTGTCGGACTACCACGTCAGTCGCAGAGATAGAGATTTGAAATGAACTCTCTTGGTTACTATTGAAGCTCATAAAAATATCTTTCCAACGATATATATCACGTCATTATTGGTCTTGGAGTTTGGTGTGTCCAGTTCTCCTTTGTATGGAAAAGAGAATGTCCTTAGAGGTACCGATTTATCACCTTAGACAAACAGTTTTTGGTCAAAAACTTTATTTTAGGGCATACAATTTTGATTTAAGGGATTTCTGATTTTAAAAAATGATTTTGGGAAATAACAGACACCCTAATGTACATTTATATGACTTTTAGTGAAAAAAAAATTAATTTGCCTTCTTTCACTAATTATTTAATTACTTCTACATTTTTATCGTCCGATTTTGAAAAACTTTGGATCAAATCTTTGTTAAAAAAATTGTTTTTCACTTGAGTCTTTCAAATTATTTTAAATATTTTTTTTTCTATCCATATGGAGCAACCAAAAACTAGAAATTTTTCAAAAATACTCGTTTTTGAAACTTTGAATGCCTGTAACTTATAAAATTTCAATCCGACTTATACAAGTAGTACATCGTCGGAAGGAGACAGATCACATCATTCCGAAAATATACATTTTATGTAAAATAGCTAAGCCATTAGCGAGATTTATGGGAATATCTGGAAAAAAAATAATTTTGATTTTCGTGTTCAGTGATTCAAAATTAGTCTAGAAAATATATTTTTTCTAAGGGCCCAACCATGACCCAAAATTTTGTAAACTAGTGTTATCGCACATAACCCATATGGTTCACCTCGTGAAAATAAAACGATGTGGGTTAGTGCAAAAGCAGTGCTTATATCAGTCTCTTTTTTTCTTATGTTTATTTGTTTTTCATGTAAGCACTTGTCTCTTTTCCTCTCTATTACTAATACTGCTGACAAATCGCTGACATCCATTCACAATGGTAAATAGCCCTCTGCCGGTCAGAGTGAAAACCTCTATCTGGGTTATTGAAATTAACCTCGATAGAAACCTAGATCCCATGTTGTTTTTGTAATGCATGTTAGAAGATAACCAGAGATAATAAAACGCAGCTATTGAAAGCTATTTGATTAACGGCCTTGATCTCTGGTTGTTATTGGACTCGGACTGTAGTGCCACCTTAAGTAAGTGCATAGAACTTTTAGTTTAGACTCTTGGAATTCAAATATAAAGGTAACTCCTTACCCTCAATTTATTGTTCATCATAATACATATTATTCTTATAAGCAAATTCAAGTAACTCATTACTTGGTTGCTTGCCGTTTTGAAGAAAAAAATTTAAAATTTTGGTAAGAATTTATCAAACGAGCCTTTATTAATTGCTTAAAACGAACCTACACCTAAATAAATAAAATAAATAAAAAAAGCGTTTTTCAAGAGGAAACATCTTTAACAAATTTATACCTAACCATCATCTCCATCTTTAGATTTTGAAACCCATCCTGATTAAACCCAAAATCTTTTCCCTCTTTAATAATTAAGATTAGGCCTTCGTTTAACTCAGGAACCCGCATTGAGGCAAAAATTATATAGAAAATAAAATCAGACCTCTCCTTTTATACTAAAAAGAGATATCACAATCTTATTTTTAATAAACAGGTGCTAACATTATCCTTAGGAGGGTTGACGTTGACTTTGTTGTTATATATTTTTGTTTTGAGGATAAGATAATGAAATTACTTTTGTGAACAGATTTTGGTTGGGTACTTACTTTATTTATATTTTGTATATCTAAGACTGAGACAAAAAAACGTGTTTAAATATCATTGACACATTTTTGTGCTATTTTGCTATTTTTATAATAATATCCTTGAAAAATCCTGAATTTTTAGATTTTACTATATTTTTTTCTTTCTTCTTTTATCTAATTTCATGTCCTACACAAATTTCTATGCGGATGTTTGCTGAATCCTTAATATGAACACACTATCTACTCTCGAAAATCGATTCATTTTTCGCTATGATGCTGCTGCTGCGATGGATTAATAAAACCAATCTCGTGGTTTGCACACGAAATACCTCAATTTATATAAAAACAATGATTGAACTTTATATTCTTCGGATGATGTGAATAAATTTTGAATAAAAATGCTACTTTACTGGCATTGATTTCCATCTGTGTATATCTGGACTATCGTTAAATATTATAAATCATCATCATGGATGCTCATAAATGGCGCCCAATGCGAAATCAATGCTATTCAATATCGTATCGAAATCATTGACTTCAACTTCGTATGCATCTGTAAATACCTGATCTATGCTCATTTATACGTATGATGCACATAAATGGACAAATGTCGCCAATAACAACACTCAATGCGATGACTGCAACTGGCATACATTGACGACGACTTAATATCACCCATATTTGGTACTATTTATGGCATGATTTTTACGCTCTACAAAATCACTGGAATTCACGTGAACTCATGTGCATTTCTGAATTAACAAAATGAAATACTTCAAAAATAATTATTAAAATTGAATATTTTGTGAAATGTGTGTGATATCGACTACCGTCACCGTCACCACTCCGTAACTCCGTCACCACACCAATGCGATTAATATCCTGTGAATATTTTCGTGCATTCTTCGCGTCCTGTTGATTTTTTATTTCGTTTTGTTTGATTTGTCCTGTGAAGCTCTTTTATCGGCCACATTGAGGACATATCAGAAGGCAGCTTGTGACACGGATCAAGTAATAATATCATGCCCCAGGGGAACAAGCATATCCATTGAATTCGCGCAGTACAATAAGTTCATAGCCAAAGGTGAGTGAGTATATTCAATTTGTATAACCCGAAGACTGAAAGAGACGATATTGAATAATTTTCATTTATTAATTCTTGTCCTTTTTCCGCAAGAGCTTTAGTAAAAGATCCATTCTGTCAAGTGCAAGTGGTGTATCTGATTGGGTATATGTGTGTGTGTGTGTGTAGATGTGAAAGGTTGGAATTTTAAGCGAATATTTATTGTGATTTTTATAAGTGTGTGAAGTGCGATGATGCCGGCCGCATCAAGCACATACATAAATGGTAGCAACAGCATTTGTGTTATCGTTAGTGATGGGCTTAATTTTTAAGAGGAAGTAGCTCTTTAAAACGCATCATAATAATTTTTTTTGTTGTTCTGATATGCTTGACAGAAAAAATTATATGCAAGGAATTTTACCAATTAAAAATGGCTGTTCGGATAAAAAATATTGACATTATTGTCGATGAAAAATTTAATTCTATTGAGAACAATAAAAAGATTTTTTTTTTAATATTGGTTAATGAATTTAAATTAAATTAATTTATTTGCAAACATTTTTTTTGTTTAATCCTACTGAGCCTGGGAATTTTTCGATATTATTGCGGAATGGTTAAGTTTATCATTACTATTGCTACCGATCTTCTTACTGAGTTTCGCAAAACTTTTCAAGAAATTCCAATAGTGGATCAATCACCAGTGTCTTTAGAAGCTTACTTATTAACAAAAGGTGACGCTACAGTTATGGGTAGACTGGGGGCTCAACCAACAAGCTTCTTCTATCCGACTGGCTAGCCGTCTCCAGTTTCGCAAGCCAAGTTGGTTTGGGTCCTCTTCCACTTGCGTGTGCCATCTGTTTTGCTGTCTTCCTCTACTGCGCCGTCCCATGGGGTTGGATTCAAAGACTTTCGTGGCCAGAGCATTGATGTTCATTCGCTCTAGATGATACACATACAGCCATCTCAGCCGTTGGTTCTTCACTTTTGTGGCTAGTTCGGTGTCGGTGTACAGTCCATACAGTCTGATGATGTATCTTCTTCACCATATCTCATCTATACAGATGGGACCAAAAATCACCCGGGGAGTTTTCTTCCCAAAACAGCCTTAAGCGCTCTTATCCATGCCTCCGCATCATACATAAGGACCGGGATGATAAGCGTTCTATACAGGGACACTTTAGAAGGCATTGGTTCTCAATAATTGCCTTTTAGCTCAAAGATACAGCGATAAGCAAAAGTAATTTTTTGTTTGGTCTCAGTACTGGTATCGTGTGCTGAGTTGATAGCGGAGCCTAGGTACACAAAGTCTCTGACCACCTCAAAATTATAGCTGTCTATAGTGACATTCTGTCCGAGACGTCGATGTTGGGTGTCCTTTCTTGCTGACAGCATATATTTAGTTTTGCTTTCATTCACCGTTAAACCTTTCTCCTTGATGGCTTCCTCCTCAATACTCATGAAAGCATCAATGATATTACGCTTTGTCTGTCCAATTATGTCAATATCGTTGGCGTAAGCGAGTAATTGGACAGATTTTGAAAGATTGTGCCTCTAGTGTTGACGTGAGAGCTTTGCACTATTCTTTGAAGAACGATGTTGAAGAAGTCGTGTGACAGCTCGTCGCATTGGCTAAAACCTTTTTTGATATCAGAGGTACCGGTGCCCTCTCCAATGTCATCCTGTTCAAGCCGACGAGTTTGGGAGGGATGCCAAAACCAAACTTGACATTGTTCTATATAGCTTAACTCTGAAGATGCTGTCATACGCGGTCTTGAAATCAATGAAAAGTGGGTGTCAATTTGAAGCACTTAGGTTTTTATTCTGCCGTAGTGCGAATATTTGGTCGTGATGAACTTTTCTGACCTAAGGCCACACTGATATGGACCTATCGTTTGTTGACGAATGGCTTCAGGTGTGCACAAAGTACGGCAGAAAAGATCTTGTATGCGATGTTAAGGAGACTGATGCCTCTGCAGTTGGTGCAGTCCGGATGATCACCGTTCTTCAGGATCGGGTAAATAATGCTGAGGCATCACGCATGCTTTCCTCCGACCATATTTTTCAGATGAGCTGGTCCTTATCAATTCATCAGCAGCCGCTTTGTATAGCTCGGCCGCAAGACCATCAGTTCCAGCAGCTTTCTTCGACTGAAGTTAAAATATAGATATCTGCACTTTGACCTAGGTCGTCCAGATTGATTGGTGCAATCTAGATGCCAGCGGGTCGTCGCGGCCTTAAAACAATTGATAAGAAATAAATTGTTTATACCTATCATCAGCACCGACTGCGATTCAACTACGATTTTCCCCTGATAGTCCTTGCAGGTTTTGGTTCAGGCCTTGTAACCCTTGGAATTTCTTTTTCTTTTTGTTAAGACTTCCGGACTTCATTCCTGCAAGGTCCATTATAAGGGTTAAGGCTTATAAGGGTTTTATCGAGCGTGCACTTCATATTTCGTGTGAGGAAGAGGAGTGTTAAAACCATCTGTTGCTACAAACCGAAGCTAGGATAATTCTTTGTTGGATCTCCACTAAGATATCATTTATGAAATTAATATTGACTCCAAGGTAGATAAACTTCTTAACTACTTCGAAGTTGTTGCTATCAATAGTGACCTACACGGTTGATAGATCTTTCAATAATGTTTGTTGATAGCATGTATTTGTGATCTTGTCTTTGTTTACTTGTAGCCCAACAAGTATTCTTCTATTGACGTGAAAGCCTCTATAACGACCGGTTGTTAGTGACTGATGATGTTGATATCATCGGCATAGCTTAGAAGTTGGATAGATCTATTGAAAACAGTGTCTTCAGTGTTAACGCATTTACCGATCTTTCATAGATTGGTTTTGATTCAAGTGGCTTAAGTGCGGTAAGAGTCCCTCACTACTTGATTTCCTCTTTCGGTAGGACAAAGGTGATTAGTTCGTAAGAGCTTTTCCCTGGTTGAATATTGCATCACGTATTTTCCCGTGTCATGGGTCACAAATGGATCACTTTTCTTGGGATCACAAGTCCAGCCGGGCCATACAGAGCTCCTGGAGATGAGTGCTGACATATGTGGCTTTGAAGTTGATGAATGAATGGTGAGTCTCGACCTGAAATTCAGTGGTCATTTCCAGGATCTGCCTGAGTGTGGATATTTGGTCTATGATCGATCTACCTGGCAGAAAGCCACACTATTAGTCCGGGAGCCGACCGTAAGATTACATTATCTCTTGCCAACTGATAGCTTTAGTGTAAACATTTACAAAACTACTGGTCGGACAATCTTTATCTGGTCGCAATGGTTAGAAAATGCACTTTTCAGATTGCATTTTCCGGTATATGTATACCTATAATAAAAGCAACTGCCATAAATGGGGTATCAAATGAAAGGTAGGACTGTCCTCTACACGATACCAATGGTCGGACACACCTTTTTTTCTGGCTGTTGCGATGAGTCAAACCATTTAAAAAAAAGGTATATTCTTAACACTGCGTTTTATATCAGAGAAAATTGAGTAAAATCATATCAAGTAGCTAGGAAAGTGGCCTTAACCACTTTTTTTTCTCATTTTCATCCAAGGATACATAAAATCCCTAATTTTAGAAAAATGGTCGGACTCGTGGCAACAGCCAAAAATGTCTGTCTAACCATTGGTATCGTATAAAGGACAGTCCTACCTTTCATTTGATACCCTAGCAGTTGCTTATTATTATAGGTATACATTTAGCGTAAAATGCAATCTGAAAAGTGCAGTTTCTAACCATTGCGACCAGATAAAGCTTGTCCTACCAGTAGTTTTGTAAATTTTTGCACTAAATCAATCAGTTGGCATCCAATTTTTGCGTGGCTGCGATGAGATAGGTAATCTTACGGTCGGACCAGTCATCGGATATGCTTCCTTCCGCTTCCAACCAAACTTAGCTGATGAGTTATTGAGTTCAGAGTCCTTCCAACACAGAGTCCTTCCAACACATCTCCATCATTAGATGCGGACAGACTCAAACTTTTGACTAGCATCTGGGCTCTCTGAAATCCCAAATCCCAAAAACCATATCCTTGCTTAACCGTAGGAAACTAGGCTGGCAAATAAGATGGCTGTAACGAACTCTAAACATTTTTTATGAACTCTTAATCTTATAGGGTGTCAGATAAGTTAAAGTTAGGTCTTTTTCTTCCAGACCATTGACGACACTGTTAATACACTTGTGGCAAAAGATACTGGTTTCAGGTGCCCGGAGCTGACTTTCTAAGCGCGAGCTCTGAACAAAAGTAAAAACAAGGCAACTCTTTCGAAAATGACTAGCTACTGACTGAACCGTCAAAAGTTGGTCATAGAAGAGCCCATTAAAACGAACTGAAACGATAATGCAGCATGGATGAATTCATTGACTTCTGTTCAACATTCGTGCCTAGAAAATCAGCTCTGGGCGAATGAAACCACTTTCTTTTGGCACAAGGTAGTGAAATATCCAAAATTTATGTGTTATTATTGTTGAGAGTTGATTCATTGGACTACGACATTATGTTTCCGCCGAACAAATTTTAACAACAACTAACCACCAAATTTCTCAACAACTAAGGAAACCTTACTAAAACCAGCGTCCGGTCAAGAAACCGAATCCCTTACGCATTTTAGGAGGACTTTTTTATGATTGGAATGCAGTTCTTCTTATATACCAAGGTTTCAGTTTAGCTTGGGAGACATTGTTGTTATCTTATCGCCTGGACGCCATTTTCAAAAATGTCACCCAATCTGTGGTCTGATTAGGAAACTGAAATCCTTTCTTGATATTTGTAATTCAATTTTAACATGCTAAGGATACAATTTAGCTTGGGACTCATTTTTGTAATGCTGTCGCGTCGTTTGAACAGCATTTTCAAAAATGGCGACCAATCTGAGCCAAATGGTAAAATAAAAAAAGTTGAAATTACTTGGAAAATTTCCATGTTGAGACTCACGATTTATGTCTTCAAAGGAAGGTGTTGAGCAGATGCACCTTCGGTTATAATATCAATGCTACCACCTTTCGGGAACATCCTTTTTGTTTGATTTCAAAGGGTGACACCTCCACTTTTTTGATAATTTGCACTATTGAGAACATGGAAAAAGTTGCAGAGACGCCTCCATTTGCCAAACGCAATTTGGGAAAATAATAGTTGATGTTTTAGAAAATAGGTGTTGAGTAGACCTGTCATCAAGTAAAATACCAGTGCTGCCACTTTTCGGTAACATCCTTTTTTGATATCAAAAACTTCTCCACTTCTTTTCGATATTTCGACTGTGAAAAAAGTTGCGGAAACGCCTCCAGATCCTTAACATGTGTTGGGAAAATAAGTTGCAAGTTTTTCATGTTCAAAATATTAAAAATCACCAAAAAAGTGGATATAAAAAAGAGTGTTTTCCGAAAAGTGGTAGTCTCTTAAGACATCAATCGTCGTTTTCCTAACACGCGTTTGGCATCTAGAGGGGTCTCCACAGTTATTTTTATGTTCAAAATATTTTCATGTTAAAATTATCAAAGAATGAAGGTTCCGAAAAGTGGCAACACTGATATTTTATCCGAAGGTGCGTCTACTCAACAACGATCTTTTAGAAGCATCAACCTTTATTTTAAGCATCGAGATATTACAAGTAATTTACGAAATATTTCCAATTTCTATTTGCCCTAGAGTGTGTGCCATTTTGGAAAATGGCGTCAAAGCGAAAATATGATCACCATGACTCCCAAGCTACACATTTTCCTAAGTATGTCAGCATGTCAAAAATAAATAACAAATATAAAAATTTAGTTTTCCCCCATTAAAAGCGCTTTTTTTTTGGTTTCCTGACCGGGCCACAGATTGGGCGCCAGTTTTTACAAAAATGATTACAAAAATGACTCCCAAGCTCAATTTCAAATTTAAGTGTGTAAGAAATGACGTCTCAAACAGAACGTCACTATAGACAGCTAAAATTTTGAGGCGCTAAGAGACTTTGTCTACCTAGGATCCGCTATAAACTCAGCGAACGATACAAGTGCTGAGATCAAACGAAGGATTACCCTTGCCAATCGCTGTTTCTTTGGGTAAGAAAGCAAATGAGAAGCAAAGCCCTCTCTCGAGCAACTAAACTATCCCTGTATAAGACGCTTATCATCCTGGTCCTGATGTATGGTGCAGAGGCATGGACACTGTCAACGGTGGATGAGAACCCGTTAGGCTGTTTTAAGGGGAAAATTCTCCGGGTGATTTTTGGTCCCGTCTGCATAGGTGGGGAATGGAGAAGAAGATACAACAACGAACTGTACGGGCTGTACAGCGACACCGACCTAGCCACAAAAGTGAAAAGCCAACGACTGAGATGGCTGGGTCACCTGGAGCGAATGGACACTAATGCTCCGGCCCGGAAAGTCTTTGAATCCAACCCCGTGGGATAGCGCAGTAGAGGTGGACAGCGGAAAAAGTGGCGCACGCAAGTGGAAGAGGACCTAAACCAACTAGGAGTGTGAAACTGGAGACAGCTAGCTAGAAACCAAGCCGTCTGGAAGAAGATTGTTGCTTGAGGCCATGGTCCACCCCGTCGTCTGCAGCGCCACCTTAAGTAAATAAGTGTTAGAAATGAACTCTAATCATATGAAAAAGATCCCCCCGGTTTCCTGATTTTTACAAACAAAACCAACTCTAATATTTTCTGTGACCTCTAGTCCAAATGGCTTTCTTCTAATTGAAGAACCCAACTGTTGTCCCTGGGGAAGAAACATTTGGAATAATGGTCACAAAAACTCCATTTAAGAGTCTTAAAAAAATGCAATTTTGATTATTTGTGTTTCTAATCTTCTTCCTAAAAAAATAAAGAGTAAATTTGATATGGATGAATAAGTTACTTCAAATGTCATCATTCATTTCATTCTTCATCCGTTATCCATTAATAATATTTATAAAAATCATTTACTTTACTGATTGAGTACCTACCTTTAGGAGAATCTAAATTTTTATTGATAAGTTCATTGAAATACTTCGTTTATACATTCTATTTTCAGATGGCATTGCAATCGATGAACTCTGCCCCACAGATAATCACCCAACTCAAATACGATCGAAATCGAAATATTTGCTACGCGGTTCGACATTTGGTTCGCCCACACAAGTTGTGCCAGCGAATCGATATGTTGGTGCCATTGCTAATGCTATTGGGCTAGCTATAGTTACCAATAGCAATAGCACTTCTACGACAACAACTACTGTCACCGATGAACAGGAACAGCACCAGGATGGGGACACTAGCAGTCCGGAGAATTGTATGTGGCCCAATGCCCTTCAGGTACGTAAATTGTGATTTTAATATTTACCATAGCTTTAGAGGGTTCTCTGTGGGTGTATTGAAGGGGTACGGACGGTAGAGAGTTTTTGGTGCGCAAAATTTAAAAATGGCACATAAAAGCGAATCAATTGAATTTCGCATGAAAATGTGTGTGCTGAGCTGAGTTGAGCTGCTCATGGGTTGAGAAGTACAACCACCCAGGAACCCATCCAGCCAGCCAGTCAACCAGCCAGCCAGCAAGGCAGAGTATAAACATTCAGAAATCGATGTAATGCTGATAAATGTGAATTACAAACACCAATTACGTGACGACAGTTTGTGTATCCAATTTGCAAGAAAATTTATTTATTGTCGATCGCGTCCTGCCGATATACCTTATAGCATCGTATGATAACATACTGGATGTGGGATTCTTCTGTGTAGGTATGTAGATACAATTTTAGAGAATATTGTGTTTCAGCTTTGAGAGTTTTGTTATTTCGATAGCTTCATTCGAATTTTTGGCACTACCTCTGCCAACAACGAACGAGAGAACGACTGGCACTTTATGAGGGTGAAATACTTGAATTAAATGCCTGCAGATATGTACAGTACATTGTGATTGTACCGTTGTGTTTAAAATTTACATACATACATGGAACTTTGTTTATAGATTTTAGTGTCACACAATTTAGTCGAACGAATATTATCATCAGTTTGTTATATTAAATGTGAATCAGGTCTGGCACTTTTGTTCGCAATATCCAAAGACCTTTTTGTGTGTTTTACACAGAATAGGTCAAAGTTTATTGCCCGTGTTTAGATTAACATGTTATCTTTTACCAGAACTAAATATTGGTCGATCAAAGTGTCCTGCCGCTTGAAAAGGTTTCACTTTGAATTCTGTGGTGAACTTGTTTAAATTTATCTACACTTTAACGGAAGCTTAAATGTAGGATATAACCGCCAACACTAATGTTTTAATTTGTATTTTTACTTAATCGAATCAATCTTTCGAAGAATTAAAGTTAGTTATGACCAAAGAAAGTTAGATTTTTAAATGCTTACAATACAAAATGAGTTGTGTGTGAGATATCCACTATTTTTTTTCTTTTCAATGAATAATTTATTGCTTTAAGAAACAGTTTTCTCACATTGGTTATAATCAGTTTTTTACAGATTGTGGTTAAATGCATTATATATAATATTGGCCGGTTGGCGGTTTCGATTAATTAACAACTCAAACTATAGATTCCTTGACTGAAATTCTTATCAGCAGCTCAGGTATTAAGGTATTTACTGAGCATTTTCTCCACTTTTTACAACTGTATATTAGCTAGTAGATTGTGTTCCATATATGTACTTACTTACTTACTTAAGAAGGCGCTACACTCCAGGGTGGAACAGGACCTCAACCATAAAGCTTCTTCCAGCTGGCTTGGTTTTAGCTAGCTGTCTCCATTTTCGCACGCCAAGTTGGTTGAGGTCCACTTCCGTGCGCCACTTTTTATGCTCTCCAGCTCTACTGCGCTGTCCCAGAGGGTTGGATTCAAAGCCTTTCCGGGCCGGAGCATTGATGTCCATTCGCTCTGGGTGATCTAGCCATCTCAGTCGTTGGTTATTCACTTTTTTGGCTAGGTCGGTGTAGCTGTACAGCCCGTACAGTTAGTTGTTGTATCTTCTTCTCCATTCCCCATCTATGCACACGGGACCAAAAATCACCCGAAGAATTTTCCTCTCAAAACAGCCTAACGCATTCTCATCCAACGTTAAAAGTGTCCATGCCTCTGCACCATACATCAGGACCGGTATGATTAGCATTTTATACAGGGACAATTTAGTTTCTCGGTAGAGGGCTTTGCTTCTCAATTGCCCTCTATGCCGGAAGATGTAGCTATTGGCAAGAATAATTCTTCGTTTGATGTCAACACCGGTATCGTTCGCTGAGTTGAAAGCGGAGCCTAGGCACACAAAGTCTCTGACCACTTCAAAATTGTAGCTGACAATAGTGACGTTATGTCCGAGACGTGCGTCGGTGTTGGGTGTCTTTTCTTGTTGATAGCATATATTCGTTTTGCTTTCATTCACCGTTAAACCTATCTTCTTGGCTTCCTTCTCAAAATACTCACAAAAGCACCACTGACATCACGCTTTGTTTGTCCGATTATGTCAATATCGTCAGTGTAAGCGAGTAATTGGACGGACTTTTGAAAGATTGTGCCTCTAATGTTGACGTGAGAGTTTTGCACTATTCTTTCAAAAATGATATAGATTAAGTCGCATGACAGCGCGTCCGTCGGTCGTCGCCTTGCCTAAAACATTTTTTGACATCAAAGGTGTCGGTGAGGTCTTTGCGGACCAAGATAGAGCAGCATGCATTCTTCATCGATATCCTGCACAAACAGACGAGTTTGGAAGGGATGCAAAAACTAGACATTGCTCTATATACATAGCTCGTCTCTATAAATGCTGTCATACGCGGCCTTGAAGTCGATGAAAAGGTGGGAGGTATATCGATTTGAAATTTCTGGGATTTTACCTAGATCTGCCGTAGTGCGAATTTTGTTCAATGATGCACTTTCTCTTTCCTGGCCTAAGGCTACTCTGATATGGACCTATCAGGTTATTGACAAATGGCTTCAGGTGTTCACAAAGTACGGCAGAAAAGATCTAGTACGTCACATTAAGAAGAGTGATACTTCTGTAGTAGGTCCAGTTAAGAGGATCGACTTTCTTGAGGATCGGGCAAACAATGCTGGGGTTCCATTCACCGGGCATGCTTTCCTCCGAACATATTTTGCAGATGAGCTGGTGCATATCCTTACCAATTCATCGCGAGCCGCTTTGCCATAAGCTCCAGCAGCTTTGGACTTCGGCTTAGATAATGCTATCTTTACTGCGTCGGGATCGGGTAGACGGAAATGTTGACCTACGTCGCGTCGTCCAGGTTGAATAGTGCAATCTGCATGGTAGTCGCTCCTTCATCGCCGTCATACAATTTGCAGAAATGATTTTTCCATATCCTCAGCACCGACTGTGATTCTACCACTATGTTTCCCTGATCATCCTTGCAGGCTTCGGTTGGGACCTTGTTACCCTTGGAGGTTCTTTTTACTTTCTGACAAAACTTCCAATCATTATTCATGTTGTTTAGCTGCATGAACCTGTAAGCATTCTTCGTCAAACCAGGGGCTTCGCTGTGGTGGTCAAGCGTGGCCCAGAACGTCAGAGGCGGCATCTCTGATGGCTTCCTGGCAGTTTTTCCACTGGTTCTCGATATTTGCAGTTGGCGACAAAGGACAATTTAAGAGGGCGCGAGAGACTCGATCGGAAAAGGGACTGGCGATTTTTTGCGACTGTAACCGTCCGACATCAAACTTCTTCACAGTATTTCTTTGTTTTGGCTTTGATCTGTATATCTGTAGCATTACCTTGGCAACAACGAGGTAGTGGTCCGAGTCAACGTTGGCTCCTCGAAACGTTCAGACATCCTTGATACTGGAGAAGTGCCTTTCGTCGATCGCAATGTGGACAATCTGGTAGGCGGTTGATTTCTACGCAATTGCCATGTTCTCTTGTGTATATCGATATGCGGGAGCTGCGTCTCAGCTACCACAACTTTTCGCCGCGCAGCAAAGTCGATCAATCTGATTCCGTTATCGGAGGTGGTGCCGTGCAGGCTGTATCTTCCGATTGTGCCACCAAAGACGTCTTCTCTTCCTAGTTTGACATTAAAATCACCCAAGACAATTTTAATGTCATAGCTAGGGCATTGCTCATATGTCTTGTCGAGGCGCTCGTAGAACTCGTCCTTGGTGTCGTCATCTTTCTCCTCTGTGGGGGCATGCACGCATATGAGACTAATGTTGGCGAACTTAGCCTTGATGCGAATCGTCGTGAGGTGCTCGTTCGCATAGTTGAAACTCAAGACTTCTTGCCTTAGTCTGCCTCTAACGTCGAATCATTACATCCAAAAAGATGGTCGGTAACAGTCAATGTAGTAAATGTCACAGTCTTTCAGTTTTCTTTTGCCTGGTCCATCCCATCGCACTTCTTGGATGGCAGTGATGTCTGCTTTGTAGCAGTCTAGGGCCTCCGTTAAATGTTTGGCTACAAGTGGTTTATAGGGAAACAGACCATTCGACGTACAGATCCGAAGCTCGTTGTCTTTATTTCGTTTGCTAGGTTCGTCAATAGTAGATCCATCCGTATCCGAGGCTTGTTGTTGCTTCGCAACTAAAGCCGTTTTACGTAGCCGGGAAGTCACCCCGACGGCACGACCCCCAACCTGGAGGACCAGACCCTTTACAATATAACTCCAAGAGCGGGGAGCCGGATTAACCTCCTCCTTATAGGCCTGAACTCTGAATATTTCGTAGTAGCCCGTATAGGTGTTCACTAAGTGGTTCAGCCTGACTAGAACTTTAGACGCCACCGTTGATTCCATCTGGGGAATTCTTCCGCTGTTGCCTTGATAAAAAGAGAGGTGCCTTAGTGGGAACACTCCTCCCGTTTTCTGTCTTCAAGACTGTTGACGGCGCCGTTGATTCTCTATGCTGGATTCATCCAACGCGCACCATCCTTCTTATAGGCTCGTCGAAGACTTCAGCTGAACTATACAGCCAGTCATTTCCAACAGAAGATTATAGTGTTGCTATTTTTGAGCGAGTCATATGTCCGGATGAACGAGACCAGCATCCGGTGGCTACCACTTAGAGGTAAAATAAGCACGATTGACCTGTAGAGTTCGTTGCATCGCTGGAAGTTTTCTTTTCTACTCACAGATTGGAAATCCATGTTGTGGTGTGTTGCTCTTCTCTAATTATCGCATTATGAACATGTAAGAAATAGAGCGTATGGAAATTTTTCACAGCTTTTCCTATTCCTTTTCCAGTTACTGTTACAGCAATCAATTGTAACCCATTGAACAGAAAGAATGTAGCAAGAATTGAATTTTGTTTAACTTCTGCTACACTTTGGCTCACATTTCAGCGCTGACAGTGCTACGAGCCACTGCTACAGCCAAGCCCACACCATTCTGTTTGGCTAGTTAGAGTTACAACACCTGATGAACCGAAAACGTTAATTCTTTTTTTTTTTTTTTTGTAATAAGCTCTATCTTTCCCTCCTATATTTTAATATTGAGAACTTTAAAACCAATATGCATGGGTGTCTTCTTTAAATTTCTCAATGTTTTGCTTACGCTTGCACTGTTTTTAATCACCTCAAGGGTGAAGGCTCATTCAACAATTAGTATAAGTATAGAAATTTTGCTTTGAGTATCAATCAAAAAGAAACAAATTGCATGAAATTTATGAAATATATCGTCAGCACCTTCCCAGCCCCGACTTGCGTACGCCCTTGCAACTTAAAGAATGAAGAACAGTTAAATACCTACCCATATGCATATTGTTCAAGTAATTTTTTTTTTTTTTTTTTAACTATATGCCTGTAAGGTCTTTTAAATGCAACCTGAATTGCACGGCACTAGTTAGAAAGAGTAGGAAGATAGGAAAGATTTGGCACAGTGGATTGAGATCAAGGTGTTTATTATCTCATTAAATCTCACGGTTGGCTCCCAGTTAAGCTGGGAGAATATAGAAAAGAATGCTGCCTAGAATGGGGCTCGAACCCACACCTCTAAGCTAGCAGTCAAGCACTACATCCACTGCACCATTGCCACCCGCAATTTGGGAGTATTTTTAATTTTCCACTTTGTCCAACGTTGGGCGCCATTTTTGAAACTTTCGGCTTAAATATAGGATTACAAAAGTCACTTTTAAGCTAAATTTTGCCTTTAGTATGTCAAAAAAAAAACAAAACCAATTTTTACATCTTTATGATATGAAAAGTCAATGTATACAGACAATTAAAGTTGTACTTGACCTTCATTTTTATAACGCAAAGCAAGCCGCATTCTATTATCATACCCATTCCGTGTTTTCTTTTCGCAAAATTATAATATAAAATCATTTGATCCAGGCAATTCTCAAATTTTAATGCCAGCTAACATTAAGTTTATGTATGTAAATTAATTCAAATCGTCTTTGTTCGTTGTCTCTCTCTCAGACCAGACACGCTACACCATCAATTATACAATACCACTTCGACCAGAACAAAAGTGACACAAATAACTAAATCACCTGCTAAAATATAAATTGCCCTACTTTCGCAAAAAAAATAAGAAAAAAAAGTTATGCTCCCCAGATAAAACAGTGAATGTTAACGTAAAACTCCGGTTTTAAATTTATTCATGAGTCCACTTAAGGATTCCGTCTACCACCCTAAGAAAATAAAAAAAAATTCAAAAAAACCAAACACCAGCTGTCAAAGGTTGCATAAATAAAGATGACATCTTCTTAAGGCTAGGTGGGGCACAAAAAAATTTGTACCAAAAAATGGGGTGATTTCTATGTGGCTTTTAAGAACATTCAAGATGATACAGCAGCATGGAGCATGTTGAATTTACGGTCAAACTTGACATAATTTTTTTTCAAAAACCATGAATTCAACTAATTCGAATGCTGGGAAAAATTTGTAGACCAGGTTATGGCATCTACTTACTGTCTGTTATAGGTTAAGTTGTGCTGTAGGTATACAAAAGTAATGTTTTTTGTAGAATAAAGGTCATGAACATTGAAATAAAATGTGTTTCATCCTCAATTGTATACCTTTAAAAATATTGGCTGTGTTTTTTGCAGATTTTTTCCATTTGGTAAAATAATGATGGGTAGCTACATATTATATGAATTTGTTGGCATTTCAATTAAAAAATGTTGAGCTAATAGGTATGAGTTTATGTAACAGACATATCAAGTAGACCAAGTACGACAGTAAAGTGCTGCGCAAAAGAAGTGAGAGGGGTACACACCCCCTTGAATTCCTTTATTTCATATTCTATCATCCTTATTTTTATGGGTAAATACACTTCATCAATGGGGAATTGGTTTTATTTAAACGCTGATAAAAATCACATCGCGTAGGCGTCGTTTAGGTACTATACTCTTCACTTTTCCAAGACTTTCTCCATGACTACGCAAACCTTCAATTAGTATCGCTTGGGAATATTATTTGCAATCTGTTCCCTAAAAAATTTCAGTATAGGAAAAGGGAAGATAGGACATTTCCCTTTCACTCTAACATATACGATAATTTTCGTGACCTTTAACTCTAACTGAAGTGGATTTTAAAAAGCTGTAGGTATTGAAAATATCCTAATTTTCGATATTGTTTTTAAAATGTCGCTATTTTCTTGACAGCTTCTTTTCATGTTCATGTTTTGCGTCCCCCCTTCTATTACACTAGTTTACAAAATTTTGGGTCATGGTAGGGTCCTTAGAAAAAATATATTTTCTGGAATAATTTTGGGTCACTGAACACGAAAATCAAAATTATTTTTTTTTTCCAAAGAAGAGTTTTCGTGATATGCGCAAAAATCATTTTCTCAGCTATTTTTTCAGATATTCCCGTAAATCTCACTAACGGCTTCGCTAATTTACATAAAATGTGTATTTTCTGAATTATGTGATCTGTCTCCTTCCGACAATGTACTGTTTGTATAAGTCGGACTGAAATTTTATAATTCAAAGTTTCAAAAACGAGTATTTTTGAAAATTTTTTAGTTCAATTCAAATCTCTATGTGAAAAAAGTTATTCGCTAGTTAAGGATAGTTTTTATCACGCCAAAATGCTCTGAAACACAATTTTGACCAGCGAATAACTTTTTTCACATAGAGATTTGAAATGAACTCTCTTAGTAACTATTGTAGTTCATAAAAATACCTTTCCAACGATATATATCACGTCATTATTGGTCTTGGAGTTTGGTGTGTCCAATTCTCCTTTTTATGGAAAAGAGAATGGCCTTAGAGGCACCGACTTATCACCTAAGACAAAATTTTTTCGTTCAAAAACTTTATTTTAGGGCATAGAACTTTGATTTGAAGGGTTTCTAATTAAAAAAAAATGATTTTGGGAAATAACAGACACCCTAAAATACATTTATATGACTTTTATTGAAAAAAATGAAATTGCCTTCTATCACTACTTATTTAATAACTTCTACATTTATCGTCCGATTTTTAAAAACTTTAGCTTAAATCTTCGTTAAAGAGATTGTTTTTCACTTGAGTCCCTACAATTATTTTAAATATTTTTTTTTATCCATATGGAGCAACCAAAAACTAGAAATTTTTCAAAAATACTCATTTTTGAAACTTTGAAAGCCTGTAACTTATAAAATTTCAGTCCGACTTATACAAGCAGTAAATCGCCGGAAGGAGACAGATTACATCATTCAGAAAATACACATTTTATGTAAAAATGATTTTTGCGCATATCTCGAAAACACTTCTTTGGAAATTTTTTTTTGATTTTCGTGTTCAGTGACCCAAAATTAGTCTAGAAAATATATTTTTTCTAAGGACCGTACCATGACCCAAAATTTTGTAAACTAGTGTTATTTACCAATATAAAAGGAAACCTATCGGTTATTGATATTTTCGACAGTTCAAGGCAAACGCAAACTCCTATACATACATGAGACGGACTCATGAAAATACACAGATAAATTGTGTATTGCCCTGACCCAGACATTTGAAAAAAAAACTAGCTGAAAATTGGTGGAAATGTCAAGGATGATGTCTTATATGAGATCCCTGAAATCCCAAAAAATCCGGTTTGGGGAAAATCCGCCATCTTGGAAAAACTGCCGCCATCTTGATTCTTTCGTTTTTTGACTGTAACTATTGAACCAACCGCCAGATTTTCTCCGTTTTTGTTGTAGAATGTTTGTTTAAAGGCAAACAATTGTTCAAGACATACAAATCAACGAAACGCAAATTACTGTTTATAGATATATATATATATTTATATATACCTAATTATGCTGTGTTAAGCTATGAAATAAGTTTTTGTGATTAAGTTCGTGCGTCAGCAAAGGATAAATAGACATTTATACAAAAATTTGATTTGGTTTGACTTACTTTTAATATGTTTTCAGCTTGGTTTTAAAAGTCACATATTTATTTGTGTTAATACAATTTTAATATTTAAACCAATTAATATTATACGCTAGACGTCGTTACCGAGTTCAAATAGGGCGCTCCACAGTCAAATGTTCTTCCATTGACCGCTAGATGGGAGGAATTTTGTTTTGCCACAGTACAGTCTCTTATAAACGCCGTCATATACGTCAGACACGTGGTGCATGCAAGCAGGCCGTTTTAAAGTGCTTTGTTGAAGTGTTTAAATGTTTTAATGTTTCAAACGGAAACTTCTGGTTTTGTTAGCATTATCTTTATGCCCTGTTACAATTCCAACATGGAGGTCTTCTAGGTGGCAGTCTGCACTGGCGTTGCAAGTGTCCCATCTTGTTACAGTTCCATCATCGAGCAGGCCCATCTCGCTGGCTCCTTTGGAATGCAGTTCTCTGGCAGGAACTCATTTTTAGTTCTCTTACCCAGTGGATTCTTTGAGAAGCCTGTTCTGCTGCTTCCATAATCCATAGTTATGTTGAAAACCAATGCTTCATTAAGCGTGCGTTTTCCAGCAGTTCAAATTGCTCGCTGAAGGTTGATATCAATTACAGCACGGACAAAGGCTTCTGTAATATTCTAGAATAACTGTTGTAATAGATGGGTGGTAAAATTTAATAGTAGTTGTTGCATTTTTTTTATTATAATTTTTTAAAATATTTTTTTCAGTACAAAAATTTATTTTCAAAAAAGTTTGACCACCTCTAATAAATTAAAATTGTATGAGAACATGAATGGCCAATTGCTTAAAAAAGTTGTCTATTTAATGCATTTTCCAAAATGGTATAACACATGCTTGTGTATAAACAAAATAACCAAGAAAATTTTTCAATCTTCTTATAAAGCAGCTTTTAACATTTTCGCAAAATGTCTATCAAAATGTTACAATAACCTCCAAATTTGGGTTGGACAAAGATTTTCTCTTTTGATGTGTAAGGGGGTTCAGTGCAAGTATAAAACTCGATTTAAGGTGTTGAAAGCCCCACAATTTGGCCACCATATTGAAAAACGAGTTCTAAAAAGTTTTCCGTGGCAACTTACATTTTATTGTTCAAAGTTAAAAGTTGTATATTATACATATATATTCGGTCACTCCACTTAAACAGAAGAATTTCTTTTAAAATTTTCTTCATATTCAATTATTACATTTTATTGGTCTTAGAAAAAAACGTTGGTACAAATTTGTAGCAAATTCAACTCTATTCAATTTATGTTAACATACTTTTTACCCTAAAGTTATAAATAAAAAAGTTATAATCAAAAACATATGAATTTTTTCAATGTTTAAATTTTGATTATAACTTTTTTATTTATAACTTTAGGGTAAAAAGTAGTCAACATAAATCGAAGAGAATTGAATTTGCTACAAATTTGTACCAAAGTTTTTTTTCTAAGACCAATAAAATGTATGTAAGTTGCCACGGAAAACTTTTTAGAACTCGTTTTCCGAAGTTGATTGACTGCTTGACTACCTCGAAATTCTGCTACCAAACAGTGACATTTTGTCCTAGCCGATTGACACATGAGGCTTTGTTTGTTGATAGCATATACTTTGTTTTGTCCTGGGAATGCTTCAAGTACAGCTCGTGTGGAGCGGCCGCTGATGTCGATGTCGTCCGCATATCCAAGCACGTGAGAAGACCTGTTGAATTTAGGGCCTTCCAGGTTAACATCACTCTTGCGCACTATCTGCTCCAGGACTGGGTTAAGAAAGTCACATTATAGCGCATCTCCTTGTGTGAACCCTGTACACATCTGGAATAGCTCGGATGAGTTATTTGCAATTTGCACGTTGCACCTGTAGTTTTTGCAGGACATAAAATTGCTTTCTTTGTAGATTGGGCATATGGAGCTATTTGACCAATCGTCGGGCATACTTTCCTCATCCCACACTTGGTTGATGAGCTGGTGCATGCACCCTACCAAGACATCTCCTCCATACTTGAAGAGTTCCGCAGGTAGGCCATCCGAGCCGGCGGATTTGTTTTTCTTAAGCTTGTGGATGGCCTCCTTAACCTCTTCAGTACTGGGCGTTGGGACTGGATCTTCATTGACTGGTCTCGTACTTCTTTGATCGCATGTCGCTTCCTCTACGTAATGCCCAGTAAGCAGTTGCTGGAAATGCTGCTTAAACCCTTCAACAATTCCTTGTACTTCGGTGACTAGGTTCCCTTCGCTGTTTCGAAGAGCTTGCGTGTCAGCCCAGATGCTAGTTGCTTGGCTGTTTTCTATAACCAGTAGCGGCGGCCGTGGGGTTTGATGCTGAGGTGTTGACGTGCGGTACTAGACTCCTCGAGATACCTGAGCTGAAAGGTTACGGATGCTCTTTTCTTTCTGGTGAGGGTTTTTTCCCTTTCCTTCTCTTTTCAAGGTAGAACTCTCTTGCTGCTCTTGTTTTCCGTTGCAGCATTTGAATTCGTGCTTTTTCCGTCTCCGGCTACAGTGCCGCGCAGTCATCATCATAACCACGGGCTTTTTTCTTGGTGGTTAATAGCCTATGGTGGTCTCGGTTGTCTCCTTAATGATGTCGAGATACTGGTTCCACTGGTTGCTGACGCTTGTGGAGAGGGGTACGGCAGATAGTTTCCCGGTCAATTGGTCACATTGCGTGACATTAGGAAACTTAAAGCCTTGATTACAAGTTTTCTAGGGCTGACCAATTTCAAAGTATAGTTTATCTTTTTTCACAAATTACTGACTTATTAAGTATAGTTCTTTTGCGAATCCTAGAGCCAGACTTTCCATCTTTTCATATAGATAAAGGCAAAAATACATATGTAGGCCAACAAAAATTATGATTTTCTTTTTCTACACTACAAAGCTGTTCTAGATTATAATTTTCTGCATTAGTTTCCCTCACTAATTTTGGAAAATTTTTTGAACCGTAAAACAAAACCAACCGACTCAATGTGGACAGCTTGATTTTCTTTTATTTTTTTATTTAATCTAGTGTTTTTCTACTAAAGGACCTCAAACAACAAAAACAAAAAGTGATCAAAAATAACAAAGACTTCAAAGACCCATATTCCGCTGTTGTCGAATTAATTAATCGATGAAGCTGTTAAATATTTATATAAAATGTTTTCATTTCATACAATTAATATGAAAAGCAACAAAAACATTATTTATATTTCTCGCTATCTCCCGCCCCCCTAACCAGTAGACACACGATTTCTGATATTTTGATTGATTAGAAAATGTTGATGTGGAAAATTTGACACCTTTATCAAATGCCTTATATATGTAGATATATCTATGTAGGTAGTGACATTATTATTTCTGACTATTAAAATTTTCAAAGCATACATTTAAAATTAGTATTATTAATTGTACGTTGTTTGTGAATTGTATCGTTTTCGTTTACCTAAATTAAACATCGCTCGTTGCAAATGATGTTTGTATAATCCCATCCAAACTTTTCAACATAACGCCTCACATAATAATTCTAGAAATTATTTAATGTCAGACGAGACGGCTGACAGAGAGAGAGATTATGTTCATATAATATTGAAACTTTCATATTTGTTTGTTTGTATATATTTATGCAAATCATTATAGGAATTTATGATGTATGAGTGTTTATGTGATGAGCTATACAACATGGCAATGGCAATGTTATGGCCCAATAAATTTTGTAAAATTAATATGAATATACTGTATCTACACTATTCAGGAGATACAATTTGAAATAAATGTGGAAACATATAGGAAGCTATAGATGTACATAGGTAGCTAGCTAGAATTTGTAGCTACTTTTTCATTGTGTTTTATACATGTACATACATACATACATACCTACATACGTAGTTAATAGCAATATAGGAAGGCATAAATGTAAATGTCTATATTTTAAGTTTTTAAGAACTGATTTTACTATTTTTGTCGTCGAACTATGGTCTCTGTGGTTGTGTTGAAATAATTACCGCTGGGAATATTCATGACAGTTTGGTTATTTTTTTTTAAACTTATATGAATATGTAGCTACACTGAAAATAAAATTCTTCGTAAAATCATGAATTTATTAGCATTAACTCAGTGTTCGTTGACTCAATGAAAAATTTGTTTGCCCAATGAAATACTTCAATTGAAATATTTATTTATTTAAGCTTAATTCAAGCATATATCTTAAAACTAAACATCAAAATTCTTAAAACTATATTAATATTAAGATAATAGCAATGGATAAACAGGGTGGAGTGTCGGGGATGGATAGTTATTGGAGAGCAATCTTAAGGGCAGTTTTTGAGGAACTTAAATCGAAAACGGTTGAGTTGTTGGCCTTTCTCAGCATTCTTGTGAGAGGTTCATTTTGGCCGTATTCTGTTCGGTGAAAGGGTATCGAAAAGAGTGGTACAGATCTAAGACTACGTTGACTTGAGGTCCACTTTACTTTTCGAAATAAGTCTACGCAATCAATTCCTCCAGTTAATAACTGGTGTAAGAAAAGTAGGTCGGCACTGTCACGACGATCGCTAAGGGTTTGTAAATTTATCAGTTTAATTCGGTTTTCGTAAGGAGGGAGTATAAACGGGTCGCGCAGGGCAAATCTAATAAATCTACGTTGAACGGCTTCAATACGCTGAATGTGGACATGGTGATGAGGGGACCAGACCTGAGAGGCATATTCAAGCAGAGGCCTAACAAAAGCAACATATAAGGATTTTGTGACATAGGGATCTAAAAATTCCTTAGACCAGCGTTTAATAAAACCCAGAGTTGAATTAGCCATGTTGATAATGGAATAATAATGAGCTTGGAAATTGAGCTGATTGTCACAAATAATCCCTAAGTCACGAATAGAGGCGACAGCCAGACGCGGATCCAGGATTTCATTCAGGGGGGGGCAATTTTCGTGAGTTTCCAAAATTTTGAGATCTACAGGAAATTTGAGTACACTTCATACCGCTCTTTACGCTTGGTCACACAAAGCAATGTGAGTTGACGAGTTCATAACTGCCACAGTGTCTCGAACAGCGGGTATTTTGAACTTTGTGAAATGAAGTTTTGCAGTTAGTAGCTATAGCATGGTGTCTTTTCAGCGCTTTTGAGTTCCCTTTGGATCTGCGTAACTCTACAATTATGCTCGGAAAATATAATGGCACAGTGGTATGTTCCTATTCAGACACATGACGTTCGAGTTCAAGTGAAATTTCCAGCCTCTTCTTTAGCTGGGAGAACCTAACCTAACCTTGCCAGTAAAAGGTCGTTTTCGATAACGTCATCAGCTTCAAAAATGCATTTTCCAGAATGTTCTCAAAAGCAAACTGCAAAGCATTGTGTTCGATAATGCAATTTGCTAAAATCACATGATCGAAAATATAATGTTAGGTACGATTCTGCAGTAAAAAAATCGAGTTGGCAACAAAAATATTGAGAAGCCGGGGAACGTCTTCATAAACGTCAAATGCGTTTGCAAGAAAATTTAAAGACGTTGATGAAAAACATTTTGTGCAAACAAAACCATTGTATTAATTTGACAATATCTATATTTCAGCTAAACTAAAATTATGGATCAAAACCAAGATGAACCGTATTGCTTTCTCAGACGCCTTCGCCCATTGATATAAAACCAAACATTCCGACATTGAAATAAAACACAATGATTATTGTGGAAAATGAAAAGAAAAAAACACTTTTTATTAAACCTTTTCATCCGATCTTCTTCGTTCAGCCATCGATTGTGATTGTGATGTGACTAACTTTCATTATACATTTCATTAGCAATATACTTAGCCTCCGTTAAGTTTTAATAAAAATGTTTCATACAAACAAACTCAAAATATGGTTTGCAGAGTTGCCAGACTCATGCAGTTCGATACAATCGAATTGACGTTAACTTAACGTTTTCAAAAACGGCCGAAAATAACT
Source organism: Dasysyrphus tricinctus (assembly GCA_963921185.1). Lineage (NCBI taxonomy): Eukaryota > Metazoa > Arthropoda > Insecta > Diptera > Syrphidae > Dasysyrphus > Dasysyrphus tricinctus. The sequence goes on along the minus strand of OY992530.1, from coordinate 224,378,477 downwards.
ATCCTTAGGCCTGGTTCACACGAGATTGTACTGCACGATTTTTTGCAGTATAAATCCGTGCGGATGAGCAGTGGCGTATATATTTTACATAGAGCCTTTCACACGACGTTTGTACGGCAAGAAAACGTACTCAGCTAAGTACGTTTATCGAAAACTCAACGGACTTATCAAAAAAACGAATGAACTGCGACGTATCGTCTTCCAGTGGCGTATAGTTTTATATAGCCTCGTTCACACGGTTTAAATCCTCGTTGGGTATTTGTTCGTTGGCATCGAATGAGCTTCAGTGGAGAGAAAAGCCCATGTATACAAAAAAAATTTATCGACCGATAGGGTTGATTTAAAAAAATTATAGCTCCGGTAATACTGATTGGATCTTGAAGGTTAAGGTCTTTAAATAAAGAAGAGGAATGAGGCAACAAATATGCGTTTTTAGTTTTTCAAAATTATAAAAATTTTCATAAACATTTGAATTTAGAATAAAATAAATGGAATTGATTTGGGCTTTATTCACACCTATAGTATGAAAATTTTTGCCCCTCCTCAATGATTTTTTTACATAATATAGCCCGTTATGTCAGCTTTCTTTAAAGACTCTAACCTTGAAGATCCAATCAGTAGAACGGGAGCTATCATTTTTTAAAGCCATCCATATCAAATTTTAATAAAAAAAATTCCATGTAGATAACGGGATTTTCTCGCTGGTGGATGGTCGTGGACAATGGTCCAAGCAGGTAATTTCAATGCAATTGTTTTGATTTTTCGATCAATTTAAAATCAAGATTGTGTCGCTTATATATCACGTAGGATAATGAATGAGGTATCAAAATAACCGTAATTTTATTTATATGTTATATTTAAAACAACAAGAAAATTCATCAATGCACAAAACAGATATGAGTTCATATGTGAAAGCGCTCAAATAATGCCGTTATCTCCGTCCAACGGTATTCTCGGACTCCTATTTTTTAAATTTATATTTAAATCAATATTTTCTATCATCCGTCTAAGTTTCAGGTTTCTAGCTCTTTCCCTTAAAAAGATAAAAATAAAATACTTCACAAATTCAAACTTTTCCATTCATTTTCATTATACTGCAGCTATTCGAGTTTTAAACGAATAAATATAAATATCGTGTGAACACTCGATTTTTGTTCGGTAAAAACCGAATGCGATAAAAAACGTGCGGTACAATCTCGTGTGAACCAGGCCTTAGGTGTAAAAGTTTCATCCAACTTCTCTTCGGCCGTGACTGCTGTAGTCGTTTCCTGGTTTCTCTCCGATCTTCTTCGTTGGATTCGTACTCTTCGCCAGTATCAAAAACGTATCTTATACCTAATAGATGTGCAGCACGTATGGAAACATCGCTGCGTACAGCACCGAACTAGAAACACATGTGCATACTCTTAAGGTGCGTATCCATTTCAGAGTAAAAAGACGGCGAGCAGCTCTGAAGAAGTTCTCGAGAGTAAAACTCGAAAGTGGACACAGTCGTGAAATAAGCTCACCAGAGGGGAAGACAGATATCCGAGAGTCGCTCTATCTCGAGAGTTTTCTAGTGAAAGTACTCCCTTAATGGAAACAGAGTATTTCTCATTAAATTTAATACACAAATGAAGTTTATTATTTTAACTTTAATTCTCTTTATCCTGTAGATCTAAGCATTTCAAGCAAAGTTAGAAATTTTTGAAGCTAATACAATCGACGTATTTTAAAGATATAATTTTTTTAACTTTAAGGTTGAAAATTAAGATAAGTGCCCCTGGCACCTCCCCGTTACATTTCACTATTAAAACCCACTAAAAAAGTTGTAGAGTAGGGTTGGAGGTGAATCAAACAAACTTTTTAAAACATTATTTTTCAAATTGTGAAATTTTTCATTCAAAACGTTTTGAAAACTGAAAATCAAATCGATTTGGGATTCACCCTGCTCCCTAGTACGAAATAAATTGACTTTTCTCATAAAATGGTATACAGTAATGTGGCCGGACATCTTTTAATCAAAGACCTTAACTTTGAAGATCGGAAATCTAAAACCGAAGTTATAAGCTTTCCACTCGGTGGATTTGAAAGCTTTTTGTACACAGCGGAACTTTTCTTAACTGAACTTGGTCAGCAATCGGCCAACGCACAACGACTCATTGCTGCAATGCTGCACTGTCAAGAAAAAATTTTATAAACGTTAAACCAAATAACCTTTTTTTGATTACATTTTGTTAAATTAATATTTTATGCTTCGTTTGTTCTTGTCCAGGGGGGGGGGCAATTGCACCCATTGCCCTCCCCCTGTATCCGCGCCTGGCGACAACTGAAACTTGTACATTATTCAAAAAGTAGTAACGCTGTGGAAAAGGTGGGCGTTTCCTTGAGTAAGTGATGGCTTGACACTTGTTAACGTTAAGCTCAAGAAAATTATGTTGGCACCAAGTAAAAAAATTATTTAAATCTTTTTGTAGTGACTCAGCATCTGCAGTGCATGAAATCTGTTTAGAAATACGCATATCATCTGCATAAATTTCCAGGTCGGATCCTCCTAAAATAAGCTCAACGTCGTTGACACTTAACAAGAAGAGCAGAGGGCCAAGGTGACTCCCTTGTGGGACACCTGATGTTGAGTATATAGGGTTGGAAGTACAACCCCTGAACGAAACTGTATATAGACGATTGTTTAAATAGGAATGAACCCAAGATATGAACAGTGATGGGAATCCATATGATTTCAATTTGAAAATAATTACATTGTGCGAAATTTTATCAAATGCTTTGCTAAAATCAGTTGCAATTGCATCAATTTCATGACCAAATTCCATAGCACAGATAGTATTGGATACGAATTCAGTGAGATTAGATGTTGTTGATCTACCCTTGAGAAAGCCGTGTTGTTTATCTGAAAAAAGTAATTTGCAATGAAGAAGTGTATTATCATGAACTATACTCTCAAATAATTTAGGAATGCATGAAAGTTTAGCAATTGGTCTGTAGTTTGAGACATCGCTTTTAGATCCTTTTTTATGGATAGGAATAATGAAAGAGTCTTTCCATAAATTCGGAAATACTCCCCTAGAAAAAGATAGTTGAAATATAAGTGAAGAAGTTAAGATCTACTTCAGAGTTACAAGAAGAAAACGCCTGACCAAAGAAATCAGCGAAATAGTTGGATATAATTTTGGGATCCGCGGATAAGGCATTGGAGTATTTCAAAGTTGAGGGATAGCCATTGGATCTTTTTTTAGAGTTAATAAATTGTAAAAAAGTGTCTTGGGTTCGAGATAAGATCAGATTGAGTTTGAGCAAGAAAGTTTGAGTAGAGAGATTCACACAAGGTGGAAAAATTATTGTATGCGGAAACATAGTTGGAAAAATCTTGATCTGATTTTGACCTGAGAAATGTTTTCCATAATTTATATCTTTTATTACGAAGCAGGCGAAGTTCTTTGTTATACCAGGAAGGAGAGGTTGTGAAATTCTTCTGAGGAAGGAGTGGAATAGATTGCGAGAAGCAGTTTTGTAATTGAGTATAAAAGGTGGTTATAATTGTGTCGATATTCGAATCACTCGACGTAAAGTCGAAGTTTAGTTTTCCAATAAGTTCATTTAATTTATCGAAATCTGCTTTACGGAAATTATATTTTTGCGATGTCAAAGAGTAGGGTAGGAAATGCACTCAAAGGCAAAGGTAATTGATATAGGTGGATGATGATTGTCGAGCTTTGAAAGTATATGACTATTTTCAATAACTTCAGTATTCTGAGCATCAGTTGAAAAAACCAAATCTAACTGTCTTTCCAAATAATTCTTTACTCCATTAGTCTGGGCGAGATTTGAAGACAGAAGTCTATCAACAAATAAGATTTCTTTTTCCGAGGTTGCATTGCAGGAGACGTAATGGGTATCATCATCTGAATTATCCCATACAAGCCTGGGAAGATATAAATCGCCAACTACGATTAGGTCATCTTCATTGTCGATGAGATCGACCAAAAAATCGATTGCATCTAATAGTAGTTGATAAGTACTTGTAGGTTGGGAGGGGGGTATATAAGCATATAGTATATAGCAGCATAATAGATAAATGAAACGCTTGGATACACGAACCTTTACACAAATTACTTCAAAGTTTAATACATTTGGTATGTAAAACAGCGATGAGTCAAATTCAGATTTTATGGCCAGAAGAACACCACGTCCTGATGAGGAGTTATTCGATAACTCGTCAGTACGACTTTCATCAGTAACTAGGACATCCTTACGATAGACACTGAAATCAGAGGTAAAAAGTTCACTGTTGTAAAAGTCAGGCGTAAGATTGGTTTCAGTAAGGGCAAAGACATCGAAAGGAAGTTTTTGACAGTTTAAGTAGACGTCTGAAGATTTTGTGCGTAGACCCCTGACATTTTGATAATAGATAGTTATTAGCTTCGGTTTTGAAGGGTGAGGATTAGGAACGAAAAAGATTATTTGTTCTTTGCCGATTTTTGTGTTTGGAATCGACATATGAAGCATAAGCAGATAGATCATTTTGTGCGTCGGTAGACGTTAAGTTAAAAGTTTCGTGGAATAGCTCGAATATTTTCAACAGCTCACTGCTGTTAGTTGGAAGACCTTCCTGATGAATGGGGACCATAATGTTGGTTCTGGTAACACCATCAACGCATATTGAATCATTTTTATTAGCAGATATGCAAGGTAAAGACGCACATTTGCATAAATTCGATATATTATGTTATTTGATGAAAGTTTCATTTTCTCATTCAAAGTATGCTTTCATACACTTTTTTCATTTAAGCCTAGTACGCTGCTGATGCGAAACGAAATTTTTAGTTGGTCTCCAACAAGACAACGAAATGCTTGCGAAAATGATGCGGACAAATATTCATTGACAGTTGCACAAATTCAAAAAATTAAAACAAATGCAAATGCAAAAAAATCACAAGCAGCCATGCTGTAATGAAAGAAACAACAAGAGTAAACACGAAAAAACACAAATGTCATTTTTTCGCACACAATAAATGGTCTGGGTAATTAATGGAGTGCGAAAAAAGAGTGTAGATATCTCCAAATAATCTGCTACAATTATCAATTTCGCTCATGGAACAGCGTACTGCAGAACGAAAAGTAGAACTAAATTTTTAGTTTATGATTTCGCTGTCATTTTTGTATGGGATTTTTCGTTTCGCATCAGCAGCGTACTAGGCTTTACTCTGAAATGACTTGTTTATGTTCATGAACTTTATAATCATTTAATAAATGAAATTCGTAATATTATACGTATTGTGTTCATAAATGTACGAACGACTGTTTAATTTATTGAGTTAACGAATTCTATCATCAGCTAAACTTTTATTTAAAAATAATTAACTCAACCAAATTGTTTGTTATCTCAACTATGACATTTATTTCAGTGTTCCATTCACTTAACCCTCAGTAACATTGGGTGATGATGATGATGATGATACACTTTGTAAATTTGTTATAAAAAATTAAAAAAAAAAAAAAAAAAAATCACTAAAAAATTTGCAGTATGTGTTTTTCATAATTAACATTAAGTTGAAAATTTAACCTCTATACTTTGATTTGTATCTGTTTCAAATGGGGAAAGTCAGAAGTCTCCATAGAGCTTAACCAGTGTAGAAAAAAAATGTTTAATGATCGTATATAATCAGATTTATTTGTTCGTATATAACAATAAATCGTTACAAAAAAAAGGCTGTGGGATAGTCTTTTACCTTTTGTTTCTTTTTCATCAAGGGAAAACAATAAAAGCCATTTTATCCAATGAACTGTAACAATAAGGTAGTGTGTTTTTATATTCGAATAAAATGCTTTAAAATAATAACACTGGTTTGCAAACATTTTTTTTTTCATTTTGCTTAAATTATTTTTTGAAATTTGACTGAGGAGACATTAGCTGTTAGCAGTGTGGGCGATAGTCTGAAATATAATAGTAAATAATTAAATCAGAAAATTCGATTTAAACAAATCATTCAAGGGGAGGTACTGTTAATAGTAGTGGAAGGTTTTTTTTTTTTTATTTAAGAGTACCTAGATTGTTCTAATTTTAGCACACAGGCAAAATGTTATCAAAATCGTAGGAGTCTTTTTCGAGAAATATGGTATTTTCTTCAACGAGATATGAACATTTGTATGAAAGGTTCCGGTATCGCCGTTTGGTTATTTGTATACATACTCTGAAGTACTGAAGTAAGCGAAGCATTTTTGAGGATAAATATAAACCAATGTTGCTAAGTTTCAGAAAAAGTGCTCTTCTATCCACCGAGTCAAAGGCAGTGTTGCGGTAAGATTTACCGCAGCAAAAACCTCTCTTCGATCGGTTATTAAAGCTTTCTTCTGACTATGTTGTTTGGTCATAGTCTAACTCTCGTTGCCTGTTTTCCCCTCCACCCCAAACCAATCCCATTTTTCTACCACAATTTTGAGTCCGTTGTCCTCTGGGAGCTTGAGAGTTTCTCGGGGAGGATGACAAACTAGGTTCATCGTTTGTCTTATTGAGCCAGCGGATGAGCTGGAAACTCACACGCCATCTTTAATCTTAGCTAGAAAGTTGAAATGGAAAATGTACATTGCACACTTAATGAGGATTTCGAGGAACTCAACATCAACATAAACTGAACTTTTCTTTTTTTAAACATGGTGCCAGGCCCAGCCTAAATATTTAACTTTAACATTAACTTTTAAACATCAAATATTAAACATCGACCGGAATGGAACGCTAAACGCTATTCCCTTCATTCCCCAAATCTGCACAAAGGTCCACCAAATAGTAGATTGCGCGATAGTTAGTTTGATTTGAGTATTTGCCTTCCTCCTTCGTTTCCTCAAAAAGTATTAGAAAATTGTTAATTGCCTTCTTCGAATAATTTTCAAAAAGTTAAAAATGTAGAGTAACTGAGAGAATGCTCAGAACTATGTTTTCAACTTCTTATAGTTTTTTTTATTCTTTTCTCAAAGTAGATTATTGTGAATATGCCTTGCCCCGGCCTTGGACTCGTCAAGTTTTGGGACAACGCCAACAACTTGGGGAATCCATTGAATGTGTGATTGAGAGATAGTTTCTTTGGAACTCAACCTCGGAGTGGAACCGTAACAGAGCCCCACGAAAACCATATGTATGAGCGTGAGAATGTGTGAGGCCGGTAGATGACAAAGGCTAGGCAGAAACAACCACTTCTTGGTTGACTTGTATAGTCGATAGAGATTCTGTTGAAATTTTGAGAAAGAAAAAAAGAAAAGATAGAAAGTTGAGAAATTTGAAAAATAAAGTTTGAGAATTTTTGGTTAACAAATAGTTTTAAGGTTATTCGGAAAAGGTGATACCTATATTGTGTTGAAACTCGCTTTGATGAAAGGAGTTTTGAAGGGAATCAAATTTGAGATTTCACCAGAACGGGGCGAATATTAGAGGAAAAGGAAGAGGAAGGAATTATAACTACAGGAAAAGATAAGTAGAGTGACAGTTTAGTTATATTCGTTTGTTTATAAGTTGATTTAAATATATTCAGTTGGCCTTTGAACTTCGGTTTTTAAATCTCAAAATTGTGAGACTCGTGACCCATTAACGTAATTTTCTTTGTCTTTGATTTCGGGACCGGTGATAGCGGTCCATTCTTTGGTCTTTGTTCTTCTTTGTTCTTGATTTATTTTTATACCTTTGTTTGATTTATTTCTATTTTAAATTGTTCTTCGAATAAAAATTATTCATTTATATTTCATTTTTATCTTGAAAAGATTCTGGGTTTTAATTCAGGCGTAAGCCACGGTTTCCCAGACCTTTTTTAATAAATTCTTAAACTCCCCATCCGGGAATTAAATCTTTGTGTTTTCTTTCAATTCATTGAAGAAACATTTTCAGCTACTGGTTAAGGCAAACAACCATAAAAAGTTTCCTGGCGCCCACCCTATAGCGTAAGTACCTACCTACGCCCCTATACTTGCCATTACTTAATTTACTATTTATTTACAATCATATTCCTTTTTTATTCCAATCAAATTATTGTTCGGCTTTTTATTCGTATTAAAATTCGACGAACCCACCCCCAGGGCCCCAGCTGACTAGCCGGTTGGCTGCATCGTAGTTGAAGTTGTTGTTGCAATATTTTCTTTATCTCTCTATTCTCCCATCTTTCTTGATCGTTTTGACAGTTTGGTCATTTCGATCTTATTTTTAGCGTGTGCCGGTTGCACAAATTATTGTTTTAATTCGTTTGTTTTATTGTTATTAATTATAATAGGATTCGTATAATCCAATAGTTCTCGGTTTTCAAGTAGTATACTATTCGTCATTCTAATCATCCTGAATTCGGTTAAAAATATTGCAACAGCTGCCCGGAAATCGATGAAATAAACATACAGTTTACGACCACTGCTAAAATAAGTTCTCCCAAAATTTGTTAGAACAAAGATGTTGTCTGCGGTTGAATAAACTGTCCTGACTCCTGAAACCCGCCTGACATTGATTTAACAATCCGTTAGTTTCAACTTTTTTAACGCGAATCGTCTTGTGATAGGTGGGACTGTATTTAAGCATAAGACGTGCAACAAAATTACCTGGGTGCATCCAGATGGTCAAACCGAAAACCAAATTGATCATATCATGATTCAGCAGCGATGGAGGAAGTCAATGTGTGATGTCCGGAGTATAAGAAATGCCGATGTGGGAAGCGACCACCATTTGGTTCTGATGAGTCTCAAACTACGAACCACTGCCGTACAAAAACCAGCGCAGGATGCAGCAAGGAGCTCAAAATTCATTACTAATGCTTTAAATGACCCCAACATATGTAGAAACTATGTCACCACCCTTAACGACAGAGCCTCGTCATTATACGGAATCCAGCATTCAACAATTGATGAGATGTGGGGTGAAATTAAAAGTGTTGTTATGGAGGCTGGATCCGAAACTGTACCCAAGCGAACGAGACGTAGAGACTCTTGGATATCCCAAGACACCTGGGATAAGATCGAACTTCGCAATTCGTTGAAAGTCCAAACAAATGCCGAAGCAGATGTTCAACAAAAGGCTGACTTGCGAAGAGAGTACCGCATTGCACATAAGATGGTCTATCGCTGTGTGAGACGTGACAAGAGGATGAGGGTAGATGGACTCGCAGATAATGCGGAAATCGCTGCCAGAAGAGGAGATATCCGGGAATTGTACCAAATAGCCAAAGATATAATTGGGAAAAAAGCAACACCAATCATCCTGTAATGGATGTGGATGGCACACTTTTGGTATCAATTGAAGATCAGCTTCTTAGAACTTAGATGGAAGGACCATTTTTGTGCCCTGCTGAATGAGGATTCAGTTGACAAGAGTGCTGAAGTGCCCCAACTAAACGAGATGCGCAGGTCCTATAGGGGTATTGACATCGATCCCCCGTCAGGATCGGAGGTCCATACATCAATAAATCTCCTCAAAAACAACAAGGCAGCTGGACTGGACGGAATACCAGCTGAATTCCTGAAAGCCGATCCCGTGACAGCGGCTAGTATTTTACATCCGTTGATACAAAACATTTGGGAAAACGAAAGCTATCCCAGGGATTGGAAGGATGGTGTGATTGCTAAGTTGCCAAAGAAAGGTGACTTAAAGAATTGCAACAATTGGCGTGGTATCACCGTTTTGTCCGTTTTCCCAAAACTAATGGCAACCATCATTCTCGAGCGAATAAAGTATAGAATCGAGTCTACACTCAAGAGGCATCAAGCTGGCTTCCGCAGTGGTCGATCGTGTGTCGACCATATCAACACCCTGCGTATCGTCCTCGAGCAGTCGATGGAATTTCAATCACCGCTTTACCTCATGTTCGTGGATTTTGAAAAAGCCTTTGAGCGAGTTAACCGAGAATGTATATGGAGATCGTTGCTTGGTAGAGGAATTCCACCAAAAATAGTTGCCATTATAAAAGAGTCCTACAACAACGCAAGGTGTTTTGTTTTGCACAATTGGCAGCTATCCGACTCCTTCGTAGTGCAACAGGGTGTGAGACAAGGGGATGTTCTATCGCCAATTTTCTTCCTGCTGGCGATGGATGACGTATCTATTGACGGCCAGTATTGGTACAGCTGAGCGACAGGGCAATCAATGGAGACCGTTCGAAAGGCTCAGTCATTTAGACTATGCCGATGACATTTGTCTATTGGCAAATAACATCAGTGGGCTGAACGGGATGTGCCAAACACTGCAAGTGCTTGTGAAACCTGGAAATTCACGTCTATCATTTCGAAGAAATTGCAGGCTTTTGTGAATCGCTGTCTTCGCCGCATCCTAAAGATTCCCTGGCCACAAATAATATCAAATGAGGAATTGTGGCAAAGGACAAGTCAAGAGCGGCTGGACGTCGACATAAGAAAGCGTAAATGGCGTTGGATTGGTCACACACTGATGAAACCAAACGATGAAATTGCAAAGCAGTCCTTTGAATGGAATCCTCAGGGTGCACGGCGGGTTGGAAGACCAAGAACAACATGGAAATCAACTGTCTTAGCGGAAGCAGAATCCCAGAGAAGGACGTGGCCACAGCTAAAGTACCTTGCAGCAGACCGTGAAGGATGGAGACGTTTTGTTGACGCCCTTTGCCCCAGCTGGGGTTACAGGACACGATGATGATGATGATTGTTTCAACCCAGCCCGTAAGTCGGTCCAGAAGAATGCTTGTTAGGAGTTTTAAGAGCGTATTGAGGAATGAAATCTCTCTATAGTTTCTCGGATCATTCAAATATCCTTTTTTGTAATTCGGAAAATATAACATTCTTTTGGAAACTTTCCGATACATCTCCTTTCCTGAAAATATTATTGAAACCATCCGTCAGGAACTAGATGAAGCCTGGTGGCACGTTCTTATAAAATCAAATGTTATCCTGTCTTTTCCTGGTGCCTTGTTGTATTTGCTTTATTTATATGTAGCTTGTTCAACTTCTCTTGAGATATCTGTATTCAAATATTCTACTTGTACGGAAGGAAGTGAAAAATAGTGAGAGGTTATACAGGAATCGGCATTCAGTAAGGATTGAAAATGTATTGCAAGGATGCTTGTATCAACATTACAACCTATAATATTTGTCGATCTGTTGATCATCCTCAGCATCTTATACAGAATAGATTAAGAGCCCACAGCAGATTTTGGGTGTGACTGATAGCAAAAAAAGAAGTATAGGCGTCGAAAGCTTCATTAAAGGCTGTTAAAAAAATCAAAGTCTTGCAGTCCACAACTGGGGCCTTTGCGAGTAACAGTGCATCGAAAAAAAAATATGAATGCAACTTCGAGGCTTTTTCCTCGCAATTGCACAATATTGGTCAAACCATGCTTCTTTTATGGCTCGTTGAAGGGCCTTGGAAATATTGGGCTGCACTTTTGATCGCGGACCAGGCCTTGTTCCGACAACCGAGTTGTTTCGTCGCTTAGGTTTTGTTGGAACTCAGTGCTTTTCGTGTCTCTTCATTTTGGTTTGGTGGGCAAAGATAAAGGTATGCACAGATCGCGGATTGTTTACTGGATTTATAGAGGTTACGAGTGGCATTTGGTCGGAGTATGTTAGTAACTGAGCTTGGAAGTTCGTTGAATATTTTAGCCACGCAACTGTAATTAGGCAGGAATCAATAGCTGAACAGCTTATGCCTCAAAAAAACGTGTAATTTCCTTTCTTATCCCTCTTGCTCCACCCGTTCAAAATAATTTAACCAAATTCTACGCACATCTTTAGAAATTTCTTGCTTTTTCCACCCGTTACAATATCTTGAGTTTTTCCCGTAGGAGCAGTGTCATAAGTACGTACGACCGACGTTTAGTTTTCGTTCATTCTATCATGGACCCTTTTTTATGTCTATTGACTGCGATTGGATAAGTTATCAATCTCATGGTCGTGTGGTTGATAGAGATTAATAGCGTTTTTCTTTTTTAACTCAGAGCAGATCACGGAACTGTCAAACAAAAATTCTATGTTTCTTTTTTAGCTCAGACATATCAGAGCATAAAAAGAGTATTTCTGTTTTCTATCGGAGCTAGCTCAGAGCTTGCTCAATTAGCTCAGGATTAAATGACAGAGCGATTTGAGCGAAACGCTGAGCGAAGCCAACTTCACTTATTTTTTTACTGATACAAAATTTAAAATGGATTCTCTGGACAGTCGTCCGTCATTTGTAAAAAATTGCAAGAAATTTCACGAAATTTACCAAAAACACCTCTGAAATGACAGTTCAGTGCTCAAGTGTATTTCATAATTAAATCTGAGGAATCTAATCATAATTTGCTCGCAGCTCTGCTCTGAACGCTCAGCCTCTGCTCAGAGCTTTGCTCAGAGCCAAAAAAAGAAAAACGCCATAAGGATGATCAAGTCATTGGGTAGCATTAATAAATTTCAACAGGTTTTTGCTTGGAATGTCGGAGAGTTCTTCCAAGTCGTTGAAGAAGAAGTGTCTCCCTAGGTGCTTGTTTCTGAGATGGTACAGCGCAGGGCAGTGACACAGGTAGTCAGAGGTATCCTCATGTAAATCTTTGTCACCACATCCCCTGCATAAATCGTCTAAGCTGAGTTTCATATTTTTCTTGTGATAACCCAAGTGGTTGTGACCGTTGGTGATACTCACGAGAAGAGATAAAGACTTTTTATTCAGTTAGATGATGCTGTCGGTCTTTTTTTTTGTTGAAACTAGGCCATAATTTTCTGGTTATAACACAGGTATCGAGCGAGCTCAATTGCTTGTTCGTCGTAGCTAGAACTTTACTCTCGATTAACTGTTTAAGATTACAGGGTGGATCCTGAACTGTTGTTATTGCCTGATTAAGATCAAGAGTCGATCCTATTCTTGCCAACTCGTCAGCGCTTTCGTTGCCTTGGACACTACTGTGACCAGGAACCCAGCAGAGCCTTTTATTGTGCTATGTACCAAGAACCCTTAGCTCTTCGCCACAGTAAGTAACAAGCTTCGATTTGATTTCAATGGAAGAAATCGCTTTTAATGCCGCTTGGCTATCAATGAAAAAGGTGATATCGGCTTGTGGTATTGCCATCATTGAGATTTGTCTAGCAGCTTTTGTCACTGCCAGGACCTGAGCTTGGAAGACACTGCTGTAATCAGGAAGTCTGAATGAGCTGGATAATCCGAGGGTTTCTGAATAGAACCCTGCACCAACACCTGTATCCATCTTGGAACCGTCGGTGTATATAGCTATGATCGAATTGCAGGTTGACTGCTCGTTCATTTGCCAGTCCTCTCTACTAGGAAAGGCGGTCGTGAACATACAAAAAAGTATGTTCCCGAAAATTGATAATACTGACATTTTACCGAAAGGTGCGTCTACTTAACACTTGTCTTTTAATACATATCACTAGTTTTTTTCCAAGACACCCTTGCCATCCAGAAGCGTTTCCGCAACTTTTTTCAAGTTAAAAACTACCAAATAGAGGGGTAGTCCCACATTTTGACATTAAAAAAAGTTCGTTTGTGAAAAGTGGTATAGTAATCAAATTTAAGCCGAAGATGCATCTGCTCAACACCTATTTTTGAAAATACCAATTTATATTTTCCAACACAAGTTTGGCATCTAGAGGCGTTTCCGCAACTTTTTTCATGTTTAAAATATTAAAAATGATAAAAAAGGGGATGTCCACCGGTTGACATTAAAAAAAGTATGTTCCCGATAGATTCTAGACTTTTCTCTTTGTTTACCCTAATTTACCCTATTTAAATTCCGAATTTCAAAAAAGAAAACTGCTTTTTGTATTTTCGTACTACGGATTCATTACCATTGATTTTGTTTAACACTTAATAACACTTTCCATAATTAAGGTACCAATTGCAATAATAATTGATAAAAGATGATAAGTTATGCATGGTCCTTATAGGAAAATATTTTAACAATAGATAAAACATTATTACTAAACGATGATTTATTATTTTTTTCCTATAAATATTATTATGATCATTATTTGCAAATGTTCTTTTCTCTAACATAACAATAACTATACAAAACTAGACCACTTATCATAAATTACATTTATTCCTTTTTACTCTCGTACTTTTCTCATGCATCAATTTGCTTCAACTATATTCTACTCATTCAAGAAATATAACGTGCAATGAAATTGCAAATGGTACAAAGGTGTTAACAGGAATAACAAATGGTGCTTATGTTGGAACGTGTGCCAAGTCACCCTTTATAATTGATAACAAGAGTGTGAGAGCACTTATTATTTTCCTATATAAATAGAAAACAAACTATTATTATATAATGCTACGTATGACTGTGATTATTATTATACCTTGTATTTTGTAAGGATACCTATATAGAAGATAGTTTTCCTTTAATAGCTTCTGGATACATTATAATGTTAGATTGAAAGTAGACAGAATTGGAAATTAATCATCATATACATATATGTATAACGACAATTTTGTATCAGATATAAGTGATGACTGATGAGTGCTGACGATGCGGAAGTTCATTATTTAATCTTTTACAATAAAAAAACATCTGATTGTTAAATCTCACCGAAATAGAGAAAAGGACTTGAATCATAGGCAAATTAATTGCATTTTTTCTTAATATGACGACATGTTATATATTTTCAAAAAGACAAGACTTCAATTCAAAACAACTTGATTTTTGAACAACGCCACTGAGGTCCCAAAAGCCAAAAGTAAACAGTGTTCCCCGATTAATTTCAGCAGGCATTTTGTCCGGTTTTTCTATCAATTAACCGGGGAGTTCAATTGACCGAAACATTAACCGGCTTTTAGTTTTGTAGCTGCATTTTTGTTTTTTAATAACTAAGTGAGGTGCAACTAACCGGGGAATACTGTAGTTGCAAAAATACGTAGATCGATGTTTTTTTAATAATTAGCTTCAAAAACACCAAACAAAATGCATTTTTCAACGTCGGTCAACGTTGTTTAGTCCAGTCAGACAAGGAAATCATAGGTACCTTATTAAAATTACTTCAAATTATTCTATTCTATTACATTAAACAAAAAAAAACAGAAATGCGAATTATTATCGCAAGAAACGTGATACCACCCCTGTCTACTGTCACGCCCATTTTTATTATTTATTGGTTTCTGGGAAATCGCTCGAACGATTTTAATGGAATTTTCAAAATTTCTTTATATGAGTAAGAAAACATATTGAAAGTAATTTTAATAAAACCCGCCTCCTGACACGCCCACTTTTCAATTTGTTTCTATTTCTAAAAATGGAATGGATTGTTTAAGATGATATTTTCAGAGTTTGCTCTAATGTGAAAGAAAGAAAAATTGAGATTAAAAAAAAATCCGCCCACTGCCACACCTACTTTTATTATTTCTCGCAAAAGTCTCGTATATGCTTTTGATGAAATTTTCAGAGTTGATTCACATGGAGAGGAAAATAATACAAAAATGTTTATTTGTTTCTCGGAAATGGCTCCAACGATTTAAATTAAATTTTCAGAGTTACTTTGTATGAGAAAGTTTCTAATTTAGTTAAATTTGCCTCCGGCCATGCCCACTTTTCTAATTTCTCGATTTCTCAGATATGAATCTATCGATTTCGTTATTATGAGCAAAAAAGAAAAAAGTTAAATCCACCCAATACCACGCCCACTTTTACTGTTTAAAGTTTCTCGGAACCAACTCTAATGATAGAACTAAATTCTCAGAGTTTTTTTGAGATGTACAAAATTTTGGAAGGTTACTTTATTAAATCCAGTCTTCTGTCACGTCCACTTTTCTTATTACTTGATATATCAGGGATGGCCCTAACCATTCAAATAGCATTTTCTTATTTTGGTCTTATAAGCGAAACAATGTTAGAAAATTGTGCTAATAAAAATCGCCCACTGGCACGCGCTCAATTTTAATATTTTAAGGTTTCTCGAAAATGGCTCTAACGGTTTGGATTTAATATTCAGAGCTTGTCTGTTTGAAGTTGAAAAACATTGGGAAAATATTTGTATTCTAATCCACCTATTGCCATGCCAACTTTAAAATTAACTAATACAGTTTTAATTAAATTATGAGAACAAAAATTTAATTGTTTAAGTAAAATTCGCTTTTACAAAAAAGTAAATTTGCCCTTCTTGCGGAAAAGGGCCTAAGGGAATTTGAATTCATCATTATCACCATCGTGTTCTGTAACCCCGGTTGGGGCAAAAAAACGTCTCCATCTTTCACGGTCTGCTGCAAGGTATTTTAACTGTGGCCACGTCTTTCTCTGGGATTCTGCTTCCGCTAAGACAGTTGATTTCCATGTTGTTCTTTGTCTTCCAACCCGCCGCCGTGCACCCTGAGGATTCCATTCAAGGGACTGCTTTGCAGTTTCATCGTTCGCCACTATTCCTTGTTTGATACTATTTGTGGCCAACGAATCTTTAGGATGTGCCGAAAACAGCGATTCACAAAAGCCTTCAATTTTCTCGAAATTGTAGACGTGACTTTCCAGGTTTCACAAGCATATAACAGCATGGATTTTCAACTTAGTGCGTAAGGAGATTTGACTGGATTTCCAAATTGGGGATAGAGTACCGAAGGCAGCACCAGCCTTATTAACTCTATTTAACGTCCAGATCAATAGCACCGTTTGCAGAAACAATAAACTGTAAGCATTATTTTTGTCTTTTTGCTGTTTATTCTTAGACCAATCGAGTCTCCCTTCACTTGCAGTGTTTGGCACATCCCGTTCAGCCCTCTGATGTTATTTGCCAGTAGTCATAGCTGTACCAATACTGGCCTTCAATAAGTCGTCCATCGCCAGCAGAAAGAGAATAATTGGCGATAGAACATCCCCTTGTCTCACATCCTGTTGCACTACGAAAGAGTCGGATAGCTGCCCATTGTGTAAAACAAACACCTTGCGTTGTTGTAGGACTCTTTAATAATGGTAACAAGTTTTGGCGGAATTCCTCTACCAAGCAACGATCTCCATAATACATTGCCGATTATCCCGATCGAAGGCCTTCTCAAAATCCACGAACATGACGTAAAGCGGTGATTAAAATTCTATCGACTGCTCGAGGACGATAGGCAGAGTGTTCATATAGTCGACACACGATCGACCACTACGGAAGCCAGCTTGATGCATGTTGAGTGTAGACTCGATTCTATCCCTTATTCGGTCGAGAATGCAGGTTGCCATTAGTTTTGGGAAAATGGACACAACGGTGATACCACGCCAATTGTTGCAATTCTAAAGGTCACCTTTCTTTGGCAACTTAACAATCACACCATCCTTCCAGTCCTTGGGATAGCCTTTGTTTTCCAACGGGTGTAGAATACTAACAGTTGTTACGGGATCGGCTTTCAGGAATTTAGATGGTATTCCATCAAGCCCAGCTGCTTTGTTGTTTTTGAGGAGATTTATTGAATTTTGTATTTCTGATTCTGACGGGGGTGCGATGTCAATATCTACCCCTGTAGGACCTGCGCATTTTGTTAAGGTGAGGCACTCAGCACTCTGCTCAACGGAATCCTCATTTAGCAGGATACACAAATGGTCCTTCCATCCGCGTAGCTGATCCTCAAGCAATATCAAAAGTGTGCCATCCACATCCATTACCGGACGATTGGTTTTGATTTTTTCCTTAGAACATCCTTGGATATTTGGTACAATTCCCGGATACTTCCTCTTCTTGCAGCATCTTCCGCATTATCTGCATTATTTGAGTCCATATATCTCACCCTCCTATAACGTCTCAAACAGTGCTGCTCGTACTCGCTATGCAATTCAGCCTTTCGTTGAACATTTGCTTCAGCATTTATTTACATTTTCAACGATTTGCGAAGTTCGATTTTATCCCAGCTTTCTTAGGATATCCAAGGTTCTCTAACTCCCGTCCGCTTGGGTACATTTTCGGATTCAGCCTCCATAAAAACACTTTTAATTTCACCCCACATCCCATCAATTGTTGAATGTTGGATTCCGTTAAATGACGAGGCTCTGTCTTTAAGGGTGGTGACATAGTAACGACAGATGTTGGGATCATTGAATGCACTCATATTGACTCCTTGCTGCATCTTGCGCTCGTCTTTGTACGCGGTACAAAGTTTGAGACTCATCAGAACCAAATGGTGGTCGCTTCCCACATCGGCATTTCTTATATTTCGGACATCACACATAGACTTTCTCCATCGCTGCTGAATCATGATATAATCAATTCGGTTTTCAGTTTAACGGTCCGGTAATGCTTAAAAATACAGTTCCACCTAGCACAAGGCGATTTGCGCTCAAAAGTCGACAAGCAATAAGCAAATCGTCATTTTCGTTGCGTGACCCTAAGTCATTTTTCCGGCTCCCTGAAATTACGCCATAGGAAAAGAGTTTTGGAAAAAACGCACGCGCTACCGTTGCCGCGTGCAAGGTTGGCACCCCACGCTACGCACCATTCAGCGCGACCGGCGCGGTGTAGCTTGCGCGTGCACGTGCTCCCCCCCACCGTTTATTATATCATACTTGTGCATTTGATTTGTAGAACATTTAAAACAACACATCTTCTCATAACTTTGTTTATTTCAATTTGTCAATTTATGTTAACAAAGCATACATTTTGTAATATTTAGAAAAAAAATGCCCAAAAGCAAGTTTTTGGTGTTTTTTCCAAAACAAAAAATGTTGGCCTTTTTTCAATATTCTTAAAGGAAAAAAGGATGTTCAAAGGGTAGACATGTGCATTCAAGAGGACACAAGCGTCCACAAGCTTTGTTTCAAAGCGAACCTCTGTCTATCAACTCCTACTCTCACCTCCCCGCGGTGAACATCGGGTGCCTAGTACCTTTAACTGAAGATGGGGTTCCAATCCCTGTGGACGGTTTTAGGGGGCAGCAAACGACAGAGGGGGGGAGGAGTGTTCCCACTAAAGCACTTCTCCTTCATCCAGGCGGGAGCGGAAGAATTCTCAAGATGGAATCAACGGTGGCGTCTACAGTTCCAGTTAGGCTGAACTACTTAGTGAACACCTTATACGGGCTACTACGACATATTCGGAGGTCAGGCATATAAGGAGCGGTTAATCCGGCTCCCCGCCCTTGGAGTTATATTGTAAGGGTCTGGTCCTCCAGGTTGGGATTCGTGCCGTCGGGGTGACTTCCCGGCCACGTAAAGTATTTTTAGTTGCGAAGCAACAACAAGGCTCGGATACGGACGGATTTACTGTTGACGAACCTAGCAAACGAAATAGGGACAACGAACTTCGGATCTGCACGTGGAATGTTCTGTCTCTCTATAGAGCACGTGCAGCCGAACATTTAGCGGAGGCCCTAGACTGCTACAAAGCAGACATCACCGCCATCCAAGAAGTGCGATGGGATGGGCCGGGCAAGAGAAAACTGAAAGACTGCGATATCTACTACGGTGACTGTTACCGACCACAGGGGCAGCGTCTCTTTGGCTGTGGATTCGTCGTTAGAGACAGACTTAGGCAAGAAGTCTTGAGTTTCAACTATGTGAACGAGCACCTCACGACAATTCGCATCAAGGCTAAAATCGCCAACATTAGCCTCATATGCGCGCATGCCCCCACAGAGGAGAAAGATGACGACACCAAGGATGAGTTCTACGAGCTCCTGGACAAGACATATGAGCAATGCCCTAGCTATGACATTAAAATTGTCTTGGGTGATTTTAATGCCAAGCTAGGAAAAGAAGACGTCTTTGGTGGCACAATCGGAAGATATAGCCTGCACGACACCACCTCCGAAAACGGACTCAGGCTAATCAACTTTGCTGCGGGGCGAAATGTTGTGGTAGCTAGTACGCAGTTCCCGCATCTCGATATACACAAGGGGACATGGCGAATTCCTGGTCAATCAACCGCTAACCAGATTGACCACATTGCGATCGCCGCAAGGCACTCCTCCAGTATCAAGGATGTCCGAACGTTCCGAGGAGCCAACGTTGACTCGGACCACTACCTCGTTGTAGCCAAGGTAATGCTACGGATATCCAGACCAAAGTCAAAGCAGGGAAATACTGTAAGGAAATTTAACGTCGGACGGCTACAATCTCAACAAATCGCCAGGTCCTTTTCCGATCGAGTCTCTCGCACCCTCTTAAATAGTCCTATACCACCAACTGCAAGCATCGGGAACCAGTATAAGAATTGCCAGGAAGCCATCAGAGATGCCGTATCTGACGTGCTGGGCTTTGCTCGACCACAGCGAAACCCCTGGTTCGACGAGGAATGCCGGCAAGTACATGCAGCCAAACAACAGGCATACAAAGCGGCGCTGCATAGAAGGACTAGAGCTGCTCGCGAGCTCTACGAGCACAAGAGGAGAGAGGAACACAAGCTTCTAAGAAGGAAAAAGAAAGAGCATGAGAAGCGTGCCATTGAGGAAATAGAGGGATGCCATTGCAGGAATGAAGTTCGGAAGTTTTACCAAAAGGTAAAGAGAACCTCCCAGGGTTACAAGGCCCGGACCAAAGCCTGCAAGGACGATCAGGGGAACATCATAGTAGAATCGCAGTCGGTGCTGAGGATATGGAAAAATCATTTCTGCATATTGTATAACGGTGATGAAGAACCGAATTTCGCTACCATGCAGATTGCACCATTCAACCTGGACGACGTAGGCCAACAATTCCGTCCACCCGATCTCGACGAAGTAAGGATAGCTATATCTAAACTTAAGTCCAATAAAGCTGCTGGAGCTGATGGCCTTGTGGCTGAGCTATTCAAAGCGGCTGGCGATGAATTGGTTAGGAGTATGCACCAGCTCATCTGTAAAATATAGTCGGAGGAAAGCATGCCCGATGAATGGAACCTCAGCATTGTTTGTCCGATCCTCAAAAAAGGCGATCCTCTGGACTGCACCAACTACAGAGGCATCAGTCTTCTTAATATCGCCTACAAGATCTTCTCTGCCGTACTTTGTGAACGCCTGAAGCCATTCGTCAACAAACTGATAGGTTCATATCAGTGTGGCTTTAGGCCAGGGAAGTCCAACATCGACCAAATATTCGCACTACGGCAGATCTTGGAGAAAACCCAGGAGTTTCAAATCGATACCCACCACCTTTTTATCGATTTCAAGGCCGCGTATGACAGCATCTATAGAGACGAGCTATATAGAGCAATGTCTAGTTTTGGCATCCCTGCCAAACTCGTCCGTTTGTGCAGGATGACGATGGAGAATGCACGCTGCTCCATCAAGGTCGGCAAAGACCTCACCGACACCTTTGATGTCAAAAAAGGTTTTAGGCAAGGCGACGCGCTGTCATGCGACTTCTTCAACATCGTTCTTGAAAGAATAGTGCAAAACTCTCACGTCAACACTAGAGGCACAATCTTTCAAAAGTCCGTCCAATTACTTGCTTACGCTGACGACATTGACATAATCGGATGAACAAAGCGTGATGTCAGTGGTGTTTTTGTGAGTATTGAGAAGGAAGCCAAGAAGATGGGTTTAACGGTGAATGAAAGCAAAACGAAATATATGCCGTCAACAAGAAAGGACACCCAACACCGACGTCTAGGACAGAACGTCACTATAGACAGCTATAATTTTGAGGTGTTCAGAGGCTTTGTCTAACTAGGATCCGCTATAAACTCAGCGAACGATACCAGTGCTGAAATCAAACAAAGAATTACTCTTGCCAATCGCTGTTTCTTTTGGCTAAGAATGCAATTATTGAGAAGCAAAGCCCTCTCTCGAGTAACTAAACTGTCCCTGTATAAGACGCTTATCATCGCAGTCCTGATGTATGGTGCAGATACATGGACACTGCTAACGGTGGATAAGAACGCGTTAGGCTGTTTTGAGAGAAAAAATTCTCCGGGTGATTTTTGGTCCCATCTGCATAGATGGGGAATGGAGAATAAGATACAACCACGAACTGTAAGGGCTGTACAGCGGCACCGACCTAGCCTCAAAAGTGAAAAGCCAACGACTAAGATGGCTGGGTCACCTAGAACGAATGGACACCAATGCTCCGGCGCAGAAAGTCTTCGAATCCAACCCCGTGGGACAACGCAGTAGGTGGACAGCGTAAAAGGTGGCGCACGCAAGTGGAAGAGGACCTCTTCAGCTCTTCAGAGGACTCTGGAGACAGCTAGCTAGAAACCGAGCCAGCTGGAAGAAGCTTGTTGGTTGAGGCCCTGGTCCACCCCGGACTGTAGCGCCACCTTAAGTAAGTAAGTAAGTAAAGGAAAAAAGGAAAAATAACCTAAAATTCCGGAATTCGCGCCAATTTTTTTGGGTTCCTTTTCCTAGGAAAAAAAGCCATAACATTGTATGGAAAATTTTGGGCCTTTTTTCCATTTTTATTTTTTGGCGTAATTTCAGGGAGCCATTTTTTCCCATCACGCGTTCCAGACTGTTATTGTCTGCTCTGCCTTTAACTTGGGCATTGAGGTCTCTCATAACGACTATGATGATATCTGCTCTCCGAGAACTCCGGTGAACCGAGTTAAGATGAGTGTAGAAAGCATTTGTGCCTCCCTCGGTCACTTCATTTGTGGGGGCGTAGCACTGAATCATTGTTATGTTACGAATTTTAGAACTAAACCTTGCTGTCATTAATCTAGGAGAAATGAGCGCTCAGGAAATAAAGCTACGCCTCTCTTCTTCGTTCAACATAATTTCGACACCAAACAGTCTTTGACCACCCTTTCTTTAATCCTTTCCAGAATACAGCATTCTCGTTTTTCCATTTGTCAGATCTGTATTCAGCTCTTCCTCCCCCCCTAGTTTAACTTAGGCCCAGGATACTGAAGCGGAAAAGAATGTGTTCCAAATGCATTATTAAGAAAATTGGGAGGGGGGGGTCAAGCCCCTATGACCTCCCCGGGGCTACGGCCTTGGGTAAAATCATTAATACAAAGACAGTTCATAAAATCAAAAGCTCGAAATTGCAAGAAGTAGCTTATTTCCTATTTTTACCAAACTTCATTTATGAAATACTTTAAACAGAGCTGCACGAATGCAAAATTATTTTGGCAGTTTATAAACATCTTTTCAGTAATAAAATTGCCAATTTATACTCCTGCTAAATCTTAGCTTACTATGCAACTATTACGCAAACATTCTGCAATCCTCCTCATGAAATTTATGAATCTACCTTATTTTGTATTTTACCTAAGACCTAAGTACTGAAGAAGTAAAAATAATAGAAATCTTTCTACAAGGCTGCTATTGCTCAAAAAGGAAACTTATTGAAAGCCATATGCATTCAGATCAATGGGTATTCCGGAATATTAAATTTCAAGGATGCATCCGGTGTTTTATACTTTTCATGGAAAAATGCAAGGAGATAGAAAGGAAAATCTCTCAAAAAATGTGTAATAGGTACATGGTACATATATCTTTGATATTCACATCACATCAGTTGTTCCATTTTTTTTAATGACAACAAAAAAACTATTCCTCATTAAAACTCAACATTACCAGACACATAATAGTGAATCATCTGTGTAATCTCGTAATTACCAGGCGATGAATAAAAATACATCCTGGGAAGATTTCTAAGACGCTGATGTGAAGGTTGCAACACGAACGGATATGTGTGTGGAAGAGCTTCCTATAACATTAATCCTTTTGATTTTCTTGGAAAAGAGAGTGGGAGAGAGAGAGACGCACATGAATCCAAAAAATAAATGTTGGCTAAAGGACTCGTTTCAATAAGTACATACACATACATATATTGTGTGCAAGAAAAAATGTCATTTTCTTCCCTCCAAAGATTCCCTGTTTTTGATGTCACTTCATCCTGGCACAATTTTGCTCCTCCATTTTGTTTTTTTTTTTTTGCTTTAAGGTTGTAAAAGTTATTGTTGAACAAATATCAACGAAACATCCTGTCGTGTGTTTATTTTGAATTGTGAAACGATGATGAAGGACATCATAATCATCATCATCATCATCATCAGGATCTTTCACAGAAGGAGTAAAATATATGCGCTGCGAATTGAAAAAGAAAAAAAAATATAAAAAACTAAGAACACGAGACATGGAAAGATACTTATATCTGCATAATATATTTTATATAAATATGGTGTGATGGTGGTGTAGGTTTGCCTCTTATTCGTATTTACATTTAATTATAATATTCAAATCGTTGAAGGTTCTTCTTTTTATTCGGTTGTCTCTGTTGTTCATCTTTGCTGTCGCGTATAAAAAGTCACTCCAAATCCAAATAATCGTACCATGAATGCTCCTCTTGCATAAAATCAGTGTCGGGTAAGAAAACTTTGGCGCCTCGCATTAGAATCTCGAATGAATCAATGTCAACATTTGGTTATGATTTGTCAAAAATATACATAGCTAAACTGTAAATGGTATTTTGCTTATTTGTCACGTTTTTTTTTTTTTAATTGGTTACATTTTCGAGGAGACCTGCGGAGACACTTCTCTGTCTTGACTTTTGGGTGGCTGTTCCTATTCATTTGAATATTGGAACGAAATTTACGAGTTTTTTCCAAGATGTAAGTTCTCTCTAAAATTTCTGAGAGTTTTTTTACGAATTAAAAGTTCATTTCTCTAGAGCTCCAGTCGGGCTCCAGAAGAGCCCACAGCAAATTTTGGGAGTGGAGATATAGCCAAAATCGGAGGGATTATAGGTAAACAACTTATACGGGCTTCTACGACGTATTTCGAGCTAAGGCCTATAAGGAGTGGTCAATCCACCTCCCCTCCCTTGCATTTAAATTGCAAAGGTCTGGTCCTCCAGGTTGGGGATCGTGCTGTGTCGGAGTGACTTCCCGGCCATGTAAATAGATTTTAGTTGCGAAGCCTCGGATACGGACGGATATACTGTTAATGAACCTAGCAGACAAAATAAGGATATCGAATTACGGATCTGCACGTGGAATATTCTGCCTCTCTATAGACCACGCGCAGCAGAACATTTAACAGATGCCCTGGACTGCTATAAAAGCAGACATCACCGCCATGCAAGAAGTGCGATGGGATGGACCGGGAAAAAAAAAACTAAAAGACTGCGACATCTACTACGGCGGCGACTGTTACCGACCACAAGGTCAGCGTCTCTTTGGATGCGGATTCGTCGCTAGAGGCAGACTTAGGCAAGAGTCTTGAGTTTCAACTATGTGAACCAGCACCTCACGACGATTCGCATTAAGGCTAAATTCACCAACATAAGCCTCATATGCGCGTATGCCCCCACAGTGGAGGAAGATGACGACAGAGAGGATGAGTTCTACGAGCTCCTGGATAAGACATGAATGAGCAATGCCCTAGCTATGACATACAAAATATCTTGGGTGATTTTAATGCTAAACTAGGAAGAAAAAACGTCTTTGGTGGCAATATTGGAAGATAAAGCCTGCACGACACCACGTCCAATAACGGACTCAGGCTAATCGTAGTTCCCGCATCTCGTAGTAATTTCCGCATCTCGATATTCACAAGGGGACATGGCGAATTCCTGATCAATTATAACCATCAACCAGATTGACCACATTTCAATCGACGCAAGGCACTTCTCCCGTATCAAGGATGTCCGAATCCTACCTCGTTGTAGCCAAGGTAATGCTACAGATATCCAGACCAAAGCCCCAACATGAAAATACTGTGAGGAAGTTCGACGTCGGATGGCTAGAGTCACAAGAAATCGCCAGTTCCTTTTCCAATCGAGTCTCTCGGACACTCTTGAATAATCATATGTAATAAGACAACTTCAAGCATCTAGAACCAGTGGAAGAATTGCCCAGAAGCCAACAGAGATGCCGCCTCTGACGTGCTGGGCCTCGCACGACCACCACTGCGCAACCCCTGGTTCGACGAAGGATGCCGGCAAGTACATGCAGCCAAACAACAGGTATACAAAACGGCGCTTCATAGAAGGACCAGAGCTGCTCGCAAGCCCTACGAGCACAAGGGAATAGAGGAACACAAGCTTCTGAGAAGGAAGAAGGAGCATGAGAAGCGCTCGGTCGAGGTAAAAGAGGGGTGCCATCGCAGGAATAAAGTTTGGAAGTTTTACCAACAAGTAAAAAGAACCTTCAAGGGTAACAAGGCCCGAACTGAAGCCTGCAAGGATGATGACTGATATGATGGCGATAAATTGGTTAGGAGTTTGCGCCAGCTCATCTATAAAATATGGTTCTGAGGAAAGCATGTCCGATGAATGGAACCCTAGCATTGCTTGTCCGATCCTCAAGAAATGCGATCGTCTGGACTGCACCAACTACAGAGGCATCCAGTGTTCTAAATATCGCGTACAAGGTCATCTCTGCCATACTTTGTGAACGACTGAAGCCGTTCGTTAACAGCTTGATAGGTTCATATCAGTTCGGCTTTAGGGCTGGGAAGTAAACCAATGACCAAAAATTTGCACAACGGCAGATCTTCGAAAAAAAAACAAAGGTTTCAAATCGATACCCACCACTTTTTCATCGATTTCAAGGCCGCGTGTGGCAGCAAAGAGGCGAGCTATACAGAGCAATGCTTATTTTGGCATCCCTCCCAAACTTCTTCGTTTGTGCAGGATAACGATGGAGAATGCCCGCTGCTCCATCAAGGTCGGCAAAAACCCCCGCGATACCTTTGATATCAAAAAGGGTTTTAGGCAAGGCGACGCGCAGTCATGTGACTTCTTCAACATCGTTCTAGCAAGAATAGTGCAAAACTCCCTTGTCAACAATAGAGGCATAATCTTTCATAAATCCGTCCAATTACTCGCTTACGCTGACGACATTGCCATAATCGAAGGAACAAAGCGTGATGTCAGTAGTCCTTTTGTTATTATTAAAAAGGAAGCCAAGAAAGCAAGACGAAATATATACTGTCAACAAGAAAGGGCACTCAACACCGATATCTCAAACGACAGAACGTCTATTCAGACAGCTGCAATTTTGAAGTGTTTACAGATTTTGCCTACCAAGGCTCCGCTATCAACTCCAGCGGATGATACCACTATTTCTTTTGGGCTAAGAAGGCAATTGGGAAGCAGAACCCTCTCTCAAGCAACTAAAGTGTCCCCGTATAAGATGATTACTATCCCGGTCCTGTTCTATGGGGCAGAGGCATGGACACTGTTAACGGTGGATGAGAATGCGTTAGGCTGTTTTGAGAGGAACATTCTCCGGGTGATTTTTGGTTCCGTCTGGGGAATGGAGAAGAAGAAACAACAACGAACTGAAGGGGTTGTACAGCGGCACTGACCTAACCACAAAAGTGAAAAGCCAACGACTGAGATGGCTGGGTCACCTGGAGCGAATGTACACCAATGCTCCGTCCCAGAAAGTCTTTGAGTCCAACCTGGTGGGACGGCGCAGTAGAGGAGGCCCGTGTAACATGTGGCGCATACAAGTGGAAGAGCACTTCAACTTGGCGGGCAAAACTGGAAACAGATGGCTAGAGATCGAGCCAGCTGGAAAAGACATGTTGGTTGAGGAGGCCCTGGTCCACCACCCATTTCTGTTCAAAATTTTTATCATAACTCCAAAATCAATCCATTAAGGGTGGATGGTTCACTTCATCTGATTATTCAATCTCTGACTGGATTATGCACATGAAGGCTAGAAGATCTGTCAGTAGAGACAAGAGGTATTTCGCAAGGCTGTTTCTGTATCTCCATTTTTATCGAATTTGGCAGCAAATGAGCTATTGACTTGTTTGGAAGCGGCCGTAAAAGTAGCGGATGTACCTACATTATACGTGTTTATTATCTTTTCGGTGCATGGCAGCGCAAGCCGAACACAAAACAGCACTATTCTCTTTTACGAAAACCCGAAATTGCCGAGATATCGCCTATTGTAACTACAAACATTTAAATCTGGTGGCGGTGGTAAATCATCGCTTTTCGTAATAGCGCCCTAAAGGTCCCTGTAGTTTGCCTATTTTGATGGGCTGATGGGTTTGTGAAGAAGAGTATACCTCTAAGTATGCATCATACGAACATCCCGATTCCCAGGCGTGTAAGTCTTCTCTTCTTTACTTTTTATTTTTATTTTTTGTGCAAATATAAACCACAACTTCAAACATAAGCTTCAGCAGTTTTGTTTTTATTTTGAAAGGAAATAAGGAGTTTCCTTCTTTAAATAAACACTCACAATGCTTCTTACGTCAAGTTTTGCTTCTCTTTTTCTTAGCGGTTTATGTACGTACCTATACCAACGTAGGTATGTATGAAGTGAATTGTTTTGTAGAAGATGTGATGCATAGTTTCTTTAAGGAATAACAAAACAACAACAAAATGTAAACCAACATTTGTTGATTTTAAGTAAATTCTGATTATGAGGCTTTGTGTATTGTGATTTGTTTATCTTTGACAAAATTTTGCGGTGATGTATTCTTCATTATTTAAGCTGAAGATACATACACATCTACATCACTGAGATTGTTGGTTATACTTAATTCAAAATTTAAAGAAAAAATCATATCTCTTTAATAAACTGACTTTATAATTTTTGCTTAAGGTATTAAAAAAAAAATACTTTTCGGAAGTAGGCACTCGTAGGGTCGTAGGTATACAAGTTCCGTAGGATGTGATGCTAAACCTTGCAGAATATGAATTCAAAAGAGCTTTTGTGTATAAATATTGAGAATTTGATAGAGAATGAATTTTAATAATGCATTATTTGTGACTGGTCTTTTTTTCTTGTAAAAAATACGAGTACATACCTTACTTCAAATAAAACTTTTATTTCTTGTTTTGGCTAACTTTCATTAAAAACAAAAATAGATGTTTAAGTGGGTTTTGTATATAAATGGAAATCCACACAAGTGCAGTGCATGCTGCAAATTAGATATACATCAATTTTTATTGAATAATTTTGAATAAACAACAACAACTTGTGTGTGTTACCACCAAGCACATAGGCTGCACTAAAGGAGTCTGATGATCGAGGTGGCTCTCGTGAAATAGCTATAACTCCAGCCTATATACTTGGTGGTAATCTGGCAGACGGTTTCAAACCAAGGCCAAAATTTTATTTATTATTATTTTTGAAAATTGTAAATTTTATATATGAATTGAAAATAAAACTAACTAACTAACTAACTAACTACTTGGTGGTAACACACACAAGTTGTTTGTTGTTCATATAAAATTATTCAAAAATAGATGATATTTTAAAAAAGTATAGGTGCTTAGTTTACTTCGAAAGCATACAAATTATTATGTAGTTCAGTCAATTTGTGCTCAAAAAGGCTCTTTGCGGGCAAATTGTGGTGGAGTTTTGATTTGTTCCCTCCTTTATGTTTTCGGGGGTGCTGAATCCGAATCTAATGGCTAATAGCTCGAAAACTTTCAACTATTCGAAAATTACATTAAAGTACCATTGAAAGTACACAATTTCCTATAAATCCCTATTTAAGGTTTTTTTTTTCTGTGACAACCCATTTGGATTCAAGCGCTAGTCGAAAATTGACGTATTTTTACTGTTTTCGAAAATTCACTCGAAAGCTCTAAGAAATTACTTTGTGTGACAGAATTAGAATTTTTGTCTGTAACATTTCAACGTGACACCAGTATTGAAACGCACACACACAGGCCATTCAAATAAAATTATTTGAATTTAACCTGTTCTCCGGTTAAAGTAGCACTCTGCCAGTTCATTTGAACATGATACTACACTGTCAAAGCACACCTATTTTTTTCAACTTCAAACAGGGGCTACAAATTACAGGGAATTCTCAGCCTGATACTTACTTACTTAAGGTGGCGCTACAGTCCGGGGTGGACCAGGGCCTCAACCAACAAGCTTCTTCCAGCCGGCTCGGTTTCTAGCTAGCTGTCTCCAGTTTCGCACGCCAAGTTGGTTGAGGTCCTCTTCCACTTGCGTGCGCCACCTTTTACGCTGTCCACCTCTACTGCGTTGTCCCACGGGGTTGGACTCAAAGACTTTCCGGGCCGGAGCATTGGTGTCCATTCGCTCTAGATGACCCAGCCATCTCAGTCGTTGGCTTTTCACTTTTGTGGCTAGGTCGGTGTCGCTGTACAGCCCATACAGTTCGTTGTTGTATCTTCTTCTCCATTCCCCATCTATGCAGACGGGACCAAAAATCACCCGGAGAATTTTCCTCTCAAAACAGCCTAACGCGTTCTCATCCACTGTTAGCAGTGTCCATGCCTCTGCACCATACATCAGGACCGGGATGATAAGCGTCTTATACAGGGACAGTTTAGTTGCTCGAGAGAGGGCTTTGCTTCTCAATTGCCTTCTTAGCCCAAAGAAACAGCGATTGGCAAGAGTAATTCTTCGTTTGATCTCAGCGCTGGTGTCGTTCGCTGAGTTTATAGCGGATCCTAGGTAGACAAAGTCTCTGACTACCTCAAAATTATAGCTGTCTATAGTGACGTTCTGTCCGAGACGTCGGTGTTGGGTGTCCTTTCTTGTGGACAGCATATATTTTGTTTTGCTTTCATTCACCGTTAAACCCATCTTCTTGGCTTCCTTCTCAATGCTCACAAAAGCACCACTGACATCACGCTTTGTTCGTCCGATTATGTCAATGTCGTCAGCGTAAGCGAGTAATTGGATGGACTTTTGAAAGATTGTGCCTCTGGTGTTGACGTGAGAGTTTTGCACTATTCTTTCAAGAACGATGTTGAAGAAGTCGCATGACAGCGCGTCGCCTTGCCTAAAACCTTTTTTGACATCAAAGGTGTCGGTGAGGTCTTTGCCGACCTTGATGGAGCAGCGTGCATTCTCCATCGTCATCCTGCACAAACGGACGAGTTTGGCAGGGATGCCAAAACTAGACATTGCTCTATATAGCTCGTCTCTATAGATGCTGTCATACGCGGCCTTGAAATCGATAAAAAGGTGGTGGGTATCGATTTGGAACTCCTGGGTTTTCTCCAAGATCTGCCGTAGTGCGAATATTTGGTCGATGTTAGATTTAAATAATGCAACCAGAAAAATATTAAAACTAGCTGCATTTTATTATTCGCATAATCTGATCCGGATCAATTTCTAATAGGTAATTACAAAAACAACATAATGGGATCCTGCTTTTTATCTAGATCTATTTCAATGATCCAACTTCAACAATTAACCATTTAACCCATAATTATGGTTCACCTCTTGAAAATAAAACGATGCGGGTTAGTGCAAAAACAGTGCCGTATATCAATCTCTTTTTTTCTAATGTTTATTTGTTTTTCATGTAAACACTTGTCTCTTTTCCTTTCCATTCCTTACACTGCTGACAAATCGCTGACATCATTCACAATGGTAAATAGCCCTCTGCCGGTCAGAGTGAAAACCTCTATCTGGGTTATTGAAATTAACCTCGATAGACACCTAGATCCCATGTTGTTTTTGTAATACATGTTAAAAGATAACCTCGACCCAGACCCAGAGATAATAAAACGCAGCTATTGTAAGTGAAGAGAGCATGTTATGTTTTGTGTGCCACTTACAACTTATGAGCCGCTCATAAATTTCACAGCTGTTGTGAATCACCTTATTTTTGTGAATGGTTTGAGTGCGATCCCCTCAAACATTCAGAGACTCATAAATGCAAGCAAGATAACGATTCGAATTCGGTTGTGTTACGTGCTATGAGCTTAAGTAAGAACTGAGTACGATTCACATTCGTTTCATTTCCATGAATGTGAGACTGTCAAAATGCCTGTATTTTTGCGAATGATTCAGAATTGCGAGTGAGTGGATTCATGCAGCTCTCTGGGTCAGTTGTGCAAAGAAAAGGGCCAACAGGCACATGTAAAATAATCAAACTAAAGGCAAAAAGAGACGGGTGTATAATGCTATGTTTCCACCAGAGGATTATCTCAGTTCAGATTTAATAAATCTATTTGGTGTTTTCACCACACAAAAAGATTTGAAAAAGATTTACTTTGACAGCCCCTTTTAAAATGCAAATGGTGTTTCATTTTTTCTCATGAAGAGGAAGTGAGATAGAATGTTTCCTCTGTGAAGAACTGAATTCAGTCATAAATGAATCGTTCAGCGCCATACAGGGACAGGTTAGTTCGATTTGTAAGAGAATTTGTCCTAGGACGATTTAACAAGATTAATTTCTAATCTCCAAGATTTACGAAATATATTTGTATGGTAAATCTTCAAGATTTAAAGAAGATTTGAGTTAAATCTTATTAAATCTCAGATTAGCGTTAGGTGGAAATATAGCATAACACTCCAGTCACTAAGATCCTGCCTATTTTATTTATCATTATCTGACCCGGATCAGATCATGAGGATAATAAAATGCAGCTACTATTACCTTATATATTTTTAAAACTTTTCGAGTTTTTGAGTAGTTGACCTAAAATTTGATTGGCAATCTCCAGCCGTCAAAATTGTCAATTTTTTTTGGATTAAACCTAAAAATAATTTCCAATTCAAAAAATTGAAAAAAACGAGCACTTAAACTACACCGAAAAAAAAACGTTGGTAAAATCAACCAATATCCTTGGTTAATCTTGCGTCAACCACGCATCTTGGTCAATCTGACTATGCTTGCGTTGTCAATCTTTTTATCAAAACTTTACGATGTTCGTGATCGATTTCGGGTTTGAACAAACACTTCGCATTTTAAAGTGACTGTAAAAGTGTTAAAAAATTGATCACGTTTCTAGGTACTCCAATATTTTTCGTGATCACGAACATATTTTTCCGGATTATATGTCAACTATAAACATTTTTAACGAACAATGCTTTGTATTAAGCTGAATATTCATTGGTGTGAAATTTATGAATTTACGTGATAGAATAATCAGTTTCATTGTTAATCGAACACGGTAGTTTGGAAATATTTGTTGTGCTTGAACTAAAATTAATATGTTTCAATGACTATGTATGTGATTGGCTCATCATTTTCATTGTTAACCAAGCAGGAAAATCTTCTAAAATATTTGTGTTTGAAGTTAAATTTCCGTGCTTAGATAACTATGTTTGTGTTTGGCTTAAAATAACAGTGTTGTTATGCATATACATTCGTTGTTGTCCATGTATATGTCCATGCTCAAATAACCATAATTCTGTTAAACTAAAAATAACCTTGTAGTAATTTATATACATTCGTG
Organism: Dasysyrphus tricinctus; assembly: GCA_963921185.1. Taxonomy (NCBI): domain Eukaryota; kingdom Metazoa; phylum Arthropoda; class Insecta; order Diptera; family Syrphidae; genus Dasysyrphus; species Dasysyrphus tricinctus. The sequence continues at coordinate 224,345,532 of OY992530.1, read as the reverse complement.
ATCAGCTGATTATTTTTGTTGCTAATTAAACAGGAAAGTCCGGTGAAATATTTGTGCTTCAACATTAATGTCCATGCTCAAATAAGTATACTACTTGGTGTTTCGCTTACTATTTTCCTTGTTAATATACTATCATTTGTGATTGAATCATAATGACGTGTTCGCTCCATTATTTTGAATACTTACTTTTAAATTGGTATGCTGTAAGAACTTTTAAAATAATAGTAAAAACAGGTAAATGTTTGAATGTATTCAAATTGAGTTTATTAATATTTTCGTAAATGTTTTCTAAAACAAAAGTAATAAACGTATACAGATAATATTAACTTAGATTATCATACTAGTTTAAAATAAAAATTTGAAAATTAAATAATATTTGTACATGTTTCAGAAAAATGTTTTTTAAAAGATCTAAGTGCCATAGATACTCTTACAAATCAAAGTCAAAACTAAATCTTTTTTTTCTTAAACAATAGTTTTACATGTTTAGAATATACCTTTTATAAAAAAAAGTTCCATTTTATCATACATACTCGTACATGATACTCTTACTAGTCACAAAAAATCTTTGTTTAAAAATAGTACTTATTTTAAAAGGTATTGATAAAACGATAATTCTTTCCATTTGAACGGACTTCTTAATTAATTTTACTTATTTAAAACAGTTTTTAACTGTTGTTCTTGTAAAGCTAAAATAATAAACAATATTTTTTACAAAATAATATTTTTGTAGGTCTCAAGAAAATATTATAATTAATAATGTAAGTACCATATAATATTTCATTTGAAGTGCAATGGTTAACTTAAGCCAATGTAATATATTTTCATAGACTGCATAGCTAAATATTTTTTTTTTTTTGATTCGATTAATTTCTCAAGATCGACTGAAATAATAATTTTCTATATTGCAGAATGTAAAAGTATTTTTTGAAAAAAAAGTTGATTTAAATTAGCCGATGATGTGAAAGAATGTTTCTTCAGCAAAAGCAGATTACAGACATTTGAAGGTATGAAGGATTTCAAACAAAAAAATACCTTTTTCATCAGCTAAGGACGTTGTTGGGCATTGGGGTGGAGCGATTTTATCGAATTTTTCCAAATCACTGGGTGCAACTTATAAATAGTTTATACGTAATAGTTTCCTGAACGTATCCTCATCATTAGTTTTGAGTCACCCTTGGGAAAAAAGAACCAGCAAGCCACTGAAAAATACCCCTTTTCCAAAAAATTGACTTATTTTGAATATAGGATAGAATGGCTATGTCCTAGAAACCATCAATACTTTTTATGTTGAATTTAGTAGAATTTAACAACAATATTTTTCTTAACACATCCTCATTATGAATTTTGGGCCGACTTTGGGAGAAAGAAAATGGGAAGCGACTGACTAGTACTTACTCGCAGCTATTTTTATATATTCAAAATAAGCAAAGTTTTTTGAAAAAAAGATTTTTTTTTCAGTGGCTTCCCGTTTTTTTCTCCCAAAGAGATTGACAATTGATCATAAGGTTGTGTTCAGAAAAATATTATTGTTAATACAGCTAAATTCAATATAAAAAGTGTTTATGGTTTCTAGGACATAGCTTTTCTACACTATATTCAAAATAAGTAAATTTTTTGAGAAAGGGGTATTTTTCAGTGGATTCCCAATTTTTTTTCCAAAAGTGACTCAAGATTTGTTATGAGAATACGTTCAGAAAACCATTTCACATAAACTATGAGTTACACGCAGTGATTTGAATTTGCTAAAAACGCTCCACTCTATTGGGCATACATAAATGGCACTTAAAACATTATTATAATTTTTCAAAATGTTGTCTAAGATAAAAACATTTGGTGGAACTCTTTCCGAACTTTTAATTTTAAAAAATATTTTTGAAAAAACAGCCATACTGAACTACATGCTATTGGATATTTAAGATTTAAGACAAAAAAAAACTTTAAAGCATGTATCAAGTGCAGGAAGTAATGACTCAAACTTGTACTTCATTTCGTTGAAATAAACTATGATTATTAACGATTTTTCAAATTCAAAATAAATTACTACTAGTTGCAGATTTTGTCCGAGTTCTCTCACCTTTATTGACAGCTGGTCGATAATTGGATTAAAATCATTTGCTTGATGTTTGCAAGTCCTTTATGGTTGGCTTGAAATACCTTCTTTTTCTGGTTTCCATACCAGATGCGATGTTTGCTTGTCTTGCGGAAGGTGGGAGGATAGAATGTAGGAGATTCCTTACTGTAACGTCTTCAAGGTCTAAAAAAAGTAAACATTTAGTTAATTACTTAATAATATAAAAGCATATTGAACATTAAACATACCATTCACAAGATGTTTCTTGTTTAAGAAACCAAGCAGCTCTAGACTATTATGGTCTTTAATTTTTTGTTGAAAACGGGGATTATGGAGACATTAAGTTCATCCCATAGTTCAATGAAACAGTTCTGCTTTCCAGGATAAAGAATGACAAGATCAATGTTTACCTTAAGAAAGAAATAAGAAAAAAAGCAAAATATGTTTTAAGAATACAAAGTATATGCTACAAAAAACAATTTTTTTAATATAAAATAAATAATAAATAAATTGGGTGGCACAACAGCTCGTGGAGAACCAGGGCCTAGTGACTTACAACTCTCCACCATTCCTGTGTGCGTGTTGTTGGCAGGAATGGAGGGGACCTACAGTTTTTTGCCGAGTCCGAACGGCTAAGTGAGAAGCACTTTTTCATGCCAAGTATACTCTTGGAGGATTTGTCAGTTCCTCGCAAGAGGCAGTACCTCGGATAAAACATTTCTGTTTTTAGGTGGCACGGCTGGGAATCGAACCCACACCTTCGGCATGACAGTCCTACGCACTAACCATCATGCCACGGGGTATAAAGTTTTTAATCTAAGAACCCAGATAAATTAATTCTTTAATAACAAATATATTTTATTATTTATTTTTATTGGGTAGTTAACAAGCATAAACTGTCATAATAAATGCTTTAAAATGCAATTTAGTTTTTAATTTAAAAATGGAGACGGCACGGCGGCCAAATGACACTAGGTGCACAAGATGTAAGAAATTTAATTTAAAAAAAAAACTGCAAAACAATTTTATTTGGACCACCCTCATGCCAAACATTTTTTTCTTCAAACATTTGTGACTAGTGTTTAATTCCCTCCTAAAGCGTGAGAATCTTCCACTTTTCATGTTTTATTTTGATTTGAAAGTACCCAAGTGACTTATTGAAAATACTGCACAATTTATAAATGAAATTTTGACTTTTAAATGACTTTAAAGATTTTAAAAAGTCATAGAGACTGCAGTCGAATTGATTTCAAGTCACGATTTTCAAAATGACCTACGACTTTTATTTTAAGAGTTTAAGTTAAAGGACTATTAAAATAAGTCTAAAGACTATTAAAATAAGTCTAAGTCATGACTCAACTGCAATCACTAAATGACTTAAGTGTTAACGACATTGATTTCTATCTACAGAATTGAAGAACATTTAAGTGGGCTGGATGCACAGATAAGCTGAGAGGCATGAAGTTTTTAGCGTTATTGATATCTTCTCTATCAATTCAATGGAAATGCAGACAAATTGAGGACAATATAAATATTAAACCAATTACCAATGTCACTCCAGCAGAGTGTTTAATCAAGGGCCAGTTGTTCTTAACTGTGGAAAAATTCTGGTTTTCAATTTTTTGTTGTCTTGAAAGTTGTTCTTCATTTAGATTTTACCTTATCGCAAGGCTCTTTAATTGTGAATTCTTAGCCATTTTATATCTGCCAAGGTATCGTCTGAATCAAAAAAAATCATATCATTAAATGAGAAAGTTTTAAGAATAATTTTCATTGTTTGAAGATAAAAAATTACCATGCAACAATTCCATTTCTTCTTCGGTCAAATTTGGATTAAAAAAACTTTGACTTGGACTTGAGTTGAATTCATTTTCGCCTGTCTTGTCAAGGCCAATTTTTCTATGCCAGCGCATTAAATTGTAGTAGCGGCTGCTGCTTAGGTGCCGCATAATAATTGATCTGCAATTAATGAATTTTGATAGAAGGTAATGTTACCGTAATAAAAACTGAAATTGTTGTATTTCTTCTAGTGGATTCAAAATCGTTTTTGATAGGAAATTTATAATTAAATCTCAACTGTAGTTATTTACTACCTACTATTGAGACCCAAACTTTTCCGTATCCAGTAAATCTAGTAGGCAAAAAGTTCGGGTTTATTATAAACTCTGAAGTTCTTTTCAAAAGCTAACTAAAATGCTTTTTGCATTTGAAATTTGTCAACTGTGTTGAACATTCTGAAAAGAGAAAAGGATGTTTTCTTGCAATTCTTGAAAGCACTTTTGCTTACAAAAATACTTTAAAAAATGAAGAAAATTAAAAGAAATAATACAAAACTAAAACGAATTGAAACGAGTATTATTTCTTGAATCTCTTTACTTTTTAATTTTTTAAATAATTTTAAATGAACTTTTTGGTTAAAAAGTGTTAACTATTTTTAAGAGAACACAATTGCCTTTCATAATAAAAAAGAAACAATTATGCTTAGTAACGTGTTTAAAAAAAAAAAAAAAATGATATCCAAGTCAAAAAAAACAAAATGCTAAAAAAATGTTTTCGATAATAAATTGCACGAAAACCGTTATCAGAACCCTTATTAAAGGACATATAGATAAAATTTGCTAAATTTTCTTGTGTAAATTCAAGAATCGGTTGTAGTTTGGCAAAGTTAGAGCCAGTCAAAGGAAAAAAAGAATAAAAACATAAAAACCGTTATAAGTCGAAAATGAGAGCGAAAATGAGAAAATTTGCACGTTAGTTTTTCGACTTGAATGGACCTCAGGATTTCGTCAGTAATATTTTAATTAAAAATGAATTTATCCATGAATTATGTTCATAGTTAAACCCTTTTTTCGTTTTTTTTTTTTGGGAAAAGTACCTTTTATTTTTTCTTAATGTCTCAAAAACTAAGAAAGATTTTTAAATTTGGATATTGGTTTTTGACTAAAATTTACTATGGGCATTGAATATTGAATACAGAAACAGTATTTAATTACATTTAATACGAATAATTTTGAAAAATATCAACCTAAAAAAAATAAAAAAAATTTGACTTTGAAATTTAATTTCTCAAAAACTATTCGCTTAAACAACTGATTTAAAAACCGAATACAAGGGTTGGTAACTAGCTTTCAAAAAATTTAAAGCACATTATTGCATGTCCTTTCGTTAATTTTTTAATATTTTTTTTTGCATTTAAAGTTGCCTTCCCTGCCTCAGAGGGGTAGATACAACTTTACCTCCATACAATTGGCATGATTCTTGGGCATATTCTAAGACAATATGCCCAAGAATCATGCCCTGAAATATTATTGACGAATAAGGGGACATGGATATTTAAACTAGGTCGATAAGGAAAAAAATCCGGAAATATTAAGAAAGTATACTTCAAGAAGAAGCTTAGCATTTTCAAATTCAACAATGGTTTAAAAAAAAATTTATGTTTTATAGCTTTATACAAAAGAAAATAGTTTTATCATAAAAACACTTCTGTTTAAGATAATAAAATCAGTCTATTACAAAAATGTGATGCGAATCTTAAATCAAATTTTTAAAAAATGAATGGGAATATAAAATAAATACTTACAGAATCTTCATGAAATCGATCACGGATTCTTCAAGCAATGTATTGGAAATCCTTACGAGATATAGCTGTGTTGTTTCTTGTGAGAAATGTTGCTATACTGTCCATTAATATTCCCCGACGAAGTGGCCCGTAGAGTGCATAAAGAACCGTATCTATATCCTTTAAAATAAAATCAGTTTAAATGAAAAAAAGTAGCACAGCAAGAAACTTAAAAGTTTTAATCTAAGATATAAGTTTTTTAAACAAATCTAATCAGCCTAAATTTTGATTGCACAAGGCTGTGAGTACAAAAGTGGTCTGAATAAAATTGAACTAACTCACCATTTTATACTCTGAAGTATTTAAGCTTTCCAAATATTTATTTATTTAATTTTTTATTATATGATCAAACACCAAATTCACTGCAATAAACACACTCATTGTTAAAATAGGGGTTTTCATGAAAAATGTCTTGAAAATCAAGATGATAGATACTATGTATAGTCTGAATTGTTTTTAAATGAAATTTCATCAAAAACTTTGATTAATTTTTTTAGAAGATTATAATGTTATCAAAATAAGCTAGATCATGTCTCTAGCACTTGCTGTTTAGCTAAGAAAAAAAATTATGTTTCCAGTTACAAAGCATTTTTCATGAAAATGGCCTACGTTGACAATGCGAGCCTTTTTGTTTTTTAAATTAATTTAATTAAAAAAGCTATGAATACAACATTTAAGCGGATTATAAATGGAATAAAAGTTTAGATATCTTTCGATTTTCGTTTCGCTTTGAAAGAAATTTATTAATTTATTCGTTTTTCTACGTCGGCAAACGTTTTTTTTTTAAACGAATCACTTATTTTTATTTGAAAATCTATGATCTATTCAAATAAAATAACTATTATATATAGGTAGGTATTTTGTTATCTTAAAAAAAGTTAAAAGTTTTGAGATAATCGTTACGACTTACCTTTAATACAATAAGTATAATTATCCTTTTTTTAAGAATGTTTGTTAGATATTCTTTTTTTTTCAATTTGTTGGTTGGCTTTTAAAAAAAATCTTGTTAAGCACCCTTCAGGTCATGTCGAACTGGTCATACTATTATCTCACATGTGTGATCGTGTGAGGTGTCTCATTATGTGCTAACCTTAAACAAAACAAACGCGAAAAATTAGTTTTATATAGAATTACTGAATTTATGAGAGAAAAAACATTGATTTTGTATTTTAGTATGTTTTTTTTATGTTTTCATTTTTCTATAAATATTATATTTCGAAACTCTTTACAAAATCATACTTTTTTAAGATGGCGTCTGGATAGAAGAAAATTCTAAGAAATATTTGTTGATACATACATATCTGAAGTAAGCTACCGACAAATAGTTTCAAACTTGGGGATAATCTTAATGACTTACCTTTATTATCTTATTACAATAATTTTGTAATAATTGCTGGTGAATAGGTATTAGTTTTTTATTATTAGATTCACTTTTTTACAACACGCGTATAAAATTGACCTTTACGTTCGGTGGCACTTTAACTTCTGATGGAATAAAACGAAATGAAAATTATTGCATATCCAAGTCGGTTACAATACTTAACGCGTCCTTTTGATCACGAACGTTGGTATACAAGCAAATAAATGTGCCAGTTTACAACGTTTCCGATGACTGAACAATGTTTGTATTAATTTTTCATAACTTAACCATGAAAAAAAGATTTTTCCTTTATTTTTGATCACGAACATTTTCATCCGAGCACACAAACTTGTCAGTTTTATGACATTTCTGATGACTCTACATTGTTTGTATTAATTTTTCAAACTATGTGTGACTGCTTTTATAGAATGCAGCTGCTTGCTACGACTTTTGGATGTTCATGTTGAGACAAGATTTCTTTTCACGTCTCTCATCAACACAGACATTATGAAAGGAAAAAGAGAGACGGATATTAAGCTTTGTTTACACTGAACAGCTAAAAAAATTGAAAATAATAATTAATGGGGGCTATCGTGAATAAAATTTACCACGTAATTTCTCCCATCTTCTAAATTGGAAATGCCAACAATATTTAACTGTTCCTTGCAGGTTCAAATTTGGTCGATCAAAATGGTAGCCCAGTGGCCACGGAATATTAATTTTCGATGCCAATAAATTCCGAGAGAAACTGCGACCACAATTCACGTTCCCAGTTTTCGACGATGGGAAAAATTCCGTGGGAAATTTTATTCACGATAGCCCCCAATATGTATGAAATAGATTTATTCGAACTAAAAAAGCCAAAAATAAAATAAAATAACTCTTGAATTTTAAATTTTTGCACCGATTTTGATTTTAAACAAAAGAATTAAAAATAAAAGAATATGAGGTTCTTCTTTCCAATACTAGGAATTTCCGTTCTGACTTCGTCACAAAGATAAAGTAGGACTTATCGTATAATAGTCTAAAGCTAATGTCAAAAAACTTAAAAAAATTAACTTTCTAAACAGTGAAAAGGAAAAGTGAGCCATATTCGATATTCCACGCAAGTAAATGACTCATCTCTCTTTTTTTCGTTCCCAACTCCCCAAATCGCAGTTTCACTTTCGTAGGGTGAGTTCGGGAGCGCTCTTCACATCCGAACGCAAAAGTTAATGAAACTCAACAAAAAGCTATAAATTGATATTAGCCGTGTTTTTTAGTGCATTTTTATCTTCGCTTACAAAAAATGAGCATGTTAAATACAACAACAATACGGAGTTATACTAAAATGTTGTTGTATTTGACATGCTCCTTTTTCAAGCGAAGATTAAAATGCACTAAAAACAGGGCTATCATCGGCTCGTCATGTGATTTCCTTGTATTAGCTTGTTTACTTCCGACCACTTCAGTGAGTTATCGACTATTATAGTTCCACATTTTTATACAACATCTTTGTATTCATGGGAACGCAAATTTGCGTTTACATTTATTTTTTCCATCAGAAAATGTTGTACAAACTACTTGACTATGTAATCCAACTATTCAAGCATATAAACTCATCTCTTTTGCGACGTTTCAGATGCCTCAACAATGTTTGCAATCATTTTACAAAGTATTTGTGATAATATAATAACGTTCATGATTATTTTACCACGAAAAAAGAGTTTTCTTATATTTTTGATCACGAACATTTTTATTCAAGCACACAGACTTGTAAGTTTTGTGATATTTCTGATGACGCCATAATGTTTGTATTCATTTTTCAAAGTATGTGTGATGCTTTTTTAGAATGCAGCTGCTTACTACGACATTTTGATGTTCTTGCTGAGACAAAGAACAAACATTATGAAAGGAAAAAGAGAGATACATATTAAGCTTTGTTTACACTGGACAGTTAAAAATAAAATGCACGACTGGATCGCACGTACTTGCTCTTATGTTCAGGTTGTGTGGAACTTAAGAACTTTAAAAAATATTCAAGTAATTATAGAAAAAGTATAAAAAAGCATTTAAATCGTTCTTTTAATTGTTTAAACAGCCTGATAAATAACTTAGAGCGCCAAAAAAAGTATGCCATTTGATTACTTAAAAAAATATCAATATATGCAAAAAAAAAATTTAAAATCGTTGGAGCCGTTTTCTTAAAAATTATTTTTTTATATATACAATTTTTGTAACATTTAAAAAAAAAAATTTGGTATGCCAATTTTGAGTATATATTAATATACATTTAAAACTGAAATTTCAAAACAATTCATCGACCCGTTTTCGAAATATTGAATTTTCAAAAAAAAATTTTGAATCTTTTTTCAAAAATCCAAAATTTATTTTTTCAAAAATTTTGGTATGCAGTATTATTTATATTCTAACAAAACTCTTGTGCAAAAAATTTCATTGAAATCGGACGAGCGTCTAATGAGAAAACCAAAAATAAAAAAAACCGTTATATGACAGGTACCGTTAATAAATGTTTTTGGTGATTTTTTTTTCTTACTTAAAGGTATATCATATCTACAATAATACACTGATTTTTTTTTATCAAAATCGTTGGAGCCGTTTTTGAGATAAATAAGCTTTTCCTTAACGGTTGTATGGCAAGTACCGTTATTTTTTGAGCTAAAAAAAAACTTTCAATTTCCCCTCTGGAGAGTTACAAAAAAACTTAAGTTCAAAATTTGAAGAAAATCGCTTCAGTGGCTTAGGCTCAATTTCCCCTCTGGAGAGTTACAAAAAAACTTAAGTTCAAAATTTGAAGAAAATCGCTTCAGTGGCTTAGGCTGTAGGTTGAGGTACATACAGACAGACAGACAGACAGACAGACAGAACTGTGCCACCCACTTTTTTCGTGTTCTCTATTATCGTAATGTCAGGTTTGATTGTTATCTCGAAATTTTTTTTTTGCACGAATCCAAAACTTGCCCTATAGTACCTATATCGCAAGTAAAAATTGAAAATAATAATTAATATGTATAAAATAGTGTTATTCGAATCAATAAGGCCAACAATAAAACAAAACTTAAACTTTCAAATTTCAGCACCAATTTCGATGATTTGTTTTCTGCCAAATGTTTAGGTACCTATACATGAATAATTATGTAAATTCAGAAAATTTCTGGAATGTGTCTATAAAATAATTTATAAAATACATGAGTAACCTCATGTGACGGTGTAAGGTCATGGTATCTAATGTTGTAAACTGCGTAATTCTCTAAAAATTTGTAGAAAATTTGTTAGATACAGATTTTTAAGAAATTTGCGATGTAAAGTGCTGATTTGGTTTTTTCTTATTTATTCTTCAAATATTTTATTAATTCTTTATGTTTTCATGAATTATTTTGGTTCAGAAGCTTTCTAAAATGGGTTAAAATATTTTTATTTTTCAAATTACCTAAAATAAATAATTTGGTCCAAAAAAACTAATTTTCTGTAAATTTAGGAAAAATATTATATTTGAAAACAACGCGACCATCTCTATTCTTTTGGATTTTATAAAATAATTTGCATTATAAAGTGCAGATTTGGCTTTTATTTTTCAAGGCTTCCATTTATTATTAAGGATGAACTAAATTCAACTATTTGTTGCACAAATTGTAACATGCGCTAGCTGCGAAAAATCCGTTTTATCTATCAAATCAATCTGAGATGGTTTAGTTTTTAATCTAGCTTGATTTCACGATTCGTTTCGTGTTTCGTCGTTTTGACACATTTGATGTAGGGGGAACGAAGTAACGAAAGCACGTATGAAGATTTTAATCTTTTTGTGGTTGAACTTTGACGTTTATGATATACGAGTAGAGCCCATCTCTACTTTTCTTAATTAATTAGGTAAAGATTTGAACAAGAAGTGATTTAAAAACATTTTTAATTATTATTAGTGTCTATTTTCCAATAAATGAACCTGAATGTTTTTGAACGTCGAAAACACGAATGGACATTTTTCGTTGTGTGTGATCACGATGGTACGTACCTGCCAAAAATCGAAACGAACCAAAAAACTTATCGTGTAATCAGGCTCTAATTGAGCTGATGCATGTGTTTCAAAACTGAAACCGATCTGTTTCGAAACTTGCATGTGTAGCCTGATCCTTTAATGCCCGACTGGCAAACTGCCCTCGTATCGCAAAATTTGACAGAATGACTGGCAAAAAGAATTAACAGTTTCATTCTGCTTGCCTATAATCTGTCAAAATTTGACAGTTAAATGGCAACATGCCATTTGCGTAAATGGGGTCTTATCTTAGAGGCCTTTTTATTATGCAACTCAAAAGGATTTAAGTGAGTCAGTGGATCGTTGGCGTGTTTGATCAATAATAGCTGTGTTTTATTATTTTCGATCTGCTCTGGATTAACTTTTAACTCTTTATACAAATATAACTTAAAATCAACAATGCAATTGTTTAAAGATGAAACCAATAGCAAAAAAGATAGTTTTCGGTTAGTTACGCGTTAATGTTTGATTGGTAATTAAAAGAGCATTTTTATTCTTACTAGCGAATTATTTCGTATTGAAAACATCTGCAAATATATTTAATCAAACATATTTGTGATCTTTCATGTTGAAAACATCTGAAAACATATTTAATCAAAAAATTTTACTATCTTAATTGGATTAAAAATCAACAACGCATGGTTAGTTGATTTGAATACGAAACGTTTGTAGTTTTAACCACAGACATAATTAATTTTAGTTTATTGCCAACCTATCATTCTATCATATTTGTTGTTAATTAACTATAAAATCAACAATGGAAATGTAAAAAAGATACTTCTTTGTTAATCACGTTCATGACTGATTAGCAATAAACATAGCATTTTAATTGTTATTCAAAAATTATTTCATAATGAATATATCTGCAAACATATTTGATCAAACATTATTGTGATCGTTATTCGAAAAAAAAATCAACAAGGCATGGTAATTTGAATTGAATACGAATCGTTTGTAGCTTAAACCACCAACATCATCAATTTTAGTTCATTGCGAACCTGTCGTTCTATCATGTTTCCTGTTGTTTAACTATAAAATCAACAATACAATAGTAGATACAAAGATGAAAACAATAAAAAAAAAATAAATAGTTTTTTGTTAATCACGCTTATAACTGACTGGCAATAAAAGCAGCATTTTTATTGTTAATCAAAATGATTTCATATTGAAAATATCTGCAAACATATTAAATCAGACATTTTTGTGATCCTTAAGAGAAAAAAGAAGTCAACTACGCATGATTAGTTGATTTGAATACGAAACGTTTGTTGTTTTAACTACAAATATACTTAATTTCACAATTGTTTGCCAATTTTTCGGTTTATCACGTTTATTATTGATTAACAATCAAATCAACAATGTCATTATTGATTTAAAATAAAATCTTATTCAAATCAACTAATAATATTAGTCAATTCAAATATGTTCGTGATACTTCAGAGAAAATATATCAACAACGGCTCGTTAGTTGATTTGAGCATGCGGCATTGGTTGTTTTAACTACAAACATACTCAATATAGCCAATTGTTGGTCAAACACGAAACATACTTGAATCAACCAAGGTTTTTTTTTTTCGGTGTAGTTCCAATCCCTTGGAAACATTTCTCAACATTTTGGAGTATCTTCTCAAAATTTTGTACAAATCAATTTTGGAGCCATTTTTATATGAAAATATACATTCAGCCACTTATTTAAGGACATTTCAAACATAAACTCGACTCAGCTTCTGACTTGGACAATACTTTTTTTAAATTTTGAAATTTGGGACCATATTCTGATTCTTTAGATTGTGTATCCCCCGTTTGATGTAGATAGATGTAGATGAAGATGAAGAGTCCCACCCAAGTGAGACCCAAGTCCCAAATAATTTTGCTAAAAATGGGACATAAATCCCAATTTTTTTTAGAGCCACAGAAGAATAAAGAGTTTGCGATAATGTTTGTGTTTTTTAAAAATTCTATAAATGCAAAAAAAACTTTGCATACACCCACCTCGCTACCACCCCAGTTACTTTAGTGTGCCCAAGCAGGGGGGTTACATTAGTGTTTATTCGCCGTAATGCTTTGATCTGCACTAAACTTATTTAAATACAGTACTGGCACCCAGAATTACGGCGAACAAACAGTAAGGTAACATGCTGCCCCCCTGCAACCCCTCTGCTTGAGCACACTATAGGATTTGGGGTGGGTGCGAGGTTGGGTGAATGCAAAGTCTCTTTTGCATTTTAAGAATCTGGATTTAGAGAAACTTCGAATTTTTCCTATCCATTTATTTTATCCTATCCATTTTATTGAATGGGCCTTTTTTCCATTTAATGATTCGTTTTTAGTGGGACATTACCCTCCACATTCTTACCTTGGGCTTGAGTCTCACTTGGGTGGGAATTAAGCCCCAATTTTAATTTCGACTGCTTGACTCACTCAGTTGGGACATAAGCCCCAAAATCAAAAATTAGGCGTTATGTCCCTGGGTCCTATGTCCCTGCGCCTAGAGGATCACTGAAAGCTATTGATGATAATAGAAGACAGAATTGCCAGTTTTAAAGTTTTGTTAAAACTCTGAAATATAAACTTAATACGATTTGATTACGTCCCTTATCTTGGCGGACACTTTTTGGCGGAATCGAATAATTTTGATATCTGAATTTGTAGCTAATTAAATGCTAATTTGTTGCTCAAACCAAAAATTTGTAGCTCGAGTACTTTTCGAGTTATTCAATTTTCCGCTAAAATAAGTCTGAAGTTAGCGGTAAAAATTTAAAATAACACTAATTTTACTTTTTATTTGTAACCTGAATTTGTAGCTAATTAAATGCTAATTTGTTGCTCAAACCCCGATTTTGTAGCTCTAACGGTTTTTCAAATATTCAAAATTCCGCTAAAATAAGACTGAAGTTAGCGGACGAAAATTTGAAAATCATAATTGTGTTAATGCCCAAAATTGTAGCTTTTTGAATGCTAATTTGTTGCGCAAAAATAAATTTAGTATCTTTTATGGATAATTTTTTATTTACAGTTAAGGTTTAAAAAAGTGCATTTCCGGTTTCACTAACATAGGCTCGGAAAAATGCCAGCGGAATCTTAAAAAAATAGATTTTCAATGTTTTTTTTTTGCAAAAATGTGTAGCACATCCTATGCTAATTTGTTGCTCTAACTAAAAATTTGTAGCTCTAACGGTTTTTTTGGTACACAATTTCCCGCTAGCTAAAAAGTTAGCTAAAAATCAAGCCCTTAAAATCTAAAAAAATGACAAAATAAAATTTTTTTTTACCAAAATTTGAAGACTCCTCTAACTAGATAAGTCACCAAACCGCGATTTTGTAGCTCGCTTGGTTTTCTTTGCATTCAATTTCCCGCTAAAATAAGACATTACCCCCTGTGTAACGGACAAAATTTAAAAAAAATAATTAATTAAAAACGAACTATTCAAGGTACAAAATTAATTTTTGCGCAACAAATTTTAATTTAAAAAGCTACAAATTCTGACATAAAAAAAAAATTTTTAATTAATTATTTTTTTTAAATTTTGTCCGTTACACAGGGGGTAATGTCTTATTTTAGCGGGAAATTGAATGCAAAGAAAACCAAGTGAGCTACAAAATCGCGGTTTGGTGACTTATCTAGTTAGAGGAGTCTTCAAATTTTGGCAAAAAAAAATTTTGGATTTTGTCATTTTTTTAGATTTTAAGGGCTTGATTTTTAGCTAACTTTTTAGCTAGCGGGAAATTGTGTACCAAAAAAACCGTTAGAGCTACAAATTTTTAGTTAGAGCAACAAATTAGCATAGGATATGCTACACATTTTTGCAAAAAAAAAACATTGAAAATCTATTTTTTTAAGATTCCGCTGGCATTTTTCCGAGCCTATGTTAGTGAAACCGGAAATGCACTTTTTTAAGCCTTAACTGTAAATAAAAAATTATGCATAAAAGATACAAAATTTATTTTTGCGCAACAAATTAGCATTCAAAAAGCTACAATTTTGGGCATTAACACAATTATGATTTTCAAATTTTCGTCCGCTAACTTCAGTCTTATTTTAGCGGAATTTTGAATATTTGAAAAACCGTTAGAGCTACAAAATCGGGGTTTGAGCAACAAATTAGCATTTAATTAGCTACAAATTCAGGTTACAAATTAAAAGTAAAATTAGTGTTATTTTAAATTTTTACCGCTAACTTCAGACTTATTTTAGCGGAAAATTGAATAACTCGAAAAGTACTCGAGCTACAAATTTTTGGTTTGAGCAACAAATTAGCATTTAATTAGCTACAAATTCAGATATCAAAATTATTCGATTCCGCCAAAAAGTGTCCGCCAAGATAAGGGACGTGATTTGATTAGCGATGTTCAATGGAACCCCACGTTCAAAGGTGCCCCCTCTCCCTTACTTATTATAGGACAAGTTAAAAAGCGTACCAATCTCCTTATATACAGAAGTATTTAAAAACTGAGATGTTAAAAGAACCTCTTAAAATTTTGCGTAAACCATCTACATGTTCACTCTTTATAGGTATTTGTTCCTGAACAAAAATGAAGAACACCATATACCAACTCCATTTAAATAAATTAATTTTCAGGGTTACCTATACATATTATGTATCATAATAAAAGATTAATATTCGAGAATCATGTATGTATTCCAAGGGCTATTCAACCATTGTGGAAGTGCATAAAAATTAATTTCAATACAAAAAAAAATATAAATATAATTTGCAAAGATGTGTATGTAAATAAATTACATACAAACGGAAAATGCCGTAAGAATGCGTACATATGTATCATATCTACATTATTCATATTTTGAGTTTATGTTTATTGGTGTGGAAGTTAATTAAAAGCTCTTCTGTTTGATTTGGCCTCATATAATGTATTTTGTTGATGATGGTTTCTGTTCTTGAATAAGGGAATATCCATACATTATTAAGTAGTAAATATAACTTTACAAAATTTATATTGTTCTAAAGGGAACAATAAAATTCTGAGAACTCATACGTCGTCGTAGGTTTGTTGCAAAAGATATACAAAAATAAAAGGCAAACCGTAAAAATAAATTAAAACACATACATATACATTAGGGTGGTCCTTATTTGTATGGAAGAAAAAAAAAATTGTTTGTCTTTACTGAGCACCATTTTTCTTTGTTCTTCTACATTAATAACGTGTACCTACAAACAAAATTTGAGGGTAATCGGATTGTATTAACACGTGCCGCAATGAGTCTGAAAATTTGAATGTGATTTTTCATGAAACTGACCAAAACCGGGGACTATTAAAAGTTTGATTTACAGGATTAATGAAGTGCATTTTCAAATCTGCTAACTACACTTGCTTAGAAAAAAAAAATAAAAGGCACGACTGGGTCGCACTTGCTTGCTCAAAAAGTACAAATTGCTTGGAAATTAAGAATTTTTAAAAATATTCAAGAAGTGACACAAACATTTTTAGAGTTTTTATCAAAATCGTTTGAGCCGTTTTTGAGGCTAATATGCTTTTTACTAACGGTTGCATTGCAATTATCGTTGTTTTAGGAACTAAAAAACGATTTAAATAGGCCTTTACTCTCACAGGAGCGTCAACTTCAAGCTCATTGCGGAACGTGTTAACGTGGTAAAAAAAAAAATATGGTAGAGTTTTGAGATGTCAATGAACACAAAAAATGGGTGCTCAAAACTTTTTAAAATAAGGACTACCCAAATATACATATACCTATCAAAATGTATTTTAATACTTCATTATACCTGCAATTGAATTTACCTATGTTTGTTTGGTTAGGAGTCTAATATTCAAACATTTTTATTAAGACTATTTTGATATTTGCATTTCGCCTTGGTTTGATGACCCTAATTGAAAGACCTAATCGAAAGGCTATAGGTAAATATTTATTATTTCTGTTGAGTAAGTAGATACTAAATTATGTAAAATAAATATACAGTGTTGGACAGAGAATTAGCACACATTAGTGGATCGGATTTAAATAAAAAAGATCTTTATTTTTGATGCTAAAAGTATCTTTTTTCATTCAAAGTCAGATTGCCATGGACAAAACATTGTACGACAAAAAAAAAAGTGAATTGAAGATGAATAAACAAGGTATATCTGATCATGACATTTAATTGACTCAAAAAAATTAATCCAATGAGGACCTCCAAAAAAAAAATAAAAAAAGTAATTTTGTTATCTCGTCTCATTTTTTGCAATAACGGTACTTCACAAAAATTTTTTTGCAAACAAATCTCGAAACAAAAAATTAAATTTCCCGCTGGAGAGTTACAAGAAAACCTTAAGTTCAAAATTTGAAGAAAATCGCTTCAGTGGCTTAGGTTGAGGTACAAACAGACAGAATTGTGCCAACCGGAAAAGTACGTTTGTATTGATTCATGGTCATTTCAGTGACGTCTTGAGGGCAAGTTGAAGAGTACAGAAGCTGGTTGTGTTTAAAATGTCCTTATTTATTTTGTTTGATGCAGTGTTTATTTTTATATGCGAAACAGTGTGTCTCATATACAAAATTGTAGCGAAAATCTTCCTAATTGAGTAAGGAATTGATATACCTCTGTAATTCTTAGGGAAACTCAAATCTCTTTTTTAAAAAATGGAAATAATAACAGTTTTATTAAAGTTTTGAGAAAAGCAAGAATTCTCAAAACAAGTACAGGACAGCTTTTTGTAAATAAAGACAGGAAGTATGCGGTGCTAGAATATAGACTTTAAGTGAATTTCCAGATAAACGATGATTCCTGTCTAAAACCCTAAAGTTACACCTTACATTTTTCTAAGTTTGTAATAGAAATAGAAGTAAGAGAGGGAACTGAAACTATTTTATGTTCTAATGTCTAACCTAACTTTATAAAAATCCAGCTCGTGAGGTAACCTACTTACTTACTTACTTACTTATCCAGCTCCCGATCCATGAAGGGTCTCTGCTTGAGATATTGCGGTCTTCCATCGGTTGCGGTCTCTCGCACGCTCCCTCCAGTCGTCGAGACCAGGCGCTTTTGCGTCTGTGACCGCCTGGTCCCTATAGCGGAGGTTCGGTCTTCCTGGTCGTCTCGAACCGCCACATTCGCTCGATGTGGCCGAGCCAGTGTAGTCGACGTGTTTTTGCTCTTTGGACTACATCCACATTTTAGTACAGCTCGTACAGTTCACGATTGAATCTTCTCCTCCAATCGCCCTCTTCGCATATAGGACCAAAATCCGCAGGAAAATTTTTCTCTCGAAAGTGCCCAGGATCAATTCCCCTTTTTTACTTATCATCCAGCACTCGGCGCCGCCGTAGAGTAGAACTGGTAAAATTAGCGTTTTGTACAGCGTGCAATTTGTCTTTCGAGAAAGGAGTTTTGAACCCATTTGTTTGGCCAAACCGAAGTAGCAGCGGTTCGCTAGGGTAATTCTTCGTCGGATTTCAACTAAGGTGTCGTTCGTGGAATTGATGTTTGTTCCGAGGTTGGTGAACTCCTTGACTACCTCGAAATTACTGCTACCAACAGTGACGTTTTGTCCTAGGCGATGGACAGATGAGGCTTTGTTTGTTGATAGCATATACTTTGTTTTGTCCTCATTCACTTCAAGACCAACGCGTTTCGCCTGTTCATCAATAGCTGTGAATGCTTCAAGTACAGCTCTCTTGGAGCGGCCGATGATGTCGATGTCGTCCGCATAGCCAAGCAGTTAAGAAGACCTGTTGAAGATAGTGCCTTCCATGCTAACACCACTCTTGCGCACTATCTGCTCCAGGACTAGGTTGAAGAAATCACATGATAGCGCATCTCCTTGTCTGAACCCTGTACACGTCTGGAATAACTCGGATGAGCTGTTACCCATTTGCACGTTGCACCGCGTATTTTGTAACTTCATGCGGCATAGCTGGATCAGTTTTTTCGGGATCCCGAGTTCCGAAATCGCCAATAGGAGCTCTTGGCGACTTATGCTATCATATGCGGCCTTAAAGTCGATGAAAAGGTGGTAGGTCTCGACTTTAAATTCGTTGGTCTTTTCCAGGATTTGCCTCAATGTGAAAATTTGGTCTATCGCTGATCTGCCTGGCCTGAAGCCACACTGGTACGTGCCAATCATAGTGTTTGTTGCAGAAAGGTTTTAGTACGTTGGATAGGATCTTGTAGGCAACATTAAGCAGGGATATGCCTCTGTAGTTCTTGCAGGACATAGGATCGCCTTTTTTGTAGATTGGGCATATGGAGCTATTTGACCAGTCGTCGGGCATACTTTCCTCCTCCCACACTTGGTTGATGAGCTGGTGCATGCACCCTACCAGGACATCTCCTCCATACTTAAAGAGTTCCGCAGGTAGGCCATCCGAGCGGCGGATTTGTTGTTCTTAAGCTTGTGGATGGCTTTCTTAACCTCTTCAGTACTGGGCGCTGGGACTGGATCTTCATTGACTGGTCTTATGCTTCTTTGTTCCTCTGTTGCCTCCTCTACATAATGCCCATTAAGCAGCTGCTGGAAATGCTGCTTAAACACGTCTGCAATTAACTGTGCTTCGGTGACTAGGTTAACTTCGCTGTTTCGAGGAGCTTGCGTGCCAGTCCTATAACCAGATGCCAGTTGCTTGGCTGTTTTGTAGAACCGGCGGGTGTTGGTGGCGGTGCTAGACTCTTCGAGATACTTGAGCTGAGAGGCTGCGGATGCTCTTTTCTTTCTACGCAGGGTTTTTTCTCTTTCCTTCTCTTTTCACGGTACTCCTCTCTTGCTGCTCTTGTTTTCCGTTGCAGCATTTGCATTCGTGCATTTTCCGTCTCCTGCTTCAATACCGCGCATTCATCGTCATACCACGGGTTCTTTTTTCTGGGTGGTTGATAGCCTATGGTGGTCTCGGCTGTCTCCTTAATGATTTCGCGATATTGGTTCAACTGGTTGTTGACGCTTGTGGCTGGGCTTACGGCAGAAAGTTTCCGGGTCAATTGCTCGCTGTAGTCTCTGGCTTTCTCAGATGTGCTAAGGTATGCAATGTTGAATTTATTCTTTTGGGCGGTCTTCGTTTTCTTTTCGTTGGACAGTCGGGCTCTGAACTTTGTCACAACAAGAAAGTGGTCAGAGTCCACGTTTGCGCCTCGGAAAGTTCGCACGTCCAAGATGTTCGATGCATAACTTGCGCCAATTAGCACGTGGTCGATTTGGTTAGTGGTTCGACCATCTGGAGATCGCCAGGTTGCTGTGTGTATCACCGTATTACGAGCTGCAGCAAAGTCGATCAGTCGGAAGCCGTTATCTGTTGTCGTTTCGTGGAGGCTGTGCTTTCCAACTAATCCGCCAAAGATGTTTTCCTTTCCGACTTTAGCATTAAAGTCTCCGAGCACGACTTTGACATCGTACTCCGGACAGGCTCCGTAGGCTCCGTCCAGGAGGTCGTAAAACTCCTCCTTGTTAGACTCCTCAGCTTCATCGGTAGGGGCGTGTGCACTTATTAGGCTGTTGTTTTGGAAGGTAGCTTTGATGCGGATCACAGCCAGGCGATCGCTAATCGGCTTAAAATCGATGACTTTCAATTTGAGTCGATTTCCCACAACGAATCCGCATCCTAACATGTGCAGTCTTTGATGGCAGCTGTAATAAATGTCGCAATCTTTTCTTTTCGTTATACCTGATCCTATCCATCGTATCTACTGGATCGCGGTAATATCTGCCTTGTACCGCGAGAGAACAGATTCAAGTTTTTGAGTAGCACCTGGTGTATAGAGTGTCCTTACATTCCAGGTGCATACTCGTAGGTCATAGTCCATTCTCGTTCCGGGTCTGGTTGCCATTTGAGGGGGGTCGTTATCCGAGGCTTCTCGCGTCTCTCTCATAACAATTGGCTTTTTTACTGTGGTCGGGTCGTTAGCCCAACGCACTAACCTCCAATTTGTAGGGCCATGGGTTTAATGTTGCAATTCTTTCCTTGGTCAACATTCGCACTTACAATTTTAGCAAGTCAAGGCATAAAGCCAAGACCAGTATCCGGCGGCTACCAACGTGGAGCATTGTAAGTACTTGATGTGTAGGAAAAGATACAGCTCGAGGCCCCCAGTTCCTACAACATCCAATCACGAGGTAACCACCCAAGCTTATATGGGTGTTTATCTCAACGACAGGGGATTTTTGATTGAAACTGACACCAGCGAAAATCATAAAATGGGTCGAAAAAGTTGTTGCTATAACTTCAAAATCATCTATAGCCTGAAGCCATTCACCGGACACTGCACAAATAAATGCCAATAACTGAACTTCCTTTGCCACTAACAAAATTGTGTATTCACCATTTACAAACGCTCTGGACGTACCATTTACAACCCAGTAACTAAAACTCTCAAGTAGTAGTACATAATGTACATTTACATACATAAACAAAACTTTTGTGAATAACTTTGAACAAAACAAAATTTTAAATATCTGTGAATTTAAGAAAGTTCAAAATGTGTACATAGTTTAAATATTAAAATAGTTACATATGTACATACAACCAACGTACAAAATTATTATTCAAAATTGATCGTAATTTTGTTGGTAATTTAAAACTTTTGTATCTGCAATTCTGCATACATATTTTAGAATATGCCTTTCTCTTCAAGTTTTTCCAAAACAAATTCTACCAACTCGAACTGAAAATATTTAAAGTTTCCAAAGTCAAATACTGTAGGTAAATGTATGTGAATAGTTGCTTCTTATTATACAGCCTTTGTGCTCATATAGAATGCACAAAGCACCAATCAACTTCAAGTCATAATTGAACATTGAAATTTTACTTCGACATTCACTGCAGACTGCACCCTACTATTTGCTCCATTATGTTTGTTTAGCAAGAACTTCTAAGGATGGTTCTTTCCTTAAATGAGTTTCTTACAATTCACACTTCTTCACACCTTAAAATCTTAAATGAAAAAAAAAAAAAAAAATCAAAAGAAACTTTTATATACTTTCGATTCGACTATAGTCTTACGTTTCTTATGCACAAAAGGGTTTGCTTGAAGGAAAAAAAAAAAACAAGTAAAAACTAGTAAATTAATGGTCAGAAATAGCTTGAGAGAAAATAGTTATCGTTGAATCGACAATTAAATTCACTCACAAACTGAGTTTTCCTATGGATTTCTTGTTCCTTTTTCGACTTATATAGCTCTCAACTTAATTGAATGAAAGAGGAAAACTTTTCAACGAGTAAAATAAGGATAAGGAAAGATTATGAGGAACACAATTTTATCCCATCAGACGATTGCCAAGCCAAAGCATCGGCATCGTATAGTCGGAAAAATATTGGACTTTATATAAATTATGAGAAGTTTTGTAGCTTCAGGCATAGATACTATAGGATTTTGACCATCTTAAGCACAGGCACACACGACGAGGAGCCTAATAGAAGGCTCTGTCCAAAATATCCTTCATATAGAGTCCATATTGATTTGTGTTCTTTGAAAATTTTATGAAAACATGTAGGTACATAAGTTATGCATATATAAGTTTGTACAAAAAGTCATTCGGGCAGTCAAAAAGACTGCAAGAAAATAAAAGCAACCTTCCCTGAAGAAACCATTTAAAGATCCCAATAAATGCATCTATCTACTTAAAAAACTGGATTGAATTTTCAAAGCAATCCATGTGGAGTTACTATTGTGTTGTGTAGTGTTTTGTGTTGAGGTAGGTATTTGAGTCTGTAACATAAATTCAATTGTAATTTTAGCTTTGTGCATTGGGCTTTGAATTATTTTCCTTTTGTTTTCTAAAAATTTGTGAACAGACGTCCTGCTGTTCTTAAAATAATATAAATTATTTTTCCAGTCACATGCTCTTGGCATACACTCATATATATTTACGTAGTTTTATTTTACTTAATTAATTTCAGGATACAATTAATATAAAGTTCCTTTAAAATCCAAGCTGTCAACTGTAATATTTTCAATGTTTGCGTGTATTGATTTTCGAAAGAGATATCTATAAATTTAAATCTAATTCAACGATACGGTACCCCCTACAGTGATCTTTTTATCACTATTGCATCTATGAAATATTTGTATTTCTTTGTATGTGTGCCAGGCAGGGTAAACACTAAACAGAGCGGGAAAAGGGTATTAACAAAGAATATAAAGTTAAAATCCGATTCCGAAAGCTCTTTTCAAAATAATAATTTGAATTGGATATAGTTTAAGCGGGCTGTAGGTGACCTACAGCCCGCTTAAACTATATCCAATTCAAATTATAGGAACAAAGGTCACGTAAATAAATAACAACTTTGTTCAAAATAATAATAAAAAGAGAGAAACAAAAAATAATTGAGAGAAAAGCTCTTTCTCATAGTGAAAAGGAGGATAGGTAAGGTACTTTTGACTGTGTGTGACATCTCATTTGATGTTTTATGAAAAGCTCTGAGAGAAAGTTCTTGAAAGAGGAGATGCTGTGAGAGCGGGTTCCACTGTTGAAAGTTAGTAGAACCCGCCAAATTTGTATAAGATTCGTCTTCTTAGTAACTTTATATTCTTTGGTGTTAAGTACTTGGTGCTTCCCTGGAACATTCTAGATGAATTTAAGCCATGATCGAGACATTCCCCAGACGTCGAAAAAGTACTATCAGAAAGCTGATCTCTTGGGTCTGTGGCATTCACAAAGCAAGTGCATTGAGCCTTTCTTCAGCACGTTGAATAAATGGCTTTGGGGTCCCCAAGCAGTGTTGGATCTAGGCTTAATCCCGTGAGGCTCGGGCCTAGGGCAGCAAAATTTTAGAGGCGGCTAAAATTTGGGGACAGCAAAATTTTGAAGATGCAAGAGAATACTAAGGTAATGCTTTGTTTCCACTGCACTTTCAAGCTAGAACTATAATACTCGGAGGGGCACTTAAGTGATCGGAAAAAAATACACTTTTTTGTAAAGTTTTCGCAAAACTTACATTTTGTGAAATACTTACATAATTATTTATCCGGCTCCCGATCAATGGAGGGTCTCTGCCTGTGATATTGCGGTCTTCCACCAATTGCAGTCCCTCGCACGCTCCCTCCAGTCTTCGAGGCCAAGCGCTCTTGCGTCTGTGACCGCCTAGGTCTTCCTGATGGTCGCCTCGAACCTGGGGGATGGGATTCGAAAATTTTTTTTGGCTGGACCTTTGTTGTTCATTCGCTCGATGTGGCCGAGCCAGTGTAGTCGACGTGGTTTGGCACTTTGGACTACATTCACATCTTGGTACAGCTCGTACAATTCACGATTGAATCTTCTCCTCCATTTAACCTCTTCGCATATAGGAGAAAATATCCGCCAAAGAATAATTCTCTCGAAAGTGTCCAGCATCAATTCCCTTTCCTACTTATCGTCCAGCACTCGACACCGTAGAGTAAAACTGATAAAATTAGCGTTTTGAATAGCGTGCAATAAAATCAGTTAATTTTTTTTTTTTTTTTATCAGTTTGTAGATTAGATTATATTTCTATAAATTAAAGTAACTACATATACATTTTACAATAATAAAGCATGGCTATTTGCCGTCTGCCTGATTGACAACTTTTACAAAATGTTTCATTTTACAATTCTTATTTTTAAAAATTTCCATTTATAGTTCTGTTTCTATAAGCTAATACTATTTTACAATATTTGTACAGTTTAGGAACTTCCATTTCATTAAGATAACGTATCGTAAGCTCTTCTGATAGAAAATCGCATCCAAAAATATATCTTCTTGTTTCTCGCACAACCGGACCTACCCATAAAGTGAAAAATGTTCTCTCTTCGCCCATATAACACAATTCACACTGCAAAGGCAACTCTCCACAATGCTGAGTGAAGTTGAGATTGAGGAGTTCGCCTCTTAATCTAAATATCATTGATATTTGATCAGTCGTGTAGTCATCACGGAAGTTATTTCGATGGTTTAGGTTGTAGTTCAGCTTGCTATATGACATTCTGTAGATGGATTCTTTTGCTTCAGCTGTGAATCCTAATCTTAATCGATCATCTATAATCAATATCATCTGATATAGAGAGGGCTCCACATTAAATATTCATCTGGTGCAAGATCGATATAAGCTTCTTCCGCTAGCTCTATCCAATCTTTAAACCAACTTGATGTACTATTTACTGCCTGTAATGCTGCTTTTTTAGGGAGACGCTCGTCAGACATCTTAAAGACATTACATTATTATTACTTGCAATTTAAGGGTTTTAATAAATAGAGGAGAGATACCGGTTTCTAGCATCAGCATGTAGTTCGGAGCGTTTGGTGGTAGTCAAAATATCCTTTTTATATAAAATCGTAGGAGTTTTTCAGCGGTATCATATTTCTTACTACCCCACACTTGGGCTGCATACATCAATGTTGACTCAGCTACCGATTCAAATACTTTGTATTTGCTGCTATGGGCAATATGCCTATTGTTAAAGATGTTTCTCCAAGCAATATTTATTGTAGTTTTACCTTTTTGTAATTTTTCCGTGAGATATGTTTCCATACTGTTATTTTTCGTGATATAGATCCCTAAATATTTGTATTCATTAACTATTTCGATTCTCTCATTATTAAATGTCCACCGTTCTTAACCACTTGCTCTTCCTCCACCTTTTCGAAAAACCATAACCTTCGACTTCTCAAGACTGACAACTAATTTCCACGTTCTGCAATACTCACTAAGTTTATTAATCATTAGTTGCAGCGATTGTGGTGAGAACGCAAACAACACAATGTCATCCGCAAAAAGAAGGGCCTTGATGAGAGTTCCAGCATATTCCACTCATCCCGGCAAACACTCGGTGATATAATCGATAAAAAGTGCAAATAAACTTGGACTTAACAAACAGCCTTGCCTTACACCTGTCTTTGTTTCAAACCATTGTGAAATGTTTTCTCCATCCCAATACACGTCCGAACTTGTATGACATTCCCAATCTATACATTTTGTACATCAGTGTCTATCGTGTCGAAAGCTGCCTTAAAATCGACAAAAAAACATATAGTTTCTTGTTTTGGTCCAAAAAGAAATCGGCGATACGGAGGATAAAAATGTTGTCTACGGTGGAATACCCTTGTCTAAGCCCAGCTTGAAATTCCTTCAATAGCTTGTATGAGTCAATCCACGTTCTAAGTCGGCTGTGCAAAATCGCAGTAAATATTTTGTAGGGTGCATTTAAGAAGGAAATTCCCCTATAATTTGCGGGGTCCATTGTATTACCTGTGAATAGGAAAAATAAATGCTTTTTTAAATTCCAGTGGAATAATTCCGTGATCCATCATGTTGTTAAATATGGCCTTTAGCTTGTTGACCAATTCGTCCGAACCATACTTGTAGAATTCTGCAGGTATTCTATCAGACCCAGCAGCATTACCATCCTTCAGCCCTTTTATAGATGCATAAACCTCTTCCTTCTGGATTGTTCCGTCTAAGATTTCATCGTTAAATGCTGGTTGTGCAAATTGCAGCATATCCCTGCTCGTAGACATGTGATTGAGAAGTTCGAAATTATGCATCCTCAGTGTCTCACAATTGATATGTCTATTGATGACATAAACCTTGCCATTTATTTTTTGAGCTTTCTTCCAGAACTCAGTCGTGTTTTTACAACTGACAAGGCTTTTCGCTTCAATTTCATAGTGAGCTAATTTTTTCTCTTTACACAATGTTTTAAATTTCCGGTTCTGTTGGAGGTAATTACGTTTCGCAGACTCATCATTGACTCGCCTGTAACGCTTAACAGCCGCGGATCTACGATTTTTCCGAACCGGGGCAAAAACTTGATTTTGGCGCCCCTGCCTTTTAATGGAGTCCATACCTATTCAGCAACTTTTCACTATAGATAAGAAAAGATAGTAAAATTTGTTTGCATTCCAATTAAATCTGCAAGGATCTGTAAAATAGGGCTCGTTTCCGGATTTATAATGGGAGAACTATTGAGGAAGTTACGCAAGATAAGGTACCTATCGAAGTACTAAGTTTCGAAAAAAGTTTTGAAATCCTCAGGACTTTGTTGTTCTTTCAGCGATTTCAATGAAATTGACAGAGGTGATAGCTGAGACAGAGTTATAGCAGACACAAATATTTAAATATTTTCAAAATAGGATGTTTCAAAAATATGTCAACATTTTGTAACTTCGTTCTTCCTTGAGCGCAAAAAATATTTTCAAAACAGGATGTTTCAAAAAATGTCGACATATTATAACATCGTTGATCCTTGAACGATTTTAATGAAATCGACACACACAATTTCAGTCCTTAATAGTAGGTACCTAGAGCTAATGCTAAGTTTCCACTTGTAATTTAACAACATTGACGAAAGACACATTGTTGTGGCATTTCACAAAATGACTAATGAAATATTCAAAAATTGGTGTTCTTTGAACTGACAAACACTGTTTGTCAATGAATGACAACAAATTTGAATCACAAGTGGAAATAGCTTAGTTGACAAACGAAATGTTACTTTGTCCTTAACTGACAAAGACGTGTTTTAATTCTTTGCCAATGAAAGACACTTATTTGACAACTGATCTTAACCAATTTGGAGGTGATTTTGAAAATTTGGACGATTATGCTAACAAAAGTGAAGAAAAACAAAAATAAACCTGTGATATGCGTGATTTCAACATATAGCTATCTTTCTTCTATTTTAGAGGTTGATAATGTTCCTGAGAACATAAAAATTAAAAGAGTGGACAATGAAATGAATCAAAATCCCTGATACAGAAGGTACAGAAGTTCCATATTATTTGTTATTCAAACTACAAATTCCATAAAAATAATAATTCTTCGCACCACTATACACTTTGAAGATGACTGACAGCTCTGAAAATTTACTAATTACACAGGTTTACAAATATCGGTTAGCTTTTCGACACGTGAAAGTAAGAGTCAATATAAAGGTTATTTTTTACGCTGAACTCAAATCCGTTTTTCGCTTTTGGCTATCAGATCTGTTTTTCGAGAAAGCACAAAAAATCCCCTTTTCGCCATTTTTGGGGTTTTGTAACTATGCGAATTGATTTTTATTTCTTTTTAATTGTACAGATTTATATCTTATACTACATACGTTTTCATTAGGCCAAATGAGAAAATTTCGTTGAAAATTTCCAAATTCGATACGAAATCATCTCATTTCCCATACAAATTCACATTTTGAAATGAGATAATTTCAACCAAATTTGCACGAAATTGAATTGGAAATTAAGTCAAAAACATAATGAACACACTCAATTAGCCGCAGTTTGGAAAGCTCTGAAAATATTTTGTATGAAAATGTCAAAGCGCAATGGAAGGAGACAAAAGAAAACAACAACAAAGAGGGATTAACAGCCAGTTGAAATTCAAAAATGAAATAAGCTGTCAAACGAAATTGCCAAATTACAAATGAAAACACTTTTTCTGTGATTAGCGAAATTACCTCATTTCGGCTCTAATGAAAACGTAGTATTAATGTTCAAAATTCAGCTTTAATCGTCCCAATATCTCTTTTAATTTTTGAGAAATATTAAATTAGTTATTAGTCTTCATCCGATTACCCTGAGGCCACACGAGCCAGTACTGGCTAGCCAGTCGCAATACCTTCTCATTTTTTTACTAACACATACAAACCTGAGCAACTGGCTCGTCAACTGGCTTGCATTTTTCGTAGCCAGTTGGGAAGCCAGTAGAGCAGCCAGTAACAGGGTTCGGCAGTACTATTTCGTAGCATATTTGGAAAAATAGGA
The DNA here is from genome assembly GCA_963921185.1 of Dasysyrphus tricinctus. NCBI lineage: Eukaryota > Metazoa > Arthropoda > Insecta > Diptera > Syrphidae > Dasysyrphus > Dasysyrphus tricinctus. The sequence continues at coordinate 224,316,793 of OY992530.1, read as the reverse complement.
CTAAAACTTAAGTTAACTCAAATTTTCTTTCACAAAATATTAATAAAATAAAAACTAAGAGTCCATGCACAATCCTTAAGAACGCAAAAGTTTATAAATTTGCTAGCGATCCAAAAAATATTTAAAGATATTCATCCGGAACCACACTTATTTCGTCTGGTCTGTTGTAGGTAGGGTATTATTTCCGTTCAAGAAGAAAGTCAAAAAAACTGCCGAATGAATTGATTAAAGGCTCTCCCAAACCGTCGCGAAGCGTTCACCGATGCGAGTTTTTTTGTTGTTGTTTACCATTGATTATCCGTTGTATTTTGTATCGCTGCGCACGAAAAATAAAATAAGAGTTTTTACGATAAATATTGTTTTTGTGATAGAAATAAATTAAGGCTCTTCAAAACCAATGCGAAACATTCTTTATGACAACGAAAATTTGGCTTTTCTTGTTTTTTGCTAATGATGTAGCATGGCGTTATGGCGTCAGTGCGTGTGTTCTTGCATTTTTATCTCCACATAAAAAGAAGTAGCATGTTAAATACAACAACAATCCGGTATAATTCCATATTGTGGTCTTATTTTACATGCTTCTTTTTTTTGTAAGCAAAGATAAAAATGTACTAAAAGAGAAGGCTAACAACAATATGGAACTATACCAAATTGTTGTTGCATTTAACATGCTACTTTTTTAAGCGAGCGAAGATAACGGGTGATTTTTTAGCTGGTTTGGTTTTGGCAACACTGATTTTGACAGCTGACGTGTGTTTAGTACCTTGTGTCACTGTCAAACAGCTTCAGTTTGGTTTGCAATTTAACCATGGATCGTCTTACAAATGAACAACGCTTGCAAATTATTGAATTTTACTATCAAAATTCGTGCTGGCCGAGGATCCGCTTTTTTATCGAAAAATTGTGTTCAGCGATGAGGCTCATTTTTGGTTGAATGGGTACGTAAATAAGCATAATTGCCGCATTTGGAGTGAAGATCAGCCAGAAGCATTGCAACAGCTACCAATGCATCCCGAAAAAGCCACTGTTTGGTGCGGTTTATGGGCCGGCGGCATTATTGGGCCATATTTCTTCAAAGATGATGCGAATCGCAGCGTTACTGTCAATGGTGAACGCTACCGAGCGATGATAACAAACTTTTTTTTGCCCGAAATGGAAGTTCTTGACTTGCATGATATGTGGTTTCAACAAGACGATGCCACATGCCACACAGCACGCGAAACAATGGCGCAATTGCGAGGCGAGTTTGGTGAACAGTTAATTTCACGTTTCGGGCCGGTCAATTGGCCGCCTAGATCGTGCGATTTAACACCATTAGATTATTTTTTGTGGGGGTATGTCAAGGCTAATGTCTATAGGGACAAGCCCGCTTCGATTGACGCACTGGAAGCCAACATCCATGCACTCATTCGTGAGATACCGGCCGATATGTGTGAAAGAGTATGCCAAAATTGGACTCAGCGGATGGGCTACCTGAGACGCAGCCGCGGTCAACATTTGCATGAAATTATCTTTAAACATTAAATTGCAAGGTTCAAACTATCGATTCAAATAAATATTTCATTCATTTTTTCGAATTTTTTGTGTTTTTTTTTTTTTTTAATTTCTAAACCTCTTAAAAAATCACCCGTTACAACCGCTAATGACAGTTTGCAACATGGCAGGCTTGATAAGTGAGCACAGCACACAAATGCCACTCCACACCACACGGACGATAAATTGAAGCGGTTCCATCTTCAGTCTTGAAAAAGTGGAAAATCGTAGTAGTTAAATTGCTTTCCTTAAAATCGGAGTAGATTTACTCCATTTGGAAAAAGATCCGAACGCTGGCCAGTAGAGAAGTCAGTTTGGCATGCCGCCTACGTCACGGCATATACACGAATAGGAATTTGACAGCTAGTGTATGTAGCCAACTGGCTAGCCAGTACTGGCTCGTGTGGCCTCAGGGTTACATATAATTTTAAAAATGCTTTCTCTTTGGCTTACGTCGCTTTCGACAGGAGCAGATAAAATATGTTCCAAAAAGAGTTTTAAATGTAGATTTCAAATCGGAAATCCACATTTTGCTATCAGCTTAACTTTTGGAAATAAATTAAAAAATCACCCATTTTTGACCATAGTTTTTTTTTATTTGAAATAACTCTTACAAATTAAAACAAAGTGTAATGGAACTGCACGGTTTATATAAATGTTTGGTCTGTTTCACGTACAAGAGACCAACAATTAATAGTCACTTAACATACCATAATTTTTTTTGATTTTGTATCAATTAAAGACACAAGTACAATTGTGTGGTTCAAAGACCAAATCGTGATCTGTCAAAATGTATCAATTCAAAGGCAAGTGGAAACCTAGTATAAGTAACGTCAAAACACAAGTCATTTCAGACTGGCTGGTTCTTTGATACGCTCGAGGGCAGTCTCTGGCTGCTTGGAAATGTTGTACCATCCACCATTTTGAAAAAAGGGTGTTGAAAACGGTAAATGCAATTTTCTCGACTCCTGTAGAACTAAGAGTAAAATTTTTTATTTGATTTTGTAGGCTAAAATATCTTATAAATTATTTGTTTACAAATATTTTCGACATCATGAAAAATTGTTGTCGAAAAACTGTAAAAATGGTTTTTAGCGTTTATTTCACTTTTTGTTCATCTGAACGAAAAATTTGTTTGTATTTAGATTTTTTGTGAGCTAAAAAATATTTAAAATACAGTGTAATAAAGTTGCCTGTATCCAGCAAATAATTCTTTTATTTAATTTTTCAATCAAGTTATAGGTAGTTGTCAATAGTTTTTGAAAAAATATTTTAAATGGTGAAATAATGATAGAAAAGCTACTAAAGGTTGACGAGAAATACAGTTAGATATTCCATTGCCGCATCTGTATTCACTTAATCCTTAATTTTTTCAGTCTTATGGATTTGGCGCCCCTGTAAGCTGCCGCCCGGGGCACAGGCCCCGGTTTGCCCCCCTATAGATCCGGGGCTGACGCTTAAGCCAAGCGTAGGATTGCTTTCTTGCCATCATGCACTCTGAATAAAACCAGGGCTCTTTAAACAAACCACTTCGGTTGCAAATGTTCAGTGCTGGAGCCGCTCTCTTAGTACAATCTTCTATGATTCTCAGATCACTACTTTCTTGCGTCCTCAGACATATATCCAATTGATTTCTATAGGCAGTTGCCTTTGAATCTTTCCACTGCAGTTTGGGCAACAATTTTAGGTTCACACTTTCTTCATTTTCAGTAGCTCCAATGTTAAAATTGATGACAATTGGCATGTGATCTGTAAAGGGTACTTGCTCGACCTCGAAATCCGTAATCACGGAATTCCACATTCCTCCCGCCAGTCCATAGTCAATGACAGAACTTCCTTGTTTACCAACAAAAGTATGTTCGCCGAATTTATCTCCATCACTTGTACCATTAAGGATTCGGACATTCGGAGTCCAACGGAGTTGCACAACTCAAGTATTTTATTTCCTTTGCCATTCTTTAATGTATCCTTGGACTGCCTCCTAAGAGCTCTCCTCTCATTTTCAACCCCTTCAGTTGTACCCACTCTTGCATTCAGATCACCCACCACCAACAGATTTGAAATTGTTCCACACATAACAAATTCTTTAATTTTGTTGAAGTCTGTTTCCCAATGGTTGCAGTTAACTTAGCAGGGTAGAATACGAAATAATTCTCCATCAAATCTTAGATCTACACAAAAAACATTTTCAAAAGACTTAAACTCGTAACTACAACTCTTTAACTCCTTCTTCACTCCGAATTTGAATAGACATGTTTTTTTTTAAAGCGATTTTAAAAAAAAAATTTTTTTTTTTGAAATTAGAAAATCATGATTATGGACTCGAAATCATTAAAACATTTTTTGGGTCCAAAAATAATGATATGTCATGATTTCTGGCAGCCCTGAGTGTGGTGAAGAGATTATCTACGTCCTTTGCTCTTGATGACTTAAGTCCTAGGATAACATTTTTAATTGAGTAGGGTGTTGTCATTTTCATTACAAAGCCTTGTAGTTGTTATCTCTTTTGAAATATAATGTCTTGAGATGTGATTGTTTTTCCAACATTAGAGAAAAATTTGTTGAGTTCATTGACTTTTTCAAGCTTTTCTTTCACTGAACAGTTATTAAATAACGGACAATCGTTTTTCTTTTTTGAGTTATTGCATAACAAACTGTTTATATTCTTCCAAGTTTTCCAGCTATCATTAAGATTCTTTTCAAATAATTTTCCGTAATGATCTGTTTTCATTTTTCTCTTACGGATTGTAACTTGATTCCTTAGATGCTTATACTGTCGCTGGACGTGAATATTTTGAGGATCTTTACATAATTTGGCGTACCATTTGTTTTTTTCTTTGATCAAACACATTAATTCGTCGCTGAGCCACGCATCAGTGTAAGCTTTATATATATATATCAAATTTAGTTTATATCCTTAAAACAAAATTTTGGGGTGCCAGTTTTGTATATTTATTAATATACATTTACAAAATTATTTTCAAAAAAATTCCTCGTTTCCTTTTCAAAATATTGAATTTTCAAAAAAAAATTAATATTTTATAAAAATCCAGAACTTACTTTTTTCTAATTTTGATATGCAATATTATTGATATTTTAAAAGAGCTTCTGTATAAAAAAAAAATTTTGAAATTGGTTGAGCAGTTAAAGAGAAAATAGAAAATCTAAAAAACCGTTGTATGGCAGGTACCGTTAATAACAGGAAATTTGTTTGTATACCAAAAAGTGTACCATAAGCATAGTTTACAGTTCCCATGCGAAAAAAATATCAAAATTTTCAAAACGATTTTCCATCTATTCTGTGCACAAAATTGAATAATATTCAAGACAAAAAACGTTTGCCTTGGCCTAAGCCACCCATTGAGTCATTAATTAATAAACTATAGGCCTAAAAATGGAAAATAATTATTTTTGGATGCTAAAATTATTAACATGCTAATAAAGCCTTGAGGTGAAAAAAAAAATTTTTTTTGAAGTGTAAACCGACCATCTAAAAAAAATATTTTACTCACCACACTTTTTTCGCATGCAGAACAATTGCCGGTCTATTGTTTTGCATGACATTCCATGACAGCAATGTTTTTTTTTTTGCATGAAACTGTAAACTAATCATGCAAAAATTAATTTTGCCTTTCACCTCAATAATTTTTTGACATGCGAGAATATTTGCGTAGGTTTTTTTTTGCACACGGGAACTGTAAACTAGGCTATATATACAATAACACACTGATTTTTTTTATCCAAATCGTTGGAGCCATTTCCGAGATAAATTAGCTTTTTCTTAACCGTACCGTTGTGGTACCGTTATTCATGAATTATCCATAATTTAACCCTTTTTTCTGGCTTTTTTGGTAAAAGTACCTTTTGTTTTTTCGTAATTTCTCAAAAACTAAGAAAGATTTTTACATTTGGTTTTCGGTAATGGACTAAAAAATAATGAGCACCTAATTACGTAAAATTTTGAAAAACATCAAGAATTTTTTTTTTTATTGACTTTGAAATTTAATTTCTCAAAAACTATTCGCTTAAACAATTCACAAACAAAATGCAAGAATGGAGTATTAGCTTTCAAAAAAACAATAGCGCATTATTAGATGTGTTTTCATTGATTTTTAATTTTTTGCATTTAAAGTCAATGTTTCAGAAACTGCCCCCCTGCCTCAGGGAGGGGAGATACAAACTTTCGCCCATACATTTTGTTTTCTTAAAATATCCCCAAGAACCACACCCTAAAATACTTCCACTCAGGTCCGGGACATCCTGTATTTTAAATAATATTTGATATACATAAATAAAAGATATTATATTGAATAACTTAAAAACACTTATTTTATTTATTTATTTATTTAAATTAAAGTAAATAAATAAATAAAATAAATGTTTTAAGTTATTCAAAATAATATCTTTTATTTATTTATTACCTAAATTAAATTATAACTTAAATTAAAGTAAATAGATAAATACAATAAATGAAGCGCTTAGAAGATGAAGGTGTTAAGTGACATTTTTTGAAATTTGGGTTTTTTCCTACAGATGAAAGTCTTATATGAAAACTTAAATTTTTGACTTATCTGTACTCTTCTATCGCCTGTAGATTCCTGTTTAGCCAAAAATGAAGGTGTTATATGCATACACTTCGATAAATAAACTGTGTGGATGAATGTGTTAAATGCGCTTAAGTCCTTTTTACACAAAAATAATGATATCTGATTTATTCATTTTGTGAATAAAGGTGTTATGTGCGTACTTAACACCTTCATCCAAAATTAATTATCGTTAATTCATGAAAAAATTTATCAAACAATGACTACACTGTAGTTTGCGACAATATTGGTAACACACAACAAAAATTAAAGCATGTGCAGGCGAGAGGCACCAAATAAAACAGACAACTTCTGATCTGACAACTGACTTTAAATGATGACTATACTATCTATGTATAGTTTTACACACAATTTGAAAACGTTATTTTTCACACACATGACACATCTACTATTGCACTAGTGAATTCATAACGGAAATTTTCCTGGTTTGCTATGATGATGCGTCTGATTCTCAATATTTTTGTTAGTAAGTGGAATACATTACATCATTATTATCAAATTCTTGTAGAGGACAGAGGTAATTTTAATTCGTTGTTGTGTCATTAAATCTTCCGAATTGAATCGAAATATCTTATCTACTCAAATATAAGTTACACGGTGTTTATTTCAATTTATTGAACTACCTCCCAAAATCACAAGTGAATTTAATTGGCATCTACTTAACGCGCAAGGAATTCGTTTAAAATGTTGCAGAGGGGAAAGATGCTTTATAGAGTGTTTAAAGCGCATCAAGAAGCCACCGGTAAGAAAAAGTTATTCTCAGTTGTTGGTTATTTAAAAAAAAATGTGTACCCAATAGTTTTAAGGGAAAGTGCTGAAGAAAAATCATCAATACGTGAAATCTCAAATACCGCTTATATGTAATAATGAATGTCAAAGTAAGATACAAAACACATTATTTTATCGTCCTTTGGTAAAGGTACTCAAACTCTTCTTACTTTCAGCTCCCATAGATATTAATAGTAGCGAAAGTGAGATGGACTTCTCTCTCAGTAGGAGACAGCGATGAATACATTCCCGATCTAGAAAATAGCAGTAGCAATGATACGGATTTTATGGAAAATGAGACCACTTTTGAGCCAGAAGTAGAAGCTGAAGAAGCAATAGTATCTGATGTTCTTCCAAAATCGCCAAAAAAAGCTAAGAAAAAACAGAAAGACTCTTCCCAATGGAATTCCAGAAGTAGGACACACATTTTTGGATAGCGACAGAGACTTCGGCAGAATAGAAAAGGTTTTGCGAAAACACGAAACTGTTTACACCGCAGATCAGTATCGAGACATTATTAGAACTGCAAGTACAAAAAAACCGTTGTTATTGACATGCAAAGTTATTTTCGTTCATTGAGTGATCTTCAAAATAAATTAATCGTAAAAAATTCAACAAAAAACGTGGCTAGTGAAAAGGTTCAATTTAGGGACTCGATCAAATGGATTCGAGTAGATGAATATGGTTCCTACCTTTACAAAGAATGTTATGACGAAAATGTTCCTTTTAGTAAGGTAATAATAGCCAAATGTAACAAACGTCCTGATAAAGATCAAGATTTTATGCCAAGAGACATCGAAAAAAGGAAACAACTTTCTGCAGAAAAAATTAAAAACTTACAAGAACAGATGAAATTCGTTCCACTTGAACATCAATGGTTTTATTCGAATACAATTTCAGCAGGTCCTCGAGAAGGTAAAGAGAAAAAACAAAAAAAAAAAAAAAATACAGCCTGTCAAAATATCACTTAACACCTTTATGAACAAAAATTTCAATTTAATACAAAAAAGTTCCTGGAAAAAAGTGTTATATGCACATAACTGTAAATATCTCAAAAACCACTTGCGATATATAAAAAAAAAATACTTAAAATATATTTTTGTGAGTATTACTGACTTTAAATTATACATACAATATTTAAAATATTTTCACAGCAAAAGTTATCACAACAAAAACATAAATGTTAAAATAAGAGCCAAGTTCTTATGTGGACAACAAACATGTGTGTAAAAAGTCAGCCAAAAAAAGTAATGAGATCTAAAATATATGCTAAGTTTTAAGTTCAGAAAGTTTAATATCAAATATCTGAATTAGAGTAATATCGATACAAATCCTAATTATGACAGAAATTTGGTATTTAATGATTACTGGTTAAAATTTGATGGGTTCACTGGTCAAGTTTTCATACATTTTAAATAAATTCGTGATTGAGTAAGTAATTAAGAGAAAACTTGCCAAGTAAATCCACCAAATTTTAATCAGTCATCATTAAATACCAAATTTCTGTCATAATTAGGAGTTGTTTCGATATTACTGTAATTCAGATATTTGATATTAAACTTCCTGAACATAAAACTTGGCATATATTTTAGATCTCATTACTTTTTTTGGCTGACTTTTTACACACATGTTTGTTGTCCACATAAGAACTTGGCTCTTTTTTTAACATTTATGTTTTTGTTGTGATTTCACTCCTTTTTGCAAAGATTTTATTTTGCCAGGTGAAAATCAAGCCATACCGCTCTGCAAAGTTTAATAATTCTACGACAGCCGAAAGTGCTCCATATAAATAATAGCAATTCTGAGAAAGTGGGTGGATGCCACGCCCCTGAATGGAAAATCGCAATTTTTTATTTTTAACTCTGTGTGTTCCTTAAGTCATACCGCTTTACAAATCTGCATCGTTTTACAACAATCGTAACTGCTCCATATAATTTATAAGAATTTTTAAGAATGTGGGTGGATGCCACGCCCCCTGAATGGAAAATTCCAATTTTTAATTTTTTTTCTTGCTAAGTACTTCAAGCCCTACCGACCTACCAATTTTCATCGTTCTACAACAATCGGAAGTGCTCCATATAATTTATAAGAATTTTTAAGAATGCGGGTGGATGCCACGCCCCCTGAATGGAAAATTCCAATTTTTCAATTTTTTTTTCTTGCTAAGTACTTCAAGCCCTACCGACCTGCCAATTTTCATCGTTCTACAACAATCGGAAGTGCTCCATATAATTTATAAGAATTTTTAAGAATGTGGGTGGATGCCACGACCCTGAATGGAAAATTCCAATTTTTCAATTTTTTTCTTGCTAAGTACTTCAAGCCCAACCGACCTACCAATTTTCATTGTTCTACAACAATCGAAAGTGCTCCATATAATTTATAAGAATTTTTAAGAAAGTGGGTTGATGCCACGCCCCCTGAACAGAAAATTGCAGATTTTCGATTTTTTCCTTTGTATGAACTACAAGGCCTACCGTTGTACGAAATTTCAAGTTTCTACGATGTCGGGAAGTGCTCCATAATTTTGATGATCTGTCAGTGAGTCAGTGAGTCAGTGAATCAGTCAGTCAGTTACGGTTTTTGCGATTTTTGAAGTCCTATATCTCGGGAATAACTTATGCTAAAGAGTTGAAATTTGGTGAGCCACCTGTGTTTGATCAGCTCAGCAAATACTGCGAATTTGAAGTTTCTGACTTTATTGGTACTGAAGTTAGAGGGGGGTTGAAAATCGCCTGAGTTTGTTCCTGTAAAAAGGGTGTAGTGCCGCGAACTTGGCTGGGCACTACCGTGCCCTTTGATAGGCTATAAACTTTAAATGCTGCTAACTCAAATGTTTGAAAATGTCGCTTAAGTCCTTCATCTTCTAAGGGCTTCAAATGTATTAAATTATTCAAAATAATATATTTTATTTATTTCATGAAAAAACACGTTGAAAATCTCCGATATCTCTCTTTTTCACAAGGAAAAGAAAACCCTGCAATTTGCCAGGCAACAGGCTTCAGTTGAATGGGTTTCCGACGGAATGGAAATCGCGTTCTAAGTATCTTGGGGTTTGGGGTACACCTAGATAAAACTCTGACTTTTAATTTGCATATTCAGGAATCCCTAAATAAAATGAATATTGCTATAAAAAACTCTTTATCCTTTTATAAATCGCAAGTCAAAGATGAGTGTAGACAACAAATTGCTGATATTTAAAGTAATATTCCAAAACATAATGCTATATGGTTCTCCAGTATGGGGAACATGCGCTCAAAGTCATATTCGTAGATTGCAAATAATGCAGAATAAAATATTAAAAATGATGCTAAATCTCCCTTGGCATTATTCTACGGAATACCTTCACGAAGAAGCGAACATCGAATATGTTAAAATGCGAATATCTTAATTATATGAACGTTACAACCTTTCATGCGTTTCTTCTGACAATAATCTCATCTCAAACTTAGCAAATTAAGGTGTTGTACATTTTATATTCTTATTTACTAATTTATTTATTTTCTATTCCATATATGTTTGTTAATTTTTCAATAAACTTTATCTGTTTATTTATTTATTTAATCATTGAATTATTTATAAATTTATTTATTCTATGCATAGGTACTGTGATAAAATTGAAAAAATGTTTTATTTATTTATGTTTGTTCATTTATTTATCTAATCATTAGTTTAATAATTTATTTATTTATTTATTTGTTTGTGTTGTTATTTTTATTTATTTATTTATTCATTTACTTATTTATTTATTTATTTATTTATTTATTTATTCATCTATTTATTTATTTATTCATTTATCTATTTATTTATTTATTTATATATTTATTTATTCATCTATTTTAATATTTATTTATTAACTTATTTCTGTGATATAAAAATTATATATATGTAAATATATATGTACCTATTTATTTGTTATTGTTTTATTTAAATAAAAATGTAAACAACATCTTTACTTGTAAAATCTCGGCCCCACTTCTCTCTCCTAATGGAAAAATTGTTTTCTTAATTAAATGAAGGTTTTTGTAGTAGCTTTTCCTTCAACTAAATCGTTTTAAATCTGTGATATTATTTTAAATAAAAATGTTATAAGCTTTTTCAGTAGTAAGGTAGTCAATAGCCATATCTCTGTAAATTGTGCAATCAAGTTTATAAGAAAAAATTATACAAATTCAGCTGCAATAAAGATTCTATTCTATTCTAATTAATTAATAAATCATTAAGACAACACTTTCCTAAAAAAGGGACGGAACACCGACAGGGCCTAGGGCGGCATCTTATCTAAACCTGCCATATATGTACTTAAAACAACAAGGACATTGATACCTACACACAAAATCACAAAATTTGAAAAGCTCAAAAATCCCATACAAATTTGTATGTGTGTATGAGAAATAAAATGCACGACTGCGTCGCACGTACTTGCTCTTTTGTTGAAGACACTTGTATTGAAAATTGTATATAAAAACATGCAAATTAGGAGAGAAAAATGTAGAGAAGCATGAAAAACGGCATTTAAATTGGCTAAAACAACTCCTTTGACAGTTTGAGCTGAACAAAAAGTATGCCATCTTAATTCGTGATTGAATATGATTGTCTGGAAAAAAAAATTTAAAATCGTTGGAGCGGTTTTTTTTTAAATTAATTTTTTATAGGTATATAAAATTCTTAAAACATTTTTAAGAACAAATTTTGGAATGCAAATCTAAAGTCTATATTTATGTGTATATAAAAACAAAATTTGAAAAAAAAAAAATAAAAAAAATTGTCAACCCGTTTTTGAGATATCGAATTTTCAAAAAAAAGTTTTGAAACTTTTTTTAAAAATTCAAAAACTTTTTTTTTGAAAATTTTGATATGCAATATTATTTAATTTTATCTGAAATTTGTATATAAAAAAATTCATCTACATCTGTTTAGCCGATAACGAGAAAATTCAAAATAAAAAAATACGTTCTATGACAGGTTCTATTAATAGTTGCTAAGTGTAAAATTTTATAATTTTTGGTAGTAGACCGTACTAATTTTAGTATATAGAAAAAGTTTAATCAAAATCGTAGAAGTCGTTTTTGAGACAAAAAATATTTTCCTTTGCGGTTTTTTAACTTTTGTATGGAAGGTACCGTTACTTCTTCATAAATGTAAGATTTTTTCTAAAAATATTTTAGAAAGTACTTAAAAACTCTCAAGTATCGAGTTTCAAAAAAATTGATCTTGTCGTTTTCAAAATATTTGATTTTGGTACACAAAACTATTTATATTTTTTGAAAGCTTCTGTATAAAAAAAATAGTTGAAATCGGTTTCACCGTTTTGAAGAAAATTAAAAATTTAAAAAATGGTTCTTTGGGAGGTACCATTAATAACCATTTTTGAAAAATGGTTTTCCACCAAAAGGAAGCCATTACTAAAATAAATTTATTATATTTTTTTTTAGAAAAGTTGTCGAGCCGTTTTTGAGAAAAATACGATTATGTAAAATTGCTAAGAAAATTTGTACGGCAGGTACCGTTATTTTTGGTTCTAAAAAAAAATGAAAAAAACGTGTCAGCAGAATCACCAAAAACCACTATGTACCAAGTTTGAAGAAAATCGATCGAGCCGTTTAGGCTGTAGACGAACAGACAGACAGACAGACAGAATTGTGCCACCCACTTTTTTGGTGTTCTCTATCATCGTAATATCATGTTTGATTGTTATCTCAAATTTTTTTTTTTGCACGAATCCAAAACTTGCCTTATAGTACCTATAATCGCAAGTAAAAATGGCTTTAGAGGTACAGATATCAGTATATGGGCAAAATCTTTTGTATGGGGTGCCTGATTAATAAAAATAGTTTGGGAAATATTGGAAACCCTGTTGCTTCTGTTTTTTAATATTTATTTTGTCAAAGAAAATAATTTCATTTAGTTCCTTTACTTATACTGAGTTCCTTTGCACATTCTTATCATGTAGGTACAAGTACACCTATGTATAGATGCATATTAGCAATTTTTCTATTAATCAAAAAGAGTTGGGTTGTGAATTTTTCACTTTGCCTTTTTAGCGTTCGAATTAAAATCCATGGAATCAAAGTAAGATACATATGTATTTAGAAACAAAAAATAATAGTACCTACCTAAATATGGAGATAATGATAAAACTCTCTCAAATGCTTACGTTAGAGAAGCTGTAGTTGTAAATGAATGTTTTTAATTTTGAAGAATCGTTTCATTCAAAAAACTATAAGCTTCGTCTTTTTATGAGAGCTCGAAATGAGAATTTTTTTTATTAACAAAACGGAAGTTTTGTTAATGCCACTGCCACTGGTGAGATTAAAATGAGCCCTTTTTCATTAATCTTGAAACACAAGATAATGATAAGATGACAAAATTATTCATTGCTAAATTTCTAAATGCTGTGGCTGTTTTTTATGTAATTTTAAACTAAACTTTATCTTGCAGAAACCATATTCTTTCGGAGTTTGATAAAAATAAAAACAATCATCATTTTGTAGATATTTTTTGGCTCTTACCTTCACCGCGACCATTAATGAAAACAAATAGGTACCTAAGCCGTGCACTTTTTTGATGGTAATGCAATCAGGGAAAAACATGAATTCAATGTTATGATCGTGAATCTGTATTTTGAATATTTTTTTTAATTTTCTAATCCTCACAATTTTGCAAAAACACCCAAAATCAAATCGGTTAAATCTTGAAAATTTCAGATATTAGATGAGACAGAAAAAGAGTTTAAGCAAAATTAATAAACACCCACAAAATTTAGTTTTTTTTTTCATCTGCCTAGTGTAAGAAATTTTTATCGCATTTCGGTATTATTATAAAATTTGTTATCTTTTTGAAAGTCACTTAAAAGTTTCACAATATATCTAAATTAATCAATATTTATTTTTTCTTTTTTCAGGTAATTGTTTAATTTCGCTAATTGCTAAATGAAAGAAATAGTAAGTATAAGTAGTTATTTTGTAGCCAATTTTTTAACAGTGGGTTGTAGGTACCTCCTGGAATATGATTTTCACAGGTTCTAATTAAATGATGCAGATCATAGACCAGTACCAAACCGGTTTTCAAAGACCAAAAGTTGGCAAAATTACTAGCAAAATATGGGTGATGGGGAAAATTAGGATAAATAGTATATAAAAGGGGAAAAATTTCCTCGAAACTGTCACTGCCGATGTGGGAAGCGACCACCATTTGGTCTCTGATGAGTTTCAAACTATGCACCGCTGCCACAAAGACAAGCGCAGGATGCAGCAAGGAGTCCAAAATTCAATACGAATGCTGTAAATGACCCCAACATTTGTCTTAACTATGTCACCACCCTCAATGAAAAATATTCGTCAATAAACGGTATTCAACACTCAATAAGTGATGAGGTGTGGAGTGAAGTAAAAGGTGTTTTTATGGAAGCTGGATCCGAAATTGTTACCAAGCGGACGAGAGTTAAAGACTTTTGGATGTCCCAAGACACCTGGGATAAAATCGAACTTCGCAAATCGTTGAAAATTCAAATAAATGCCAAAGCAGATGTTCAACGAAAGGCTGAATTGTGAAGCGAGAATCGCCTTGCACATAAGACGGTCTATCCCCAATCATCCTGTAATGGATGTGGATGGCACACTTTTGGTATCAATTGAGGATCAGCTCCGCAGATGGAAAATGCTAAATGAGATTTCGGTTGAGCAGAGTGCTGGAGTGCCCCACCTTAACGAGATGCGCAGGTCCTCTAAGGGTATTGACATCAAACCCCTTTCTGTATCGGAAGTTCAAACATCAATCAATATCCTCAAAAACAACAAGGCAGCTGGACTTGACAGAATACCAGCCGAATTCTTGAAAGCCAATCTAGTATCAGGGGCTTGCAGCCTACAACCGTTGATACAAATCATTTGGTAAAATTAAAGCTATCCTAAGGACTGGAAGGATGGTGTGATTGTTAAGCTGCCAAAGAAAGGTGACCTTAAGAATTGCTACAATTGGCATGGTATCACCGTTTTGTCCGTTTTCCCCAACCATCTTTCTCGAGCAGATAAAGGATAGAATCAAGTCAAAACTCAAGAGGCACCAAGCTGGCTTCCGCAGTGGTCGATCTAGTGTTGACCATATCAACACCCTGCGTATCGTCCTTGAACCGTTGATGGAATTGCAATCACTGCATTACCTCATGTTCATGGATTTTTAAAAGGCCTTCGATCGAGTTAACCGAGAATGTGTATGGAGATCGTTGCTTTGTAGAGGAATTCCCCCAAAAACTATTGCCATTATAGGGGAGTACTACAATAACCCAAGGTGTTTAGTTTTACACAATGGGCAGCTATCCGACTCCTTCGTAGTGCAACAGGGTGTGAGACAAGGGGATGTTCTATCGCCAATTCTCTTCCTGCTGGCGATGGACGACGTATTGACGGACAGTTTTGGTACAGCTGAGCGACAGGGCATTCAATGGAGACCGTTTGAAAGACTCAGTCATTTAGAATATGCCGATGACATATGTCTACTGGCAAATAACATCAGTGGGCTGAACGGGATGTGCCAAACATTGCTACTGAAAGGAGAGTCGAGTGGTCTAAGAATAAACAGCAAAAAGACAAAAATAATGCTCACAGGCTACTCCACACAGCAGCGTATTATTCTACAGGAGACGTCAGTTGAAGTAGTGGAACAGTTTAACTACCTTGGCATGGCAGTATTGTTTCTGCAAACGGTGGTAAATATCTGGACGTTAAAAGTAGAATAAGAAAAGCTCGTGCTGCCTTCGGTACCCTGTCCCCAATTTGGAAATCCAGTCAAATCTCGTTACGCACTAAGTTGAGATTTTTCGAGTGCAATGTCAAATCCATGCTGTTATTATGCTTGTGAAACCTGGAAAGTCACGTCTACCATTTCGAAGAAATTGCAGGCTTTTGTGAATCGCTGTCTTCGCCACATCCTAAATATTCGCTGGCCACAAATAATATCAAACGAGGAATTGTGGCGCAGGACAAATCAAGAGCGGCTGGACGTCGACATAAGAAAGCGTAAATGGCATTGGATTGGTCACAAACTGAGGAAACCAAACGATGAAATTGCAGAGCAGGCATTTGAATCCTCAGGGTGCAGCCGGGTTGGAAGACCAAGAACAACATGGAAATCAACTGTCTTAGTGGAAGCAGAATCCCAGAGAAAGACGTGGCCACAGCTAAAATACCTTTCAACCGACCGTGAAGGATGAAGATGTTTTGTTGACGCCCTATGCCCCAGCTGGACACGATGATGATGATGATACAAAATTTCTAAAAGTTTTGAAGCCGTTTCTGAGAAAAATTCTATAGTATAAAATTGCAAAGAAAAAATTGTGCGGCTGGTTGTTCTAAAAATAAAATGAAAAAAAACTTATTGGAGAGAGGGAATGATTTAAAAACGGTATGTACGAAAAAAATCGATCTAGCCGTTTAGGCTGTAGATATCTCAACGGACAGATGAACAGAGACAGAATTGTGAGACAAACTTTTTTCGTCTTCTTTATCATCGTCGTAGCAAAGAGTTTGATCAAAATCTCGAGTTCGATTTTTTTTTAACGAAACCAAAATTATAATTTCGAAATTAATGAAAAATATGATCGGTACATAAAAACGAAACGTCAATTCAATTGCCAATTAAAATAATTGCGAAATAAACGAAAAACCTTATCGAACGACCACTCCAAGCGAAATAAAGAGGAATCTAGGATAACTCTCCATTTAAATAGCTTAGTTTTCAAAATATTCTGCATTTTCAATTTTAAAGCCCCTCGTTCACAAGTTGAGTACCTACCTGCTAGCAGCACTCTTGCTTCCTTGCTCTATACAATACACCCACCTAAATTGGCTTTCTTTGCTCTTATTGACAGACCATATATTGTGGCCTTAACTACAATAGTATAAAGGAATAATACTTCAATTGGCAATCCTCAAAAGCAACCTTTGTAAATAGAGCTTGGGATTTTTTTTTTTGTCACTTTTACGCCGCGCCGTTTTTAATGGTTCTTTCTGTATATATGTATTGTGTATTTGTGTATTGTGTATATAGCTTCCACTTAGATTCCTATTAAAAGTGTTCTTCTTTTTTTTTGCAAACTTACTGCTGACATTCAGGATTCTCTCTTTTATTTTGTGTCTGTTTGCTCCATTTGCAGTTTCTATAAGGATATATTGTGAATTGATCTCTAATACCATTTCAATATGATTAGAAAGGGCAGCATCATTCCTATTCCCGCATATTCCTTCGGCAATACATCCCAGAGTTTGGGCAATCATATCGACCGTGATAATGGGATTTTTGTATTATTTATTACATTATTTGTGTTTGTGGTTTGTTATTTATAGCTCTGGAATAATCTTCGTCAGGATTATTTTTTGGATGTTTGTTCAATATGAATACCAACGTCTTTCTCAATTCGGTAGTGTATGGTCGAGTCCTCCCACACTACTATAAGAGTAATCTTAATATTTTTTCATGAAAATCATAAGAATTTTATTCCTTCACATAGATCTCCGTCCGTCATGTCGAAGGATTTTCTTGACTTACACAATATTTGAGTTTAAAAAGACAGCTAAACCAGCAGGCAATATTGTACACAATATCCTGCCTGAACTTATTAAAATTCTTGTTTAGGTTGTTAAAATGTTTTATTGCCAAAATGTTTTAGAAGACTATGATTTTCCTGTCTAAAGCAGACATCCTTATAATAGGCAAATACGTGCGATATAATGTTTGTGTTGGTGTTGTTGGCATCCAGGAACCTCAAATACTTTGCTATTTTACTTCCTTTATAGGGAACTTGAACTTAATTAAGGGAAATTTTGTATATCGAATGCGGTAGGTAAATATAAAAGCGAATTTCGAAAAAAAAAAATAGAAGGTAACTAATTGTTTTTTTTTTTTTTTTTTTTTTGTAATCAATTCTATGGCAGATGTTATGAGGGTGAATTTCTATTTTTGGTCTTTAAGTTTATGTGTGTTCTTTTAAAAAGTAATTTATTTCTTATCGTGAAGCCAGAAAAGTGTGTGGGAACTTCATTTAAGTAAATTTTGAAGGAGGGCACTGCTGAAACGAATTTTGTGTATACAAATAATGGGCTCCCAAACCAAGTATCTGCTTGAGACACGGGGGTTTTTCGTTCTTTAAAATCCCCAAAACAAGCTTCTTCCAATAATCCAGAACAAGTGCCGTGACGAAACCTGCTCTCGATTCGCTTGGTCTTTGGAGCGACAAGGAAGACTTAACCTCCAGTTCAACATCCGTAGTAAAGAGGTGGATGTAGAACCAGAGGCTTGGTCTTCCTTTTTTCGTCTCGAACCTTGAGCTGGAATCCGAAGAATCTCTTGACTGGAGCATTGTTGTCCATTTGCTCTAGGTCCAGGTGGCTGAGGAAATGTGGTCCACGTTATTTTGGACAACTCATAAGGCTCATGGTTGTATTTATGTACCAAATACTCCTCAAAGATTTTTTTTAATTTCAAAAGAGCCCAGTATCAATAACTTCCCCCTTTTGCTTGTCGCACATGGCACCGCGCTGTAAAGCAGGTCTGAAGGTAAGGTAGGGGTTTAAGGGATGTACATTTCACCTTGGGTGTGAAGGGTTTTGTTCGCTTCGGGAGCCTAAATAGTGCACGGTTTTCTAGAGTAATTCTTGGTAGGATCGCAACTTAGTTAATATTCGTAGAATTAATTTTTATTCCGAGGATAAAAGAATTGGGTTGGCAACCTGGAAATTGCTGATATATTTAAGGACATTTTGTCCAAGCCGGAGTGGTGGACACTTGTTTGTTACTTATTTACTTAGGTCCTCGGACCAGTCACGTCCGTGAGGTTCTGCTTGCGGGCAGTGGCGGATCCAGGGGGGTCATGACCCCCCCCAGAGCTCCAGAGAAAAGAAGAAATACGAGCAATTTTTATTTGTTATTCAACACATTAGAAGACAGACATAAACTTTTTGGGTAATTTCATATATTTTAGTAAACTACGAAAACCATGACCTGTTAATGTAATGGTTAGCTTCTATTTTCCTTAGCAAATTATAACTTTTTTAATTACATGTTCAGGAAATAAATGTTTACAAATATTACTGGTAGCCCTGGACGCGCCCCCTCTTAGATAATATATATAGGATGTCCACAAGTCATGGTTTTCATATGCGGTGATTATAGTCTAAGAGCCAGTGGTCGGCTAAAGGTATTTCAGTACGATAAGTGGAGCCATTTTATTAGACTTCCTGAGTATGGAATGACCATTTCACCGGGGTTACAAAAGTCAAAAAAATCGACCTCAAAACGTGATAGCAGTATGTCCACCCCTTTGATATGTTAGACTTTAAAGTTGTTTCTATTCAAAAATAGTAAAGGCAGGCATAGGGTATAGTACATCTTGGAGTTATACCTTCAGGTCTTTTATATTTTAATAAAAAATAGTAAATATGTATAACCAAAAAAAATAATTTTCAGACACCGGTTGCAGTACCTGGATTTTTAACGGAATTTTGAGATACAAAAAATAAGGAAAAATCTCCATTCACCTTTCACTGTTTCTTTTCAAATAAAATAAAATATGTTTCCCGTTAATTTTTATATTTGAAAAAAGATATTGGCAGACAAATAGTTTTTTAATTGAATTTTGAAAAATAGGCTTTAAAAATCTCCATACAAGTTCTAATGTATTTTAAAGTTTAAAAAACCACAATTTTCACTGAAGGGATATGCCTGTCTCTTTGTCTCTTTAAAACTTAATTTTAATTTATTAAAAAAAGTTATGTGCTGATACTTCGTGCAGTACCCAGATTTGTAACGGAATTTTTTTTTTAAATGTCCATACAAAAACCACTGTATTTCAAGGCAAAGATAGCTTATTTTGTACTTAAGCAATATGTAAATTTGTATACTCTTTTTCATTAGAAAACAAATCTGGCAGAAGCCTGGTGCAGTACCTGGATTTATAACGGAATTTTGAAAAAGGGCTTTTAAAAACACCACACAAGCTCTCCTGTATTTCAAAAGCAAGTAGAAAAACAGTTTTAACTAAATCAGTATGTCTGCCTCTTTTATATGTAAATCATTATACTCTTACCGTTAGAAAGTGCCAAAAAAAAAACCTTTTTCGCCATTTTTGGGGTTATGTAACTATGTGAATTGATTTTTATTTTTTTTTTTAATTGTACAGATTTCTGAAAGTATTAATCTTAATCTTCAAAGTTCAGCTTTAATCGATCCAATATCCCTTTTACTTTTTGAGAGATATTAAATTAGTTATTTGTCCTCATCTTACGTCGTTTTCGAAAGGAGCAGGAAAAATATGTTCTAAAAAAAGCTTTTAGTGTAGATTTCAAATCTGAAATCCATTTTTTGCTATCAGCTCAACTTTTGGAAATAAATTAAAAAATCTGCCGTTTTTGACCATAGTTTTTTTTTATTTGAAATAAATCTTACAAATTAAAACAAAGTGTAATGGAAATGGACGGTTTATATAATTTTTTTTCCGTTTCAAGTACAAGATACCAACAATAGTCACTTAACATACCATCATCCCAAAAAACCTTTGTAACTTTTTTCTATTCTTTCTAAATCTTGGTGAAGTCGCTCTCCTTGCTCTTCACAATATAATGCAAAATGCAACTGAGGATTTTTCAAAAAGTAAAAGAGATATTGGGAGCATTAAAGCTGAATTTTGAAGATTAAGATTAGTACTTTCAGAAATCTGTACAATTAAAAACAATAAGAATCAATTTGCATAGTTACATAACCCCAAAAATGGTCAAAAGGTTTTTTTTTGGCAGTTTTTAACGGTAATATCTCGAAAACCAGCTGATAGCGAAACACGGTTAGCGGATTTGAGTTCAGCACAAAAAATTACCTTTACATCAACTCTTATTTGGTCGTGTCGAAAACCTTGTAAACCCGAGTAATAATAGCAGATACCTGGATTTATAACGTTATTTAATAAAATAAAATGCACGACTGGATCGCACGTACTTGCTCTTATGTTCAAGTTGTGTGGAACTTAAGAACTTTAAAAAATATTCAAGTTATTATAGAAAAAGTATAAAAAAGCATTTAAATCGTTTTTTAATTGTTTAAACAGCCTGATAAATAACTTAGAGCGCAAAAAAAAAGTATGCCATTTGATTATCTAAAAAAATATCAATATATGCAAAAAAAAAAATTAAAATCGTTGGAGCCGTTTTCTTAAAAATTAATTTTGTATATATAAAATTTATGTAACATTTTTCAAAACAAAATTTTGTATGCCAATTTTGAGTATATACTAATATACATTTAAAACTGAAATTTCAAATTAATTCATCAACCCGTTTTTGAAATATTGAATTTTCAAAAAAAAAATTTGAATCTTTTTTTAAAAATCCAAAATTTATTTTTTCAAAAATTTTGGTATGCAGTATTATTTATATTCTAACAAAGCTTTCGTGCAAAAATTTTTATTGAAATCGGATGATCGGTTAATGAGAAAACCAAAAATCAAAAAAAAAACCGTTATATGACAGGTACCGTTAATAAATGTTTTTGGTGATTTTTGTTCTTACTTAAAGGTATATCATATCTACAATAATACACTAATTTTTTTTATCAAAATCGTTGGAGCCGTTTTTGAGATAAATAAGCTTTCCCTTAACGGTTGTATGGCAAGTACCGTTATTTTTTGAGCTAAAAAAAAAATTTCAATTTCCCCTCTGGAGAGTTACAAAAAAACCTTAAGTTCAAAATTTGAAGAAAATCGCTTCAGTGGTTTAGGCTGTAGGTTGAGGTACGGACAGACAGACAGACAGACAGACAGACAGACAGACAGACAGACAGACAGACAGAATTGTGCCACCCACTTTTTTTGTGTTCTCTATCATCGTAATGTCATGTTTGATTGTTATCTCGATTTTTTTTTTTGCACGAATCCAAAACTTGCCCTATAGTACCTATATCGCAAGTAAAAATGATGTACAAATACTTTATGCAGTACTCAAATTTGTAACAAAATTTAAAAAAAAACTCCATGTAAGAAAATACCCTCCTCTTTGCATTGACAACAGTTTTTTTCTTTTCGGCATGGATTTCACCACATATTTGAAATTATTTCTAGCTTTTCGTTTCAAATTGACCTTGAATTATTCCTTTTTTGTTAATGTCAACTTTTTTTTTAGATTGCAAATTTTGCTTTCAATCTTACATATATGTTTGTTCATCATGCTCTCATAATTGTCTGAAAAGTATGAAATGGAGCTTAATCTTGTTGATAAATAACTTTTTCAGCAGCAAGAAATTAGTGCACTATTACTCTAAGCAGGAGTTCGATACAGTCTTAGGGCCTGGTCACGTAGTGAGCTGCAGAGCGGCAAAGGCATGACATGTATCATGCCTCCAACTGTTACGAAGTCATGATAAAATTGGACTTTTTCTAATCATCAGATATGTAGAAAATTCAAGGCTATATACATATTTCAAGAGGTTTCAGTTCAAATTAGGTATGATATTTCAATCTCATGACCCCTCCCAAGCTGAATTCCTAGATCCGCGCCTGCTTGCGGGGCATATAGGGCCTCCACTACTCCTACGCGCCATCGAGTTCAATGTCTGAAGATGTACTTCAGCTTTCTCCAACTCTTCCCGAAGCTTTTGTCTAATCCTCTGCCATTAACGTTTTCGTATTATAGAATCGATGCTTTCCTGACCTGCCCTCGCATGAAATTCATCATTGGATATACGGTTGGGCTAGACAATTCTCTAGATGTTTCGCAGACATCTATTCACGAACGTTTATAGCTTCTTGAGAAAGTGGGTGTTACTTTCCAAGTGCTGCACCCATAAGAAAGCACGATTCAACATTGGAGCGGAACTGTCGTTGGTTGGTCTTGAGGTTTTTCCTCCATATTTAGGACAGCATTCCAAACACAGCCTTGCTTTCCCGAATTGGAACATTATATCTAGTTCGGTCCCGTCATCGCTAGAGACAATAAGGACTTCAAACTCCTCTGACAATCTTCCTTTGTGCAGAACGTGGTCTTGTGATAAAACAACCGTCAACAAAATTGATCACATCGCGACAGATGCCAGACATGCTTCCACTATCTTGGATGTCCAAATGTTCCAAAGGGGAAACATAGACTCGAACCACTACTTGGTAGTATCTCATGTACGTATGTATGTGGATATCCACGAGACGCAACAACGCCAAGAAGGTGCTGTTAAAAGATTGGATGTTAAAAAGCTTAAATCGCAAGAGATCGCCAGAACTTTTTCCGACCACGTCTCTCTTATTCTATAAGAAAGCCCACCACCAGCATCAAACACAGTGGAGACATTGTCAACAAGCCATCAGAAGTGCCGCCACTGATTTTCTGGGTTTCATTGGGTGAACACAACGAAACTTCGTGGTTTGATTAAGAGTGTCGGTTGACGCATGAAGCTAAGATTTAGGCCTACCAACAAAAATGTTTCAGAATTCAGACGTGAACGAAAGCTGCTGAAAGAGAAGCCTGAGAGGTCTACTGGAAAAAAGAAGCGAGGAGCGCCGACTTCTCAGAAAGAAATAGAGGGAGGTCGAGTCTATTGAGGAGTGTACCGTCAAAAAAGATGTTCAAAGGTTCTACCAAAGGGTAAAACGATCTACCCACCCAAGGTCCCAAGGCCAAAATGGAAGCCTGTCGAGATGAAAACGGGAACATGTACTGGAAGGAACACTTTTCTAGATTGCTAAACTGTGAAGATAGTCAATATTCCGCTGCTAGGCAAAACATTCCATTCACCCAACCTTAATGAAGTGCAGTTAGCGATTTTCAAACTTAAATCGTACAAGACTGCTGGTGCGGACGGACTCCCAGACGAACTTTTCAAAGCAGCGGGAGATGACTCGATAAGGGGCGTGCACCAAATCATCAGTAAAATTTGGTCGGATGAAAGTATGCCCGATAAATGGAACCTTGGCATAGTGTGCCCCATCCACAAAAATCGAGATGCACTGACCTGTTCCAATTACAGAGGAATAGGTCTCCTAAAAGTTGCGGACAAAATGTTATCGGCTATACTGTATGAACGCCTAAACCCTTTTGTAAACGACCTGATCGGCCCCTATCAGTGTGGTTTTAGGTTCGGCAAATCAAATGTTCATACTCCGACAAATTTTGGAATAGACTCAGGAGTTTTAAATCGTTTTTAAAGTTGTCAAGGACTTTGTCCACCTTGTAATGAAACCTTACAAATAAAAATAATACGAAAAAGGAAGAACTCCACTGAAAGCAGCAAACGGGTGCGGATCAAGAACATTGATGGTGAGCTTTACACAACAAGCAAATAGAAGAGAGGTCGTCCTCTTGCCGCCTCCACGTCTCTGTTTTCAATGATGGTTTTGGACCATGATGGTGATTTAGACAAGATGATATCAGCCAACCAAACTCCTGTCGTTCACCTGTGGCAACGACAATAATATGGCGGCTCATAAATACGTAGACAAAGAAAACATTCATTAAGAGATGATGACGTGGTAGAACAAGGGACAAGTTCTAAGGAAAATACACTTCAAAGTCTTACAACCCACGCATGGTTCAGCCGGAAAGTGCTGTAAGAAACCGCCATATAAACTTCATAATCAGTATCGAGACCACCGTGTCGTGGGAGAGTGCAGAAGTAAAACCCGATAAAGAGTTTCCCCACCAGAGGTAAGAGGTCCTTAGAGTAAAGTACCGACAAGTAAATATTGCCAGTTTCAACTTTGATTTGCCATATTCGTCCGTGATTTACCACATTCGTCTGTGGTTTTCCGGATTCGTTCATGATTTACCAGATTCGTTTGTGATTTGCCAGATTCGTCTGTGATTTGCCAGTTTCGACTGTGTTTACCCGGATTCGTTCGTGATTTGCCAGTTTCGACTTTGATTTGCTGGATCCGTCCGTGATTTGCCAGATTCATCTGTGATTTGCCGGATTCGTCCATGATTTGCCAGATTCCTCTATGATTTGCCAGTTTCGACTGTGATTTACTAGATTTGTCCGTGATTTGCCAGATTCTTCTGTCTGTGATTTGCTGGATTTGTCCGTGATTTACCAGTTTAGACTGTGATTTGCCAGATTCGTCCATGATTTGCCAGATTCATCTGTGATTTGTCAATTTCGAAAATGCATTGCCGGATTCGTCCGTGAGTTGCCTGGTTCCTCCGTGATTTGCCAAATTCGAATGCGATTTGCCATATTCGTCTGTGATTTGCTGGATTCGTCCGTGATTTGCCAGATTCGTCTGTGATTTGCCGATTTTGTCCGTGATTATCAGAATCATATGTGATACACGCCAAGGTACAGCTCCATCTATAGACAATTCTGTGAACATCGTCCATGATTTGCCAGATTCATCTGCGATTTGCCGGATTCTTCCGTGATTTGCCAGTTTCGACTCTGATTTACCGGATTCGTGCGTGATCTGCCAGATTCGTCTGTGATTTGCTGGATTCGTCTGTGATTTTCTGGATTCGTCCATGATTTGCCAGATTCGTCTGTGATTTGCCGATTTTGTCCATGATTATCAGAATCGTATGTGATTCGCCGAGCCTGTTTTCATCTTTTCATTCCTCTGGACATGATACACGCCAAGGTAAAGCCCCATCTATTCTGTGGACAACTTAATCATCCATGGATAAAGATGAAGCTAAGAAGATAATCAGTTAAACTATAGCAAGGAATAAGCCGAGGCAGAGAGATTAAGCAGTATACCAAAAATTATATGTTAACAAATACAACATGCTAGATGTTAAATATAAAGAGAAATCTGGTTTATACCTTAATAAAGAATTGGGATTGACTGTTACACCACAAAATTACATCAGTGGAGAGATCCAACGAAGAATAATCCTGCCAATCGCTGTAGTTCAGCTCTCTCTCTCTCATAGAACCAAGAAGACTTTGTATAAGACCTTAATCATCCCTGTCCTGCTGTATGAGGCAGAAGCATGGACCATACAAGAATCGGATGAAAATTTGCTTGGGTGCTTTGAGACGAAGGTCCTTCGAGTGATTTTTGGTCCTTTGTGTATCGAAGGAATCTGGAGGAAAAGATTCAACGACGAGCTTTACAGCGACGACGTCGACTTGGTCAAGAAGCTGAAATTAAATGGGCTGAGATTGCTGGGACAAAGGGAGCATAAGCACATAAACTCACCAGTCCGATAAATCTACGAGTCCAACCCCGATGGTGTACGAAGTAGAGGAAGATCCCCCAACAGGTGGAGCAACAAGTGGAAAACGACCTCAACCAACTTGCTGTGCGTAACTGAAGGCGGCTAGTTAGGGATGGAGCTGGCTGGCTTGTTGGTTGAGACCGTCCATCCTGGGTTGAGAGTAAATTTTGATTAAAACCTGAAATGATTAAAAATTTATGATTTTGGTATGAAACCAATTCTTTTCCTGTAGAGTAAATCCAGCCCTGTTTTCCAGGTGTATGTAATATGACTATAAAAATATATGTTTGCTTTTTTGACAGACATTCATGAATTTCCAGGAACACTACACATTTTCCTAAAAATAAATTTTTACCTTTTTTGTTTTCTTTAAACTGACACTCATGAATTTCCAGGAACACTATATAAATTTTCCTTGGAACGATATCGTTTTAACTTTCAAATTGTCTTTGAGTCTGCATCGAGAGTTATTTGCCCTGCTTAAGTAAGTGTGTGTATTAAAATTTTTGTTTTTCTTTGATTGAAGTTGCCAAATATTTAATCAGATTCTAATGATATCTTGTTGTTCAAAAGAGTTCCTTTTAATACAAAATATTGAAATCCTGTTTTTTTTTTTTGTAATTAAAACTGATTTACTAAAATTCCATTTTCTTTTTGAAGTTTTTTGCGTTTCATTCATTTTTCTAATGAAATCCAACTCACCATATCAGTCAAACTTTGTACATATTCCTGTGTGGCGCAAAAAACATATTGTTCGTTCTGATACACATAACAAAAACAAAAAACCTTAGGCGGAATAACCAAACCATTGGTATAAAAGCGTAATTCCGAATTCACTAATGAAATACCGCATATGAAATCAGAAACCTTGTTGTTTCAGCTTTACTACCTCTACCTATACATTCAGTCAGTCAAAGTCCGAACAAGCCTTAATTAAGGGAGTAAGGTAAATTCTTTGTCCAGACACAAAAAACTTTCAGATTGCAAACGCAGTTTCACGTTTAAATTTTGCATTAATTTCCTCCAGGGATAATGGAAATGAAAGATATTTCCGTAGGTGTGTGTGATTACGAGTGTGTGTGTATAAGTCAAAGAGGTCCTTTGCGCACGCATTATCCTTTTTCGCAATTTGCTCCACTTCTCACCTTATTAACACCCAACTAGAAACCTTCTGTGTTTCGTTGATGTGCTTTCATTATTCCACTTCTTTTACCTTTCCTATCAATTACCGTAACGTAATACGATTTCGGGAATTAATTTGTCTCAAAGGACTATTTTCATGGATACGCAAGCATTAAAATTATTATCTTCATTATCATCATCACTAACAGTGGATTAACAACAAGAAGTACCATTTACCTACCTACCTACACAGTAGCTGCACAATCTGAAGCAGGAGAATACTATACCTACCTTGGTGCTGTGGAGTATGCGGATCTGCAGAAACAAGAGAAGCAACGATATTACGAACCTCACTCAGTACAAAGTGGATCTAGGTATATACAGGAACCTAAGTTAAAAGAAGCTATAGAGGAGCTAGGCAGAGCTAGGCAGCTACAGGAGGTTATGGTTTGGCATTGCAAAAGCTTATAAATAACTCTAGAGCTTATGTGATGGTGGTAATGGTGTTATTCGTATATAAGCAACAATTAAGATGTATCACCAAAACCACACCACCGTTGCTTCGCTCGACGTAGTCGTTTGTCGTCGCCATCTTTGTCATTGAATCGAAATATGTTTACACAAATCCTAGAAATTTTAATGAGGAGAACAGAGAAGGCTGATGTATGTGTAGGTTCCACTTGAACCAGGCTTTGCTTTGTCTGGGTTTGGGTTATTCTCTATAGGCTGAGTTTAAGAAGGTCGTAAATTATTTGAGGATTTGTACTAATAGTGTCAGGTGTGAAACAACATGGTATGATCCGGAATGGCCTATAACTTGTTATGTTTCTTTTATGTTTGTGATTACTACGTATACCAATGGACTTAAGGCATTACCTGATGGTGTGGACTTACATAGGTTAGTAGGAATGGGAAAAACACTGCTGGATTTGCTATATCTAGAGACAATGTAGATAACTTTACTGCCTATGCTTATGCACTGGGCGGGCACACCGCCTTGAGGGGCTTATGAGAAAAAATTGTAAAAATTGTTTCAGTTTCAATTTTTTTCAAATATTTTAGGATTATTTAAGTATAAATACTATGGTATTTGACAGATAAGGAGCGAGAAAATATTTTGATTTTGCATCTTTCAAAACAGCGATTTGGAAGACCAAGAACAACATGGAAATCAGCTGTCTTAGCAAGAGCTGAATCCCAGAGAAAGACGTGGCCACAGTTAAAATACCTTGCTACAGACAGTGAAGGATTGAGATGCCCTATTGACGCCCGATGCCCCAACTGGGGTTACAAGGCACGATGATGTTATTTCAAAACGAAATTAAAGTTATGAGAAGCATAATGGACGAAATGTGCATGTAGAGCTATATGTCTAATTTGTATTGCAACACTGAACAGGAGCCGCCGTTCATAACTGCCACAACGTCATATTCTTGACCAGGGCTTCAACCAACAAGCTTTTTTCAGCTCGCTTGATTTCTAGCTAGCTGCCACCAGTTAAGCACGCCAAGTTGGTTGAGGTCCTCTTTCACTTGCGAGTGCCACCTGTTACGCTTAAAGACTTTCCGGACCGGAACATTGATATCCATTCGCTCTAGGTGAGCCAGCTATCTCTTTTATCCCTGCTTGCAAATATTTCGTCTTACATTCTCTCACCGTCAAACCCATCTTCTTGGTTTCCTTCTCAATACTCACTAAAGCACCACTGACATCACGCTTTGCTCGTCCGGTTGTGTCACTATAGTCAGCGTTAGCGAGTAATTGGACAGACTTTTGAAAGATTGTGCCTCTAGTGTTGACGAGAGAGTTTTGCACTATTCTTTCAAGAACGATGTTGAAAACGTTGACTGACAGCCACCTTGCCTTAAACCTTTTTTGACATAAAAGGTATCGGTGAGGTCCTTGGCGAACTTGATGGAGCAGCGTGCATTCTCCACCGTCTGCACAAACAGACGAGCTTGGGAGGGTTGCCAAAACTAGACATTGGCCTGTCTTTATAGATGCTGTCATAGGTGGCCTTGAAATCGATGAAAAGATGGTAAGTTTCGATTTGAAACGTCTGGGTTTTTCCAAGATCTGTCGTAATGTGAATGTGGACTTCCCTGGCCACCTGGCCTACAGTCACAATGATAATGGCCTATCAGGCTGTTCAGGAATGAATTCAGGCGTTCTCAAAGTACAACAGAGAAAATCTGGTACTCGCTGTATAGACTGATGCCTCTGTAGTTGGTGCAGTCCAGAGGATCACCAATCTTGAGGATCTATAAAACAATGAGGTTGTGGTCCGAGTCAACGTTGGCTCCTCGGAACGTTGGGACATCCTTGATACTGGAGAAGTGCCCTGCGTCGATCGCAATGTGGTCAATCTAATTTGCGGTTGATTGACTAGAAATTCGCCATGTCACCTTCAAGCTACCACAACGTTTCGCCCCGCAGCAAAGTCGATTAACCTGAATCCGCTATCGGAGGTGGTGTCGTGTAGGCTATGTCGTCCGGGGACATGCGCTGATGTTAACGAATCTAGCCTTGATTCGAATTATCATGAGGCGCTCGTTCACGTAGTTGAAACTCAAGACTTCTTGCCTAGGTCTACCAAGAATCCAGACACAAAAAGATTAATAAATATTAATCGGGTGGCGCAACAGCTCGTGGAGAACCAGGGCCTAGTGACTTACAACTCACAACCATTCCTTTGTGAGTGTTGTTGGCAGGAATGGAGGGGACCTACAGTTTTTTGCCGAGTCTGACGGCTAAATGAGAAGCACTTTTTCATGACAAGTAATACTCTTGGAGGATTTGTCAGTTCCTCACAAGAGCCAGTACCTTAGATAAAAATGTCTGTTTTTATGTGGCACGGCTGGGAATCGAACCCACACCTTCGGCATGACAGTCCTACGCACTAACCATCATGCCACGAGGTACTTCCCAAAAACATGCTGCCTTTGTTGTCGGAAACAGTCACGGTAGTAGATATTTCAGCCTTTCATCGCGCTTCTTGTATGGTGATGATGTCTCCTTACTAGCCTTCTAGGGCCTCCGCTTAATATTAAGCTGCACGTGATCCAAATAGAGACAGAAAATTCCACATGCAGATCCAAAATTTTTTGTCGTTATTTGATTTGCTAGATTCGTCAACAGTAAATCCGGTCCGTATCCGAGGCTTATTATTGCTTCGCAATAAAATATCTTTACGTGGCCGGAAGTCACTCTGGCGGCACGAGCCCCAACCTGGAGGAGTAGAATAGTATGACTAAAAGGACGGGGATCCAGATTTACCGCTCCTTATAGATTTGAGCTCCGAATTTGTCGTAGTAGCCCTTATAAGGTGTTCACTAAGTAGTTCAACATAACTGGAACTGTAGACGCTACCGCTGATTCCATCTGAGGAATTCTTTCGCTACTGCCTTGATAAAAGGAGAAATGCCCTAGTGGGAACAATCCTCCCTCCCTCTCTCGTTTGCTGTCTCCAACAACCATCCACAGGGATTGAGTCCCCATTTACGATTGAGGTACGTGGCACCCAATGTTCACCACGAGGAGGTGAGAGTAGGAGTTGCAAGACAGAGATTTAACAAAAAAAAAACTATAGGATGCTTGTGTCCTCTTGAATGCACCATGTTCAAACTTTGAACATCTAGATGATGTGTCTAGTGACTTGTAACAACTTCCAAAGCGGTCCATGTTTGCATACAAAAGATACCTATCGATCGAGTTTTCAAGATAAGGCTAGGTCCAAACGTTGAAGTCCTTTACTTTA
The DNA here is from genome assembly GCA_963921185.1 of Dasysyrphus tricinctus. Taxonomy (NCBI): domain Eukaryota; kingdom Metazoa; phylum Arthropoda; class Insecta; order Diptera; family Syrphidae; genus Dasysyrphus; species Dasysyrphus tricinctus. The sequence continues at coordinate 224,285,828 of OY992530.1, read as the reverse complement.
CCTATTTGAAAAGATATTCAAAGTGACCTGCTAACTTCACAGTGAAGTTAGCAAATCACATAATGTTGAAACTGAAATGTAAATAAACTGCAAATTTAGAGTCTTACTAAAAGTACCTCTACATAGCATGCTTGATTCCTTAGATACGCGATGTGACCCGCTAACTTCACAATGAAGTAAACAGCCGCGTTTTATTATCGCTCATAATCCATATGGTTCACCTCGAGAAAATAAAACGATGTGGGTTAGTGCAAAAGCAGTGCTGTATATCAGTCTCTTTTCTTCTTATGTTTATTTGTTTTTCATGTAAGCACTTGTCTCTTTTCCTCTGTATTCCTAATACTGCAGACAAATCGCTGACATCCATTCACAATGGTTAATAGCCCTCTGCCGGTCAGAGTGAAAACCTTTATCTGGGTTATTGAAATTAACCTCGATAGAAACCTAGATCCCATGTTGTTTTTGTAATGCATGTTAAAAAATAACCTCGACCCAGACCCAGAGATAATAAATAAAACGCAGCTAACAGGTCACTTGATTGTGCCGTTATTTAGCGAACTGCAAAATAGAGAATAGAAATTTCAAACAAAAAGCAACAAAAACTGCGAACTCCTGTCAAGATCCCATTTGCGTGGGTGAAAGTTTTCCTGCTAACTTAACAGACGTCATAATTTCAGAAGTTACTACTTACTTACTTACTTATCCGGCTCCCGATCCATGAAGGGTCTCTGCCTGAGATATTTCGGTCTTCCATCGGTTGCGGTCCCTCGCACGCTCCCTCCAGTCGTCGAGACCAAGCGCTCTTGCGTCTGTGACCGCCTGGTCCCTATAGCGGAGGTTCGGTCTTCCTGGTCGTCTCGAACCTGGGGGCTGGGATTCGAAGATTTTCTTGGCTGGAGCGTTGTTGTCCATTCGCTCGATGTGGCCGAGCCAGTGTAGTCGACGTGTTTTGGCTCTTTGGACTACATCCACATCTTGGTACAGCTCGTACAGTTCACGATTGAATCTTCTCCTCCAATCACCCTCTTCGCATATAGGACCAAATATCCGCCGAAGAATTTTTCTCTCGAAAGTGCCCAGTATCAATTCCCCTTTTTTACTTATCGTCCAGCACTCGGCGCCGTAGAGTAGAACTGGTAAAATTAGCGTTTTGTATAGCGTGCACTTTGTCTTTCGGGAAAGGAGTTTTGAACCCATTTGTTTGGCCAAACCGAAGTAGCAGCGGTTCGCTAGGGTAATTCTTCGTCGGATTTCTACTAAGGTGTCGTTCGTGGAATTGATGTTTGTTCCGAGGTAGGTGAACTCCTTGACTACCTCGAAATTACTGCTACCAACAGTGACGTTTTGTCCTAGGCGATGGACAGATGAGACTTTGTTTGTTGATAGCATATACTTTGTTTTGTCCTCATTCACTTCAAGATCAACGCGTTTTGCCTGTTCATCAATAGCTGTGAATGCTTCAAGTACAGCTCTCTTGGAGCGGCCGATGATGTCGATGTCGTCCGCATAGCCAAGCAGTTGAGAAGACCTGTTGAAGATAGTGCCTTCCATGTTAACACCACTCTTGCGCACTATCTGCTCCAGGACTAAGTTGAAGAAATCACATGATAGCGCATCTCCTTGTCTGAACCCTGTACACGTCTGGAATAACTCGGATGAGCTGTTACCCATTTGCACGTTGCACCGCGTATTTTGTAACGTCATGCGGCATAGCTGGATCAGTTTTTTCGGGATCCCGAGTTCCGACATCGCCAATAGAAGCTCTTGGCGACTTATGCTATCATATGCGGCTTTAAAGTCGATGAATAGGTGATGGTTCTCGACTTGAAATTCGTTGGTCTTTTCCAGGATTTGCCTCAATGTGAAGATTTGGTCTATCGTTGATCTGCCTGGCCTGAAGCCACACTGGTACGTGCCGATCATAGTGTTGCAGAAAGGTTTTAGACGCTCACATAGTACGTTGGATAGGATCTTGTAGGCAACATTAAGCAGGGATATGCCTCTGTAGTTCTTGCAGGACATAGGATCGCCTTTTTTGTAGATTATGCATATGGAGCTATTTGATCAGTCGTCAGGCATACTTTCCTCCTCCCAAACTTGGTTGATGAGCTGGTGCATGCACCCTACCAGGACATCTCCTCCATACTTAAAGAGTTCCGCAGGTAGGCCATCCGAGCCGGCGGATTTGTTGTTCTTAAGCTTGTGGATGGCTTTCTTAACCTCTTCAGTACTGTGCGCTGGGACTGGATCTTCATTGACTGGTCTTATGATTCTTTGTTCCTCTATTGCCTCCTCTACATAATGCCGCCCATTAAGCAGCTGCTGGAAATGCTGCTTAAACACGTCTACAATTCCCTGTGCTTCGGTGACTAGGTTTCCTTCGCTGTTTCGAAGAGCTTGCGTGCCAGTCCTATAACCAGATGCCAGTTGCTTGGCTGTTTTGTAGAACCGGCGGGTGTTTGTGGCGGTGCTAGACTCTTCGAGATACTTGAGCTGAGAGGCTGCGGATGCTCTTTTCTTTCTACGCAGGGTTTTTTTTCTCTTTCCTTCTCTTTTCACGGTACTCCTCTCTTGCTGCTCTTGTTTTCCGTTGCAGCATTTGCATTCGTGCATTTTCCGTCTCCTGCTTCAATACCGCGCATTCATCGTCATACCACGGGTTCTTTTTTCTGGGTGGTTGATAGCCTATGGTGGTCTCGGCTGTCTTCTTAATGAAGTCGCGATATTGGTTCCACTGGTTGTTGACGCTTGTGGCTGGGTTTAAGGCAGAAAGTTTCCCGGTCAATTGCCCACTGTAGTCTCTGGCTTTCTCAGATGTGCTAAGGCATGCGATGTTGAACTTCTTTCTTTGGGCGGTCTTCGTTTTCTTTTCGTTGGACAGTCGGGCTCTGAACTTTGTCACATCAAGAAAGTGGTCAGAGTCCACGTTTGCACCTCGGAAAGTTCGCACGTCCAAGATGTTCGATGCATACCTTGCGCCAATTAGCACGTGGTCGATTTGGTTGGCGGTTCGACCATCTGGAGATCGCCAGGTTGCTGTGTGTATCCTTCGCCTGGGGAACCTAGTGCTACTTATCATCGTATTACGAGCTGCAGCAAAGTCGATTAGTCGGAAGCCGTTATCTGTTGTCGTTTCGTGGAGGCTGTGCTTTCCAACTAATCCGCCAAAGATGTTTTCTTTTCCGACTTTAGCATTGAAGTCTCCGAGCACGACTTTGACATCGTACTCCGGACAGGCTCCGTAGGCTCCGTCCAGGAGGTCGTAAGACTCCTCCTTGTTAGACTCCTCAGCTTCATCGGTAGGGGCGTGTGCACATATTAGGCTGATGTTTTGGAAGGTAGCCTTGATGCGGATCACAGCCAGGCGATCGCTAATCGGCTTAAAATCGATGACTTTCGATCTGAGTCGATTTCCCACGACGAATCCGCATCCTAACATGTGCAGTCTTTGATGGCAGCTGTAATAAATGCCGCAATCTTATCTTTTCGTTATACCTGATCCTATCCATCGTATCTCCTGGATTGCGGTAATATCTGCCTTGTACCGCGAGAGAACAGATTCAAGTTTTTGAGTAGCACCTGGTGTATAGAGTGTCCTTACATTCCAGGTGCATACTCGTAGGTCATAGTCCATTTTCGTTCCAGGTCTGGTTGCCATTCGTTATCCGAGGCTTCTCGCGTCTCTCAGACGTTCAGAAGTTACATATGTTTAACGTTATCAGTTACTTATTCCATCCCTTAAAAACGAAAATGTTGATCCACAATTTCAATATTTGATACATTATCAAGGTTTTTAAAAACAAATTGGCTCTTACAATTGGCTATACATTTATTATAATACAATATTTCCTAGTTCAACTAAAACTAATTTATTTCTCTATCCGCACATTTCTAACGTATTACAGCTTCAAATATCACCCTAACTTCTCTCTATTTGCAAAAAAAAGCATTAGATTTAGATGAGCAGATCACTCTGATTGTGAGCCACAGAAATTTCATTCATAATTACATTATTTCCAACAAACCCACAGCACAGATACAGATTTTTTTTTAGATATGAGAACTTGTTAAGTCCAAGAATTTAACTTGAAGCTCCCAATTCCAGTGTCCGCAATGAAATATTCCTTTGATGTCTATCTTGATATTTTCTCCTAAACCATTTTTGTTGTTGGACTTTTACTTTATTTTGTTGGTTTTATTTTCTCTTATTGTTTATTTATGTTTTTATTTTATTTTTTATTTTTTCGAAATGAGTTTGGTCGTCGGTCTTCGGTCGTCGACTAATGTAATACGTTTATTCAAGGTTTATGTACATACAAATTCCTTAGATTATGGTATGTCCGGGTCCACCCTAAATTTATAGGATACACAAACATTCATTACTCCCCTTCGGCAAAAAAATTATAATTTGGTAGAAGTTCATGATTGTGTCTCATGAACCTTCACATGATTCTTGACTTCCTTGTTGGTTTAAGTAAAAAGAAAAGTACTCGTAAGTAGTAGAGTAGTAGTGGTAGTGGAGTTTATGAAGCGTTTTATAAATGTATAGTTTGGTGTGTTTGTTCAGAATATTTTCATGCTTGGATGATGTCCTGAAAGATTAGGTTCAATTTCATTTAAAATTTATAGACTAGGTTCTAAAAAGGATTCAATGAATAAAAATCATTTTATTTGCTATAACTTTAACATTGAAAATATTTGTCAATGTAGGCATTAATCTCAGTTGGTCGAATAAATTTCCTACAGAGAAAATGAACTGAATTTTTCTCACAAAAAAAAAATAATAAAATCTTATTGAATCTCTTAAAAATAAATTGACTGACGATCTACCATCTAAGTTTTTCTCAAAATAAAATATGTAGGTGGTTGGATGCTGTAGGAACTGGGGGCCTCGAGCTTCTTACACATCAAGTGCTTACATTAGCTCCAAGTGGGTAGCCGCCGGATACTGCTCTTGGCTTTATATCATAACTTGCTAAACTTGTAAGTGCGGATGTTGATCAATGAAAGAATTGCAACAATAAACCCATGGCCCTACAGACTGGAGGCTAGTGCGTTGGGCTAACGACCCGACCACAGTAAAAAAAAAAACCATTACTATGAGAGAGACGCGTGTAGCCTCGGAAAATTACCCCCCTCAAATAGCAACCAGACCCGGAACGATAATGGACTACGATCTAAGAGTATACACCTGGAATTTAAGGACACTCTTTACGCCAGGTGCTACTCAAAAACTTGAATCTGTCCTTTTGCAGTACAAGCAAAGCAGATATTACCGCGATCCAAGAGATACGAATAACGAAATAATTGGCATTTGCAACAGAGCTGTCATCAAAGATTAAACATGCTAGGATGCGGATTTGTCGTGGGAAATCGACTCAGATCGAATGTCATCGATTTTTAGCCTAATAGCGATCGCTTGGCTATGATCCGCATCAAGGCTACCTTCAAAAACATCAGCCTAATATGTGCTCAATTCCCTATAGATGAAGCTGAGAAGTCTAACAAGGAAGAGTTTTACGACCTCCTGAACGGAGCCTGTCTGGAGTACGATGTTAAAGTCGTGCTCGGACACTTCAATGCTAAAGTCGAAATGGAAAACATTTTTGGCGGATTAGTTAAAGAAGCACAGCCTCCTAGAAGCGACAACAGATAATGGCTCCCGACTGATATACTTTGCTGCAACTTGTAATGCGGTGATAAGTAGCACTAGGTTCCCCAGGTGAAGGATACACACAGCAACCTGACGATCTCCAGATGGTCGAACTTTAAGCCTTATCAAATACGTACTAATGGGGGAAGGCACTCATCGAACATATTGGACGTGCGAACTTTCCGACGTGCAAACGTGGACTCTGACCACTTTCTTGTTGTGACAGAGCCCGACTGTCTAACGAAAAGAAAACGAAAACGCCCAAAGGAAGAAATTCAACATTGCATATCTTAGCACATCTGAGAAAGCCAGAGACTACAGTGAGCAATTGACCGGGAAACTCTCTGCCGTAATTCAAGCCAAGCTTCAACTACCAGTGGCACCGGTATCCCGACATCATTAAGGAGACAGACAAAAAACCACCATAGGATATCAACCACCCAGAAAAAAGAACCCGTGGTTTGATGATGAAATGCCCGAATGGAAATGCTGCAACGGAAAACAAGAGCAGCAAGAGAGGAGTACCGTGGAAAGAGAAGGAAAGAAAAAATACACTGCGTAGAAAGAAAAGAACATTCGCAGCCTCTCAGCACAGGTATCTGGAGAAGTCTAGCACCACCGCCAATACCCAACAGTTCTACAAAACAGCTAAGCAAAAACCATTTGCTTATAGGAACGACACACAAGCTCTTCGAAACAGCGAAGAGAACTTAGTCACCGAAGCACAGGGAATTGAAGACGTGTTAAGGCAGCATTTCCAGCAACTGCTTAGTGGGCATTATGTAGAGGAAGCGACAGGAGACAAAAGAAGCACTAAACCAGTCAATAAAGATCCAGTCCCAGAGCCCAGTATACAGAAGAGGTTAAGGAAGCCATCCACAAGCTTAAGAACAACAAATCCACCAGCTTGGATGGCTTACCTTTGGAACTCTTGGACGAGATATCCTGGTAGGGTGCATGCACAGGCTCATCCACAAAGTGTGGGAGGACGAAAGTATGCCCGATGACTGGTCAAATAGCTCCACATGCCCAATCTACAAATAAGGTGATTCTATGTCCTGCAAAACTACAGGGGGATGTCCTTGCTTAATGTTGCCTACAAGAATTCATCCAACGTGCTATGTGAGCGTCTTAAACCTTCCTGCAATACTATGATCTTCACGTAGCAGTGTGGTTTCAGGCCAGGCAGATCAATGACAGACCAAATCTTCACATTGAGGCAAATCATATAAGAGACCAACGAATCTCAAGTCGAGACCCACCATGTTTTCATCGACTTCAAAGCTGCATATGATAGAATAAATCGCCAAGAAAAAAACGAGAAAAGCTGATCCAGCTATGCAACATGACGTTAAAAAATAAGCGGTGCAACGTGAAAATGGGTAACAGCTTATCCGAGTAATACCAGACGTGTACAGGGTTCAGACAAGCTGATGCGCTTTCATGTCATTTCTTCAAACTAGTCCTCGAACAGATAGTTCGCAAGAGTGGTTTTAACCTAGAAGGCACTTTGTTCAACAATTCTGCTCTACTCCCTAGCTATGCGGACGACATCAACATCATCGACTGCTCCAAGCGAGTTTTATAATAAGAAGCTTTCACAGCTATTGATGAACAGGCGAAAAGCGTTGGTATCTCGCAGAGAATGAGGACAAAACAAAGTAGATGCTATCAACAAACAAAATCTAATCTGTCCATCGCTTAGGACAAAACGTCACTGTTGATAGCAGTCATTTCCAGGTAGTCAAAAAGTTCACTTACCCTGGAACAAACGCCAATTCCATGAACGACAACTTAGAGGAAATCCGACGAAGAAAGAAGCGAACCGCTGCCACTTCGGTTTGGCCAAACAAATGGGTTCAAAACTCCTTTCTCGAGAGATAAAGTGCACGCTATACAAAACGCTAGTTTTACCAGTTCCACTTTACGGCGGCGTCGAGTGCTGGACGATAAGTAAAGAGGGAATTGATGCTGGGTACTTCCGAGAGAAAAATTCTTCGGTGGATATTTTGTCCTATATGTGCGAAGAGGGCGATTGGAGGTTGGAGGAGAAGATTTAATCTTGAAATGTACGAGCTGTACCAAGATGTGAATGTAGTCCAAAGTGCTAAAACACGTTGACTAGACTAGCTCGGCCGCATCGAGCGAATGGATAACAAAGCTCCAGTCAGAAAATCTTCCGATCCCAGCCCCCAGGGTCGAGACGACTAGGAAGACCTAACCTCCGCTACAGGGACCAACAACGGTTACAGACGAAGATTGTTTGGTCTTGACGACTGTAGGTAGCGTGCGAGGTACCGCAACCGATGGAAAACCTCAATATCTCAGGCAGAGACCCTCCATGGTTCGGGAGCCTGATAAGTGAAAATAACTAATTAGAAAAAAAAAAGGTTAAAGAACCTAGAAAACTTATTTTTGTTTATAAATTATTCAACTTTAATATTTTTTTTAAGATTTCCCAAAACCCTATACCTATTCCTAAGTCACTAGCATAAACAAGTTAGGTAGGTATGTGTATAAAATTATTCAACATGGACATGTCCAAAATATTTATAAACTTAAAGTGACCTCACGTTGCTTGAAAATTCAGTTTCCGGGATAACCAACCCACAAAGGGAGGAGATGTTAACGTGGCAACCAGCAACAGATTCTTTTGGGTTGTTGTATACGAGTATATCCTAAAGAATTATTATACATGAATATTAAATGAAATACTTTGAATCATTGCCTAACGAGCACTTGTATAATGTAAATGTAGTATTTTTTTTGCGATCTCTAGGAAATTTTTTCCCAAAGTTTTAATCAAATATGATATTTTCGATGTTGCTTGGAAAGATAAAAGGAGCTTGGCGACTGTATTGATTTTATGCAACTTATTAAAACATTCGTGTGTTAGCCTAGGTATATCTAGATGTTATAATTTTCAAGAGAAAATGTTTTAGAACAAAAAAAATATATTCGTATATATTTAGGTATATTTGTATGATTTAATTTTTGTGTTCATCTGTTTCTCTATTTTACTTGGAATATAGGAAAATTAATATTAAATAGCAACGAGTATGTTTTTATTCATATACAATAATGAGACCTCGAGGATTTAATCAAATATGATTTGTTTCGATGTGTTGTATTCCTTCAACCTTAAACTACGGGTATCGCACAGGGCCGTGGCCTGGTTTTTGGTTTGGAAGGAAGGGGGATTTCGTTTTCTGGTCTTAGAGGCAATGCAGTAAAAAAAAAATCATAAAACAAAATTCAAGTACTACGCTGAGATTGTTCAAGCGGAGGAATGCAGCTATAGCTATTTCAACAGAGCAACAATCAAAAAAGTAGCGATAAAACAGTATACCAACGAAACAAATGACACAATGATGAAGTTGAAATATGAATAAGACTTTTTTGTAAGAAATTTATTATTCTTTCATTTTGTAGTGCACACTTTTCCGCTTAAAGGCTTAGTTTTCAAAATATTCCCGAAAAATCACAAATGGGGACCTTTAACCTCCCCTCCTGGCTTAAGCTCGTGGACCAGGACTAGGGAATTTTAGTATGTTATACCTGGGGGTCACCCCTACCACATAAAATAATAACCCAGAGAGCATGATTTATTGCATTTATTTTATAATTTTGAGTCTTCGTTGACTAGACTATAGTAGCTAGATCAGAAGGGAAAAAAGTTCTTACACCGTCTAATAGTCTGGGAGCCAACCGTAAGATTACCTATCTCATCGCGGCCACACAAAAATTGAATGCCAACCGATAGCTTTATTGAAAACATTTCCAAAATTACTGGTCGGACAAGCTTTATCTGGTCGCAATGGTTAGAAAATGCTAAATGTACCAATAATATAAGCAACTTCTATAAATGGGGTATCAAATGAAAGCTAAGACTGTCGTCTTCACGATACTAATGGTCGGACAGAATTTTGTTGGCTGTTGCCACGAGTCCGACCACTTTTCTAAAATTAGGGATTTTGTGCATCCTTGGATGACTTTTCTAAAATTAGGGATTTTATGCATCCTTGGATGAAAATTAAAAAAAAGTGTATGAGGCCACTTTCTTAGCTCTGATATTATTTTACTCAGTTTTTCCTAATGCAAAACGCAGTGTTAAAAAAGACTATTTCTTAAGAAAATTGTTGAAATGGTCACCACACCCAAAAAAAGTCTGTCTGACCATTGGAATCCTGTAGAGGATAGTCTTACCTCCCATTTGATACCCCATTTATAGCAGTTGCTCATATTATTGGTACATTTAGCGGAAAATGCAACCTGAAAAGTGCATTTTATAACCATTGCGACCAGATAAAGCCTGTCCGAGCAGCAGTTTCGTAAATGTTTGGACTAAAGCTATCAGTTGGCATCCAATTTTTGCATGGCCGCGATGAGATAGGTAATCTTACGGTCGGCTCCCTGACTATAAGGAAAGCTTGGCATTTCGCAACATTTTTAGCAATATCTTGTATGTGGTCGTTCCACATGTGTTGATTAGCGTAACGCACTTTTCAGTTTCATCCATGCATATGTATCTCTTTGAAAAACCAGAGAGGTGTGTTTTGTAAAGGTGTATGAATAACTAAGGATGCTCTCTTCCTTCAGACAAGAGATAAGTTATGAAAATAAGAAACGGTATCGGAGACAATACGAAGCCTTTGGGCACACCAGCATTTAGTTTGTGAACTTCAGACTTGAAACCGTCCAAAACATCTTAGATTGAACGGTCAGAAAGGTAATTACTAATGCAGCAAATAAGTGATTCGTTAATACTAAAGGCATGCATTTTCGATAAAAGAGCTTGATGCCTAATTCTATCGAATGCTTTTGAAATATCGAGGGCCACAATTCTAATTTCACCATTGCATTGATTGATTCCACTTTCGGTGAGAAAAGCCGTCAAATCACTAGTGGATCTGTTGCAACGAAAGCCCTACTGACTGACGGTCAGGCATCAAACTGACGATTGATCAGCGTTTTAATGACCTTGGAAAAAATGGGGTGTCAGAGCTATTGGTCGGTAATTGGAAGGAGAAGATGAATCGCCTTTTTTAGGGATTGGCTGCACAACTGTTTTTTTTCACCCAAAGGAAAGTGGCCTAAGGAATAGGAAATGTAAAAGCGCTTACGCAGTGGTTTAGCTATTAGCTAATTTGAAAGATCTTTTAGTACTCTGACAACTGTCCGGGTACGAAAATGTGTTGGTCCCGAAGAGGAATGGGCGTTCTCAAGTACCGGTGGGACCCTGTCGCTATTAGGCAGCGGCGAATTGTTCCACAAACACATTGGCCTTGTCTATCATCTTGATTATCATTGAAGAAGGTTGCCGATAAAGATGTTGAATTATTAATATTCTTAACGAATGACCAAAAATTTGTACTGCCCTTAGGGCATTGCAGTATTTTTAGCCTAATTTTTTGCTCATGCAGAAATTTAGTTCTTAAAATCAAGGCATTGCAGGAATTTCAGTCTTGTTTAAATTTTTCTCGATTTTCCTCTGAAGGAATGGTTTTATACAAAAAACGATTCTCTCACTTTGATAGCTTCATTGCAGCTGGAGTCAAGGCAAGAGTATTCTTTAGGCTCTATACTCTTTATTCTGTGAGAAAAACAAAATTTAAACCATTAAAGATAACATTAGTTATCATGTCTGGCACAAGCATCAACGTCTCCGTCTAAAAAAACAGATCGACCAATTAAAAACACAAACAAATATTTTTTGAGTCCTCCCCAGTTGTTTTTTTTTTTGTATTACCAAACTGCTCTTTTCGGTATTTTTTCCTTAACTGGGGGGCTTGAAAACGGAAAAGAAACCGTTACTAAGTAATGGTCAAAAGTGCAGAGGGGAGCTAAACCACTCAAACTATATTTTTCGGGTGGCATGTGAAATGTGACACATGAGAAGAATTGCCTTATGTAAATACACTTCATTATCCGAATGAAAAAATGTCACAGCAAGTGCAAAAAGTCTTGCAAAAGTCTTCTGGACAGTATTTGTTGAAAAAAATTCTATCAACGTTGGCTATTGTCCGCTGGAGTTTGTTGGTAACTGATTGGCGTCAACATGACGATGTCCAGTGATTCAACGAATACTACGAGTCAATTGTGCTTATTTTGCCTCAATGTGGTAACTATCGGCTACTGGTCTCGTTCATCTGGACGTGACTTGCTAAACTAATAAGCGCGGAGTGTTGAACATAAGACAAAAAGAGCAACACTATAATCTTCTGTCGAAAATGACTGGGTGTTTAATTTGGCTGAAGTCTTGGATGATCATATCAGAAGGATGAAGTCAGCATAGAGAATAAACGATGCCCCAAACAGTCTTGAAGACAGAAACCGAGAAAAGTGTTCGCGCACTAACGCACTTCACCTTTTATCAACACGGCAGCGGATGAATTCTCCAGATGGAATCAACGGTAGCATCTACAGTTCTAGTTATGCTGAACTATGTACTAAGTGAACATCTTATAAGGGCTCCTACGACAAGTTCATAGCTCAGATCTATAAGGAGCGGTAAATCTGGATCCCCGTCGTTGGAGCCATACTAAGGGTCTGGTCCTCCGGGTTGAGTGCTGTGCCGGCTGAGTGACTTCCGGCCTCGTAAAGATATTTAATTGCGAAGCAATAATAAGCCTCGGATACGGTACGGATGGATACTGTTGACGAATCTAGCAAATCGAATAACGACAACAAATTTCGGATCTGCATGTGGAATGTTCTGTCTCTCTTTAGACCACGTGCAGCTGAATATTAAGCGGAGGCCCTAGACTGCTACAAAGCAGACATCATCACCATACAAGAAGCGCGATGAAAGGCTGCAATATCTACTACGGTGACTGTTTCCGACAGCAAAGGCAGCATCATTTTGGGTGAGGATTCTGCGTTAGAGGTAGACCTAGGCAAGAAGTCTTGAGTTTCAATTACGTGGACGAGCGTCTCATGACAATTCGAATAAAGGCTAGATTCGTCAACATCAGTGCATGCCCCCTCAGAGGGGAAAGACGATGACACCAAGGATGATTCCTAGACAAGACATTATGAGCAATTCCCTAGCTATGTATGTCATTAAAAATGCTTTGCGTGATTTGAATGCCAAACTAGGAAGAGATGACGTCTTTGGTGGCACAATCAGAAGACATAGCCTGCACGACACCACCTCCGATAATGGACTCAGGTTAAAAGTAGTTCAGTCTGACTGGAACTGTAGCTCCACCATTGATAGCATCTGCGGAATTTTTCCACTGATTTAAATGAAAGGAGAAGTGCCTTAGTTGAAATACCCGTCTCCCTCTTACGGTTGCCACCTTTCAAGGCGGTTGAATAAAAATCACTAGTTGGTAGTTGGTATGCTACCGATGTCCATTGCGGGGTTATAAGAGTAAGATAAGAGCATTGTGACCGTGTCTTAATTTTGGTTGCACATGCACAGTCACAATGCTCAAAAACTAAAATAATATGAGCTATTCACTTTACTTTTAGTTTATAGGAAAAAAGAGTTTTTTTTTGTCTTAATTTAAATAAAAGCTACAAACAAATATTAAACAAAAAAACTTTCTTGTCCACTTAACGATAAGAAGCTGCTGTTGAACTGCTTCCACTCTTGTTGTGATATAATTGGCTTTCACCCAAAGGATTGAGCTGTCAAAAGATACGAATTCTTGACAAAACTATAGCCTCTTGATTTCATGGTTCGTGTTACTGCAGCAAAACATCGTTTTAAAATTCTCAAAGGCATCTTAGTTATGCAGGAGAACATTCAAAAACAAAAATAAACTTATCATATATTCTATCGGTTCGAAAAAGTTAAAGAAAAACAGAGATACCATTTCCCAAATATTTCCTCAAGCAAATAGTTTCCATAGATCGAGTAGATAGATACCTTTGAACATGTACACGAATAAAACGACAAAAAAAAAGTTGTAAATTCTAAAACTTGTTGACTTTTGAATACTTTACCGTCAGCCCAGAGTGGTTGCAAACTTTTCGTTGACACACAAATATCGAAAAAATAAAAAAAAAATAAAGAACGAACATTTTATCATGTGTACCAAGTCCTTTGGGAATAAGAAATTTACAAGTGCACCACGAGCGAGGAAAATTTTCTCTAGAGAAATATAAACAACCTTTCCAAAAGGGCTAAGTTCCCATCAGCAATGACCAAAAACGAAAATCATCAACTAAAACTCCACCTAATCGCATTCAAAATTTAAATAGTATTCAACCTAAAAACGGGTTTCAGTGAAGTTCATTATAGTTTGGGAAGTTGTGTTGCGAAAAGCAAACTCACTAAAAGCTAAGCTTAGCTAACCCGGAGGCCACACGAGCGAGTACTCGCTAGCGAGTTGGGTACATACATTAATTGTCAAATCACTCGCCGCTCTACTCGCTTCTCAACTGGCTTCGAAAAAGGCAAGCCAGTTGACTAGCGAGTAGGAAAAGTTTCGATGTATTTGTAACTCGCTAGCGATTACTCGCTCGTGTGGCCTCAGGGTAAGACGGGAAGGGAAAATCCACTTTTTGACTTTTATATATGTGCGTTTTTGAAATAAAACTTATATGAGGCTATGAGTGCATCATCTTTAATCAATCTTAAAAACTGTTTAATTTCAAGGAAAAGTCACATTTTCGAAAAGCTTAGATATTTCAGAATTAAGAACTTTGGTCTTTTGATGAATGCGGAAAATACTTGGTGCTGCGCCGCCGCACAGAGGAACGAAAATCCAAAGAAGAGGACTTCATAAATAAGCTTTTTCCTTACAGGTGCTTGGCGTTATTTTTGGAGCTAATAAGGAAATTTGAATTTCCCCTTTCGACACCCGAAAGATAAAGTTAATCCTCAATTGAAAAATTGTTTTTGAGTGATTAGAGTTTATTTATTTTCAGGATTAGCTTACTCTGATTTAACTCATAGATAACTCTGCACTGAAAAACTGGTGTTATCGTGGAGTCAACGCTTATTCAAAGTTAAATGAGCTCGAATACTTCTTCAAACTTCTTGCTATCAGTAGTGACGGTTTGTCTGAGGTGGTTGAATAATTTTAATTTTAATTTTAATTTTAATTTTAATTTTAATTTTAATTTTAATTTTAATTTTAATTTTAATTTTAATTTTAATTTTAATTTTAATTTTAATTTTAATTTTAATTTTAATTTTAATTTTAATTTTAATTTTAATTTTAATTTTAATTTTAATTTTAATTTTAATTTTAATTTTAATTTTAAATTTAATTTTAATTTTAATTTTAATTTTAATTTTAATTTTAATTTTAATTTTAATTTTAATTTTAATTTTAATTTTAATTTTAATTTTAATTTTAATTTTAATTTTAATTTTAATTTTAATTTTAATTTTAATTTTAATTTTAATTTTAATTTTAATTTTAATTTTAATTTTAATTTTAATTTTAATTTTAATTTTAATTTTAATTTTAATTTTAATTTTAATTTTAATTTTAATTTTAATTTTAATTTTAATTTTAATTTTAATTTTAATTTTAATTTTAATTTTAATTTTAATTTTAATTTTAATTTTAATTTTAATTTTAATTTTAATTTTAATTTTAATTTAAATTTAAATTTTAATTTTAATTTTAATTTTAATTTTAACTTTAATTTTAATTTTATTTTTTATTTTATTTTAATTACATTACATTACATTGATTTGTATTGACTCCCCTAAGTGTTACAAGGCTCCCATTTTCTTACTCTGCTTTTTCTCCTCCCTTCTCCATCAGCTTATCTTTTCTCACCGCCTCTAGTTCCTTTATTCACTCTTCCCCTTCCCCGTTTCATCCATTATTTCTCTCATCCTATCCCCAATTGATTTTGCTTCATCTTCGCCATACTTGCATCTTTCTAATACATGTTCCCCATGTCTCTTGTTCACCCCCACATATTCTACACATTTCCTTCCTCTTCCCGTTTCCATTACCATCTTTCTCTCATCTCATTCCCTAGCCTGACTCTGGCAATTCTCCTTGTTCTTTCTGTCTTCCATCCCGCTTTCAAATATTGTGGAAGCTCTTCTGTCATTACTTCCTTATACCACCTGTTGTAACTGGATTCTCTTATTCGTTACCTTCTTTCCTTCTCCTGCTCTCTCCAGTCTTCTCTTTCTACCCCCTCGTATCCATCCACACTTTCTTCTCTTCCTTCCCTTCTCTTCATTTCCTCTCTCCCTTGTTCCCATCGTTACCCTATTCCCCGTCCATCTCTCTGTCTCTCTTTCATATCCTCTTAACACTCCCTTGCTATTTCGTTTCCTTTTCCATCTGTTTATTTCTGTTCATAATTCCATGCCCTTTTCCCTGCTCTTATCATTATTTTTTCTGGTTTTGTTTCCTCTTTAACCATGTACCCTGGAATTTGCGATTCTACCCCCAGCGTCCACTTGAGGTACATCTCTTGCATCCTTTCCATTTCTTGTCTCTCCTCCCATCCCCATACTTCTATCCAATATCCCATCACCATCCACACCAGAGTGTCGAAAAGCCACATCTAGCTCTCCCAATCTCTCTTGAATTTCCTCTTTCCAATCCCCGATGCTTCGCCAATGGCCGATGCTGCCTTTTTTATTCTGTCCTTCATATGTGCTTCCAGCATCGGCGATTAGCCCTCATTCTTTTTGAACACATACCCCAGGTATTTAAATTCTTTTACTTCTTCTATCTTCTTTCCCCTCCATTTCCAGGCTACTGTTGTGTTCCTCCTTCCTCCTTTCCTGAACCTCATCACTTTCGTCTTTCCCACGTTTACTTCCTCTCGAAGTACTTCTCCAGTCTTCTTATCATGTTTTGCATCTCTTCTTCATTTTTCGCCATTACCACCACATCATCTGCGTTTGACAGCGAGCAAATTCTTCTTCCTCTCACTTTTACCTCTACCTAGCTCCCTTTGCAAAGTCCATCTTCTATATCCACCGTCAACAAGTTGAACAGTATTGGGCTCATCGGGTTCCCCAGCCTTACTCCCTTTTCCGTCCAAAATGTTTCCCCATCGCTCCTGCCGATTTCACTATACTTGTTGTTTTTCGTAGACCTCCGCTACTCTTTCCCTGCGCCCTTCTCTCACTCCTCTTTCTTCCAACGCCTTCATCATAATTTTCCTGTCTACTAAGCCAAACGCAGCTTTTAAATCTATAAACAGAGCCACTAGCTTTTCCCTCTCCTCTGCAACCTCTCTGTTCACAAAATAGTTCAGCACATATACATTGTCTATCATTCCTACTCCTCTTCTGAAACCCGTTTGATTTGGTGGTATAATCCCTTTCCCCTCCGCTTCTTCATTTAACCTCTTCGCTGAAACCGCCGTATATATTTTATATAGCAATGGCATGAGCGTTACTCCCCTGTATTCCTCTACCTTTGTTACTGCACCTTTCTTTGTTATCGGGGCAATCACCCACAGCATGAATACACTGTGAATTCTATTTAGATTTCAAATTTCTCCAAAATAATAACTATAGAAAGCCTGAGCACTGGCATTTGTTTTCTAGGTGTCTGGATTTAAACACAGTGTTGTCATGCTGTGAATTTCTATATGAGTCGGTAAACAAACTTACTTACTTACTTTAGATGGCGCTTACAGTCCAGGGTGGACTACGGCCTCAACCAACAAGCCCCTCCAGCCAGCTCGGTCCCTAGCTAGCTGCCTCCAGTTACGCACTCCAAGTTGGTTGAGGTCGTTCTCCACTTGTGTGCGCCACCTAAGGTGGGGTCTTCCTCTGCTGCGCAGACCATCAGGGGTAGACTCGAAGACTCGTCGGGCTGGTGCGTCGGTGTCCATACGCTCCACGTGTCCCAGCCATCTCAGCCGCTGTATTTTCAGCTTTTTGACCAGGTCGACGTCGCTGAAAAGCCCGTAAAGCTCGTTGTTAAATCTTCTCCTCTATACTCCATCGATAAATACTGGACCGAAGATCACTCGCAGAATTTTCCTTTCAAAGCACCCAAGCAGATTTTCATCCGTTTTTGACAGGGTCCAATCTTCTGCCCCATACAGCAGGACCGGGATAATTAGGGTCTTATATAAGGTCTCCTTGGTTCTTTGAGAGAGGGCTTTACTACTCAAATGCCTTTTTAGCCCGAAAAAACAGCGGTTGGCAAGAGTAATTCTTCGTTTGATCTCTGCACTGATGTCATTTTGTGATGTGATAGTGGAGCCCAGGTAGACAAAGTCTTTGACTTGAAGTTGTACCTATCCATCGTGAGGTTTTGCCCGAGTCAACGATGTTGAGATTCTTTTCTCGATGATAGCATATACTTCGTCTTGTCCTCATTAACAGCCAAACCCATTTTCACCGCCTCCGATTCAATACTTGCAAACGCGCCGGTAACAGCTCGCTTCGTTCTCCCAATGATGTCAATATCATCTGCATAAACAAGTAGTTGAACGGACTTTTGAAAAATTGTACCTCTGTTGTTGACTTGCGAGTTGCGTACAATTGCTTCATGTACGATGTTAAACAGGTTGCATGATAACGCGTCGCCTTGCCTCAAACCTTTCTCGACATCAAAGGGTTCGGTGGTGTTTTTACCAACTTTGACGGAGCAGCGAGACTTCTCCATCGTCATCCTGCACAAGCGGACGAGTTTGGCAGGGATGCCGAGATGCGACATGGCTCCGTATAGTTCTTCTCTATCTACGCTATCATATGCGACTTTGACATCGATAAAGAGGTGGTGTGTATCGATTTAGAACTCCTGGGTTTTTTTTCCAAAATCTGTCGTAGTGTGAACATTTGATCGACGGTTGACTTTCCGGGCCTAAGACCACACTGATAGGGGCCGATCAGATCGTTGACATGATCACAGAGTACAGATGACAGGATTTTGTATGCGACGTTGAGGAGACATACCTCTGTAGTTGGTACAGGTCAGAGCATCTCCTTTCTTGTGGATGGGGCACACTATACCAAGGTTCCATTCATCGGGCATACTTTCATCCGACCAAATTTTGGAGATAAGTCATCTCCTCCTGCTTTAAATAGCTCAGCTGGCAGGCCATCCGCACCAGCAGCCTTGCACGCTTTCAGCTTGGCTTTCGCTAACCGCACTTCATTTAGGTCGGGTGGACGGAAATATTGACCATCATCGTCCAGGTTGAATGGAGTGTTCTGCCTTAAAGCGGAATTTTTGCCATCTTCACCGTTTAGCAGTCTTGAGAAGTGCCGCTTCCAAATCCTCAGCACGGAATGTGTGTCTACCACCATATTCCCACTCTCATCACGACAGGCTTCCGTTCTAGCCCTCGGTAAACAAACATCGACCAAAATTTGCGTCTTAGATGGGTACAACAGCATCTAACTGATGAGCTCAACTGTTGTACCGTGGCGAAACGCAATATATGGAGTAGAGCTCACTTAAGCTAGCCCTAAACGACGACGGTTCGCTGTTGCTGTTAAATTACTATAAGCGCAAGCATTTGCGCTTATTTATCGCACATGTTTACACTTTGAAGAATCAACACGAAATGAATGTTCGCAAAATGTGTTCGCCGTGTAGGGGATAACGCAAACGAACAAGTTCGGTGAGCATGTTCGTCGTTTAAGGCTACCTTTAAGCTTTTTTATTTGAACTAAATTCATTCGCTCCACTAAGTCCGAAGAATATTATTTTCAATTTTCTTCAAAGTCATAATTGCTCTGGATATGGACATGATTCGGATAAAATCCTCTTTGATATATTTGCATGTGTATAAGCTTCACTATTAAAAACAAACTGTCTCACTGCCGGTCTTTTATACTTCTTTCTTCTTTGACAACATGGCCGTAGCCAGGCCTACGCTAGGATGAGCTCAGCTCACCCAAAAATAATTTAAGCTCACCCAAAAATTTTCTAAGGTATTTAAAGATTTTCCAATTTTGCATTTTGTAAAAAATATTTATTTGCTTTGAAATAATATTTGAAATGTACTTAACTTATGCCAAAATACCATTTTTTCCGTTTTATTCCACACACTTTGATTTCTTCGTCAACAAACCCTGCGGTTTATTGGTCTTTTTGTGCTCTTGTGTGCTTTTGTTGCTAGTCGCTTGATCAGTTATTTTTCAGTGAAAAGTGTGTTCCGATTATGAAATAAAATGCACGACTGGGTCGTCCGAACTTGCTCTTATGTTCAAAACACATCGGTTTTAAGAAAATTGTATATAAAAACATGGAAGTTATGAGAGAAAAATGGAGAAAAATTTAAAATCGTTGGAGCGGTTTTTAAAAAAATTAATTGTTTATATATAAAATTCTTAAAACATTTTTAAGAACAAATTTTGGTATGCAAATCTAAAGTATGTATTGACGTCAGTGACGAAGCGTCCATATATTGAGTGGAATGAGTGCTTCCGTAAGACAGTTCACAAAATGCTCATAGCAAAGAATTTTAATATTCGAAAATTCAAATTGTAGATACATTAAATACATTTACATCATTGACCTATTATTATAGTATGTCAACGATTTACATTTTCTTGATATCTAATATTAATAAATTATCTCTTATATTAATAAATTATTTCCCAATATTAGGTATTACATATCACGGGAAATGATTATTATCTTTTAATAAAATCACTCACGAGAACAACGCTTAAATCCGCACAACATCTAACCAAACCCACAAATTTCCATTCTACGCCAAGCCAAGCCATTTGAGAATGCGTAACATCACTCCATTCTCCATTATAAAATACTATACGAGAGTTTTCGCTCTAGAATGCACAACAGCTTGGCATTCTCTGATTTTACCTTCTTAACTCAAATTCCGTCCAAAATTCAAAGTAAAATCTGATGATTTCTTTCTGTTTGCCCAACGTGTGAAGAATGAGTTGAGTGAATTCATTATGAAAATTCAATAGCAAAACTAAAGAAGTATTGAGTCGTTTCCTACCGCACATTCCTATTGAAAAAGGGGTAGTTTTAGTTTTATACTTTGGATCTTCGGTGTTGTGATTGTGTGTGTGTGAATGCAAATCGTATATAGTGTTTCATCCATAAGAAATGCATTGATTGGTGTTTTTTTTTCGATTTGATTAAGTTTTTTGGGCGAATTGTTTTGTTTGTGATTGCTTTGGCGTTTTGCTTAATACTTATGAGTACCTGCAAATGCATAGCAAAGAGTGATTCAAATTAATTATTTCGGCTAGAGGAAATACATTTTTTATACTCTTTATAATATTACTAGGCGCAAAAAAGCGGTATGATATAAATTCTAAATAAAAGGACTTTTATTTTTTGAGTTTTAAGTTGTGTGCTTCCGCTTCCGAAAAAGTCACGCCTCGTGCCTGATTGACGTGTATATAAAAACAAAATTTGAAAAAAAAAATTGTCAACCTATTTTTGAGATATCGAATTTAAAACAAAAATTGAAACTTTTTTTTTTTAATCCAAAACTTTTTTTTTGAAAATTTTGATATGCAATACTATTTAATCATCTACATTCGTTCAAAATAAAAAATACGTTCTATGACAGGTACTATTAATAATTGCTAAGTGTAAAATTTTATAATTTTTGGTAGTAGATCGTACAAATTTTTGTATTTGAAAAAAGTTTAATCAAAATCGTGGGAGTCGTTATTAAGCAAAAAAATATTTTCCTTTGCGGTTTTTTAACTTTTGTATGGAAATTACCGTTATTTTTTCATAAATGTAATTTTTTTTCTAAAAATATTTTGGAAAGTACTAAAAAGCTCTTAAATATCAAGTTTCAACAAAATTGATCAAGTTGTTTTCGAAATATTTGTTTTTCAAACATTTTTTAAAAATCCAAAAAATATTTTTCAAAAATTTTTATACACAAAACTATTTATATTTTTTGGAAGATTCTGTACAAAAAAAATAATTGAAATCGGTTATACCGTTTGGCAGAAAAACAAAAATTAAAAAAATTGTTCTTTGGGAGGTACCATTAATAACCATTTTTGAGAAATGGTTTCCACCCAAAGGAAGCCTTTCATCATCATCATCAAGTCCTGTAACCCCGGTTGGGGCATAGGGCGCCAACAAATCGTTTCCATCCTTCACGGTCTGCAGATAGATATTTTAACTGTGGCCACGTCTTTCTCTGGGAGTCTGCTTCTGCTAGAACTGTTGATTTCCATGTTGTTCTTGGTCTTCCAACCCACCGTGCACCCTGAGGATTCCATTCAAATGACTGCTTTGCAATTTCATCGTTTGGTTTCCTCAGTGTTTGACCATGACCAATCCACTGCCATTTACGCTTTCTTATGTCAACGTCCAGCTGCTCTTGACTTGTTCTGCGCCACAATTCCTCGTTTGATATAATTTGTGGCCAGCGAATTTTTAGAACATGGCGTAGACAACGGTTCACAAAAGCCTGCAATTTCTTTGAGATGGTAGTCGTGGCTTTCCAGGTTTCGCAAGCATATAACAGCACGGATTTGACATTGGATTCGAAGAATCTCAATTTTGTGCGCAAGGAGATTTGACATGATTTCCAAATTTGGGAGAGAGAACCGAAGGCTGCGCGATCTTTATTTATTCTACTTTGAACGTCCAGATCAGTACCACCATTTGCTGAAACAATACTTCCAAGGTAGTTAAATTGTTCAACCTCTTCAACTGGCGTCTCCTGTATTAAAATACGCTGATGTGTGGAGCGGCCTGTGAGCATTATTTTTGTCTTTTTGCTATTTATTTTAAGACCACTCGCCTCTCCTTTTACCTTCAGAGCTTGACACATCCCGTTCAGCCCGCTGATGTTATTTGCCAAGAGACATATATCATCGGCATAGTCTAAGTGGCTAAGCCTTTCAAACGGTCTCCATTGAAAGCCCTGCCTCTCTGCTGTTTCCAACGCTGGCCGTCAAACATGGTCAATCGCCAGTAGATAGAGAATTGGCGATAGAACATCTCCCTGTCTCACACCCTGCCGCACTTCGAAAGAGTCGGATAGCTGCCCATTGTGTAAAACAAAGCATCTTGCGTTGTTATAGGACTCTCTTATAATGCAACAATTTTTGGGGGAATTCCTCTACCAAGAAGTGATCTCCATATACATTCACGGTTGACTCGGTCAAAGGCCTTCTCAAAATCCACGAACATGAGGTACAGCGGTGATTGAAACTCCGCAGACTGCTCAAGAACGATATGCAGAGTATTGATATGGTCGACACAAGACCGCCCACTGCGGAAACCAGCTTGATGCCCTCTTGAGTGTAGACTCGATTCTAACCTTTATCCGATCGCTGATGGTTGCCATTAATTTTGGAAAAACGGACAAAACGGTGATACCTCGCCAATTGTTGCAATTCTTAAGATCACCTTTCTTTGGCAACTTAACAATTACACCATCCCTCCAGTCGCTGGGATAGATTTCGTTTTCCCACACAGCTTGTATCAACGGGTGTAGAATACTAGTCGCTCTGACAGGGTCAGCTTTCAGGAACTCGGCTGGTTATACCGTCAAGTCCAGCTGCTTTGTTGTTTTTGAGAAGATTTATCGAAGATTGAATTTCCAGTATTGTAGGGGGTTCGATGTCAATACCCCTATATGATCTACGCATCTCGTTAAGCTGGGGCACTTCAGCACTCTGCTCGACAGAATCCTCATTAAGCAAGGCACAAAAGTGATCCTTCCACCTGCGCAGCTGATCCTCGATTGATACCAAAAGTGCACCATCCACATCCATTACAGGATGATTGGTGTTGCTTTTCTTCCCGACAACTTCCTTGGATATTTGGTACAATTTCCTCATATCTCCTCTTCTTGCAGCGTTTTCCGCATTTTCTGCGAGACCGTCTAACCTCACCCTCTTGTCACGTCTCACACAGCGATAGACCATCTTATGTGCTATGCGATACTCTCTTCGGAATTCAGCCTTTCGTTGAGCATCCGGTTCAGCATTTATTTGCATCTTCAACAATTTGCGAAGCTCGATTTTATCCCAGGTGTCTTGGGATATCCAAGAGTCTCTAACTCTCGACTGCTTGGGTACAGTTTCGGATCCAGCATCCATAAAAACACTTTTTATATCACCCCACATCTCATCAATTGTTGAATTCTGGATTCCGTTTAGTGACGAAGTTCTGTCATTAAGGTTGGTGACATAGTTACGACACATGTTGGGATCACTTAAAGCATTTGTATTGTACTTCGAATTCCTTGCTGCACCCTGTGATTGACGTTGTACAGCTGCAGTTCGTAACTTGAGACTCATGAGAACCAAATGGTGGGCGCTTTCCATGTCGGCATTTCTAATGCTTCGAACATCGCACATTGACTTCCTCCATCGCCGCTGAATCATGATGTGGTCAATTTGGTTTTCAGTTTGACCATCCGGATGTACCCAGGTGATTTTGTTGCAAGTCTTATGTTTAAACACAGTCCCACCCAGTACAAGACGATTAGAGTTACAATATTCTTCGACCAGCAAATCGCCATTTTCATTTCGTGACCCCAAGCCATTTTTCCCCATCACGCGTTCCAGTCCCGTAATTGTCTGATCCGACTTGGGCATTGAGATCACCCATGACAATTATGATGTCGGCTCTTGGAACACCACTGTAAACTGAGTTAAGATGAGTGTAGAAAGCGGTTTTGTCTTCCTCGGTCGCTTCATTTGTGGGGGCGTAGCACTGAATTATTGTAACGTTGCGATTTTTGAACGGAACCTTGCTGTCATTATTCTTGCAGAAATGGGCGCCCAGGATATAAGACTTCGCCTCGCGTCTTCGTTCAACATAATTCCGACACCATGCAGCCTTTGACCACCCTCTCTTTCATCCTCCCCGAATACAGCATTATCGTTTGCCCAGAGTCAGCTCTGTATTCGGCTCTTCCTCTCCGCCTAGTTTCGCTGATGCCCAGGATACTGATCTTAAGATGAAGCATTTCACGCTCAACCTGCTCGTATCTACCTTCGCGTACAAGGATCGAACGTTCCATGCTCCGATTTTCGTACGTATGCGGTAGCCAAAAGTATCATTTGCTCTTCTTAAAAGACTCTTCTTAAAGACGAAGCTGCAGAAGGATTCTCCATAAAATGGTTACCTCTTGGGGACTCAATTCCATTTGTTTTCATATTTCATGTATTAGCATATATCCTTCCACCATGGTGTTTTCCGAGATATGATTTATAACATACATAAGCTCAGATTTGACAGACACACCCGCCTTTTGTATGGTCAAACACATAACTGCTCGAGGCCACCCACTATGGGAAAACAGACGACTTTTGTAGCCGCCCAATATGGGTTACAGACGCTACCTGCTGCTGTCGTTGGCCTTTTAACAAAAAAAACGCTCCTCCGCCACCAGACTATCATGCCGTTGACCACCACCTGCAGTTCATCCGTCTTAAGGGGCCTTTTAACCATCCCAAGGACAAGTTTGTGCCCTGACCAGCATAGCTGGGTTGTCTGCTTATCCCGGCATCCATTCGGTCCCCCTGCACCCGCCCTCTACCACGCGGAGGTGTGCATAGGGATTTTCCTATCATTGAGCCTAGGGCCATATGGCGTCCTAGCACTCTCAAGTACTTTTAGAGGGCAGGAAGCCTTTACTGAAATAAATTTATTAAAGAAAAGTTGTCAAGCCGTTTTTGAGGAAAAATACGATTATGTAAAATTGCTAACAAAAATTTTATGGCAGGTACCGTTATTTTTGGTTCTAAAAAAAATGAAAAAATGTGTGGGCAGAATCCCCAAAAACCACTATGTACCAAGTTTGAAGAAAATCGATCAAGCCGTTTAGGCTGTAGACGAACAGACACACAGATAGACAGAATTAGGCCACCCACTTTCTTGGTGTTCTCTACCATCGTAATATCATGTTTGATTGATATCTCAAAATTTTTGTTTTGCACGAATTCAAAACTTGCCTTATAGTATCTACCTATATCGCAAGTAATAATATGGAATACTCAAAACACATATAAATTCATTCATTAATTAAAGACTTTTACATTTTAAACTTATTGGTTTCCCCTTGTGTTCATAGCTTAAAATTAAAAGGACCGTTTCGAATGTCAATCAGGAAAACCGATTCGATACTTGTACGATTTTTTTTTCGATTTTGATTTTGAATCAGGTCCATGAACTGTCATTCTGGCTTCTTTATTTAATTTTATTTTCAGAAAATTTCACCGTTTATACTAAATCAACTTAAAATATTAAAATTCCACATAAAAGATTCCACAAAATGAGAATTTCGCAGTTTATGAATGAAAAAGATAGCAATATATTGCTATTTGTCAAATAAGTCTACAAAGTATTTTCAGAAATACTTGAACCAGGAAATCAACATACAATAGTCGGAAAAGTATTTTTACAAACAAAATATTTCGCATTTTTCTTAATATCTTTTGTTTTATAGGTAGAATAAATCTGAAAAGAATATTATAATTATAGTTTCGAAAATAAAAATTGTATTTCAAAAACGTATAGGGAAAAAAGTATTTTGACAAAATTAAAAAGGCTTTTAAAGACAGTGGAAGATAGTTTTTAGTATGCTTTTGGATGTCAAATTCAAATCCGTTATCTGTTTGTGGCTACCGGCTCGGGTTTTCAAGAAATTCCCGTTAGAATATGACCAAAAATGTTTTTTGCAATTTTTTTTTTCAAAATACTTTTTCCGACTATTGTATTATGATTTTCATAAGAAAAAATGTGAGCTCACCCAAAATAACCTTGAGCTCACCCATACGTTTTATCCTGGCAAGTAGCCCAATTTCGCATAATTCTAGCACCTACTTATAAGAAAATTCGTTACTAAAGCGCTACAATATATTTAAATTCGTCCAGATTTTAAGGATTCGCTTTCAGAAACCGGAAGAAGAACGAAGTACATAGTTCTAAATTTTTTAAAAGAAATTGGGCTAGTTTTTGGGCTACATTAAGGATAGCGATTTTGGGCTACAAGAATTCTGAAATTGGGCTACACAAGAAGTGCTTCTTGACCTGGCAACCCTGATTGTGAGTCGTTACAGTGCAAACGTGAAAGTCATTACAGTTTTTGTTTTGGAAAGTGGCTTTGATGATGGCTTATTAAATTTAAAACTTTTAACTAAATTCAAAACTTATTCCAACACATTTAATCTTGTCATTCATAGTTCAAACACTAGCCACCCCACCACCGACCGTAGCGTCATAATTTTTTTCATCCAATCTCGTTTCCAATTATTTTTGAAAGTAACAAAAAACTCGGTTTGCTCTTAGACTATATCCTACCTTCCTTGTCAACAAAAAAATAAACTATCATGACATCATAGTTGTAGGGCGAAGATGTAATTCATAGTGCAACTCTTGATGCCACTTTAGATTGGAGTACGTGATTAGATGCAAAGCAGCAAAGAGAATATTATTTTTTGCTGTAAACTTGTGTTTGTTAGTGATTTATTAACTAACTAGAAAGCTAGGCTAGGTAGGTATAGATCCTAAAGGTTATAAGAAAATTTGAGTGCTGCTCAAGCTGGGCAACCACCAGCACTTGAAATATTAATATAGGCTTGTCTTTGCATTTGGCAACAATGCTTATACAGAAAACTCTTGGTGAAAGTTAATTTCATAATTCTTATGAAGTCAGTATAGGTATAGAGATGGTAAAGTGGAACAACAGTATGGGTTTTGACATCATCTTCAAAGATATATGAGAGGCACATGCGGTAGAGAAACTTAACCAACCGTGAAGAGAAAAAAAAATGAGAAAAACTTTGCAAGTTCTACATAGTTTCGGTTGTTGTATGCATTTATGTGTTTGCCATGGCTGCCATCGCAGGTGACCTAAAAATGTACTTAAAAAAAAAGAAACACACCCTTAAAGGAGTTTTAAAGTAAGATAAGATACCTACAAAACCTAATTGGGTTTTTGAGAAAGATTAAAAAAATAAGTAAAATAACTATTCTTAAATGACAACAATACCGTAAAATCAAGCTAACCAAGAAATGAAAGATTCCGAGTCCTAAAGGACCGTAAATAAAATTGTGTTTGTCATGAGCTTTTGACAAAGCTATTCTATGTTTACACGGTTAATAAGTCACCCAATTTTCTGCTATTTTGAACCCATTCTTCGTCCCTAAGCACGATAAGGGCCATCTATGACTCATATACGGCTTACTTTACTTAAGATGGCGCTCACATCGCTATTGCGATGTAATAGTGGAACCCAGGTAGACACAGTCCTTGACGACCTCGAAGTTGTACCTATCCATCGTGATCGTGACGTTTTGCTCGAGTCGACGATGTTGAGATTCCTTTCTCGATGATAGCATACTTATCCTTCGTCCTATCCTCATTAATAGCCAAACCCATTTTCGCCTCCTCCGATTCAATACTTGCAAACGCACCGGTAACAGCTTTCTTCGTTCTC
Source organism: Dasysyrphus tricinctus (assembly GCA_963921185.1). Lineage (NCBI taxonomy): Eukaryota > Metazoa > Arthropoda > Insecta > Diptera > Syrphidae > Dasysyrphus > Dasysyrphus tricinctus. The sequence continues at coordinate 224,257,860 of OY992530.1, read as the reverse complement.
CCAATGATGTCAATATCATCTGCATAAGCAAGTAATTGAATGGACTCTTGAAAAATTGTTCCTCTGTTGTTGACTTGCGAGTTGCGTACGATGATAAACAGGTTGCATGATAATGCATCGCCTTGCCTCAAACCTTTCTCAACATCAAAGGGTTCGGTGGTGTTTTTACCAATTTTGACGGAACAGCGAGATTTCTCTACCGTCATCTTGCACAACCGGACGATAGTTCTTTTCTATTTACCCTATCATATGCAACTTTGAAATCATTAAGGAGGTGGTGTGTATCGATATGAAACTCCTGGGTTTTTCCTAAATCTGTCGTAGTGTGAACATTTGATCGACGATTGACTTACCGGGCCTAAAACCACACTGATAGGGGCCGATCAGATCGTTGAAAAATGGTTTTAAGCGATCACAGAGTACAGATGACATGTTTTTGAATGCGAAGTTGAGGAGACTTATACCCCTGAAGTTGGCACAGGTTAGAGCATCCCCTTTCTTATGGATGGGACACACTACCACGAGGTTCCATTCACCGGGCATACTTTCATCCGACCAAATTTAGGAGATAAGTTGGTGTATACTCGCTACCAAGGCATCTCCCCCTGCTCTAAATAACTTGGCTGGTAGGCCATCCGTACCAGCAGCCTTGTACGCTTTAAGCTTGGTTTTGCTAACCAGAACCACACTTCACTTAGTTTGGGTGGACGGAAATTTTGACCATCATCGTCCAGGTTGAATGGAGTGTTCTGTCTTACAGCGGAATTTTGGCCAATTTTGCCGTTTAGCAGTCTAGAGAATTGCTGTTTCCAGATCCTCAGCACCGACTGTGTTTCTACTACCATATTCCCACTCTCGTCTCGGCAAGCTTCCGTTCTGGCCTTGTATCCCTTGGTAGATTGCCTCACCCTTCGGTAGAACTTTCGAACATTTCCCCACCGCTACAGTCCTCAATAGACTCGACCGCCCCACTTCGCATTTTCTCTCTTTTTCCTCCTGAAAAGTCGGCACTCCTCCCTTCGTTTCTGCCCGTAGAGCTCCCGGTAGGTAGGCCTCGTTCTTGGCTGCATGCGCCACTCGGCATTCTTCATCGAACCAGCGGTTCTGTTGTGGTTACCTAGTAAAACCCAGCACATCAGTGGTGGCACTTCTGATGGCTTGTTGTAATAGCTAGTGTTTCCACTGGTCCTCTGCAGTTGGTGCTGGTGGTGGAGTTGCTGAAAAGTTTAGAGAGACTTGGTCAGCAAAAGTCCTGACGATCTCTTGTGATTTCAACTTCTTGATATGTTGGCACCTCGGAACGTTCGGACATCCAGGATACTTGATGCATGTCTGGCATCTATCGCAAAATGATCAATCTGGTTGACGGTTCGTTGATCCTTTGTGTATATGGCGGTGTGGGAGTTGAGTAATGGCTATGATGACATTAAGCCCCGCCACAAAGCCAATCAGCCTGAGTCCGTTGCCGGAAGTGTTGTCGTGTAGGCTGTGTCCTCCGACTATCGAACCAAAGACGCCCTTGACGTTTAAGTCGCCAAGAATAATCTTGACATCGTACTTGAGTACCTATCATACGTGTTCTCAAGGAGAATGTAGAATTCTTCCTTGGTTGAGTCATCTTTTTCTTCCGTTGGTACATGGGCACAGATCAACGTGATGTTTTAGAATTTTGCTTTGATGCGGATTGTGACCAGGCACTCGCTTATATTTCTGAAGCCTAAGACTTCTTGCCTAAGTCTTCCCCTTACCACAAAACCGCAACCAAAAAGCCGCTGACCCTGCTCCTTGCAGCACTCGCCCAAGTAGATGTCACACGATTTCATCCTTCGTATGCCCTTTCCATGCCATCGCCCTTCTTGGATGGCTGTAATGTCAGCTTTCTAGGCTCTCCACTAGTTGTTTGGCTGCACGTGGCCTGTTTAAGGTCCGGAAATTCCACGTGCAGATCTAATGTTCATTTTCCTACTTTCGTTTGCTGGGGTCGTCAACATTAAAATCAAGTATATCCGAGGCTCAAGGCTGTTTCGGAACCAGCTTGTTTTTTCGTGGTAGAGAAGTTACCGTGACGCACAACCCCCAACCTGCAGGACCAGACCCTTAGTATAACTCCAAGGGTGAGGAGCCGGATAAATCGCTCCTTATAGGCCTGAGCTATGAATATGTTGTAGTAGCCCATATAAGGTGTTTACTAAGTAGTTCAACCAAACTGGAACTGTAGACGCCATCGTTGATTCCATCTGGAGAATTCCCTCCCCCCTCTCTCGTTTGTTTCCGCCCAAAACCGTCCAAAGGGATTGGAACCCCATGTTCAGTTAAAGGTACTAGGCACGCGATGTTCACCACTTGGAGGTGAGAGTAGGAGTTGATAGACAGAGGTTCGCTTTGAAAAAAAGCTTGTGGACGCTTGTGTCTACCTTCTGAACATCGACTCATATATGGCAGAAAGTATAAAAAAATGTTACTTTTTGTCGGTCTGGCAACCCTTTACTTAGTTCGCCAAATGTTTTATGGTCTCACGTCTTATTCCTGCAGTATATTTTGATAATCCGTCATTTTCATAAATCCTAAATGCTTGCTGCAAAACCGGTGTGTTTTTTAGAACTTTGAAAAAACACAGGACGCTAAGAAAAACTTGTTTCTATATCCTTCCAACATATACAATACCTAGTGTGGGTACTGGTACATATACCTATCCTTTACGTAAGGATAAATGAAATACGTGTGTATCGCTATTGGGGACGAGAAAAGAACTCACCGTTAAGAACTTGGATTATTATTGTTGGATTTTAGTTTTTTTTTTTTTCATTTTTAAAATTTTCTATTTACATTTTCCCGCACGTAAATAAACACGGATGCGGAAAGGAAAGGTAAAGCTTAGAGAGAATCTAAGAGAGGGTGATGGCAGCAACACAACGACGACGACGGCGACGCACGGGGGTTGATGTTGGCTGACGTGGATAAGTCCTTGCATTTTAATTAAAGAAAACGCGCATCTAGAAATTGAACTTCTCGACTTCGTTTTCAGAGAAACTATGTATCAAACTTGCCGACAGGGTGCACTCCTTATGCATTTTGCCATCCTGACGTTTGTATACACAGATATATAGGTGTATTATACCTCTCTCTACTTCTACCTGATGTAAACTTAGACATGACTCACCAAAAAGAATAAGGGCAGGAGAATTTCATTAATGCTTTGTTAAGTGAAGAGTGTAACGAGTAATGTATTTTGCTTTTTGTTTTCAATGAATAAATTTCGACGAATGCTATTCCTTTTGCAACTTCCTCCAACAAATACAAAAAATTGTTCAACTTGAAACATGAAGGTATAAGAAGTAACAACTAGACTGTTATAGCATGCTAAAACCTATCAAAAATCAATAAAGTTGTAGAAATTTCTATCTGACAGATATGTTATGTTGTAGGAACCTCTATTTGCTTCTTGCACAATTTTGAAAATCCTCCTCCTTCTTGGAATTAATCAACAAGGAACAAAAAAAATTGTATAGTTACTCTCAACTCTCATAATTGCAATCAGGCAGGTGAAGCACCCTCTATTTTTAATAACCAGATTCAATCATTCCCTTTTTGCAATGTAAAATTGAAGTGCATACATAATGTTAATTCGTGTTAAGGAAGTTTATTTTAACTTTGATGTTTCAAGTGATTTTTGATGTTAAAGGAAGTTTCAAGACTAAATAAATTCTGTTGTTGATTCATGGAATAAGTTTGGTGTTCATATATTGAATAAGGCACAACAAGCAAAACATCTTTTCACTTTTAGCTTTCAAAACTTTTTCGATATAATTATGGGAAGGTACCTTTAGAAATGCTTCTAGCCAAAATAAGTTTCCAATTATAAGACAAAGCATATGAATAGGAACCCAGGGAAGCATGATAATAACTATAGGGCCATATATAAGCTGTAGTTAGAACTGCCCGAACTCGTTTAGCAGGTACCTTCGTTTATCTAGCTAAAAAATTTAAATACGTTTTTAAAGACATATAGACTTTTCAGAAGCTCGTAATATGGTGAAAAGTAGCACCATGATTCCAAAAATTGACCTAGGCGCTCCCCAAATGGTCGATACGCCAACCAAATAAACAGTATGTGCTAATGAACGAAAGAGACGCCTGATGATGAGACGCTAATATGTAGACTCTGACCATTTCCATGTTTGCGGCATGGCTTAGAGCTCGACTGTCAAATGAAAAGAAACTACGAAACAGCCTAAGGAAAAAACTCGATGATGGTCACCAGAGCCAGAGCCTACAGTGAGTATCTGAAAGAGAAAATGTACGCAGCCTCCCAGCTCAAGGAGGTTGAAGAGTTTCACGATTGAAAATCGCCCGGAAGTTTTATAAAATAAATTATTGTCCTTAAGTGGGCTTATAAAATAGCCCAGCAACTGGCTACTGGCTTTTAAACCGGAAAACAGGCTCTTTGGAACAGCAATAGGATGAGAAACGAGCCCAACTCCAGCCAATGATGACTTAAATATCACCAGCCACTACCCTGAATAGAATAGATAGACTTTGCGATAAGGAAGGTCAAATATAACAAAACCGCCGGATCTGATGGTTTACCAGTTGAGCTCTTCACGCACGGTGAGGATGTGTTGAAAGGTTGCATACATCAACACATTAACCAAGCTTGAGTGGAGAGAAGCGTTCCAAAAGATTGGTCTATCTGCTCCATATGTCCCATCTACAAAAAGGCAATCCTATGTCCTGCAAGAACTAATATCGAGGCGTATTACTGATAAACGTTACATACAAGATCCTATTCAACGTACAATGTTAGTGTCTTAAGCCGTTCTTTTACAATACAATCACCAAATTCCAGTGTGGTTTCTGGCCAGGCAGATCGACCATCGACCATAGACCAAATATTCAACCTCTGGTAAATTGCGGAAAAATCAACGACTTCCAAGTCGAGACTTAACATCTATACGTATAAAAGCATACGTCGCCAAGAGCTTCTATTGGCGATGTCAGAATTCTGGATTCCGAAAAAACTGATTCAGCTATGCCGCATGACAATACAAAATACGCGGTGCAGCGTGCAAATGGGTAACAGCTCATCCGACCTATTCCAGACGTGTACAGGGTTCAGACAAGGAGATGCACTATCATGTGATTTCTTCAACATAGTCCTTGAGCAGATTGTGTGCAAGAGTGCTGTTAACATGGAAGGCACCATCGTCAACAAGTCTTCTGAACTACTGGGCTATGCGGACGACATCGAAATCATCGGTCGCTCCAAGCAAGTTGTACTTGAAGCATTCACAGCTATTGATAAACAGGCGAAACGCGTTGGTCTTGAAGTGAATGGGGACAAAACATAGTATATGCTATCAACAAATAAATCCTAATCTTTATATCACCTAGGACAAAATGTCCCTGTTGGTAGCAATAATTTCGAGGTAGTCAAGTAGTTCGAACGATACCTTAGTGGAAGTCCGACGAAGAATTACACTAGCGAACCGCTGCTACTTCGGTTTGGCCAAATAAATGGGTTCAAAACTCCTTTCTCGAAAGACAAATTGCACGCTATGCAAAACGCTTATTTTACCAGTTCTACTCTACGGTGGCGGCGCGCGGCGCGAGCTGTACCAAAATGTGGATGTGGTCAAAAGAACCAAAATACGTTGACTACACTGGCGAACGAATGAACAACAATGCTGCAGCCAAGAAAATCTTCGAATCTAATCCCAGCCCCCAGGTTCGAGACGACAAGAAGACTGAACTTCAGCTATAGGACCAGGAGGTTACAGATGCAAGAGCGCATGGTCTCGACGACTGGAGGGAGCGTGCGAGCGACCGAAACCATTGGAAAACCGCAATATCTCAGGAAGAGACCCTTCATGAATCGGGAGCCGGATAGGTAAGGTATCCTACGGGCCTGATGGAGGGATGATTCCTCTAGTGGGGGCAAAGGAAGGATCACGCCATTAAAGGTGCTTTCTTCTCAGCCAGGTGATAATGTGACGACAGACATTTCTTCATCGAACGTTTACATAAACCAACCAATGACCTTTCAAGCCCATCTACCAGACGTTGAATGGAGCCACTGCTCCTACGGGCCTGATAGAGGGATGAGTTCTCAAGTGGGGGCAAAGGAAGGATCACGCCTTTTAAAGGCGTTTTTCTTCTCAGCCAGGTGATTATTAAACGACAGACATCCATCGAACTGACACATAAACCAACCACTGACCTATCATACCCATCTACCAGACGTTGCATGGAGCCACTGCTCCTACGGGCCTGATAGAGGGATGATTCGAGTGGGGGCAAAGGAAGGATCACGCCTTTGAAAGGCGTTTTTCTTCTCAGCCAGGTGGTTATATAACGACAGACATTATACCAACCACTGACCTATCATACCCATCTGCAAGACGTTGCATGGAGCCACTGCTCCTACGGGCCTGATGGAGGGATGATTTCTCAAATGGGGGCAAAGGAAGGATCACACCTCTTAATGGTGTTTTCCTCTTAGCCGGATGATTATGTGATGACCATACATTCATCAAACTGACACATAAACCAACCACTGACCTATCACACCCATCTACCAGACGTTGCATGGAGCCACTGCTCCTACGGGCCTGATAAAGGGATGATTCCTCAAGTGGGGGCAAAGGAAGGATCACGCCTTTGAAAAGCGTTTTTCTTCTCAGCCAGGTGATTATATAACGACAGACATTTCTTAAACGAACGGATGTATATACCAACCACTGACCTATATCATACCCATCTACCAGACGTTGCATGGAGCCACTGCTCCTACGGGCCTGATGGAGGGATGATTTCTCTAATGGGGGCAAAGGAAGGATCACGCTTTTTAAAGGCGCTTTCCTCTCCTCAGCCTGGTGGTTATGTACCAACGGACACTCCTCCAACGACCAAGAAATACTCACCGACTTTTCAGGCTATAGCCTGCTGAAACTCTTCAATACCCTTAACGGGCTTGAATTAACATGAGATGTATCATAGGTTTCTTTTTCATAGGGTTCACAACCCCTAGGGTATCACAATGGATCTACATTGATCTAAGTGTGACGGTAACAAAACCAACTGTCAGCCCATTTACCTAACCTAACCTAAGTAAGTGATATCTAAATATAAATGATCCCTGATGGTTTTTCCATCTAACGATTACATATTTCAGCCTTTAAAAACTGCATATGAATTTTTTCTGTCGACTCTGGCACTCTGGGTCTCTTTAGAATTAGTAATTCCTGAGATATAAGGTTTCAAAATCACGAAAACTTTCTCAAAAATTAATATAAATGACTGTGAGGTGAGACTATCTCTATGTCAAAAGGGTGGAATCTCGATTATTTTGGTAAATTTTAATATTTTCAACAAAAAAAGGGCGGAAAGTGTCTCCAAATACCACGAGTGGACACAAAATTATGAAATATTTCTTAAAAGATAGGTTTTAAGCAGACCAACCTTCGGGTAAAATGTCTGAGTTACCACTTTTCGGGAACAAATTTTTTTATATGCAAAAGTTGAGACTTATACTTGTTTGATAGTACATATTTATTATTTTGAACATAAATAAATAAAATTGAATATGAAAAAAATTGAAAAGAAAAAAATATTAGTCGGTAATCATCGATACAAAATTGCGTCTTAGAAGGGTACGATAGTCATCTAACTGATGAGCCCAACTATCGTGCCTGAGCGAAACGCAATCATGGAGTTGAGCTCACTTGAACTTTTAACTTTGAATAATAAATAAATAAATAAAAAAAAAACAATATAAATTACTATCAAGTAAATGGTAAAAAATGAGGTTCAAATCACATCTTGTCTTCACATGACATGAATGTGGTATGAAAATGTGAAATTCAGTATCAACACTCGACGCCTTGTGAGAAACTTGTGTCCAGTGAAGTTGGGGTGCCACAAAACATCAGAATTTATTTCTTCATCCATTTATTTCTTCTACGCAGACAAGAAATAAGTAAAGAAATTTATGCCTGAAAATAAAAAAATCCAAACATAAGGGGACAACACAAGAAATATTGACTAATACATGACACATTTCTTGGAATAATTTTATTTTTCAAGTAGATAGGCTCAGGGTAACACTTATCATTTTACCTAGACGCGTTCACGTTAAAAACTACCAAAAATGGGAAAGTCTAACATTTTGACAGTAAAAAAGTATATTCGTCAAAAATGGCAACATTGAAATTTTAACCGAAAGTGCGTCTACACAACACCTTTTTTTCAAAATAATAATTTTTAATTCCCAACATCCGTTTGGCATCTGTAGAGGTGTTTCCGTAAATTTGTTCATGTTCAAAATATTAAAAATGACCAAAAAAGTGGAGGTTCCACCTGTTGACATAAAAAAAAAGTATGTTCCCGAAAAGGAGCAACTCTGAAATTTTACCCGAAGGTTCGTCTACTCAAAGCCTTTCTTTTAAGAAAGGAACCGTTATTTTAAGTATGGACATTTTCCAAGTAATTTACGAGTTTTCATTTAATTTACTACTCCCACAGATTGGGCGCCATTTTTGAAAATGATGTCCAATCGACAGGATTATAAAAATGACTTCCGGGCTAAATTTCATCCTTAAGCCTAGAACGCTGCTGATGCGAAACGAAATTTTTAGTTGGTCTCCAACAAGACAACGAAATGCTTACGAAAACGAAGCGGAAAAATATTCATTGACAGTTGCACGAATTCAAAAAATTAAAACAAATGCAAATGCAAGAAATCACAAGCAGCCATGCTGTAATGAAAGAATCAACAAAAATAAACACGAAAAAACACAAATGTCATTTTTTCGTACACAATAAATGGTCTGGGTAATTAATTGTGTGCGAAAAAAGAGTGTAGACTTCTCCAAATAATCTGCTACAATTTTCAATTTCGCTCATCGAACAGCGTACTGCAGAACGAAAAGTAGAACTAAATTTTTAGTTTATGATTTCGTTGTGTCATTTTTGTATGGGATTTTTCGTTTCGCATCAGCAGCGTACTAGGCTTTAATGTGTAAGAAATGAATTCTAGTCATAAAAAAGGTCCCCACCAAAAAACGAACGGGATTCGGTTTCCTGACCGGACTATTGAGTGAAACCTTTTTATAGCTTCAGGCTTCAGCTTTTCATTTGATAATACATAATATAAAAATATTAATTTCCTTATTGTTTGATTGATAACAAAAACCTTATTAGTTTGGTAAGAAGGTAGTGAAATGTTCAACTTGTTTGGTAGTTTATCTTGTTTCAACATTTAAAAAAACTATGTCAGCATAAAAGCAAATATAAGTGCGACCCAGTCGTACATTAATCTTCATATTCAATTTGCTCCAGTATTTTCAAAACCTTGAAGTTAAATTTCATACAAAATTATTAGATACTATTCTCCTTACAAACAAAAATTGTATTTTCATGGCATAACTTGAAATTCTTGTAGGCTCCAGGAAAAATATCACACAAGCAATTTAATAACACGAAATGTAATAAAAAAAAACACCGGTGGAGGTGGAGGTGGAGTGCGTTATAAAGAGATTAGTGTGCTTATGAATGATTAAGTAGCTGAAAGTTATTTAAACGTTCTTTTTCATGCGATGAAATATGAAACGTGTGGAATATGGTTCCTCAAAATTGTAAGTACTCACGAAATTTAACTTGCAGTTGAATAAAATAATAATAATACATAATAATAAAAAAACAAATCAAAAAACTTATTTTCACTTCCTGTAAACACACTTCCAGCCTTCTTATACCTGCGTAGAGCGTAGTTGATTAAGGTTGACCTCTATTGTCCTTGTTGCTTGTCGAGCAAAAGCAAAATAAAACAGTTCACAACGCGATGGCAGAAAAATCTGCCATGCCATCTTTGCCTCAGGCTTCAGACAATAAACACGCAACTTGAATATTAACTTAGTTTTTCGCACGAAGAAAGTAGCATCCGTGTGGATCCTTTAAGTGCAGAACCCGGCATAGAAACGCGTTGCGGCAGAAAGTACGCGCACCCACAAAACCAACAACAACAAAAAAAAGGTGAGAATTATTCAAGAAGCCATTAAATATTTAAATAAGCCACCCTTCGTGAATATAATACCTCCTTCAAGTTAAATTTTGTGTGTTTGGTTTTTGGGGTAAAAAATAAAGAAAAAAATTCTATTAAACTAACAAGCGAGAGAGACTAGCTCCCTATGTGATGGAGATTGTTCCACCAGATGAAATTTATCATCGTTGCAAGGTCTTTAACTTTCCTTGTTGTGCTGCATGAACTGTAAGTGAGGTCTATAGAGGGAGGGGTAGTTATACACAGAATAAATTTAACATTATCACTGATTTCAATATTCAAAGGGCAATTATCCCTTCTTAATAATTTAAATATTCGCTTTATTCCGTTGATAGCAACGTGATTAGGGTCAGGTTTTGAATAACTCAAAGGTGTTGTCAAATAGCGTTACTTGTAACACATTCAAGAATATCACGAAAGGTTGAAGATTAAGGAGCAAACGAAAATAATAATAAATCAACTTGCGATATCTCAACGCAGAATTAAATAATATGACGGAAAATTATGTTAATGATTTGATGATGTTGAAATTTGATATCGCTTCGTTTGGTAGGAACTTTTATATTAGAATTATGAAGCTAGGAGCATAATGAATAATTGACTATTTCGAAAACAATAGCAATATTGGCAGTAGGTAGGTACCCGCATGCCAATAATAAACACTTAAGCTGATTTTTGATTTGCATGAATTTTCGCCATTTCCGTCTAACGTTGTGAAAACGCAACGTCATACGTCATACATACGGACGTCTGGAACTTACGTAATGATTATTATAAATTAATTTAACTATCTAATAGGTAGACCTGTTTTTGGATTTTTGTCGAAAATTACATGTTCATGTTTTTTTAGTACCTTCACCGAAATTTTGAGGTAGCATTTTTGAGCTACAACTACAGGTAAACGAAGGGTCGAAATACAATTTGAAATTAAGTTGACGCAATTTTAACAGTTGCCTGCTTGATAAGTGAGATGAAAGCACTACGTTAAGTTTTCTCAACGTTCGCCTAATGTAGAAGCATTTGAAACCAAAAAACAATATTTGCGTTTCTTGTTTTAAGATTACGGTTTTTGTCAGAATATTGTGTGTTTATGTTTATTAACACCTGGTAAGTTGCTTTACACGCCACCTGCATTTCAGCACATGAACCCTATCAAGGGTATACAATTTTTGTACATATACATATTTTGAAAATAAGAACTGAACAACATTAAACACAAAATAAAAGAAACGAGTTTTCAAAAAGATACAGTGGTGGAAATTCCCATAAAAACACTGCAATCTTCCATGCACAATTTTTTGTACCGAATGCATGTTTGGAAACACTTTTTTTTATTGGATCCACAGTGATCTGCCAAATCAACCTTTTTTCATCAACGTGGAACATTATTCCTCCTTTTTTGCGAAATAACGTCTAAAAAGTGATATTTATGGAAAGAAATATTGATGGCTTATGCGGATGATTATTGTCATTTTTCAAAATCAGAATTGTAGATGAAAAAGTCTTTGAAAGCTCCAAAGAGGATATATTTCAGCAAAAGGCTTGACGTACAGGGAGGGGGGGCAATGGGTGCCATAACCCCCCTCCTGGGAAGAACAAACGACACATAAAATATGAATTTAATAAATTGTGACCAAAGAAGGTTATGTCGTTATACGTTTACAAAATTTTTTCTTGGCGCAGCATTGCATTATTGAGTGGTTGTGCGTTGGCCGATGGTTGTGAAAGTTCAGTTGAGAAAAGTTCCACTATGCGCAAATAGCCTTCAAATTGACTGAGGTGAAAGCTTATAACTTCGGTTTTAGATTTCCGATCTTAAAAGTTAAGGTCTTTAATTAAAAGATAAATGTGCGGCTATATTACTGTATAACATTTTATGAGAGAAGTCAATTTATAAGAAACAAAAATTAAATCTTTAAATAACGGCGATTTAAATTTCTAACTTTTCTTCAAATTCTTGGATCTACAGGATAAAGATATCTAATTAAAATTAAAATAATAAACTACATTTTTGTATAAAAGTTATAGAGAAATACCAACAAAATTCATACTAAAAGGGTTAGAAAGTTCTGTTTATGTTAAATATTTAAATATGCGTTTCCATTTAGGGAGTGCTCTCACTAGAAAACTCTTGAGAGCGACTCTCGGATATCTGTCTTCCCCTCTGGTGAGCCAAGCTTATATCATGACTGTGTCTGTGTCCACTTTCGAGTTTTACTCTGAAATGGATACTCACCTTAAGAGTATGCACATGTGTTTCAAGTTCGACGTTGTACGAAGATAGATACGTTTTTGATGTATGTAAATATTCTTGAGGATTTTGTCTCTTTCGTGAATTTGACTCCACATATTTTTTTTGGCAATCACTTCGTTCATGATTTCGTTCTCGACCCCAAAAATGTTCGTTTCACCTCAGCAGCGTTCTTGGATTTACGAAATAGTTTTACCAATACTTTTTGATAAAACAACCGATGTATCTCACCTCTCCCATCTGAGCCTTACCTTAATAATGCCTACGTTTCTGATGGTAATATTCGTAAAAAAAAATTGTCACTTTCGTGGTGAAGAGTACAAATCTGATGAAGAAGTTTGGCGAGAAACCAGAAAACGACTTACTGCAGTCACTGCCAAAGAGAAGTCGGATGGGTCCTTGGCTGGTTTTTGAAAACGTCAAGTCAACGTCACTTTGATTGTCAAATGATAGTCATTTTTTGGCACGAGCATCGCTATCATCAAATATCTATGCATTCTGTCTGTTTGCACAAAATCTTTTCGCCCAACGTTATTCAATTTTCTTGCAAACGCATTTGACGTTAACGAACACGTTTCTTGACTTCTCAGTGTTTTTGTTTTCCTTAGTGCAAAATTGCACCACAAATGATGTTTTCGAACATGTGACTTTAGCAAACTGCACTATCGAACACAATGCTAATGCGGTTAAACTTATATGTATGTATCTGCGTTTTCGAATAGAAGACTTTTGCAGTTTGAGTGTGAGAATATTCTGTAAATGCATTTTTGATTTTTTTTTTTTGATGACGTTTTCGAAAACGGGTCTTTAACTTTAACTTTCTTGTCCCAGCTTAAGAAGAGGCTGAAACTTTCACTCGAACGTTATGTGTGGAAATATGACATACCGATGCGACGTTATGCTTTTCGAAATTCGAGGTGGTGTTACAAAGATCCAGAGGGAATTCAAAAACGCTGTAAAGACAACATGCTGTGGCCACAATCTGCATAACTTATTTTGCGAAGTTCCAAAGTAGCCGCTATTCGAAACACTGTTGCAGTCATGATAGAGGTGATTTCGCTTTCTTCAAATTTCAAACTCATCCACTCATGTGACCAGGTTATGAAACTGTGCTCCAATTTTATGTAGACCTCGTCAAGATTGTGGATATATGGAAATAATTTCACAGTTGCATGACCCCAGCGTAAATGGCAAGACTACATGAAAATTGGCTCCCCCTTCTGTACAGAATCCTAGATTTACGCCTGCAGTGATTAAAAAGTAAGACCGCACTCGACGGAACTGCACTTCAGCGGAACTGAACTTCAAAATATTTTTAGTATGAAATTGTATCATCTATATACCGCACTAAGCGACAACTGAACTTCAAGGCGCGGCACCATGTTGCTGGTTGATAACACTAGTTTACAACATTTGGGGTCATGGTAGGGTCCTTAGAAAAAATATATTTTCTAGACTAATTTTGGGTCACTGAACACGAAAATCAAAATTATTTTTTTTCCAAGGAAGCGTTTTCGAGATATGACCAAAAATCATTTTCTCAGCTGTTTTTTCAGATATTGCCATAAATCTCGCGAACGGTTTAACTAATTTACTTAAATGTATATTTTTTTAATGATCTAAACTGTCACCTTCCGACAATGTACTGCTTGTATAAGTCGGATTGATATTTTATAAGTTAAGGCACTCAAAGATTGAAAAACGAGTATTTTTGAAAAATTTCTAGTTTTTGGTTGCTCCATATGGATAGAAATAAAATATTTAAGATAATTTTAAGAACTCAAGTGAAAAACAATCTTTATAACAAAGATTTGAGCCAAAGTTTTTCAAAATCGGACGATAAATGTAGAAGTTATTAAATAATTAGTTAAAGAAGGCAATTTCAATTTTTTCAATAAAAGTCATATAAATGTGTATTAGGGTGTCTGTAATTTCCCAAAATCATTTTTTAAAATCAGAAACCCCTAAAATCAAAATTGTTTGTCCTAAAATATAGTTTTTGACCAAAAAAATGTTGTCTAAGGTGATAAATCGGTACCTCTTAGGCTATTCTCTTTTCCATACAAAGGAGAATTGGACACACCAAAATCCAAGACCAATTATGACGTGATGTATATCGTTGGAAAGGCTTTGTTATGAACTACAATGTTTACTAGAAGAGTTCATTTCAAATCCCTATGTGAAAAAAGTTATTCGCTAGTTAAGAATAGTTTTTTTCGCAACAAAATGCGCTGAAACACAATTTTGACCAACGAATAACGTAATAACGAATACGTAAATACGAATGACCCAACAATTTGTAAACTAGTGTAATCTAACCATCTTTCCCTCGGCCTAAAGTTCCGTTCAGATCTATTGCCACAAGTGCGGTGTAGCAAGCGTCACGAAACGTTGTGCTTAGATGCGTGCTTTGTTTTTTCCGTGTCATGTGGATAAAAACAATGGTAGGTATAAGATGAAAAAGTCGTACCGAAATCTAGGTGATTGGTTGGGATTATTTAAATAACAAACAAAATATCTTATAGTGAAAATATTCATTAAATTAGTTAAACATTATACAAAAACTTTAATCAAATGATGCGGAGTGTAAGAAACATTTTGAGAACTTACAGCTTTAGATAATTTCAAAACCCCTTCAAAACAGAGTCATTACCATAAACTCCATCGTAGTCGTCGTTGCATGTTTCGTGCTGCAAATTATAGTCTTTCTCTTAAACTTTAATCCATAATATCCAACATAAGTGTCAGATGGTATTACGAACCACATTTATGAGCCAACTCATACATGCACAAATTTAACGTTGTCACCCCACAACTTTATGAAAACTAAAATGTTACTTATACTTAAATACATTATTGCTATGTGTAGAATTAAGATAGGTATGTATACTGTACGTAGGGAATCATCATATACAAAACCCTAAAAACCTAAGCTTCTCCTTCGTCTTGTTTTCTAATTCTGAATATAGTAGAAGTTCAAAATTATATTTAATCTTCAATGAAAAGTGTTGAAAACATAACACACACTCACCTACCCACCTACCTATGTACATATATAAGTACTTTCCCTTCCAGCTTGCCCAACAAACGCCAATTCCACCTTTCTAACTCAACTTCATATACACAAATGCATAATCCTTTCTCTGCCACAATGTAAGGCCCCTTCTTATATGGGTTTTGTGTCGTGTGTGTGAAATAACGTAACTTAGTCGGGCATTGAAACTCAGCAGGAGCTTAAATACTCCTCAAGGATGGATGCGTTACGATATGTGATGGAGTAAAGTTTTTCGAAATGGTAACGATAATTCCGACAAAACGAATAAAAAGTATAACCTTTACGGTAGTTAGGTACAAGGTTTAAGGCCTTAAAGTAGAAGATGAATTATTATTATTGGCTGGGTGATATAATTTATGCTCCACCCCAAATAAATGCAAAGCTTATAGATCATAATATCAAAGGTTGTATCAGTCAGAGTAATAAGGTGCAAATAGTGAAGGATAGAGGAGTGAGTTATTCTTGCTCCTTTTTATTTTTTGGGGTGAATCTGTTACTTAGAGTTCCCGCATATGTAGATACTTCAAAATTTGAATAGGGCTTCATTTGAGGTGAAATCAGCTCTCATGCGCATATCTACTATTAACTTACAGTAATTTTTGGGAGTGGTGTGGATATGAATTGCCAATATATCTTATTCAAAAGTCTGGAATGGCTTTTGTCAGCCTGTTATGGAGGTAAGGGCTTAAAACGTGTTGAAGGAGTATAATCACTTTTATTTCACACATATATTACTTACTTATGCGTATTGACGCATTGCTGTTTTCCCTAAGTCTTAAGAACTTAACCTTCAGGATCTGCGATTGAAGGCACGATAGAGGGAGACTGCAACTGAGCTGGCACACGTAAATAAAAGAGGATTCTGTTGGTTGAGCAGGTCTGGGCTCACATCGAACATATAAGTAACTGAATCCTTTTTTTCGAGTCTTCTGTGCTCTGTTAGGTAAGAAGTGGTGATGATGCGGCAAGCGGTATCAGCTAACTTAGATCTCAATGGATCCATTGTGCTCCCCAGGACGTGGGCAATGCAGGAATAGAAAAGGTAAGAGAACGAATTTAGTAGAAGTTTTGGGTATGGGGTGCCTGGGACACAACAGCGGTATCCACGATGACTTAGTCTTCAAACCGGATGTGGGGTCTTCCTCGTTTTCTCGAACCTCGGGGCTGGGATTCAAAGACTTCTTTGGTTGGAGTAGATATTATTGTCCATTCACTCGAAATGACCTAGCCACTGTTGTCACGGTTTTTTGACTACATCCACTTCTTGATGCAGCTTATAGAGTTCGCGGTTTTATCTTCTCGTTTCTTTGTCCTCCTCGCTCACAAAACCAAATATCCTTCGAAGGAGCCCCCTATCAGCTCTCCCTTTCTGCTTATCGGCTAGGTTAGGTTAGGTTAGAAGGGGTGATAATACGGTAAGAGTTCCCCATGAGTTGCAGCTCGTTAGGACTCCTACCAAGAGATGATCAGTTGTTGCCCGCTTCATCCGCCATTTTGTTTGCGAGAGTATCAAGATATCCTGGGATCCATATAAGGGTAACTGTGTTTGTTGCCCCTAGAAATCTCAGTTCAATGCGACCGAGGTCTACCAGTATGGACTTTAGTGATTGAAGAAATAGCTTTAATTGCCGTTGGGCTATCTATGAACATGTCTTTATTGCTATTGACTACTTCATGAGAGTCAAGATGTTTCGCGGCTTCACAAACTGCAAGCACCTCTGCTTCGAATACACTGTAAGAGCTTGGAAGCTTTATTGGTCTGTTTTCCAAGTAGATACCTGACCCTACCCCTTTTGTCTGTTTTTGAACCGTCAGTAGACACCGAAACATGGTTTGCATTGATGACCCTGTTTTCTTTCCAGGCTTAATGCCTAACACTCTGCGCTATAAAGCAAAACTGGCACTAAAAGGTTTTTCGTGTGAGGATCTTTGAACGCATATGTTGCGCTAAACCGAAGTAGTAGGTACTGGTTTTTCTAGGGTAATTCTCCATTCGATCTCCTGTAAGATGTCGTTCTTGGGTTTGATGTTTTCTGCGAGGTAGATGAACTCCTTAACTACCTAGAAGTTGTTGCTTTATCAACACTGACGTTTTGTCCTTGCCAGTGGGCAGATCTTTCATTGTTTGTTGATAGCATGTATTTGGTATTTTCCTCGTTTACTTGAAGACCAACAAGTTTCACCCGTCCTTCAACTACCGTGAAAACTTTTATAATGACCCGTTGGGATCGAGCGATGATATCGATTTCATTGGCATATCCTAGAAGTTGGACAGATATTATGAAATAATGCCTTCTGTGTAATGTTTTAACGCCTGATGCCTTGCGCACTATTTGCTCTAGAACAAAACTAAAGAAATTACATGGTAGAGCTAGCGCATTTCTTTGCCGAAACCCTGTGCATTTTTGTAACAGTTGGGAAGAGCTTTTCTCTAGTAGCACATTGGATCAGTTTTCCCGGGATTCCAAGTTCATCCATCACCATAAAGAGCTCCTGACGATGAATGCTATATGAGGCTTTAAATCGATGAGCCTTTTTCTTGAAATTCGTTGGTCTTTTCCAGGATTTGCACGATAGTGAATATTTATATACTATGGTCGATCTGCCTTGCTGGATGTCATACTGGTATAAGCCAATTATAGTGTTGCAGAACGCCTTAAGACGCTCACACAGTACGTTGAATAGCATGTTGTATGCGACGTTTATCACTGAAATACCTCTTTAGATGCTTCCTTCGGGGATGCTTCCTTCCACCCAAACTTGGTTGATAAGATGATACATGCACATTATCAATAGATACATCCCCTCCGTGTTTGAAGAGCTCTGCTAGTAAGCCATCAGATCCGGTTGCTTTGTTGTTCTTAAACTTGTTTATAGCAAAGTCTGCCTCGCCTCTTTTATTCTGGGTGGTAGTACTGGGTCTTTATTGATTGGAGTTTGGTTAGCTTGTTGTCCTATTTCTCACTCTTCCTGATGCCCACTAAGCAGCTGCTGGGACTACTCTAATTCTACTCATCCCTGTATTTCGATGACCAGGTTACCTTCCCTGTTTCGAAGAGCCTTGCTGACTTTTTAAAAAACTGTCGAGTGTTGTTTCGATCGTGAGACTCTTCGATCTCTTTGAGCTGGCAGGCTGCTTTTGCCCTCTTCTTTCGCTCCCTTCTTTCTAGGCAGGGTCTTCTTCTCCTTTCTTCTTCTTGATCTATACTCTTCTCTTGCTGCTCTTGTTTTGCGCTGCAGCATATTTGGATGTGCATATTATTAGCTGAACGCATTCACCATCCACGCGCGCTTTTTCGGGGATGATTGGTAGCCTATTGTGGTTTCAGCTGGCTCTCTGATGATATCGTGATACTGGGACCACTGAAGGTAGTTGGCATGTGGAGTAGAGTAGAATGCAAAGCGGAGAGCTTTTCGCGCAGATACTCACTGTAGGCTCTGGTGTTTCTAGGTATGTTTAGGCAACCAACGTTTATCTTCTTCTTTAGGTTGTCTCATAGTTGCTTTTTAATTGAAAATCGAGCTTAAAACCTTGCGGCAACAAGGAAATTGTCAGAGTTGACGTCTGCCCTCAAAAAGTACGCACGTCTAAGATGTTAGAGGCGTGTTGGTTCAAATGCAAATGGTCGATTTGGTTGGGGAGCGAAAGATTTCTTTTTGCAATCATAGCCGTGGAAGCCTCGTACTACTCATCACCGTATAGCGAGCTTCTGAAAAGTCTATTAGGCGGAGGCCGTTTTCTATTAGACTTTTCGTCGAGGCTATGCCCAATAACTAATCTTCCGAGTGTGAGGACAGACTCAATCTCATGTCGTTATCCGTTACCGTGATATCATTATCCAAGGCTCCTTGTCTCTCTCTCATAACCGAAATTTGTTTACGTGGTAGGAAAGTTAACCCTCATTAAGCTTTAACACAGCAGGCCGAATAATCCAATGGCAAGGGAGATACTAGCGCTGCAACCAATATTCTGATAGGATGGTCCTATATTTCAGCCGAATTATTCAGCCAGAAGATAATAGTGTTGACATGCAGTTCGGTTTCCGGGAAAAACATTCTACCCTGCATCCACTCCTGAAGTTTCATCACGACATCACCACAGCCTTAAACAGCAATCAAGTTACTGTCGGATGCTTCCTGGATGTCGAGAAAGCATTCGACAGTGTATGGATTGAAGCCCTTATCCATAAACTCCACATACTAGGCTTTCCCTTAGCGCTAATCAAAATTATATTTTCTTTTCTTTCTTCCAGGAACTTTTTCGTGCAACTGGAAACCTGCAAATCGACAGTGAAGAGCATCAGAGCTGGAGTTGCCCAAGGGTCGAAACTTGGACCACTTCTTTATAACATCATGACCTCTGACCAACCAATTTCAAGTGAATGCGAGAACCTTCTCTTTGCTGATGACTCACTTACATATTGCTCATCAAACTCTCCATTGATAGCTGTCAGAGAAGTCGAGGCACATATCCGCAAACTCTTCCAATTTTACACCACATGGGGTATCCGGATCAACTCATCCAAATCGGAGCTTGTCTACTTCAGAAAACCGGGGGGCAGACGTGGTCGCTCAGCTGGAAGCTGTAGAAACATCACCCTAGCTCTCCCAGACGGAACTAGATTAGCAGCCAAACGTAGCGCCAAGTACCTAGGCATCAACTTCAACGAGCTGCTGAGATTCAACCCACATTCACGGACTGTCCTCAAAAAAGCCAATTTTGCTTTCCACCGCCTCTACCCGCTGATGAAGAAGAAAAATGGGCTAAGCCAACAGACAAAAGTTTTAATCTATAAGCAACTCCTGAGACCAGTCATCAGTTATAGCTTCCCAGTTTGGTTCACCATTTCCAAAACAGCTATGAAGGAACTACAAATATTCGAGAGAAAAATCCTGAGGATCTGCACTGGGCTGTACTTCGATCGTCAACGGCGTAAGCATTTCAAGAACGAGCAACTCTACAATGAGGCTAAGGTAGTCCCCCTGGACAAGTATTTATTACTATCTGCCGATAAGCTGGTTAGAAACATCGCCAATCACCCTAATCAACTGATGAGAAGGATGACAAACCAACAACGACATCCAGCACCAAGGTACATAAGCGCTAGCGAAATCCTGGATATAGCTCCAACAACCAACGATGAAGCAGTACCCTTCTACTCTGACCCAGGGTCGGCACATTATCGTGGCTAAACACCAACTCTACCCCCACCCTAAATAAATATACCGCCACTGGACAACCGGGATTGAACAACCCGAGGACGACAAAGCCAAGCCGACTTTTATGTTAAGTTTTTACATATATTATAAATCTAATTTGTATTTTATATTGAATCAATGTATAGCGTTAGGCCCCTTATGTGCCAACAAAATCTTATTATTTGTCAATGTATCTTATAGTTATAAATTATCTTTTAAGCCAATTGTAAATAGAAATGTTCAATAAAACAAAAATTGAAATTGAATTGAAAGATAATAGTGTTCAGGATCTCTCGGAATTGCAAAAAAAAAACGTTACCCAATTTGTCAACAGAATATTCTCGGAGGGCTACTCAGTGCTCTTCTACTTTTTGCTATGCTGAGGCTTTCACAGAGGAAGTGAGATCAGCCCTCCTCCAGCTCTTTTTCCTGAAACCATCTGCATAAGTCAGGTGTGATGGTGCCGATTCTTCTCATATGGAATCCCATTGAGCTGTGACCCGTTACTGTTAGTATTCCAAACAAGAGAGACGATTGAGGTCTGCTAAGCATAAGATTCCTTGAAACCCGACAAGGATCAATTGTTGACCATCTCTTGTTAGCGGTCTTAAGGAAACTTTGGTGAATTCCACTCTTTTGCTGCTCCAGTGGCATAAGTAAAGGTAGGGTGAAGTTTTGCAAGTTTCAAGTGAGAAACAGTTTTTGGCCATTTCATCAGCCAGCTTCGTAGCCTGTTTTAGTATGCACTTCCATCTTAATCCTGCAATCAGTCACTAATCTACTAAGGATTTTGTGCCCGCAGGAGGTTTTCCCACCGTTCTTCTGTGATGTTTGGCCCAGTTCCCAGTATATTTATCCGGATTTTTGGTCAAGTGAACAGGTCACTCTTGGAGCAACTTTAAATGTTGCCCTTTCAAGTAACGGTGGCTTAAAGTCTTTTCATAGCTACAGCGAAAGATTTTATTAAATCGTCGACAGTGACTCAAAGATTGGCACAAAGTCTTTGAAGGTAAGAATCTTTTTGTTGATGCACTCGAGAAGCTGGTTAGCCACTTTTCGGAGCTCCCCTAGTTGATAATGGCCACCTGATTGATGAAGTCCCTCAGATACCTCATATCAGCTAGAGTAGCCATCGTTCTAGGCATTTTATTGACATTAATTGGAGTGGATTTCAAGTCATTGTGCCTGGTCCTATTTCTTTGACTGCTGGTCCTCGTATCATTATGACTCTTAAGTGCTTGGACATTTGCTGATGGTTCAAATTAAGTTAACTGCCCGTGCCCGCAGACAAAATAAGAGGAAAAGGCACCCTGATTCGCAGATTTGTCTCTTTCTTGTCTGAATTCGCCCTGATGCGTCATGTTTTTTATCTCTGTCTTGGCAACGAGCTTTCGAGGACAGCTCAATTGCTTCCAATCCATGGGATTTAGTTTTTTTTTGTGTTGCCTTGGTCACACCTGCGAATTGGGCCACACCTGGCATTTTCAATTCTTTTGAGGACTGGATCATGATCCCCACGTATCATTTTTTACCTGATCAGAGCATCAATTCTGAGATATGTAAGTTCGTACAGTCTCAGAAGACACAAGACACAGAAGACATTCTCCAGATCATTTATTCGGAGTAAAAGTAATGTTGTCTTCTGGAAGAACCGGGATTTTGGCCAAAGGTTAATCTTGAGGAGGTTCCTTCACCTACAATTTCACAGGGGTTTTCAGACACTGTGATGTCTGTACCCGAGCTGTCCCAACTAGTGAAAAATTGGTAGTTGTTGTCATTGAGGATGTGATTTTCTTCATCAGACGTCAATAAATTTTAAATTGAAAAAAAAAATATTATTTTTTCGGTTAAAACAGAAGAGATGGTCACCATATTCTTCTCCCATAATGCAAACTGTGCGTCCAATCTTGTACTTTTTTCTGCCATGTGTTGTGATATGAAATGATCGTTCCATTTTCGTCACCTTTGCTTATCTTTTTTGTGGCGCGTTTTTCTAACTCACAATGACACACAAGTAAGTTATATTCATTTTCCCTATCTCTAACATCCAACACACAAGACACAAGCACGTGCGACGAAGACCAATGGTAGCTAACGTGATGGCGCCGATGGACGACGACAACGATGATACCGAAAAGAAGGATATCCGAAATTCTGCTTTAGAATTAATGTCACCACGGAGAGACAATGAAATGAATTTACAGTCTTTTTACGGAACTAAAATCCTTTTTTTTGTTTGAAGAAAGAAGTGTGTGAGAAATGATGTCCAGGTAAAATTAAAGCCCATTACTCACTCTTGCAGGATATACCTATAGCAAGAGGAGCTTCCTTGTGGTTATACCTACTGTTGGCTGGCATATACAGTTCGTGTCATAGTGAGTAGTTTCTCTGTTAAACGATAACCGAATGATAATAAAAAATATTCTTCTTGTTTGTTCCTTATTCTTGTTTCCTTTTGCAATCCTTCCTAAAAGTACCTATTAACATTAATTTCGAATTTCAAAAGAAACATTCCTCCTTGTTTTCACCTACTCTTACTATATTTCATTAAGTTTATACACTAGTCAACAATATTAAAGGAACACATTTTTTTTCAATTTTTGTTAGCGTTTTTTGAAGAGCTGTATCTTTGTGACGAGTGGTCGTATTGAGTTGAAATAAAAAGCATTTTACAGCTTTATGTTTTTTGTTTCGAGATTTGTTTGCAAACAAATTTTTTTGAAGTACCGTTATTGCGTTATTGCAAAAAATGAGACGAAACAACAAAATTATTTTGTTTTCATTTTTTTTGAAGGTCCTCATTTCTATGGATAAATTTTTTTGAGTCAATTAAATGTCATGATCAGATACCTTGTTTATTCAGCTTCAATTCAGTTTTTTTGTTGTTTTCGTACGATTTTTTTTGGATTATGGTTTTGACTTTGAATGAAAAAAGATACTTTTAGCCTTGATTACCAATATCTCAGCAAATAATGACGTTGTAAAAAATTCAAAGACAGTTTTGGAAATTTGAAAAAGCGTTTTACAAGATTTTTTTAAGATTTTGTAGAAATTATTTTTTTTTACCGTTCACCGTTAGTTTAAAAAAAGTACTAAAAACCGACGTTTTGTGGTCTTTTTGTAAATCTTTTTTTTTTGTTGCAAATATTGCTTGCATGGCTTGCGTTTGTATGCAAATTTATACACTTTTAAATCATCAATATTCTTGTAAATTTTCAAATTGATTCATCGAACCGTTTTTCCTCACCAATACTTCAAAGTCTTACAAACCAGGTAAAGGAAAAAATTATTGTGGTGTTCCTAAACAATGCGAAGTTGTCATCAAAATGACAAGAAAACCGCAATTCCAGTGGATTTTTTTCACAGTTTTGCATTAGTTAGATACTTTTTTGAATTGAAATGAAATAAAAAGTACATTAAACAAAAAAATAAAAAAAATTAATTTAAAAAAAAATTTCAAACAAAAAAACTTGATTTTTTTAATTTTTTTTTTTTTGAAAAATGTAATTTTTTTTCATTTCCATTCAAAAAAGTATCTAACTAATGCAAAACTGTGAAAAAAATCCACTGGAATTGCGGTTTTCTTGTCATTTTGATGACAACTTCGCATTGTTTAGGAACACCACAATTTGTTCCTTTACCTGGTTTGTAAGACTTTGAAGTTTTGGTGAGGAAAAACGGTTCGATATATCAATTTGAAAATTTACAAGAATATTGATGATTTAAAAGTCTATAAATTTGCCTACCAACGCAAGCCATGCAATCAATATTTGCAACGAAAAAAAAAAGATTTACGAAAAGACCACAAAAAGTCGGTTTTTAGTACTTTTTTTAAACTAACGGTGAACGGTAAAAAAAAAAATAATTTCTACAAAATCTTAAAAAAATCTTGTAAAACGCTTTTTCAAATTTCCAAAACTGTCTTTGAATTTTTTTATAACGTCATTATTTGCTGAGATATTGGTAATCAAGGCTAAAAGTATCTTTTTTCATTCAAAGTCAGATAAACCATGTCAAAAAAAATCGTACGAAAACAACAAAAAAACTGAATTGAAGCTGAATAAACAAGGTATCTGATCATGACATTTAATTGACTCAAAAAAATTTATCCATAGAAATGAGGACCTTCAAAAAAAATGAAAACAAAATAATTTTGTTGTTTCGTCTCATTTTTTGCAATAACGCAATAACGGTACTTCAAAAAAATTTGTTTGCAAACAAATCTCGAAACAAAAAACATAAAGCTGTAAAATGCTTTTTATTTCAACTCAATACGACCACTCGTCACAAAGATACAGCTCTTCAAAAAACGCTAACAAAAATTGAAAAAAAATGTGTTCCTTTAATTTTGTTGACTAGTGTATTTTATGTAAGTACCTTCCTCCATATGTGTTTAATGTATGTAAGTATATGAGCTGCAACTTATGGTCCTTATAATAATTATTATTTAAAACTCAATTTAAAAGAGAAAGTTTTCAATGTTTTTTTCGTTCTTTGGAGTTTGTATCTACCTTTCTACTTACATTTTTGACATTTTCGTCTGATAAAAAGAATAGATTATTTTATTATTGTTTTATGTGGGAAAAAGAATTTTGACATCCCTCTGTGTGTGAAATGATTGCTTCTATTAATATACATTTTTCAAACTGTAAGTACCTACATCAAAGATAAAGCAAACAGAAGGAACCAACATGAACTTTTTAATAAGCTTTTAAATATTTTCCATGATGGTCGCACACTAACTTTGCAATCCATTACTCTTATTTACTTCCTTTTTGATATTCTTAAAAATAAAAGTCGTGCTTAGCTTGTGATGATGCCATGTGACGAAACAATGTACTGAATGGCGTCGACATGGCGACGTTCAGTGATGCACCGAATTCTACACGTCAATTTAACTGTGCTTATTTTAACTCCAAGTGGTAACCATCGGATACTGGTCCCGTTCATCTGTACTTGGCTTGCTAAACTTATAAGCGTGAGTGTTGAAATGAAGACAAAAATAGCAACATTATAATCTTCTGTTGGAAATGACTGCCTGTCATTCAGAAGGATGGTGGATGAATTCAGCATAAGGAATCAACGGGGCCCCCAAGTCTTGAAGATAGAAACCGAGAAGAGTGTTCCCACTGAGGCACTTCTTCTTTAATTAAGGCAGTGGTGGCGGAAGATTTCCCCAGATGGAATTGACAGTGGCGTCTACGGTTGCCGTCAGGCTGAACTACCTAGTGAACAGCTTATACGGGCTATTACGAAATATTCAGAGCTCAGGCCTATAAGAACCAGTTATTCCGGCTGTCCGCCCTTGGAGTTAAATTGTGAGGGTCTGGTCTTTCAGGTTGCTGTGCGTGCCGTCGGGGTGAATTCCCGGCCACGTAAAGCCAATTAAAAGTAAGTCTTGGATACGGACGGCTTTCCTGTTGACGAACCTAGCAAACGACATAAGGACAAAGAGCTTCGGATCTGCACGTGCAATGTTCGGTCTCACTTAAGACAACGTGCAGCCAAATATTTAGAGGAGGCCTTAAACTACTACTAAAAGCAGACATCACCTCACCACCACTCCAGAAGTGCGATGGGATGGGCTGGGCAAAAGAAAACTGAAAGACTGCGACATCTACTACGGTGACTGTTACCGACCGCAAGGGCAGCGTCTTTTTGTATGTCGTTAAAGGCAAAATTAGGCCAGAAGTCTCGAGTTTCAATTATGTGAACGAGTGCCTCCCGACAATTTGTATCAAGGCTTAATTCACAAACATAAGCCTCATATGCGCGCATGCTCCCACAGAGGAGGAAGATGATGACGCCAAAGACGAGTTCTACGAGCTCCTGGACAAGGCATATGACATATGAGGAATGCTCTAGCTATGACATTAAAATTGTCTTGGGTGATTTAATGCGAAGCTAGGAAAAGAAGACGTCTTTGGTGACACAATCGGAAGATATAGTCTGCACGACACCAATCCCAATAACGGACTCAGGCTAATCGCTTTTGCTACGGAGTGAAACGTTGTGATAGCTAATATGCACTGCCCGCATCTCGATATACAAAACGGGAAATGGATTCTAGGTCAATCAACCACCAAACAGATTGACCTTATTGCGATTGACGCAAGCACTCCTCCAGTATCAAGGATGTCCGAACGTTCCAAGAAGCTAACGTTGATTTGAACCACTACTTTGTTGTAGCCAAGGCAATGCTACGGATATCTGGACCAAAGGCAAAACAGGGAAATACTGTGAGAAAGTTCGATGCCGGATGGCTACATTCGAAAGAAATCGCCAGGTCCTTTTCCGATCGAGTCTCTCACTCTCTCTATAATAGTCCTTTGCCGCCAACTTCAAGTATCGAGAACCAGTGGACAAATTGCTAGGAAGCCATCAGATATGCCGCCTCTGACGTGCTGGGCCTCACACGACTACCACAGCGAAGCCCCTGGTTCGATTAAGAATGACGGCATTTAAATGCAGCCAAAACACACACATATAAAGTGGCGTTGCATAGAAGAACCAGCGCTGCTTGCGAGCTCTACGAGTAGAAGAAAAGAGCGGAACACAAGTTTCTTAAAAGAAAAAAGAAAGCCTGCAGATGATCAGTGGAACATCGTGGTATGGCAAAATCATTTCGACAATTTTTTTAACGGTGATGAAGAACCGAATTCAACTACCATGCAGATTGGACTATACAACTTGACGACGAATGTAGGCTGACAATTCCGTCCACCCGATCTCGACGAAGCAAAGATAGCTATATCTAAACTTAAGCCCACTATAAAGCTGCTGGAGCTGATGGCCTTATGGCTGAGCTATTCAAAGCGGCTCGCGATGAATGTGGTAGGAGTATGCACCAGCTCATCTGCAAAATATGGTCGGAAGAAAACATGTCCGATAAATGGAACATGAGCTCGGTCCTTACTAAAAGTGACGCTCTGAACTGCACCAACTACAGAGGCATTAGACTTATTAATATTGCGTACAAGATCTTCTCTGCCGTACTCTGTAAACACCTGAAGCCATTCGTAAACATCCTGATAAGTCCATAGCAGTGTAGCTTTAGGCGAGGCAGTCCACCCTCAACCAAATATTGGCACTACGGGAGATTTTGGAAAAAACCCCAGGAGTTTCAAGTCGATACTCACCACCCTTTCATCGATTTCGATGCTGCTATGACAGCATCTATAGACGTGAGCTTAAAAGAGCAATGTCTAGTTTTGGCATCCCTCCAAAATTCGTTCGTTTGTGCAGGATGACGATGTAGAATGCACGCTGTTCCATCAAGTTCGGCAAAGACCTCACCGATACATTTGATGTAAAAAAACGTTTTAGGTAAGGCGTAGTGCTGTCATGTGAATTCTTCAATATCGTTCTTGAAAGAATAGTGCAAATCTCTCACGTAAACACTAGAGGCACAATCTTTCAAAAGTCCGTCCAATTACTCGCTTACGCTGGCAACATTGACATAATCGGACGGACAAAGGGAGATGTTAGTGGTGCTTTCGTGATTGTTGAGAAGGTAACCAAGAAAATGGGGTTAATGATGAATGGAAGCAAAGCGAAATAAATGCTGTCAACAAAAAAGGACACCCTACATCGACGTCTCGGACAGAACGTCACTAAAGGCAACTATAATTTTCAGGTGGTGAGAGACTTTGTCTACCCAGGCTCCGCTATCTGCTCAGCGAATGATACCAGTGCTGAGATTAAACGAAGGATTACTCTTGCCAATCGTTTTTCTTTGGGCTAAGAAGGCAATTGAGAAGCAAAGCCCTCTCTCAAGCAACTAAACTGTCCCTGTATAAGACGCTTATCATCCCGGTCCTGATGTACGGTGCAGAGGCATGGACACTGTTAACGGTGGATGAAAACGCGTTACGATGTTTTGAGAGTAAAATTCTCCAGGTGATTTTTGGTCCCGTCTGCATAGATGGGGAATGGAGAAGAAGATACAACAACGAACTGTACGGGCTGTACAGCGACACTGACCAAAATCCCCAAAAGTGAAAAGCCAGCGACTGAGATGGCTGGGTCACCTAGAGTGAATGAACACCAATACTCCGGCCCGGAAAGCCTTTGTAACCAACCCTTTGGAACAGCGCAGTAGAAGTGGACAGCGTAAAAGGTGGCGCACGCAAGTGGAAGAGGACCTCAACCAACACAGCCAGCTTGAAATAGAGCCAGCTCGAAGAAGCTTGTTGTTTGAGGCTCTGGTCCACCGAGGACTGTAGAGCCACTTTAAGAAGGTAAGTAAGATAGCCAGGTGGAACTAAAGCCATTTCCTCAATCACCATAAAGTCCAAACTGGTCAAATGTTGTCAAAATGAGTTAAAAGTACTCAACGCAACGAACACAGTAACCTTAAGATTGGTCTCAGGACAAATAGCGAAATGTCAGATGAACTGTCCAAAATCCAAGCCAAATCGAAGCCTTGGCACGCATGCAACTGGAGCAAGAAAAAAAGTAGAATACACCAGAGTTTCTTAGAAGCTGCAAATGTCAGATGGCCATCCAGCGAAACTTGTCGGGTTTCAACGAATCTTTGGCCAAATATTTCGAAGAAAAAAGCTGAATACTTACTAAAAGTAAGCAGGCCTCAATAGGGAGGGGGTTAAGGGAAATAAGTTGAAGGTTTAGGTGTGGGTGCCTCCCTGAATCATCCTGAGTTCTGAGTTTTAGGATGGTCTTTAGTGGCAACACAGAGGTGTCACCCAGTTTGTCGAAAAATTATTCTTATAGTTGATATCATAACGGGCCACAACTCAATGGGAACCCACATGAGCACAACGGGCATCAGCTCATCGGACTTTTGTAGAAAGTGTCAAGTTGAAGAGGCGGACGAGGGCTTACTTCACTTCCTGTAAGAATGCCCCAGCCTATCTAGAACCAAAATAGCAGCCCTAGGAGAATATTTTTGCAACAAAGTGGGTGACATCTCTGTGTTGCCACTAAAGAACATCCTAATTCTCGTTCAGAACTCAGGATGGTTCAGGGAGGCCCCCCACACCTAAACTATCCACTTAATTCCCTCAACCCCCTCCCTACCCCTCCTCACACCTTCCTACCTACCTACACTCGGGGAGCGCAATGGATCCACCGAGATCAGAGTACCGAGTGAGTACATGCAGCTTACCGTATAATCACTCCTTCTTGCCTAACCTTAGAGGAAGTGTACCAATTATGGAATACGCTCCTAATATGGAATAGTGCTATATTTTGAAAACTACGTAATATTTCTACCTGTTTATTTCAGGTAAAGCTTTCTTTTCATGCACATATTCGTTGTTATTATCCTTGTGGAAGGTGAACTTTGTAGACATGAGCAGTTATTAAAAGTAGTGTTTTGGTAAAGTGCGTAACAAATTATTAAGAGCTTATTTTTCTTATATTTTTGTATCGGTTCAAGCTTAAACATATTTTTTGTCCCGTGTTATTAGGAAAAAGCTCAACCTTTGGGATAACTTAAATTATTTAGGTGAGCTCAGTTAAATAATAAGAAAATTTTAACATAGTTAAGTCAGTCTTCATGTTCCTAATATGGAATACCAGTATGTTCCTAATATGGAATACTATTTCATATTGAATATTGAATAGTATTCCTAATATGGAATAGTATTCCATATTGGGAACCACCTAAAATATTTGTTTAAATTTGTACATAGGTTGTCTTGTAATAAGTCAGATGACACCAAAAGAAAAAAAGCGTAACGTCCGGGACAAGGCGGATATGGTGAAAGCCATAGCAGCCGTCAAGTCAAAAGAAACGGGCTTCAAGAAAGCTGCAAAAAATTTTCATGTTACCCATACAAACTGTTTCAAATTTTTCAATACCTTTTGACCTCTTGCATTCTTTATTGCTCTGACACAGAATCTCATTGATAATTTTATATGTGTTTTCTGCACATAAATTCAATTACCACATAATATTATGGGGATATCCTTAGTGGTCCATATTAGGGTCACTTTTTGGAATTTGCTCATTTTGTGTTTCTTCACCTTTTAATTTATAATTTTTTTTTTTGATAATTTGTTAAAGTTCTACTTTTGTTTAAAAGCAATTTTATAGTATTTTTATCAAGATCTTTTTAAAAGACCGAAAAAAAATTAATTTTTTTGTGTTTAAAATTGAGTTTATATTTTGGTATTCCATAATCGGTACACTTCCTCTACCTATCCTAAGAACCTAAGATGCTTAAAAGAGAGAGCAAACCTTAGGTGGAACAATATAACCAGTTGGACACTGTTCTATAGGTAGGGATGCAACGAGGCTCGGAGTGTTTTCTAACGACACCTTTGCAGAAGCTATATGGCCGAGTAAGAGGTAGATTCGATTCTTTATCCTCTATGGACTTGCCCTGATCTATCTCATAGACGAAAACTCCATCTTGTGATTTAGTAAATATTGACATACGAGTAGGTTAGTTAGGTAGTCTCTTACACTTGATAGGAAGCTCCAAATAATTCACCGACTAGGGAAAAGGAAAATACTGGATTTATGTGGTATCACAATAGACCAAGCTTTGAACTAAAAGTGTCAGTTTTATGACTGACAATCACTTCCACCTCACTGAACCTAACCTTACCTCTGTTTGGTGATGAAGTTTATTTTATCTTAAAAGAAGATGGCTTCAAAAACCATATCGAAAAGTAGCTGGAGGACAATGCATTACAAAACCATGCGGTAACGCATATAATGGCTGCGGTAACAGCGAATATATATTTGTATTAAGAGATTTTCTGACGAATTCTTAAGAATTGTTCGTTTGTGGTTTTAATAAATTCATAAGAATTCCCACACAATTTTTATTTAAAAACACGTTATTAATTTGTTGATGTCCGCTTTCAGTTCTGAGTATAACCCTTGAACAAAATCAAATTCATTGGAAAGACAAATCTGTTCTAAGGAACTTGTATGGACTTTGACGAACACACTAGTTTTGTTGGTTCTGACGTGTATAGCATCGGAACAGTAATTATACCAGATAATACACACCCACATTGCCAACACGACCATGATCAACCGTCAAAGAAAAATTAAATCCATTCAGGCAACGTTTCGTCATTGCCATCAATCTGCTCCCACTCCCATAAATGAAGTCGTACTTATTCCAAAAAAAAAAAAACTGTTCCAACAAATGTTGAATGTTCATCTTCCACGAACATCAATACATCAATGTTTTTCATTAAATGGGAAATGTTTTTAAATAAAAAAAATATATAGTCTGCCTACATGTCGAAACTTATCAACTATATGTACATTACTTTAACATCATCCATTATAGTTCTGTAGAGCCAAAATTATTATGCCAGAAAAAACTACTTCCCAACTCCCAAAAGGAGTATGAAAACGCAATTTGCAGCCCATACCTATCCCCTATACCAGCCTCCCCCACCATCCACGCCCCATTCAAACTTGAAAATATAGCACAAACCAGTTATAGTTCCTAGAGAAAGAAAACTCTCCTCCTCCCGTGGGGGGCTATTGACAATTTCTTGATGTCGAAAACATGGACATTAAAACTGTCTCCCTTCACTGCAAATGCCAATTTATAACCCCGAAAAGGACATTTTCCATTCGTTACCCGTTTTTCGATTTCAAAATTACTCTGTGAGTTTAAAATTTGAGCTGCTTTTTCCAGTGTAGGATAAAAAGTATTAACCTAAATGCTTTGCTTACATTTTTGAACAACCGAATCGTTCTTATATAAGTATTTCTTTCTATATATTTTTTTTCTCGTCTGTTTGTGTCATTTCAGTACTCACTTTTGCAGACAGTCGTGGAAGCATGCCAAAAGAAGAAACACTGCAAATTCAACGGATCACCCCAGTTTTATGGGCTGGGAGCCAGCGGTGTTGGAGACACAAGTGGCAGCAGTAGCTACCACAGCAGCACATCGACATCGACGTCCGGCATCAGTATGGATCCTTGCCCGAAGCGAAGGAAAATTGTTGAGATTGCATATAAGTGCAGGCCATGTAAGTACCAATATTTTTTTCTGCAGTGTTTCAGTATAAAGTTTCCAGAACCACGTTGTCCTTGTGTGGAATATAAAGGCGCTCAGGTAATAGGGCGTCTTAAAACGATTAAGTTTCAATTCAACAGTTAGAATTAAATTACTAAAAAATTATATATGTAAAAACAATATGAAAACATCAGTTATAATCGACAAAAACGCTAAGTTTGCTAATCGAGCTACAGAAGCTCAGTCAAGGAAGCTCATTCAAGGCATAATTACAAAAAAGCAAGTGTCTGTCCTATTTGTAATGAATTTTGTTGGATGCATTTTTATAGTTTTGAAAAAAAAAGTAAAATTTCAAAGTTTCAGCAATTATTTAACATAAAAGGGGCATCTGAATCTCAATTATACTGGTTTGCTTCCGCCAGGGGCTAGAGCATCATCTGATACATGATTGCATGCTTTATCCGTTTAAGTAGGTATCTGATCAACCTTCTCTCCTGAAAGAAAAGATTTAGCTTGGGCTAAAAATCTTATCTTTTCTTGACAAATTTTGCATTTTATAAGAGATGCTTTTTTTTCTCCTGACAAAAATATTTAAGTTTTCAGGTGGCAGAAGCTAAAAGTTATAGCTTTTTTATCAAAAAGCCATAGAAGAACTATTTTTGGAAGGCGGTAATGATTAGAAAGTTCAATTATTCTTAAGGGTAATTTTTTTAAGTGCAGAGTTAACTGAGTTAAATCAAGTAATTGAGTTAACTCAGAAGCAGTTTTTCAGTTGAAGATTAATTTTATATCTTTCA
The DNA here is from genome assembly GCA_963921185.1 of Dasysyrphus tricinctus. Lineage (NCBI taxonomy): Eukaryota > Metazoa > Arthropoda > Insecta > Diptera > Syrphidae > Dasysyrphus > Dasysyrphus tricinctus. The sequence goes on along the minus strand of OY992530.1, from coordinate 224,224,544 downwards.
GTTGTCAAAAATTTATTAAGATCGTTGTGCGGGTATGGATATCACCTTTCACTATCGAATTCGAGATGGCACTAAAATGAAAATTGCTCTCATATTAGTTTTAGAGTTAATCCTCCAAATTAAATTAGTTAAGTCGGAGAAAACTCAGGATATACATTGACTGAAAAAAGTTCTGGAGTCAACTTAGGTTTAATCCTGAAAATAGAATGACCTCGCACTGAGAAACTAGCCCTTCTGTAGGTACATGCATTGGTCCTGAAAGTGCTGATTTCTATTTTTGTTTTAGTTTTTGGGAAATAGAAAATTTTGCTTTTTTAATTTATAAAAATGCTTAGGTATTACTTTTGAAAATTACATTTTCTATAACCATCGATTACTTGTAAAGAACAAATTGAAGTATAGCATTCGCAAAATAAATTAACCAAATAGCAAATAGGTTTAACCTAAACGCAAATAATTTTCACCCAAGCGCAAATAGATTTAACCCAAACGCAAATAGAATTAACCCAATCGCAATTCGATTTAAACAAAACGCAAATATAGTTAAACTATACGCAAATAATATTAAACTATTAACAAATCATTTTAACCAAAACGCAAATTGAATTAACCCGGGCTCAACTTGTTGTTCTAGCTGTGTGGTGAAGAAATGGAAGGCTTATAATTTTTTGACAAACCCTCAATTGTAAATCCAACTAGTTCTGCGCATTTTCCGTAGAACTTACCGACAAAATAAAAGGCCAATCCCTTAATAATGGCTTTTTAACAATTATGGGTAATACCAAAATCCATTAGACCCAAAAAGTACAGCTGGAACTATTAATCACGCTAAGGTTAATTCAATTTGCGTTTTGGCTAAAATGATTTGCTAATAGTTTAATATTATTTGCGTATAGTTTAACTATATTATGCGTTTTGTTAAAATCGAATTGCAATTGGGTTAATTCTATTTGCGTTTGGGTTAAACCTATTTGCTATTTGGTTAATAGCAAATAGCGAATGCTATATATTTGCACATAATTCAGTCGTAGAACAAGAACATCTTCCACTGAGTCAAATAGTGTCCTTAAGTCAATACCTATACAAAAATACTGGCATTGGCCCTTTTAGAATGAGTGTTATGTTAGCAAGTCAACTTTGGCAAATCGAAAAATGGGTAGGTGGATAATTTGCCGTTAATAAGTTGTGACAGTTTCGAATTTGTCGTTCTATGTTTCTTATGTTTTTTTGAAAATAGGTCAAAACCTCTAAAATTTAATATTTTAGTGCTTAATAATTTGTCATTAATTAGCCGTTATTTAGTTGTGAAAAAAAAAACAATTTTCTCGTGTGATGTTTTCTTTATGTTTTTTTTTTTTTTTACATTATCAGATCTTTGCCGAAGGGAGCTTAGTACAAGCAACATCTTGCGACCAAAGAATTGCCAAGCACAAATTAAGTGCTTATCAGGCTCATCACTTAGTGTAGTGTTAGTAGTAAGTAAGCAACAAACTACTTAAAGACATACACTTTACAAAATAAAATAAAATTAAAAACAATAATTATAAAACAACAAATAAAATGACATTGAAAAAATTAACAATTACAAACATTTAAGAGCGTGGTACACTGGTCTTCAATGAAGCTTTGAGTCTATTCTTACTTATATTAAAATCAAAAAAGTTAGAGTTCAAATTCAGAATGTTGCACATGGGGGTAAAAGGCTCATGCAGACCATAATTGGTACGGTGTTGAGATATATGCATTAGTTCTAGACTACGAGTGTTGTGACCTCCACCACGGTAATTAAGGCTAGTGCAAGATAATAAATCAGGTGCATCAATAACGCCCGTTAAAAGTTGATGAATAAATCATCATCAAGTCCTGTAACCCCGGTTGGGGCATAGGGCGCCAACAAATCGTTTCCATCCTTCACGGTCTGCAGATAGATATTTTAACTGTAGCCACGTCTTTCTCTGGGAGCCTGCTTCTGCTAGAACTGTTGATTTCCATGTTGTTCTTGGTCTTCCAACCCGCCGTGCACCCTGAGGATTCCATTCAAATGACTGCTTTGCAGTTTTATCGTTTGGTTTCCTCAGTGTGTGACCAATCCATTGCTATTTACGCTTTCTTATGTCAACGTCCAGCCGCTCTTGACTTGTCCTGCGCCACAATTCCTCGTTTGATATAATTTGTGGCCAGCGAATTTTTAGAATATGGCGTAGACAACGGTTCACAAAAGCTTGCAATTTCTTTGGGATGGTAGTCGTGACTTTCCAGGTTTCGCAAGCATATAATTTGACATGATTTCCAAATTTGGGAGAGAGAACCGAAGGCTGCGCGAGCTTTATTTATTCTACTTTGAACGTCCAGATCAGTACCACCATTTGCCCAAACAATACTTCCAATATAGTTAAATTGTTCAACCTCTTCAACTGGCGTCTCCTGTATTAATGTGAGCATTATTTGTGTCTTTCTGCTATTTATTTTAAGACCACTCGCCTCTCCTTTTACCTTCAGAGCTTGACACATCCCGTTCAGCCCGCTGATGTTATTTGCCAAGAGACATATATCTCGGCATAGTCTAAGTGGCTAAGCCTTTCAAACGGTCTCCATTGAATGCCCTGCCTCTCTGCTGTTCCAACGCTGGCCGTCAAAGCATCGTCAAGTGCCAGTAGAAAGAGAATTGGCGATAGAACATCTCCCTGTCTCACACCCTGCCGCACTTCGAAAGAGTCGGATAGCTGGCCATTGTGTAAAACAAAGCATCTTGCGTCTTATAATGGCAACAATTTTTGGGGGAATTCCTCTACCAAGAAGTGATCTCCATATACATTTACGGTTGACTCGGTCAAAGGCCTTCTCAAAATCCACAAACATGAGGTAAAGCGGTGATTGAAACTCCGCAGACTGCTCAAGAACGATACGCAGAGTGTTGATATGGTCGACACAAGACCGCCCACTCCGGAAACCAGCTTGATGCCTCTTGAGTGTAGACTCGATTCTAACATTTATCCGCTCCAGAATGATGGTTGCCATTAATCTTGGAAAAACGGACAAAACTGTTATACCTCGCCAATTGTTGCAATTCTTAAGATCACCTTTCTTTGGCAACTTAACAATTACACCATCCTTCCAGTCGCTGGGATAGATTTCGTTTTCCCACACAGCTTGTATCAACGGGTGTAGAATACTAGCCGTTCTGACAGGGTCAGCTTTCAGGAACTCGGCTGGTATACCGTCAAGTCCAGCTGCTTTGTTGTTTTTAAGAAGATTTATCGAAGATTGAATTTCCAGTACTGTAGGGGGTTCGATGTCAATACCCCTATATGATCTACGCATCTCGTTAAGCTGGGGCACTTCAGCACTCTGCTCGACAGAATCCTCATCCATCATTCTTATGGACATCGTAAAAAGGAGTCCATACCTGTGATGCGTATTCAAGATGAGGGCGAACAAGACTGTTGTAGAGAGCGAGTAACATAATGATCCTGAAATTCCTTAGACCAACGTTTAACAAACCCTAATATAGAGTTTGCCTTGTTGACTATTAAATTGATATGCTTCGTAAAATCAAGATTAAAAGTAAAATGAACCCCTAGGTCTTTGAAAATATCAACACGACGCAATGAGTGCTGCGATATTTCATAATCAAATGAACTAGGAACTTTTTTTTAGAAAAAAATATCTCCTGACATTTAATAGGGTTGAGATTTAAACCGTTTTTACTACACCAAATAACAAAACAGTTAATATCTTCTTGCAAAAGTAAACGATCACTCACAAATTTTCATATCATCCGCAAAAATTAGAATTTCACTATAACGTATATAGAGGGATACGTCGTTGATAGCTAAGATAAAAAGAAGTGGGCCCAAATGACTACCCTGGGGAACTCCAGATTTGGCAAAGAAAGGGTTGGAGACAGAGCTCCTAAATCTAACTTGATAGGATCTATTATGGAGATAAGAAGAAACCCAATTGATGAGTTTAGGAGGGAAGCCAAACACCTTTAACTTAAACGTGATGATGTCGTGTGAAAGTTGATCGAAAGCCTTAGAAAAATCTGTATAGATGCAGTCGAGTTCTTGACCATGTTCCAACGCAGTTGAGCACTTGTGCAAGAATGCAAGTAAATTGGTTATCGTCGATCGCTTTTGCATGAATCCATGTTGTTGATTGCAAATTATATTCTTACAGTTGAATGTCAAACTATCGCACATTACTTGCTCAAAAAGCTTAGGAATGCAAGATAGCTTGGAGATTGGCCTGTACAGATCTGTTACCCTTTTTAAAAACTGGTGTAATATATGCTTTTTTCCAAATGCTTGGAAATTTACCGGAGCTAAGTGATAGGTTAAACAAATGAAAAAGAGGGGGTGCTAATATTGATTTACATTTCTTCAAGATTATTGGTGGGATACCATCAGGTCCAGACGAGTAATCATCATGAAGTAAGGACATATAATGTAAAAATTTTTCGATTATAATTGGGATATTATTGAAGGTAGTTTGTGGGCAGTCTTTTAAGTAGAGAAAAAAGTTCTCATCAACATCGACAGGGGTATCAACGAAAGACTGGCGAAAGTTGTTAGCAAACGCATCACAAATATCCGGAGGAATATTTAAAATAATATTATTATAAGTAAAATTGACTGGATGGCCATCAGATTTCTTTTTCAAGTTTACGAAATTCCAAAAACTTTTGGGGTCAAGCTTAAGGGAACTTTCCATTTTTTTAAGATATTCAGCGTATAAATGATTGGAGAGGTCCTCAAGGGGCATACTTTTTATGAAGTTCTTCCAAGCTCTGTTTCTTTTATTACGAAGAATTTTGAGTTCTTTCGTATACCATGGATAGCAGAAGCTAGAGTATTTGGGTATTTTGTGTGGAACTATGTCATTAATACAGTTGGTCAATACTTGATAAAAGTATGAAACTGCAACGTCAATGTCGCCTGAAACTGGTATATTTTCAATACCAGATAACTGAAAGTTTGCTTTCCGAAAGTCAAAAGAATATGAACAGTCTTGTGAATTACTATTATTAAGTAAATGCCCGTCGATATCAAGAAAAATGTCTAGAGGAGGATGGTATTTATCTGTGTTTGATATTGCAGTAGTAGACTCTACCACTACAGTACTAACAGCGTCAAATGAGAAAACTTAATCGAGTATTCGATTTAAAGAGTTTTTAATAAAGCTTATTTGCTGTAAGTCCGTAGATATAATATGGTCTAACAGTTGAAGCTACTGTTGAGATGAAGTCAACGATGCTTCAAAGTAAGACTCGTCTTCTGAAGGAATCCAGTCAATGTATGGAAGGTTAAAGTCGCCTAAGAGGGTAATAATACTATCAAATCCAGCAACGTCAATAATATAGTCGAGAGCAAGGGAAAGCTCAACATATACTGAAACTGAACTTTTGGGGGGAATGTAGACATTTAGAATGAATAAATCTTTTGAATGCATGGATATTTTGATGCAGACAAGTTCTATTGAAATATTAAAAGGGAATATGATAGGAGTTGTGTTGAAATGATTTCTAATCGCAATTAAGACACCACCTCCTACTAAATTTGTATTATCCACATGACGGTCTTTTCTGTAAACTATGAATTCTTGATCAAATAGTTCTGTGTCTAAGATCGTGTCATTAAGCCATGTTTCAGTGAAAGCAAATAAATCATAAGGAAAAGTTAGGGAGTTTTGAAAGATTGGCAGTTTTACAGCCCTCTTACGTTTTCTTATCTTGGTAGTAGAGGGAGAACCTACTAAGTTTTTTGCATTTAAATTATTATTGTTGTTTGCAATTTTGGGTTGCTTGTTTTCTTGTTGCTTGTTTTCTGTGGGTGTCGAGTTAGCAAAGCAACTTTGACAAATCGACAAATGGATTGGTGGATAATTTGCCGTGAATAGTGCAGGCTTATTAACATATTTTTACTCGAAAAAAAAGAAAAATTGTTAACAGGATTTTAGATTTTAACGATTGAAAATGGTGAAGGGGGGTTATAAGAAATGTAAAAAAAATCAAATTCCCAGAAGCGTTGTTGGAGGGGGGTGAAAAATAGGGGGAAATTGTATTAATGCATTTCCCGACTAAAGTTGACCCCAAAATGAAAAGTGTTCCATAGAAATGTTGAAGATCACGCAAAAATCTACAATTTTTATACGTATCAGTTTTTAATATAACCCTAAAATTTCCGAGATATTTGCGAAAAACCGTATTTTTTTTTGTTTTTCTTTTTTTTTATTTTTCAATTTCCCAAAAATTGTTTAATTTAAATGAAACCATTCTCTTTTCCATACAAAGGAGAATTGGACAAACCAAACTCCAAGACCAATAATGACGTCTATATCTTTGTGTAGAATACATACGTTACTCATTGTACCTTCACATTGTTTTCAAAAGAACTGTTCTGGTTTGTTGAGAAATTAGAAATAATTGTTATTCTACCCCGTTTCACCCTTCCTAAAATTTGTATTCCCGGTCCAAATTCAGGTTTCTTTTTAGAAAATGCTTTAGACGTTAGAACAAAGCTTTTCACCAAAATTCAGCTTTTTCGGAAATTTTTCGAAGTGAAAGTCTAATTTTCCTGGGTTAAAACACCTGCGTGAGTGGGAAAGTGATGTAACGCATTTTTTTGGCATTTTTGATATTTTTGTCTCGTATTTTTACATTTATGCATCAAAAATCATCAAAGCTAAAATTTAAATCTTTAAAATATCAAAGTTTTCCAAAATAGTATTAAAAGTGGTTTAGACCACTTTTGCACTCAAAGCCTCAAAAGTAAGTACGAAAAACTGTAATTCCCTAATTAAATTCCAATGTCAGTTTCTCTTTTGTCAAAACTTAAAAAAAAATACTGAAAAAAAAAATGCTGCTACAATTATAGATGCGGCCCTGGTAATTTCTTTTTCATCTCCGAAAAACCGTGTCGGGAAGCTTTTCTCGAAATTCCTGTTTTTTTTTAAGATTTCCTGGTTTGTGGTATAGCCACATTTTTGTTTTGGCATAAAATAGGAAGTGTGCTTAATTTGGCTGTGAGAGTTTCGCCACAGTAAACAATGGGAAAAGTATCTTGCATAAAGTGTAGTATTAATGCATTCCTCTCTAAAGTGCGGTTTAAATCCCAGGTGGTTTGCCAAATAAAAGTTATTTTAAAATGCATTTTCAGCGTAAAGTAAGTTATAGTTATGTGTATTTAATTTTAGAAGGCTTAATTTTTAAAATATTTCTTAAGAGATAGGTATTTTTCACCAGTATCTCACCATCTAGATCCAACCATCTCCCTTACACCCCTCAGCCAGTTTGTCGTGATGAAATAACTCCCAGCTATTACATATTAATTTGCATGAGTGAGTGAATTTTAACGCGGGTGATGGGCGAGAGATATTTCAAATTGTTTCGTGAATCGTATTATATCTATAAATGGAATTTTTGATGTTCAAAGACAAACTAATAACGGTGCGTGGTGTGCTATTTACGGATATAATCCTATTAGTTCTTCCTCATAAAACATGGTTTATTTAACATATTGGGAGGTAATTGAATTTCAATGAAACTAGGTATATAAAAGTTAAATTTTACTGATTGATCTCAAAGTAAATGGATCAGTATGGATATAAGATTTTATGAAAATTCTCTTAGCTGAACAGTGATGAATGCTATGGTTATGGTGCTTAATATTAAAACTTTGACTTCGTAAAAAATTTTATTAATAATGCTTGCAGTCACCCCGACAAAGCACTCTGGCTTATAGCCAAACCACAATCAAGCGTTCGGTCCCTCCGACTTTGACATATTGAATAGAAACAATGGACTGTTATGATTGGGCAATCTTAAATGTTACCTCAAGCGTCGCACAGTGGTCTCAAAAGCAAATCTAGCGAGCCAAAAATCCAAAAAATATGCATTTTATATCAGGACAGGTAGTACATAGGTTGATTGTAAACATGTCAAGGTCAATGAATAGACTCAAATTAACTGACAGAAGACTTTAGTTTTTAAGCAATAATACCGTTAATTGCAGACACATCATTCAGTCATTGTTTGTTCAACATTTATAATGGTAGGATTTTGTTTACCTCCTCTTTGTTTGAAAAGTTATGAACTTTTTTGCTATTGTTCCCAAATGGACTAAATTTAAAAAGGTTATTAGTTTTATATATTTATGATTTACGATGTTTTAGCTAAGCAAACCATGGCTTTTTGTTTATGTAAAAAATTGATACAAAATTCATTCTGTAGGCTGCAACTTTTTCTGTACAAGTTCCAGGATTAATATAAATAACATATTTTTACTTTTCATTCGCCCGTTTTTGCCCGTTTGGAAAAAGTAAGACATAAGATCTTACAGGTTATTTGACGACAGTGATCCAAATTGTTGGGCTAAAAAGTGAAAATTATCAATGGCAAACATCTCAGAGGTCAACATAATATTTGATAGATATGGTTTTACCTATGTATGTTCAAACCATAATATAATAATAAATAAATTGGGTGGCGCAACAGCTCGTGGAGAACCAGGGCCTACTGACTTACAACTCTCAACCATTCCTGTGTGCGTGTTGTTGGCAAGAATGGATGGGACCTACAGTTTTTTGCCGAGTCCGAACGGCTAAATGAGAAGCACTTTTTCATGACAAATATACTCTTGGAGGATTTGTCAGTTCCTCGCAAGAAGCAGTACCTCGGATAAAACATTTCTGTTTTTAGGTGGAACGGCTGGGAATCGAACCCACACCTTCGGCATGACAGTCCTTCGCACTAACCATCATGCCACGAGTTACCATAATATATTATAGTCCAAAAACTGGCATTAAGACATCATTTCATCGTTATTTCTGTGTCTTTGTTGTCTTTGAAAAATAATTAACTGTCCACATAACCATGAAATGACTATTCTCCTTATCTGACACTTCCTAGGCTTTTTAGGTGTTTAAATAACATAAGGACATATACACCACTCGTTTACAAAGATTTGGATTTTTGACCCGCTAGATTTGCTTTTGAGCCCACTGTGCGTCGTGTTTGCCTCAAATCGTAAATATCGTAAGTCTGATAGTCCGGGAGCCGACCGTAAGATTACCTATCTCATCGCGGCCACGCGAAAATTGAATACAATCCAAACATTTACGAAACTACTGGTCGGACCAGCTTTATCTGGTCGCAATGGTTAGAAAATGCACTTTTCAGGTTGCATTTAACGCTAAATGTATCAATAATATAAGCAACTTCTATAAATGGGGTATCAAATGAAAGGTAAGACTGTCCTCTACAGGACTCCAATGTTCGGACAGACTTTTTTTTGTTAATTTTAGTTAATTATTGTTATGTCTTTTTATTATGATCATATTAGTATGGTTCAATTATGTATGGAACAAAATATCGGCCAAATGGCCGCCGCGATGATTTTCGATGACGCTGAGGCATAATTGAGGTTCTATGCCGTTAATGTGCCGAATTATCTCATCCTTTAGCTCTTGAATTGTTGCTGGCTTTGGCTTATCGACGTACACCTTTTCTTTCAAATAACCCCAAAGAAAGAAGTCCAATGGTGTCAAATCACATGATCTTGGCGGCCAATTGACATTGCCACCACGTGAGATAACACGGCCATTGAATTTGTCGCGCAAAAGGGCCATTGCTTCGTTAGCTGTGTGGCAAGTGGCACCGTCCTGTTGAAGCCACATATCGTCCACATTCATATCTTCCAATTCGGAACATAAAAAGTTCGTTATCATCTCACGATAGCGAACACCATTCACAGTAACTGCCTGACCGGCCTCATTTTTGAAAAATTACGGCCCGATGATGCCACCAGCCCATAAAACGCACCAAACAGTCACTCTTTGTGGGTGCATTCGTTTTTCGACAATAACTCCCGGATTATCATTCGCCCAAATGCGACAATTCTTTTCATTGACGAATCCACTGAGGTGAAAATGTGCCTCATCTGACATTCTGACCATTGACAACGCTTGAAATGGTCAAGAGGCTTTAGTTCTTGAGTCAATTGCACCTTGTAAGCGTGTTAATGCAAGTCTTTATGCATAATGTTCATCAACGACGTGAGAGGTGCAATTGTTGGGCACGACGAAGAGTTGAGGTGGACGGCTCTTCAGCCACACTATCGCGAACAACAGCAATATTTTCTGCAGTACGAGCTGTACGAGCATGTACTATTGTTTTCACCATCTCCTACAGACCCGGTTTGCTCAAATTTTTGCACGATTTTTCCGATTGTACGCACATTTGATTACGATTAAATTGACCGAAAAAATCACGAAGTGCACGATATGTATTTTGATTTGAACGCCCATTTTCATAATAAGCCTGAATATGAATGAATGAATGAATATTGGGGTTGTTGCACTGTGACCTTAAGATCTATTGGGCCCCACCTAAAAACTGGATGAGATTGCTCATCTTACAGTTCTTCCTCCACCTTAATTTCTCTCAGAAATTTGAGTATTTGGAGGACTTTTAGGGAGGAAAGTTCCCGCTCTTCCACCTGGTAGTGTCCCAGGTGTTTTTTCCTTTGATTCATGATTGCGTCACATTTTCCCAATATATGGTCTGCTGTTTCTTCCTGTGCGCAGCAAAATCTGCATGTTTAACTGCTTACTAGACTAAAAACGTTTAGGTGCCTATTTAGTTTGCAGTGGACAGTGAGGAGACCAATTATTTTTCATAGGTTGTTCCTACTTAGGTTGATGCAGTCTTTAAAACGTGTTCGGTTGTAGTTACCAAGCAATAGTTTAGCCTGCCTCAGCTTTGGGAGTTCTTTCCAGTTCTTGGATCTTTTAACCTCCTCTTGTTCTCTTATTTTGTTTTTTCTCCTATGCCACAATAGGGTTCAGGCCCCATTAAGGGAGTACTTGCCCCTATCTTCGCTAAGGAATCTGCTTCTTCATTTCCCTGTACACCAACGTGACCAGGTACCCAATGAAGTGTGACACTATTGTTTTTGCCAAGGACATTAAGCCTGTTCACACATTCCTAAACTACCTTCGAGCTGATGGCGTAGGAGCTCAGCGCTTTGAGTGCGGCTTGGCTGTCTGACATAATGGCAATATTTTGGTTTCGGTAATTTCTTTCGGGATTACGATCTGCGCATTTCGCTATGGCGTGAACTTCCGCCTGAAAGATGCTAGTAGACTGTCCCATTGGAATAGAAAGTTTGGTTCTAGGCCCAAAGATTGCCGCTCCAGTCCCTTCAGTCGTTCTCGATCCATCAGTGTACCACTTGATGGCATTTGTTTTGAGATTGTAGTTTACTGTTTCACCTACCCACTCCTTTTTGCTACTTAACTCCGTTTGAAAATGTTTCTCGAAGTTGTATTTTTTAATCATGCCATCTCTTGGAATGTCAATAAGGTCTGTTACCGCTGACTTTGGAATGCAGTCTTTAACCCTGGCATTTGCCAGTACCGGTTCCCTCTTTGGCAAACCTCATGATGGCTCCCTTTGCAGCGCTTGCTATTGCTTCATGTAATGGGGATAGATGAAGAATAACTTCCATTGCTGCCGTAGGGCAAGTTCTCATTGCTCCAGTTATGCATAAGCATGCGAGCCTTTGGACTTTTTCTAGTGATTTCCTAGTTGTGAGTAATTCGGTTCTTTTGTGCCATGCGACCGCACCATAGGTGATGATGGGTCTTACCATCATGGTGTACATCCTCTTAAGAATAGTTGGTTTGCAGCCATATGATTTACCTGCTAATCTCTTGCAAATCATGAGGGCTTTTGTGGCTCTCCCGACGGTTATTTCTACGTGTTTATTCCATAGGAGTATACTGTCTAGTGTGATTCCTAGATATTTAACCTCACTTTTTGTTTGGATTACTTCGCCCCCCAACCGGATTGGTTTCATGCGTGGCAGAAGTCTTCTTCTAGTAAATGGTAAAATCGTCGTCTTTGTAGAATTAATAGACAATCCTACAGATATGCACCATTTCCTTGTAATAGTTAGTCCTCTTTGGATTATATTACAGAGGGTTTCTTCAAACCTCCCTAAGGCTGTGATAACGATATCATCAGCAAAGCCGATGCATTATATGCCTTGGGAAGTAAGCTTTTCTAGCAGTTCATCCACTACAAGACTCCACAGCAAGGGTGATAGTACCCCTCCCTGTGGACAACCTCTTGTTGTTAAGATTTTTTGCATATTCGGTCCTGCTAGTGCCTCAGCTGTTCTGGTGGCTAACATCTCACCAATCCATGTGGATATGGTACTGGGTACACCTTTCCTTACAAGAGCTTTATTAACCGCATCATGGGAGGTATTGTCAAAAGCACTTTCTATGTATATCAAGCAAGGCATCTAGTGCTATTTCCTTTGCGTCTATAGCTTTCTGTAAGGCTTTAGTGAGTTCAAACAGAGCAGTTTCTGTAGATCTTCCCGCTCTGTAGGCATGTTGGCGTACATTGAGAGGCCTATCAACTAGTACTTCCGATCTTATGAAGTTGTCGCCTCCTTTTCCCAGAGTTTTCAGTACAAAGGATGTTAGGCTTATCGGCCTGAAAGACTTTGGATGGGTTGTATCTTTTTTCCCTATTTTAGGAATACAAATTACTTTAGCTCTTCTCCATAGGCTTGGAGCTTGGTATATACCCAAGAGCTATACTGCCGTGTTAAGAAGAAAAAACGTAACTGACATTTCGGCTGTTTTGAGTTAGGGCCTGTTTTGACATCTTTGATATGTTTGCTATTTTATTCTTAAAAAATAAAAGCCCTAACTCGCTTTTGTAATGGTCTAAAACCCTCCAAAAAAATGATGTTCGCTCAAAGAACCATGCAATTTTTAAGAAAAATTGCCGTCTTAGCACTTATTTTAAGAAAAAAAGTGACTCCCATCATTGAAATATTCTAAGCAAAAAAAAATTGATTTATTTGTAAATACGACAGAAAAACATTCATCAACAAAACAGAAAAGATAGAGATAAAAACAGAAAAACGCGATTATCTCGAAATGTCAAAAATCCAGATACGTTTTTTCTTCTTAACACGGCAGTATACTACTACGAAGTATGCTAATAAGATAAAGCATTAGATGATCCTTAACCTGTTGTAATAGGGCTGGAAATATACCATCCACACCTGGTGATTTAAAAGGTTGAAAGGTACTAATCGCCCAATCAATCCTTTTACTTGAACAGATAGTTGCAGCTAACTTCCAGTCTTCTTTTCTTGGTTTGAGAGGTGTTCTCTCTGCCAAGTTCCCTTCTAGAGGTAGACTGCCTGGAAAGTGCGTGTTAAGCAGCAGAGTAGACCTCTGCTCTTCATTTTCCGTGAAGCTTCCATCATTATACCTTAGAGCTAATGATGTGATTGTCTTCTCTTTTGCAAGAGCTTTATGCAATCTTGAAGCAGCTGGGGTTGAGGAAATATTCTCACAAAGGGATGCAAAACTATTCCTCTTGGCCTGGAAAGTGCGTGTTAAGCAGCAGAGTAGACCTCTGCTCTTCATTTTCCGTGAAGCTTCCATCATAATACCTTAGAGCTAATGATGTGATTGTCTTCTCTTTTGCAAGAGCTTTATGCAATCTTGAAGCAGCTGGGGTTGAGGAAATATTCTCACAAAAGGATGCAAAACTATTCCTCTTGCCTTTCTTAGCTTCTTATTATATTTTGTAAGTTATGAGGAATAGTTATGACACTGAATAACTTTAATGCGTTCCTTGATTGTGAATCTTTCCATGGTTCAAATTGAATAAGTCTGAAATTGAGAAATGTTTAGGTGTGGTTCACATTCAACATCGGCCCTTAAAATTTAACCACCATTTAGTAGAAACTAAAAATTGTGTTTTTGTTTTTATTAATAAATGCAACGACAACAGCAGCGAAAAAAATCATTGTACATGTTTGAAGTTGATTTTGTTGCAGTTCAACATGCAGAGATTGGATATAGTAGAACTATGGCAATTAATTTACGTGTTTCTTTTATCCTTTTATTTACATATCAATTGAAAAAAACTACTAATAAAACTATGATTAAAAAATACAAAAAACAACCAAATAAATAAACCAATTTCTGTGAAATTAATTGTTTTTGTTTTATTTATTTCATTTCAAATACCTATGGTTTTTCTTATATATTTGACAGCTGTTTCGACTTCTCTTTCTTGGGCATGTTCGATTGCGTGAATCAATTTAAGTTCCGAAGAAAGTGTTTATGTACACTGTGCCAGGTTCTGTTATGATGAAATCTGAAACAAAACAGATTAGTTTCGTTCCATTTTTAAAAGTTTCTCGACAAATGTTGTCGATGCAAGGGTTATTTTGTTAAGGGTTCTGACAGCAAATTGTGAACATTTGTGAAAAGTTGCAAGAAATTTCACTTTATTAAACACAATTATAAGGTTTTTTTTTTAATTCATAGCCGACCCTGAACAGTCAAACAAAAAGTTGTGTTTTTTTTTTAAGCTCTGAGCGTTCAGAGCTTAAAATTTGAACATATTTCTATTTTCGTTCTGAGTTTGTTCAGAGCGCGCTCTATGAGCTCAAAATAAAATGACTGAGCAGACAGAGTTCAATACTGAACAGATAGCATTTGACAGCTAGTGTTCAGGTGTGTTTCAGAATTGAGGACCGTTTTTTCAAAACTCAACAAACGCCAAAAATCCGAAAATGAGTTATGGGTATCAAAATTTTTGGCTTGAAGAGGCGCACAAGATGGCGAAATAAAAATATACAAAAACGGTACAGATTTAATTCCAAAAAATTTTGAAAGCTCAGCGTTTTCGCAAAACTCAACAAACGCCACTGAGTTCTTTCAAAACTCAACAAAACACACTGAGTTTTTGCAAAACTAAACAAAAGCATTTGTCTTAAACGAACGGTTTGTGCATATTAGTTCAAGAATGCATTGGTGGGTTATTGAAGAACCATATTTATGTAATATTTATCGTTCAAACATAAGTTGATCCGGTGCGTTACGAAACTTATAAACGCTGTCTATGTATGTATAGGACTGCGCCTATTTTTTGTAATATTTTAATTTCTTTTGCTCTTGCCCCTTAAAGTTAAAGCTCATAAAAAATCTATTTAAAATTTCATTATTCGGATAACCTTAACATGTGTTGGAAAACACTTGACATTTACCATACAAAATATATTGAGTTTTAAGTCTTTATTCGAAATGTTGGCCAAAGTGTAAAAAATGATGGAAAATCCTTAAACCTCATTGTTTTGCTTTTTTTCTACTTTCATCACCTGTTGCGTAGTTTATGTATGTCTGTTCCAGAATCACGTATAACTTTCAACACCTGACAGACAATCCTAGGACAAAACGAAGTTTTGTTTTTTTCTTTAAAGGCACTATTAGTCAAACTTAGAGCAAAATCTTCATCCAACTCCAAAGGTGTTCTAACAAAACCTTGTCTTTTTTGGACTCTGGTGCTTTTCTGAACAAAAACACAATCACGATGGTTGTCTTGTGTTTCTGAAAAAGTCAATTTTCTTACAAAATAAGAAATCAATCGACGTTGAAGTTAAAGATACGAAGAGCTATATTCGACAATCAGGAAAAGAAAGCGAAAGCTACATTAAGTGTGCGTAATACATTAACCGGATTTTCTATTGAGCCATAGGTGCCTGGAGCAGGGAGAGGGGATCAAAGGGGATATTTGCCTCCAAGCCCTGGAGAATATCACGCTAGCAATTTTTTTTTAAATGTTGCTATGGACTTTTTGCAAAGACTCGTCTTTTTTCTGTCGGTATCCATGATCTCTCCACCCCCATTCTGGGAATTATGCTCCCTTTGGAAGATAACACCCTCTCCCCCCCCCCCCGGGAAAAGTTCTATGAGTGCATATGTACAACCAAATACAGTTTTCAAGCGTTTTCGAAATCAGTAAGTTCGAAGAAGTCAAATAAAATTAAAGCCCCCAGCTAATAGATGGATGATATCGAGAAACTGATTCATTTTTCGGTTATTTTAGATAATGGTTAAAAGTTTTACCAACAAATATAATCAGCCAACGCAACCGAGTCTCCTGAAAAAATCGAAAAACACTTTGCCATTTCAAAAACTTTTTGAATTTAAGTTACCTATTATTTTAAAAAGGCTTTTCACTTTTATATAATTTATTAATTTTTCTTATATTTATTTTAACGTAAATATAAACTTATTTTATTTTTTTTGTTTAATTTATAGATTTTATATTAATTTTTGTATTTATTTATTTTATATGAAAATTAAACGTTTTTGCAAAACTCAACAAAAGCATGACTTTGTTTCGTTTTGAAAAAACGCACGATTTTTGGGTTCAAAATTAAGGTGAATGCTTTCAACAAATTCAAACGGAAATGAGCCTGCTGATGAGATATGCAGCGAAGAAGAGTTCTGCATTAATACTTTTCTAGAATTGTCATTTTTATTCAAATAGGAAAGAAAAAACCTTCTCCTGAAAAATTTGCAAAATGGATTTGTTGAGTTTTGCAAAAACGGTCCTCAATTGGTTCAGGGTGCTCAGAACAAACTTGCTCAGATGATGTGCTCAACATGCTCGGACTCTATTCAGAGCTCTTTTCTGAATTAAAAAAGAAAAATGCCTTTTATGTAGCAAAGTAAATAAAGCAAGTTCAAAATAGCTTTTTATGGCCTTTAGTCCTATAAATTGGCGTTTCGTTCGGCTTACTCACTTGAACTCATCAGTGACATAGTGAGGGATTTGTCATACGCAATTTATATTAAGTTCAGTTCAACTTACATGAATTTTTCAACGAAAATCCACTGTAAACTATATCCAACAAGATTAGAATTCCTAATCATTAAGCTGGAAGTTTTTTTGCCCTGGGCCAGGCATAGTTTCTATATATGAAGGTTTTATAATACAAATTCTATATACTACTGAAATAAATCAGCCAAGTAGAAGACTTAGCATTAAGGATTGGACTTGTTGAATTATTGATTCAAAATAGCTTTTTATGGCCTTTAGTCCTATAAATTGGCGTTTCATTCTAATCTTGTTGGATATAGTTTACAGTGGATTTTCGTTGAAAAATTCATGTAAGTTGAACTGAACTTAATATAAAATGCGTATGACAAAGCCCTCACTATGTCACTGATGAGTTCAAGTGAGTAAGCCGAACGAAACGCGAATTTATAGGACTAAAGGCCATAAAAAGCTATTTTGAATCAATAATTCAACAAGTCCAATCCTTAATGCTAAGTCTTCTACTTGGCTGATTTATTTCAGTAGTATATAGAATTTGAATTATAAAACCTTCATATATAGAAACTATGCCTGGCCCAGGGCAAAAAAACTTCCAGCTTAATGATTAGGAATTCTAATCTTGTTGGATATAGTTTACAGTGGATTTTCGTTGAAAAATTCATGTAAGTTGAACTGAACTTAATATAAATTGCGTATGACAAAGCCCTCACTATGTCACTGATGAGTTCAAGTGAGTAAGCCGAACGAAACGCCAATTTATACATAGGACTAAAGGCCATAAAAAGCTATTTTGAATCAATAATTCAACAAGTCCAATCCTTAATGCTAAGTCTTCTACTTGGCTGATTTATTTCAGTAGTATATAGAATTTGTATTATAAAACCTTCATATATAAAGCAAGTTGAGCATTTTTTAATAAATGAACTCCATACATTTTATTGAAATATGAAACGATGTCAAACGGGACGAAAAATATAGTTCTGTCTTACGTATAGAATGATTTATTTCACTCCTTCTAAATTTAATAAGTTTTAAGGGGAAATTAGATCTTTTGTTTCCTTCGCACTAAATTTCAAAAAGAGTCAGAGACAGAGAGTCATCGTGTAATAGGCGTCTATAATCGTGTAGGTATAATATGGGACCATTAATCGGAATGAGAGTTTCTTTAGTAAAAAGTCACATTTGTTTGGAGAATTCATACATATACAAATATTTTTGCCTTATTTTCTTTTATACTCGCCATTTATGCATTTAAATTTATTGAAAAAGCCAATAATTTCTGGTGATTCTGAAGCCGACCACTAATCTTCATTAGGGTCGGTTAGCTCTTTGGCTAACTTTGGATAATTTTCAAAATTCTCAAAAGAGGAGGAATTTCGTTTTGCTGCGCAGTAGAATTTCATTTGGGACTAAACGCAGTAGATCAACTGCTAAAGGAGTAGGGTGGCAGCGCTGATTATGATGTGTGGTGAATATGACGTAATGCAGAGTGGTGTGTTGTATTGAAATCCCTTCTGTTCCGATTTTTATGTTTTTCATATCGTACAAACTTTATTATGACAACTTTGACATTTACAAATGTCAAAAAGGTGTGTAAAGTTAATTTTTTTAAGAACTGTCACTGTTTTTTGGATTTTCTTAGGGCCAGTTGTACATTCGTGGTTCAGCTATTTTTACTCGCTGATTTTGGCGCATTAATTGTAGTCCAATGATGGTGCAAGGTTCAAGTATGTGATAGAAGCCATGTGTGTGCTTAAACCATCGTATAACTTCGTAGCTGTTTCGTCGAAATCAGTGGGTTAAAATTGCTGGGCCACGGATCAAAACTTGAAGCACGTTTGTACAACGGTGATAGTCTTGTTAAAACAAATTGTGTAGTATCCTACTAACATTAATCATCTAGTTATTTTAAAAAAATGTTCGGGATCCTGATTTTGCATTGCTTCATAATTGAGAGCATACGTATCCTTGCTCAAATTTATGTATGTAGCTCATGGACCCACCGCTGCTTTTGTTTATAAATAAAAGAGAGATTTTTTGAACCCCCCCCCCCCTTTCCTGTGAAGAATTTTCGTAGTGATAATTTAAGGGAACAGAACTTTTATTCTGTCATATTCGTAATTTTTCAACGCCCGAAGCTTTCCGTTTTGCAAATTTTAGGGACGCGCTTAATGACATATATTATCGTAAGGTCGGTAAAAAGCCCGACCGACCGAACGCGAGATTGTGATTTGGCCATACCTTGGCTGGCAGCCTTGTACGCGTTCGCGTTAAATTCGGTTATCGCTAACCACATTTCATGTAGGTCGGGTGGACTGACCATTGTCGTCCAGGTTGAATGATTATTCTGTCTAACAGCTGATTATTGGCCATCTTCGTCGTTTAGCAGTTTAAAAAAGTGTTGTTTCCATATTCCTAGCACAGACTATGTGTCTACCACCGTATTCTCTCTCTCATCTCGGTAGGCTTCCATTCTGGCCTTGATACGCACATCATTCTTCGGTAGAACTTTCGAACACCCCCCCTACCACTTCAGTCCTCAATACACTCGACCACTCGCTTCGCATACTCCCTGAGAAGTCAGCGTTACTCCCTTCGTTTTTGCCCATAGAGCTCTCAGGATGCTCTCTCAGCAGCTCTGGTTTTTTAGTCTGCAGCATTGATAGAGGCCTCCTTCTTTGCTGCATGCGCCAGCCTGCATTCCTCATTTCGTTTTGGTCGCCTAGTAAAACCCAACACATCAGTGGTGGCACTCTTGATGGCATTCTCACAGCGTGTCTAGTTTCTATTGGTCCTCTGCAGATGATGCTGGTGGCGGGCTTGCTGAGAACTTAAGAGAGATGTGGTCTGCAACTCCTCCAAATTTCCTGTATTCCCTAGAAATGGAACAGAACCCAAAACCAAACGAAATCGGTATCAAAGTAGCTAACGAGAGGTGTTTGTCCTTACATATATTTAGAACTTGAAGACCATTGCTGATTCTTAATAATAGTTTTCCTCAGTGTAGATAATTCGTCAGCTAAGGCGTTTTTGCGAATGCCTAGGTTGGAACACTCTTTCGTTCCAGGGTAATTTAGTAAAATCTTATTCTTTTTTGACCTCTCAAAGAAGACTGGCCCTTTTTCAGAAAGATTTCCACGATTACATGGGTACCTATCTCTAGGTTTTATCGTAGTAATCATCGTAAACCTCATCCACCGCTGCATCAAAGTTTATACTATTGGGGGATGTACGACAGCAATTTCAAATAGTTTTTTTCGAAATTGAACATGACTTTCGCGTTATCTCTCCGTCATAGTGATTGTCTCCTGCACAAGACGCAACTATAAAATGGGCTGCTCCTCTACTACTTATCAATTTCAAATCAAAATCTCCCAACTATATACAATAAAAAAAATACTTCAGTTTTGGTTTCAATAATAGAATAATAAGTTATAAATACTTGATAATCACAGCAAAACAATCTTCTTATTTATGCTCAAACTCTAAAGCTAGAACATGAGAAAGGATACAAGGAGTGAATTTTAAAGTTTCAAACATAAAAACTTACGAAACTTTATTTTTTTACAGAATAAACCACAAATATTAACTCCTAATCCATTAAAAAAGTCGACTGATGGAAAAAAAAGTTCTAAACTATGAAAAAAAAAAATAATATTTTCCAAAACTTTTATACCACTAAAAACTATACCTGCACTATGACTATGAGGCCAATATTTTGAAATGATGCAGCTCACCATCGCATTGCCACATTCACCATCACCATCCCTGAAACCCTGAGCAGAGCAATGAAGTGAAAAATAAATTTTTGTCTGGGGCATAATCATTATGTATGTTTCTTTATCCAACCAACTTTCTTCCATAACCTCAAAACTATTGAAAAAAAAATATCGTCTAGCTATGTGGCTATATCTTAAGTTTTATTCCGAACTCCAAAAGTTCATTTCCGGATTTTCAAGTAGTCACCATTACCATTCGGAACTCGGAACTAGCCTTATTATACACTCCATATAGCGCACTCCGACAAAATCCATTTAAGTTGTTTAGTAACAGTTTTATGATATTCCATTAGAAATTATTGAAAAATGTGAAAACCGCATAATTTTGCATGCTTTTGTAATCACGGTTAGGTTTGCTACCGGACATAATACTGAAGCTGGAGGCTGAGGGCTAACTAACCCTGCCCTGCCAAGAAGCAACTTCAAATTTGATACTTTGGCGAAAATAATGCAGAATTTTCAATTCGGTTTCTGGGTTGGAAAATGGAGATGGATGGGGATGAATTAAAAACAAAAAAATACCGTCCCAAACCCTCTTTCCGACTCTCTCGTCCATCGTTTGGTGTACTCTTACCCATTGGACCGATCTCGATTCCTTAAAATAACGTCCCGCCTTGAATAAGGCTAAAATTCAAAATAAGAATACATTCAGCTCCAAGGCAATGAGGTAGAACCTGATGATGCTACTAGGAATAGATTTTCTTTTAAAACACACACAGAATACCGTTCGGTTCGGTGTGTACCGAAAAAGGGAACGAAACGATTCAATCGTCTATTGTTGCCACAGTGTAACAAAAATTCATTAGGGAACTCTCCTGGCAGCAGCTGGCTAAAGTTCCTCATCCCCATGGCTTGGCAATGGCGGCGGTGGTATTGCAGTGAGGCACATTGGTCTCTTGGTGAATACTGATGATGATGGTGATGGTGAATCGTCGATAGAGAGAGAGAGTGAGGTCTTTCGACTGCTCCTGGTGTTCCTGTCCTCCTGTTGCAACTTGCAACCGTTCATTGAACATGAACGCTGAGTAAATGGAGCGTTAACAAAAATGCACAGGAGAAAGTTTTTGGTTGTTGTTTTTTTTTTTTTGTCTTTTTATTTGGTGCTGCCATGAAGCTTACCTATCTATACCTTCAGTAGTAGATTGGAATAAAGGTTGGCATGGAGGTCCTTGAGGGGTTATTTTTATCAAATTTTATGGTTGTGGCTTTTGTGATCTTGATGATGGTGAGCTCTGCGGTTGACTCTTAGTTTCTTCTTTCATATCCTCTCTTGTTGGTTTATCCCTGAATAAACACAAATTTAATATTTTTTTTTTGTTTTCTTTTTTGTATGAGAAGAACAAAAAGGAAAAACTATGTACCATGTACAATTCATATACACGTAGGTATCTAATGTAGGTACATAATATTCAAAGGGTAAAGTCATTTTTTGTTTTTAAATGGAAAAATTCAAATAGAAGAGACGATTGGGAATACCTATTAGTGCAAAGAAAAACCATTGATTGCATTCGAAGTTCAAATATTTGGAATTTTTATAAAACTGGGTACAAAGTTGGATATAAGCCAACCCAATTGAGTGCGATAAATGTAATCAAGCAAAGATTTTGACGGTTTGATTTAATAAAAGCTAAAGATTTTCTACAGTTTGTTGTAGGTATACTTCGTGGGTTGAATATTTGTATTTAATTGCGTTTGGCTTAAGTTAAACTCTGCTGAGTTAAGCTTATATAAAGACAGGTAGGCATGAGCAGTCAAGAGAACACAAGCATCCACGAACTTTTTTTGTTTCAAAACCTGCCAATTTCTATGAAATCCTTCGTTTTGGTTGCCATTTTGGCAGAGGGACCATATCCATGGTCCTTATGTCGAAGTGGAGTAGGGCTGTCACTACTTATAATGTACTCTGTTACTAAAGAGTATTTCCACTAAATTAAGGTGCTTTTGAAAAGATAGAAACAGAAAAATTCTCTAGATTGAATGAGGTCATGAGGTCCTATTATTAGAGCTGATTACGGTAAAAACTTTCAAGAGTATCCAGGGTTCCGTTAGAAATATTAATAACTTTCTAACTTAAGGTACAGCTTCAGTCTTAGGGTGGCCCAGAGCCTCAACTAACAAGCTTCTTCCAGCCGGCTCGGTTTCTAGCTACCCGTCTTCAGTTTCGCATGACAAGTTGGTTGAATCCCTCTTTCACTTGCGTGCGCCACCTTTTACGCTGTCCCCCTCTACTGCACTGTCCCACGGGGTTGGATTCAAAGACTTTCCAGGCCGAGGCATTGGTGTCCATTTGCTCTAGGTGACCCAGCCATCTCAGTCATTGGCTTTTCACTTTTGTGGCTAGGTCGGTATCACTGTCCAGCTGTGTAATTAGACGGACTTTTGAAAGATTGTGCCTCTAGTGTTGACGTGAGAGTTCTGCACTATTCTTTCAAGAACGATGTTGAAGAAGTCGCATGACAGCGCGACGCCTTGCCTAAAACTTTTTTAGACATGAAAGGTGTCGGTGAGGTCTTTGCTGACCTTGGCAGGGATGCCAAAACTAGACATTGCTCTATATAGCTCGTCTCTATAGATGCTGTCATACACGGCCATGAAATCGATGAAAAGGTGGTGGGTATCGATTTGAAACTCCTGGGTTTTTTCCAAGATCTGCCGTAGTGCGAATATTTGGTCGATGGTGGACTTCCCAGGTCTAAAGCCACCTTGATATGGATCTCTCAGGTTGTTGACGAATTGCTTCAGACGTTCACCAAGTACGGCAGAGAAGATCTTGTAGGCGATATTAAGAAGAATTATGCCTCTGTAGTTGGTGCAATCCAGAGCATCGTCTTTCTTGAGGATCGGGCAAACAATGCTGAGGTTCCATTCACCGGGCATGCTTTCCTCCGTGCTCCAACCATATTTTGCAGATGAGATGGTGCATACTCCTAACCAATTCATCGCCAGCGGCTTTGAAAAGCTCAGCCGCAAGGCCATGAGCTTAATTGGACTTAAGTAAAGATATTGCTATCTTCACTTCGTCTAGATTGGGTGGACAGAATTTTTGGCTTACGTCATCGTCGTTCAGGTTGAATGGTGCAATCTGCATGGTAGCAGAATTTGGTTCGGCATCGCCGTTATACAATTTGCAGTAATGATTTTCCATATCCTCAGCACCGACTGCGATTCTACCACGATGTTCCCCTGATCATCCTTGAAGGTTTCGGTTCGTGCCTTGTAACCCTTGGAGGTTCTTTTTACTTCTTGAAAAAACTTCCGTACTCAATTCCTGCAATGGCATCCCTCTATTTCTTCAATTGAGTGCTTCTCATGCTCTTTCCTTTTTCTTCTTAGAAGCTTGTGTTCCTCTCTCCTCTTCTGTTCATAGAGCGCTCGAGCAGATCTGGTCCTTGTATGCAGCGTCACTTGGTATACCTATTGGTTGGCTGCATGTACTTTCCGGCATTCTTCGTCGACCCAGATGTTTCGCTTTGGTGATCCAGCGAGGCCCAGCACGTCAGAGGCGGCATCTCTGATGGCTTCCTGGCAGTTTCTCCACTGGTTTTCGATTCTGGCAGTTGGCGGCAAAGGAATATTTAAGAGGGCGCAAGAGACTCGATCGGAAAACGACCTGGCGATTTCTTGCGATTGTTGCCATCCGACGTCGTTAAAAAATATAGTTGGAGGTGAACACCATCATGGCAACTAGCACATTCCCGTAGTGAGTGATTGATGGCATCGGTCTATCCGGTTCTCTCTCCTAGGGTTTTGCAAGAACCTGCCTCTACTGGTTTGGTTGTTTTGTCTCTGGGTTTCTCTGGGTATGGATTCACACAGCAAAGAAGTGCTCTTCAGAAAATAGATTGTCCATCATCATCATCATCAATTCTTATAACCCCGATTGGGGCATAAGGCGCCAACAAGTCGTTTCCATTCTTCAGGGTCTGCAGCAGGGTATTGAACTGTGGCCAGGTCTATTCTGCTTCTGCTTAAACAGTTCATTTCCATGTTGTTCTTGGCCTTCCAACCCACCGTGCACCCTGGTGATTCCATTCAAAAGACTGCTTTGTAATTTCATCGTTTGGTTTTCTCTTGACTTGTCCTATGCCACATTTCCTCGTTCAATATTATTTGTGGCCAGTGAATCTTTAGGATGTGGCAAAGACAGCTATTCACAAAATCCTGCAATTTCCTCGAAATGGAAGACGTACAAGTATATAAGAGCACGGATTTGACATTGGATTCGAAGAATCTCAACTTAGTGCGTACGGAGATTTGACTGGATTTCCAAATTGGGGACAGACAGAGTACCGAATGCAGCACGAGCCTTATTAATTCTACTTTTAAGGTCCAGATCCTAAACGCGCGCCGTTTGCAGAAACAATTCTGGCAAGGTAGTTAAACTGTTTGACATCTTCCACTGGCGTCTCGTGTAGAATAATACGCTGCTGTGTGGAGCGACCTGTGAGCAATATTTTTGTCTTTTTGCTATTTATTCTTAGATCACTCGACTCACCCTTCACTTGAAGTGTTTGGTACATCCCGTTCAGCCCACTGATTTGCCAGTGCATATATGTCATCGGCATAGTCTAAATGACTAAGCCTTTCGAACGGTTTCCATTGAATTCCCTGTCACTCAGCTGTACCAATACTGGCCGTCAATAAGTCGTCCATCGCCAGCAAGAAGAGTAGGGGCGATAGAACATCCCCTTGTCTCACACCCTGTGGCACAACGGAGGAGTTGGATAGGCGCCCATTGCGTAAAATGAAACACTTTGCTTTGTTTTAGGACTCCCCAATATCGGCAACAATTTTTGGCGGAATAATTCTACCAAGCAACGATCTCCATATACATTCTTTGTTAACTCGATCAAAGGCCTTCTCAAAATCCACGAAAATGAAATTCCATCGACTGTTCAAAGACGATACGCAGGGTGTTGATGTGGTCGACACACGATCGAACAATGTGGAAGCCAGCTTGATGCTTCTTGAGTGTAGATGCGGTTCCATCCTTTATTCGCTCGAGAATGATGGTTGCCATTAGTTTTGGCAAAACGGACAAAACGGTGATACCACGCCAGTTGTTGCAATTCTTAAGGTCACCTTTCTTAAGCAGCGTAACAAGCACACCATCCTTCCAGTCCTTGAGATAGCCTTCATTTTCTCAAATGATTTGTATCAACGGATGTAAAATACTAGCCGCTGTTAAGGGATCGGGTTTCAGGAATTCAGCTGCCTTGTTGTTTTTGAGGAGATTTATTGATGTATGGATTTTCGATTCTGACGGGGGTTCGATGTCAATACCCCTATAGGACCTGCGCATCTCGTTTAGTTGGGGCACTTCAGCACTCTGCTCAACTGAACCCTCATTTAGTAGGGCACAATTGATACCAAAAGTGTGCCATCAACATCAATTACAGGATGATTGGTGTTGCTTTCTTTCCCAATAACATCTCTGGCTATTTGGTCCGGTTCTCTAATATCTCCTCTTCTGGCAGCGTTTTCCGCATTATCTGCGAGTCAATCTAACCTCACCCTCTTGTCACGTCTCACACAGCGATAGACACTGCAATGCGATACTCGCTTCATCCATTTGTGGAACATCTGCTTCGGCATTTATTTGCATTTTCCTTCCTTATACTTTGAACATCACACATTGTCTTCCTCCATCGCTGCTGAATCATGATATGATCAATTTGGTTTTCGGTTTGACCGTCCGAAACCGGAAGCACCTAGGTGATTTTGCTGCACGTCTAGCTTAAATACATCCCATAAGATGATTCGCGATACAAAAGTCAGCAAGCAAATCGCCATTTTCGTTCCGTGACCCCTAGCCCTTTTTTCCCATCACGCGTTCCAGACCGTAATTGTCTGATCCAACTTGGGCACTGAGGTTTCCCATGAGAACTTGGTTTTATCTTCCTCATTCGCTTCATTTGTGAGGGCGTAGCACTGAATTATTGTAACGTAACGAATTTTTAAACGGAACCTTCCTGTCATTATTCGTGCAGAAATGGGCGCCCAGGAAATAAGACTACGCTTCACTTCTTCGTTCATTATAATTCCAACACCATGCAATCTTTGGGCACCGTCTCCGTCACCGTAACCCCCCCCCCCCCCCGGGATTTCATTGATTTTCCTTTCAAATTGATTTTAAATTTTGTTTCAAATTCTAATTGGTATAATGCTTCTACTGGGGATTATTTGAATTTCAAGCGACTTACAAATACATGTTTAGAAGTGAAGTTTTTACTTATACAAAATAAGATAACTCTACAACGGAAAAAAGTTGCATATGACATTCAATTTTAAGCTAACATTCTAATCTTCTTTGAACCATCACCATAATCAAAAGGAAGGAATGACGCACCCCAAAAGTCAGTAATCCACATCCACATCATCGCAATATAAAGGAACTTTGAACATTGAGGATATGGGAGTATATCCATAGGTTATAGGTATTAAATACAGATTTCATACTAAAAGAGATGAGTGAAACAACTACCCAATCAAAAGAATTTTTTTCAAATCTGCCAGGGAAAGTATTCATTTTACTTTCTTCATATTACCCTCCTCGCCCCACAAACAAAGCAACAACTGTTACCGCTTGATTGAAGTTTAAATCTTTCGTAATGACTTTTTACTTTGCAAAAAAACACCTATAGGTACAAATAGGTATGAAGCAAAAATGTTTGCGTTTATTTAGCTTTTCACAAACTGATGAATTCTCTAACATCTTGTCCCGACAGATAGCAATATGTATTTTATTTGAAAACTTATACCCTTTTGCCTGCTCTTACTACATCGTCCTTTCCTAATAAATTTCAATTGAACTTTGAGAAACATCCTTGATGTATCTATCCAAAAGTTTCCTTTTGCAAATTATCATTCTTAAATGAGAACTTTTCGCATTTTCTTTGTTCATATTTATAAATTTCTTTTCTAAAAGTTACAAAGTTAACAAATATTATGCTGTGTAAAGTATTGATTTATATTTATCTTTGCATCAAAAATTATTCTTAGTTTAATTCACTCCAATAAATTCCCATAGCGAAATTATTGAAGAACCCAAACTTGTTTGCATATAGCTATACTTCCGTTTTCAATTTCAAATTATAAAATTCAGATCACCACTCAAGGGGGACAAAGTTTTCGTTAAACAGTTTCGAAAACAAAACAGAACAAAAAAAAAAAAAAAAAAGAGGAAACTAAAGTTCAACTAAAAGAATAATTTTGAAAAAAAAAATATCCTCTGAGTTGTGATAACCATCGAAACATGAAACGTGCCGTGACTTGAAGCCCTACTACGACTGCCGCGACTCTTAGTTTAAACTTAAATTTCCGCACACCATCAGGCCTCGTTAAATGATGCGTTCTATTAAAATCTACGCAGCCAATTAAGTCCAGTTTTCCTCCTTCTACATAATTGCTTAACAAACAACAGTTTGTGCTTTTTCTTATTTTTCTTTAAACAAAAACAAACAAAAAAACTACCCCTCTTCGTTTGATGAACAAATTGGATTAAAATTAAACTTAAAACACACACAATCGAAGCTTATAATTGCCGTGACTACCGCCGCGCAAAGAAAAGAAATAAGATAACCAAAACCAATAAAGAACTAACAAGCCTCTTGCAAACACTATCAGCCATGAATTGTACAGTACCGGATCTGTCCATTCCATATCCATGTAAAAGGGCACTACGGATAACTTACTTACTTAAGGTGGTGCTACAGCCCGGGATGGACCTCAACCAACAAGCTTCTTCAGGCTGGCTCGGTTTCCAGCTAGCTGTATCCAGTTTCGCACGCCAAGTTGGTTGAGGTCATCTTTCACTTGCGTGCACCACCTTTTCACCTTTTACGCTGTCCACCTCTACTGCACTGTCCCACGGGGTTGGATTCAAAGACTCTCCAAGCTGGAGCATTAATGTTCATGCGCTCTAGGTGACCCAGCCATCTCAGTCGTTGGCTTTTCACTTTTGTGGCAAGGCCGGTGTCGCTGTACGGCCTGTGGAGTTTGTTGTTGTATCTTCTCCTCTGTTCCCCATCTATGCAAACAGAACCAAAAATCACCCGGAGAATTTTCCTCTTAAAACAGTCTAACGCATTTTCATCCACCGTGCCCATGCCTCTGCACCATACATAAGGACCGGGATGATAAGCGTCCCATACAGGGACAGTTCAGTTGCTCGAGAGAGAGTGTTGCTCTTCAATTGGCTTCTTAGCCCAAAGGAACAGTGATTGGCAAGAGTAATCCTTCGTTTGATCTCAGCACTTGTATCGTTCGCTGAGTTTACAGCGGATCCAAGGTAGACAAAGTCTCTGACCACCTCAAAACTATAGCTGTTTATAGCGACATTCTGTCGGAGACGACGCACGGTGTTGGGTGTCTTTTCTTGTTGACAGCATAAATCTCGTTTTGCTTTCACTCACCGTTAACCTCATCTTCTTGGATTCCTTCTCAATACAAACGAAAGCACCACTAACATCTCGCTTTGTTCGTCCGATTTTGTCAATGTCGTCAGCGTAAGCGAGTAATTGGACGGAGTTTTTAAAGATTGTGCCTCTAGTGGTGGGTATCGATTTGAAACTGCTGGGTTTTCTCCAAGATCTGACGTAGTGCCAATATTTGGTCGATGGTGGACTTCCATGGCCTGGCTTTAGGCCTTATATGGACCTATCAGGTTGTTGATGAATGGCTTCAAGCGTTCACAAAGTACGGCAGAGAAGATCTTGTAGGAGATATTAAGAAGACTGATGCCTCTGTAGTTGGTGCAGTCCAGAGGATCGCCTTTCTTGAGGATCGGGCAAACAGTGCTGAGGTTCCATTCACCGGGCATGCTTTCCTCCGTGCCCCGACCATATGATCATATTTTGCAGCTGAGGTGGTGCATACTAATAACCAATTCATCGCCGCTTTGAAAGCTCAGCCGCAAGGCCATCAGCTTTATTGGACTTAAGTTTAGATATTGCTATCTTCGCTTCGTCGAGATTGGTTGGACGGAATTGTTGGCCTACGTCGTCGTCGTCCAGGTTGAATGGTGAAATCAGCATGGTAGCGGAATTCGGCTCGTCAGCACCGACTGCGATTCTACCACGATTTTCCCTTGATTGTCCTTGCAGACTTCGGTTCGGGCCTTGTAACTTTTTGGTAAAACTTCCTAACTTCATTCCTGCAATGGGTTATTCGCTCTATTTCCTCGATCGCGTGCTTCTCATGCTTTTTCTTTATCCTTCTGGGAAACTGGTGTTCCTCTCTCCTCTTCTGCTTGTAGTGCTTGAGAGCAGCTCTTGTCCTTCTATGCAGTGCTGCTTTGTTTGCCTGTAGTTTGGCTGCTTGTACTAGCTGGCATTCTTCATCAAACCAATCTTTTCACTGTGATGGTCGTGCGAGGCCCAGCACGTCAGAGGCGGCAATTCTGGCAATTCTTTCACTGGTTCTTGATGTTTGAAGTTTTCGGCATGGGTCTGTTTAAGAGGGCATGACAGAATCGATCGAGAAAAGGACCTGGGGATTTTCTGCGACTGCAGCCGTCCGACGTTGAACTTTCTCACGGTATTTCCCTGTTTTGGCTTTGGTCTGGATATCTGCAGCATGTTTTTGGCTACAACGAGGTAGTGGTCTGAGTCAACTTTGGCAATGTGGTCAATCTGGTTCGCCATGTCGCTTTGTGTATATCGCGATGGGGGAACTGCGTACAAGCTACCACAATGTATCGTCTTGCAGCAAATTCGATTAACCTGAGTCCGTTATCGGAGGTGGTGTCGTGCAGGCTTTATCTTCCAATTGTCCCACCAAAGACGTCTCCTTCCTAGTATCGTATTAAAATCAACCAAGACAATCCTTATGTCATAGCAAGGGCATTGCTCACATGTCTTGTCCAGTAGCTCGTAGAACTCGTCCTTGGTGTCATCATCTCTCTCCTCTGTGAGGATCATGCGCGCATATGAGACTAATGTTAGCGAACTTAGCCTTGATGTGAATTTTCGTGAAGCGCTCGTTCACATAGTTGAAACTCTAGACTTCTTGCCTAAGTCTGCCTCTAACGACGAATCCACTCCCAAAAAGACGCTGCCTCTGTTGTTGGTAACAGCCGTCGTAGTAGATGTCGCAATCTTTTATTCTTCTTTTTCCCGGCCCATTACATCGCAATTTTTGGATGGCGGTGATGTTTGCTTTGTAGTAGTCTAGAGCCTTCGCTGCACGTTTTTATAGAACGATAGAACATTCCACGTGCAGATCCGAAGCTCGTTGTCCTCATTCCGTTTGCTTGGTTCGTCAACAGTTAATCCATCCATATCCGAGGGTTGTTGTTGCTTCGCAACCAAATAACTTTACGTGGCCGGGAAGTCATCCTGACGGTACGAACTAAAGTATGACTCCAAGGGCGGGGAACCAGATCATTAAAGGCCTGGGCTCCGAATATGTCATAGTAGCTCGTATAAGGTGTTCACTAAGTAGTTCAACCTAACTGGAACTGTAGACGCTACCTTTGATTCTATCTGGTGAATTCTTCAGCTGCCTCCTTGATGAAAGGTTAAGTGCCTTATTGGTAAAACCCCTCAACCCCTCTCGTTTACTGCCCCCAACAACCATCCACAGGGATTGAAACCCCAACTTCAATTTAGGTACTAGCCATCCGTGAGAGTAGGAGTTGATAGACAGAGGTTCATTTTAAAAAAAACCTTCAGATGTTTACCCTTTGAAAACCGCGGGTTCTTGTTTACTCCGAGGTAGATGAACTCTTTAACTACTTCGAAGTTGTTGCAATCAGATCTATCATTGCTTGTTGATAGCATGTATTTTGTCTTGTCCTCGTATACTTGAAGATTAACCAGTTTCGTCAGTTCTTCAATGGCCATGAAAGCCTCTATAATGGGAGCAGCTGATGATGTCGATATCATTGGCAATACCCTAGAAAGAAGTTGGACAGATCTGTTTCAGTTTGAACTGAAGAAGAACACTACCATGCGCAGTATTTGCTCCGGAATGAGATTGAAGACATCACATGAAAGTGTATCTCCTTGCTGAAACCCTGTGCACGTTTGGAGTAGTTTGGAGCTTGTCTCTAGTTGCAAATTGCATCACGTATTTGCCAATGTCACGCAACACAACTGGATCAGTTTCCTCGGCATCCCAAGCTCAGCCATCGCTATATAGAGCATCTGACCATGAATGCGGCTTATCCAGGATGTGCCTTAGAGTGGATATTTGGTCTATGGTCGATCTGCCTGGCTGGAAGCCACACTGATACTTTCTGATTATAATGTTGCAGAACAGCTTAAGACGCTCCCACAGTACGTTGGGTAGGATCTTGTATGCAACGTATATCAGGGAAAAGCTTCGATAGCTCTTACAGGACAAAGGATAGCCTCTTTTGTAGATGGAACACATGGAGCTGATATCAGTCATAGGGCATGCCTCCTTCTACCCAAGCATGGTGAATTGATGCATGCACCATTTCATCACATCCCTTCCGTGCTTGAAGAGCTCCACTGGTAAACTATCAGATCTGGCAGCATTATTCAACTTGAGCTTTTATAGATAAGTCTACTTCTTCTTTGCTGGGTGGTGGAACTGGGTCTTTATTGACTGGAGATGGGTACGCCTCTGGTCCTATTTCACGCTCTGCCTAATGCCCATCCAGCAGCTGCTGGAAACGCTGTTTGAATATATCTACTATACCCTCTGCTTTGGTGTCTATGTTACCATCACCATTTCGAAGAGCCTGCGTTCCAGTTTTAAAGCCGGCAACCAGTTGCTTTGCTTTTTTATAAAACTTCCGGTGTTGTTTTGATTGCAAGACTCTTCCATCTGCTTGAGCTGGGAGGCTGCACAGGCCGGTTGTTTTTTTACGCAGGGTATTCTTCTCCTTGCTTTATACTCCTCTCTTGCTGCTCTTGTTCACCGCTGCTGCATATTCGCATGTACATCTTCTGTCATTTTTTCAGCTGTACGCATTCATCATCATACCACGCGTTCTTTTTCAAGAGTGGTTGGTAGCCTATTGTGATTTTGGGTGCCTCTTTGATGATGCCGCGATACTGGGAAAACTGTTTGTTGGCGTATGTTGCAGGTGAATGCCAGCATAGAGCTTCTCGCTTAGTTGCTCACTATAGGGTGTAGGCTCTGGTGACTCCAGGAACTTATGCTAATGCCTCAATTGAGTTCATAAGATCTTCTGTTTGTTCACCTTGCGTCAAATGCGGCCATGGTTATGTGCCATCAGTAGTTGGTTAAATTTTATAAGAAAAATCAAGTTTCCTTATTGAGATCCTGTGGTGGCTATGGCTATCTCTTTTCCACTCACTAAATAATAAATTTGTATTATTTCAATATATTCGCAATGTTTGTGTTTACTTTAACTTGGTCAGGTTCAGCGACACGGTTGGGAGCCAAGAGTGGGATATGCGACGTAGGGACTATATATGTACTTGAATAGAGAGACCCAAATTGAATTATCATGTAATTTTCTTTATTTTAAACGCAGATGCAAAGGATGAAAGAAAAATCCAATTGAGTCCTTTATTTTATCCTGGTTGGTTGTGTTATATGCGGCAGTCGTAGTCGTCAGTTAACATTTCGTTTGTCCATTCAACCGAATAACCAAAGCAACTGTTATTAAATTAGTAGTCAGTCAGGAACAACAGAGCAAAGGAATGGACAATAATAATATTGTGGTAGGATTGGTATTTACCAACTATACATAGAGGAGGCTAAAAAAAGGACTATTGTTTGTTTGCCAAGGCACCCGATACCCAACATCATCAGCATCATCATTATTATTATCATCATCAACCATCGCATCGTCACTCTTGTAGGGCCATAGTGGATGTTGTCCTTTGGAATTGTTGATTTTACTCATCGCTGTTGGTGATGCTGTTATAGTTGTTGCTTATTTAGATTTTATCGTCCACAAAATGTTTTGAATCTTCAACAAAACCCAAGCCATGATGTGAGAAAATACTCGGTAACCGCCATCTGTATCTAAGAATCACATTTCTTGCAGCAAAACTTTTCCATGAAAAATAAAGAACGTTTCGAAGCTAATTGTTTTTAGTTTTTTTTTTTTTTTCTTTTTTTTTTTGCACATAACGCGCATTTTTAATGAGAACCTTATCTGTGTTAGTGTATTTTTTTATTTGAGTAAACTTTTTTGTTTCTTTTCTTTTGTTGTTGTTGTATTCAAAAAAAAGTAATTATCTAAAGTATACAATTAAAATATTCACACTAAGGGAATCGTTTAGCTGGGAACTCCTCTTTTCTCTTTATTTATTTTGTTTCGGCTTTATACCATCAATGAACTGATATTAATTGCCAAATAATTAAGTGCAGTCGGACATTGTACTATGTTTATAATTTAAATGGTATTTAAGATTTTATTTAAGGATGCAAATTGTTTTTTTTTTTTTTTTTTGCTGCCGAGTGGTGTTTAGGGGAGTGGCAATATTCTATAAAATTGACTTTAAATGAAAAAAAAAAAATATATTAAAAACAAGACGGCACAGCTTTTTTTAAAAGCCATAATTTTACAAAATATCTAATAACGCTTTAAGAAATCGATTGCAAAATTCTTTAAGGTAAACAATGTCAAAATACGTAGATACATACATAATGGGTGTTTTCTTAGACGTGTGGTTTTCAAGAAGAAATAAAACGCATAGAAATTTAATGTTACTGCCAAGAATCTAGCTTTATTATAAGGATAAGGGATTGCCATTATGTTTTAAAAATGATTTCCGGCAAGTGGCTGCCGCGACTGGTTCGAATAAATTCCAACCGAGAGGCCCAATTTTCAACCACCAATTTTCGACGCGATGGCGGATGGACTCATTAGGGTTCAATTCAATTTTTTCAATTTTGCTTTGTTGAACATTTCTATTTACAATTGGCTTAAAAAAATAATTTATGACTATTAGATACATACATTGATAAATAATAAAATTTTGTTGGCACATAAGGGGCCTAACGGTATACATTGGTAAAATTTTGAATACAGATAAAATTTATAATATTTGAAAACCTAATATAAAAGTCGGTTTGACTTTGTCGTCCTCGGGTTGTTCAGTCCCGGTTGTTCAGTGGCAGTGCATTTAGATATATAGAAAGGGGGATAGATTTGGCGTTTAGCCACGGTAATGTGCTGTCCCTGGGTCGGAGTAGAAGTGTCCTACTTCATCGTTGGCTGTTGTAGTTATATCGAGAATTTCCTTGGCGCCTAGGTACCTTGGTTCCGGATGTCGTTGTTGGTTTATCTTCCTTCTCATCAGTTGATAACGGTGGTTGGCGATGTTTCTACCCAGTTTATCTGCAGATAGCAATAAGTACTTGTCCAGGGGGACTACCTTGGCTTCAGAGTAGAGTTGCTCGTTCTTGAAATGTTTGCGCCGCTGACGATCGAAATGAAGCCCAGTGCATATCCTCAGAATTTTCCTTTCGAATATTTGTAGTTCCTTCATGGCTGTTTTCTATATAGTGAACCAAACTGGGAAGCTATAACTGATGACTGGTCTCA
Organism: Dasysyrphus tricinctus; assembly: GCA_963921185.1. Taxonomy (NCBI): domain Eukaryota; kingdom Metazoa; phylum Arthropoda; class Insecta; order Diptera; family Syrphidae; genus Dasysyrphus; species Dasysyrphus tricinctus. The sequence continues at coordinate 224,189,602 of OY992530.1, read as the reverse complement.
GAAGTTGCTTGTACATTAGAACTTTTGTCTGTTGGCTTAGCCCAATTCTTTTTTTCATCAGCGGGTAGAGCGCGATGGAAGGCAAAGTTTGCTTTTTTAAGGACAGTCCGTGAATGTGGGTTGAATCTCAGCAGCTCGTTGAAGTTTATGCCTAGGTACTTGGCGCTGCGCTTGGCTGGTAATCTGGGTCCGTCTGGGAGTGCTAGGGTGATGCTTCTGCAGTTTCCAGCTGAGCGACCTCGTTTGCCTCCTGGTCGTCTGAAGCAGACAAGCTCCGATTTGGATGAGTTGATCCTGATACCCCATTTGGTGTTAAACTCGAAGAGTTTGCGGATGTGGGCCTCGACTTCTCGGACAGCTGTTAATGGCGATAATGATGAGTAATATGTGAGCGAGTCATCAGCGAAGAGAAGGTTCTCGCATTCACTTGAAGTTGGTTGGTCAGATGTCATGATGTTGTATAGAAGTGGTCCAAGCTTCGACCCTTGGGCAACTCCAGCCCTGATGCTCTTCACTGTCGATTTGCAATTCTCCAGTTGTACGAAAAAGTTCCTGGAAGAAAGAAAAGAGAAAATAATTTTAATTAGAGCTGAAGGAAAGCCTAGTAAGTTGAGTTTATGGATAAGGGCTTCAATCCATACACTGTCGAATGCTTTTTCAACATCCAGAAAGCATCCGACGGTAACTCGATGGTAGTTCAAAGCTGTGGTGATGTCATGATGGAACTTCAGGAGCGGATGCAGAGTGGAATGCTTTTCCCGAAAACCGAACTGCATGTCCGGGATGATATTGTTCTCGCCGCAGAACTTCTTGAGCTTCCTGAGTATCAGCTCTTCCAAGATCTAACTTAGGTTATTGAGGATGGATATCGGCCTGTAGTTGGTAACCATGTTCCTTGCACCTTACTTGGGAATCGCCACTATTTTTGCAGTTTTCCAATTCTGGGGGAAATAACTGTTGTTGATGCAGTTGTTCAGGATGATGGCCAAGAAAACCATTATGGTTTGTGGAAGTTTCTTTAGGATGAAGTTGGATACCCCATCCGGCCCAGCTGACTTCATTGGTTTTGAGTTTCTAATAATCTCATTTATCTCCTCTGGGGTGCTCAAGTTCGGGTTGTCGACTGGATCACTCGCAGGATTGCTGTCACTAAACGTTGCTCTATTCAAGTTGGGCATCATTGTCTGCTGGATGGATGCCTCAATTTCGCCAAGGAAGATTGGATCTTCAGATGGGCTGGCCATGAAGTTTCCTTCAAATTGGGAAGTGAAGGCTTCAACTTTATCCTGTATCGTTGTTGCTTCTCCACTGTTGGTGATGATCGTCTCAGGCATTGGTGATTTTTGACCAATCAGTCTGTTGATGTTCTTAAAGGCATCAGGTCCAGGTTTGATTGACTGCAGTCTCTTCTGGAATTGGTTATTGTTGTGATATTGAATAGAATTCCGGAACATAATGTTAACGCACTGAAGCTCACTCCACACTGTCTGGTAGTTACTGTTGGTTGTGTTTAGCTCTCGTTGGTGGATCCTTTGCAGACGCTTTCTGGGACTTATTCGGGTCTTCTTCAATACTCTGCTCCACAGCAGCAATAGCGTCTTTGGTACGCACAGTACGGCGATGTGGAATGTAGTTGAGTTTAATGAGCTCGCATCTCATCTTGAAGATAGCGGATATAATTTCTTGACTTTTTGAGTTATTAAAATAATTTTGTTCCCACAAATTGTGGTTCAGAGAGCTGTAAACCGATCAATGTACGGAGGATGTAGCTAAATTTATACAATCTATCCTGTATTGTTCGTCTACTTTGGAAATGAGCTCATAGAGACAATCTTTTAGTTGCTTTACGTTTGCTGCCACAAAGTTGAACTCAATTCCACAGTAGCTTGCAAGCTCCTCCAATTGCTCATACCACTGATTTTTTCCTCGCAGTTTCCAAAGCTACAATTTTTGGGAGTCTTTTGTCGGGCATTACAAGCACTTTTAGTATGTAGTCTATGTGTAGTTTCAAAGATTTCACCAATAATGGAGAAAGTCCTGTCTCAATTATCAGCATATAATTGGGAGTTGTACTTGGCAAACCAAAGCATCTTTTAATATAGTATCTTAGTAATTTTTCAAACGGTTTCATGCTGTCTATAACCCCAAGACTGTGCTGCATACAGCATCACCGATTCAGCCACCCCAACAAAAACTTTATATTTTACGCTCTGGTCAACAAGTTATTAAAAAACACCGTTTCCAGGTGGCACATATTGCACTCTTTACTTTTACTTCCATGTTAACATTACTTGTAATTGTCATTCCAAGATATTTGTAACTTTTCACAACTTCAATATTCTCTCAATTCGAATGCCATTTCTCATTTCTGCACAATCTACCAGTTCCTTTTTTGAAGATCATCACTTTCGATTTTACTAAATTTATTGTAAGATTCCATGACATGCAGTACAAATGAAGTTGGTTTATCATAAGGTTCAAAGTGTCAGGCGAATAGGCAAATAATACAACGTCATCCGCAAAAAGTAAAGCTTTGATCAGCACCTCTATGAGGTCATTGATGCACAAGGAAAAGAGGTTAGGGCTTAAGGAACACCCCTGTCTTACTCCCATGTTTATTTCGAACCATTCCGTAGTATCAATTCCACTCCAAACAGCTGCTTGGTTCCGTTCCAACATATTTTCGAGTACCTTTTCAAGCTTATAGCTCAATCTAATATTGAACAGCTTATAGAAAAGCGCTTTTCGATCGATGGTATCAAATGCTGCCTTGAAATCCACGAAAAAGGCGTATAACTTCTTTTTTTGGTCTAGGAACATGCCAGCAATGTTCTGCAGTACAAAAATGTTGTCTACCGTTGAATATCCACTACGGAAACAAGCTTGGGAGCTTGGTTTTCATGGATAAGATTTTTACTCTCAATCCATTGTGCCATTCGATTATTCAAAAGTTTTGTGAACACTTTGTATGATGCATTCAGAAGAGATATTCCTCTGTAATTAAGTGGCTCAGCTATATTTCCCTTTTTATGCATGGGGAAAATAATTCCTTCCTTAAATTGTTGCGGTCATCATCATCATCGTGTCCTGTAACCCCGGCTGGGGCATAGGGCGTCAACAAAACGTCTCCATCCTTTACGGTCTGCTGCAAGGTACTTTAGCTGTGGCCACGTCTTTCTCTGGGATTCTGCTTCCGCTAAGACAGTTTATTTCCATGTTGTTCTTGGTCTTCCAACCCGCCGTGCACCCTGAGGATACCATTCAAAGGACTGCTTTGCAATTTCTTCGTTTGGTTTCCTCAGTGTGTGACCAATCCAACACCATTTACGCTTTCTTATGTCGACGTCAGATGGCTCTTGACTTGTCCTGCGCCACAATTCCTCATTTGATATTATTTGTGGCCAGCGAATCTTTAGGATGTGGCGAAGACAGCGATTCACAAAAGCCTGCAATTTCTTTGAAATGATAGAAGTGACTTTCCAGGTTGCACAAGCATATAACAGCACGGATTTGCATTGGATTCGAAGAATCTCAACTTAGTGCGTAAGGAGTTTGATTTAATTTCCAGATTGGGGACAGAGTACCGAAGGCAGCACGAGCTTTATTTATTCAACTTTTAACGTCCAGATCCGTACCACCGTTTGCAGAAACAATACTGCCAAGGTAGTTAAATTGTTCCACTACTTCAACTGGCGTCTCCTGTAGAATAATACGCTGCTGTGTGGAGCGGCCCTTGAGCATTATTTTTGTCTTTTTGCTGTTTGTTCTTACACCACTCGACTCTCCCTTCACTTGCAGTGTTTGGCACATCCCGTTCAGCCCACTGATGTTATTTGCCAGTAGACATATGTCATCGGCATAGTCTAAATGACTGAGCCTTTCGAGCGGTCTCCATTGAATGCCCTGTCGCTCAGCTGTACCAACACTGGCCGTCAATACGTCGTCCATCGCCAGCAGGAAGAGAATTTATTGGCGATAGAACATCCCCTTGTCTCACACCCTGTTGCACTACGAAGGAGTCGGTTAGCTGCCCATTGTGCAAAACAAAACACCTTGCGTTGTTGTAGGACTCTTTTATAATGGCAACAATTTTTGGTGGAATTCCTCTACCAAGCAACGATCTCCATATACATTCTCGGTTAACTCGATCAAAGGCTTTCTCAAAATCCACGAACATGAGGTAAAGCGGTGATTGAAATTCCATCAACTGCTCGAGGACGATACGCAGGGTGTTGATATGGTTGACACACGATCGACCACTGCGGAAGCCAGCTTGATGCCTCTTGAGTGTAGACTCGATTCTATCCTTTATTCGGTCGAGAATGATGGTTGCCATTAGTTTTGGGAAAATGGACAAAACGGTGATACCACGCCAATTGTTGCAATTTTTTAAGTCACCTTTCTTTGGCAACTTAACAATCACACCATCCTTCCAATCCCTGGGATAGTTTTCGTTTTCCCAAATGCTTTGTATCAACGGATCCTTCCTTGGCTTGGGTACAGTTTCGGATCCAGCCTCCATAAAAACACTTTTAATTTCACCCCACAACTCATCAATTGTTGAATGCTGGATTCCGTTTAATGACGAGGCTCTGTCGTTCAAGGTGGTGACATAGTTTCGACACATGTTGGGGTCATTTAAAGCATTAGTAATGAATTTTGAGCTCCTTGTTGCATCCTGCGCTGGTTTTTGTACGGCAGCGATTCGTAGTTTGAGACTCATCAGAACCAAATGGTGGTCGCTTCCCACATCGGCATTTCTTATACTCCGGACATCACACACTGACTTCCTCCATCGCTGCTGAATCATGAAATGATCAATTTGGTTTTCGGTTTGACTATCCGGATGCACCCAGGTAATTTTGTTGCACATCTTATGCTATGCTTAAATACAGTCCCACCTATAACAAGACAATTCGCGTTAGTAAAGTCGACAAGCAAGTCACCATTTTCATTCCGTGACCCCAAGCCATTTTTTCCCATCACGCGTTCCAGTCTGTAATTGTCTGAACCGACTTGGGCATTAAGGTCTCCCATAACGACTATGATGTCGGCTCTCGGAACACTACTGTAAACCGAGTTAAGATGAGTGCAGAACGCGGTTTTGTCTTCCTCTGTCGCTTCATTTGTGGGGGCGTAGCACTGAATAATTGTGACGTTACGAGTTTTTGAACGAAACCTTGCTGTCATTAATCTCGCAGAAATGGGCGCCCAGGAGATCAAAATATGCCTCGCTTCTTCGTTCAACATAATTCCGACACCATGCAGTCTTTGGCCACCCTCTCTTTCATCTTCCCCGGAATACAGCATTCTCGTCTGTCCAGTGTCTGATCTGTATTCAGCTCTACCTCTCCACTTAGTTTCGCTTATGCCCAGGTTACTGATCTTTAGGCGAAGCATTTCACGCTCAACTTGCTCGTATCTACCATCGCTGTACAAGGATCGAACGTTCCATGCTCAGATTTTCGTACGTATGCGGTAGCCAAAAGTAACATTTGCGCTTCTTGAAAGATTTCTTCTATTTCTCAACGATTCATTTATTATTATGGCGTCTTGATTGACGCTCGTACATGGAAGATGCCGCACCCCCAAATCCGATGTGAGGTTTACTGCAACCGAAGCTGCAGAACGATTTTCCATAAAAAGATTACCCCTTTGGGGACTCATTTCCATTTGTTGTCATAGTTCATGTATTTGCATATATCCTTCCACCATGGTGTCTTCCGAGATATGATTAATAACATACATAAGCTCAAATTTGACAGGCACACCCGCCTTTTGTATGGTCAAACACATAACTGCTCGAGGCCGCCCACTATGGGAAAACAGACGCCTTTTGTAGCCGCCCAATATGGGTTACAGACGCTACCTGCTGCTGCCGTTGGCCTTTTACCAAAAAAAGCTCCTCCAACACCAGACTATCATGCCAGTAGTATAAATAGGTAACTTCTGGACCAACTTGGCACCAAACTTGGCACGGCACGGCACATCCCAATTTAGATGCATGCCAAGTTTCGAGTTTGATTCTAATTGGGAATAATTGTCAGTGGTTGGATTTCTAGCACCATTTGTATTTTCATTGGAACATCGGTTGTGGGATTGGATTTTCAGCGGAAAATTGGTTGTGAGATACACTTTTCTAGTTGGATTTCTTTGGGTTGTGCTTGGTACCGGTTGTATTTCTAGTTAAAAAAATTAGATTCTTGTTGGCATATTGCTTATTTGGTTGGGTAGCTCCTAATGCAACCAATTCAAAATCTATGTCACTCCCAGACCAACTTGGCACCAAACTTGGCACGGCACCGCACGTCCCAATTGGCATGCATCATTTAGTTGGGATGCAATATAAAATTTATGTGTGCATTGGCTAAACATATTCTTATTAGGATGTTCATATGCTTAGGATCAAATAGAAACACTAGGATTCCAAAATACTTACCTCTGTTGGTTGTTTCGCAGCCTTCACAGCAATATTAGCAATAGATATTGTTCCACAACAATTGATATTGTTTTTAATAGCATTTCTTGCTTCGCTTATAGCTTTTTTAAACATGTTTTGTTTGCAAACCTTTTTTGATTTTGGCCTCTTAGTTCTTTTAATATCGTTTTTGTTCGTATTTCATTCTTGATTTTCTCAAATGTTTATGAGAATATATACATATGTACATACATTAATACATAATAAAGTCAATTGAAAAAATGCCTATTGTTTTATTTTTATTTTTTAGCATTTTTATGACAGCAGTTGATTACAAAATAAAAAACGGACAATCTTATTTTGAAAGTATAAGCAACAGCAATAAAGAGATATATAAGTAAATATTAAATAATAACAAAAATACCCGAAAACATTTAATTTCATAATATTCTTCTTTATTATGTGGATTGAAAATTTTACATGGATGAAAAAATAGTGTGCAGATAAAAAAACTTATCAAGGTCACCGAAGCTATCAGCTAATGTTTTGTAGGAATAATAAAGTATGGATAAAGAAATAAACAATGTTACATTTTCTAATTATAGTGTTGCAATACTACTTAGAAACTAAAGTTCAACAAACTATTGTATGGTAAGAGTTTATTTTATTTTTGTTCCCGTACTTTTTTAAACCATTCTAATTGTCTTTGAAATGTATGATGGGAAAATAAAACTCGGTTATTTTCATTTTTTTCGGTTTATTATTTAACAATCAGGTAATTGGTAATAATAAATACAATATTAAAAAACAATTTAAAATGTAACAGCAAAAATGGTGTACTAGATCAGTTTATAATAAAAGTAAAATTTTGTTTTTACAAAGTTTCATAAGACCTTCCCATGAAGCGTTTGCTGTAAAGTGACTATAAAATTTTCCTCTTTTTAACACGCGTTTCGGCTTCATTTTCACATTTTGATTTGGTATTTAAAGAGTAATGATCCGATAAGGCCATTATAGAGTATCATAAGAACCCAAGAGCAATTTTCGTTTCAGATTTTGGTCAATTGATAACTCCTTATAGTTCTCCAAACATCCAACATAATCCTCAAATGCTATCTTTGTTTTAAGAACTGATCGCTTCACACCAGTGATGGGACTTCTACCACTTAAGTGGTATTTCTACCACCTTTATTGTTTTTAAAATCCTACCACCTCCAACTCAAAATCTACCACCTTTTACCATTTTGCTGCTAGTAATAATAATTTTTCATTTCTATCATTGCTTTTTTGCGTTTGATATATATGTATGTACAATTTTAATAATAATAATTTTTATTATTTGAACTAAACAATATTACGAGTAAAATGCAGAAACCACTGACGTTTCTTCAAAAAAATGTCTCGTTGTAGTGTTAAGGTACGCTTGCGCTTGACAATATGATTGGCTTTTCATCAGACACTGCTGCTGTTATGACGGGTACACTGACTGGCTTTAGCACACGGTTGAAAAATGTGAATCCTAATGTCTTAACGATTGGGTGTAGCTGCCATAATTTAAGTTTGTGCTCCACCTATGCTGCAAAGTATTTACCAGGACACATTGAAAAATCGTTGAGGGGCATATATTTCTATTTCTGTCATAGCTCAAAAAAACAAAAAGATTTCATAACTTTTCAGAAAGCACTTGGTGTCGATGAACATCATGTTTTAAAAGTTTGTCAAACTCGGTGGCCCTCTTTAAAAATTTTCGTCAAAAAAATCATAGAGCATTGGAATTCCCTATTTGATTTTTATATTACACTAATTCGAAGAGCCTAACCAAAAAGCTATGAGCATTTTCAATTTTCTGAAAAATAAAGAAAATTTTTTTTTTTTTATTGTATTGCCTTGAGTTTAAAAATAATCAACGACTTGAATAGAAAATTTCAATCTGAGACGAAAAAATTGAACTCTTAGTCGATGATTGAAAAATTTTATAAAACAAGAAAAAATTGACTTGAATACGGATGTACAAAACTGTGAAAACTATTTGCCATACAGTCAAATGTATTTTGGTTTATATTTTGAAGCATATATATTAGAAAATGAAATACATGAAAATACAATCATGGAGCTAAGAAAAGTTATGTGCAGCTATTATGTTGAGTTATGTGTACAAATTCAAGAACGATTTACATTTTTTGATGATAAAATTAAAGTATTAAAATATTCAGATCCAAAAAAAGTCATTCCTGGAACACTGCCAACAGTCATTGAACTTACAAAATATTTTCCGCCAAGCGCTACAACCATTGAAACGCTCAATGTTGAGTGAAGAAAACTCTTCGGCGAATTTAAAATAATATAAAGTTTCAAAACTGATGACATTGTGCCGCAGTGGATTTTTATTAAACATTTGAAAAACGGTATGGGAGATTTAATGTTTGAAAACCTGTCATCATACATGTTAAACTTTGTTGTTTACCACACAGTAGCCCAGCAGCTGAACCTAAATTCTTACATCTCAAAAATATTAAAAATGATAAAAGAAATAAATTAAACACAACAACTGTTCACAACATTTTACCTGCGAAAGAAATTTTGGGAAACGGGGAACATTTTTATCCCCTAGATTTTTTTGTTAAATATGCTTCTAAACACAAATTCAAAGACGGATGCTTTAAAAAATAATAATTTTATCGATTGTGAACTACATGTGATTTATAATTTTTGATTTGAATGGACTGCTTTTTTTTTTTTTTTTTTTTTGATTTAATTGTTTTTTTACCATTAAAACATTTTTTTTCTACCACCTTTCTACTACCTTTTTTTGGGCTATCTACCACCACTTTAGTTTTCCCAAGTCCCATCACTGCTTCACACCCTTAAACTTTTTGGTGGGTCCAACGTTGCTTAATTCCATATTAATTGCATATTCCATAATTTCATCATTTCGGAATTTCTGACGGGATTCAACTATTTCTTCTGGTGTGGTTAAACTTTCAAAGTACCTATATAATTTTGATCTTTAACCAATAAAATGGATCATAGGGGTTCCATTATTCTCTCCTTCATCATACCCAACACTTTTTATTAACATATGGTATACTATAAACGTTTGGTTTAGGTTATTACTGGTGTCATAATATTTATGGCAATCTCTTTTTATTAGTTGATAAGGGTTTACGAACTTCATAGATAATAGAATCGATGCCCGTATGTGATGTATTTTTGTTAATATTAGCCCTGTTTTTTGTATGTATTTGTATATTCATTTAAAAAAATAGAATGTTAAGTACAACAACAAAAACGATAACAACAACAATACGGAGACGGTAGTATTGTCGACTCAAAAGTCAAAAGCCACCTACACGTTTTCAATTCTCAAAAAAAAACAAGTGATACGAAAAACATGTTTATGCTTGTTCCAGGACTATCATTAATTATAAACGGTGACTAAGGTCCAAAGTCCATCCGTCGTTGATAACATTGTTAAGTGTTAGAATTCGTTCCTCATACAGGTATACCCACAGGTGTACAAACAGGTAAACATGTCAACAAACAGGTTAGCAGTATGGAGCAGTTTGGATCAGCTCTAAGGCAGTATATTGCTAGTTGGGATCAGTACATTTCTTACAAGTCTGAGTGCTTTTCAGGTATCGAACACACTTCTGTTATACACTAACCCAGGGCCGAACAAGCTATACGTGCAAGTGCGCAGGGTGCTGAACCCAATGGGCGCCTAGAGCAAACATCAAAAAAGCCACTACCTATACTTTTTAATTTCAATTCTTTTTAATAGCTCACGCCAATATTGATATCCATATACTTAGCTACTTTTCCAAAAATAAGTCGATTCCTAACTTCCTATTCACACCCACAATAAAAAGAAACTAAATCACAAAATCTTTACAAATTGCACGATTTTGTTCCCCTTTTTCGGGATACCTCGTTCGCCTCTTGGGGACACTTCGTTAAAAGAAATCGAATATCAAAGTGTACAGCTTGGGTAATGAGAACATGATTTCTTCCACCAAAAACAGCAATTGAAGGGCGCTAGTGATGAAGTTTAGTTTAGCGACTAACCCAAGACATGTTATGTGAGTGAGGCTAAGAACATAATATACAAACCCAAAACACGTTATTAACGAGGTTTAGAACATAACATAAGAACCCAAACCACGTTGTGAACGAGGTTAAGAACGTGAGGCTAAGAACATAATATACAAACCCAAATCACGTTATTAACGAGGTTTAGAACATGACATAAGAACCCAAACCACGTTGTGAGCGAGGTTAAGAACGTGAGGCTAAGAACTGGGTTTAGGGTTTAGGGTTTAGGGTTTAGGGTTAAGGGTTTAGGGCTTAGGGTTTAGGTTTAGTTATTTAAGACCTTGTAGCCCAGTTGATAGTTATCAACTTATAATTAATGCAATTGACTTTTTGTGCGAGACAATGGAGTAGCACGACAGCTTATTGGTCTTGGGTGATTTTAATCTTCCTTACCTGACATGGTCACGATCTGAAGATGACTCTAACTTTGTTGCTGAGAATGCTACAACTCAAAAAGAAGTATTGTTTACAGACAATATGTCTGATTCTGGTCTTTGTCAGATTAGTGATATTAAAAACAATCTGAATAGGCAGCTTGATCTTATTTTTGCTAATTATGCAAACATGTTTTTCGTATCACTTGTTTTTTTTTGAGAATTGAAAACGTGTAGGTGGCTTTTGACTTTTGAGTCGACAATACTACCGTCTCCGTATTGTTGTTGTTATCGTTTTTGTTGTTGTACTTAATATTCTATTTTTTTAAATGAATATACAAATACATACAAAAAACAGGGCTAATATTAACAAAAATACATCACATACGGGCATCGATTCTATTATCTATGAAGTTCGTAAACCCTTATCAACTAATAAAAAGAGATTGCCATAAATATTATGACACCAGTAATAACCTAAACCAAACGTTTATAGTATACCATATGTTAATAAAAAGTGTTGGGTATGATGAAGGAGAGAATAATGGAACCCCTATGATCCATTTTATTGGTTAAAGATCAAAATTATATAGGTACTTTGAAAGTTTAACCACACCAGAAGAAATAGTTGAATCCCGTCAGAAATTCCGAAATGATGAAATTATGGAATATGCAATTAATATGGAATTAAGCAACGTTGGACCCACCAAAAAGTTTAAGGGTGTGAAGCGATCAGTTCTTAAAACAAAGATAGCATTTGAGGATTATGTTGGATGTTTGGAGAACTATAAGGAGTTATCAATTGACCAAAATCTGAAACGAAAATTGCTCTTGGGTTCTTATGATACTCTATAATGGCCTTATCGGATCATTACTCTTTAAATACCAAATCAAAATGTGAAAATGAAGCCGAAACGCGTGTTAAAAAGAGGAAAATTTTATAGTCACTTTACAGCAAACGCTTCATGGGAAGGTCTTATGAAACTTTGTAAAAACAAAATTTTACTTTTATTATAAACTGATCTAGTACACCATTTTTGCTGTTACATTTTAAATTGTTTTTTAATATTGTATTTATTATTACCAATTACCTGATTGTTAAATAATAAACCGAAAAAAATGAAAATAACCGAGTTTTATTTTCCCATCATACATTTCAAAGACAATTAGAATGGTTTAAAAAAGTACGGGAACAAAAATAAAATAAACTCTTACCATACAATAGTTTGTTGAACTTTAGTTTCTAAGTAGTATTGCAACACTATAATTAGAAAATGTAACATTGTTTATTTCTTTATCCATACTTTATTATTCCTACAAAACATTAGCTGATAGCTTCGGTGACCTTGATAAGTTTTTTTATCTGCACACTATTTTTTCATCCATGTAAAATTTTCAATCCACATAATAAAGAAGAATATTATGAAATTAAATGTTTTCGGGTATTTTTGTTATTATTTAATATTTACTTATATATCTCTTTATTGCTGTTGCTTATACTTTCAAAATAAGATTGTCCGTTTTTTATTTTGTAATCAACTGCTGTCATAAAAATGCTAAAAAATAAAAATAAAACAATAGGCATTTTTTCAATTGACTTTATTATGTATTAATGTATGTACATATGTATATATTCTCATAAACATTTGAGAAAATCAAGAATGAAATACGAACAAAAAACGATATTAAAAGAACTAAGAGGCCAAAATCAAAAAAGGTTTGCAAACAAAACATGTTTAAAAAAGCTATAAGCGAAGCAAGAAATGCTATTAAAAACAATATCAATTGTTGTGGAACAATATCTATTGCTAATATTGCTGTGAAGGCTGCGAAACAACCAACAGAGGTAAGTATTTTGGAATCCTAGTGTTTCTATTTGATCCTAAGCATATGAACATCCTAATAAGAATATGTTTAGCCAATGCACACATCAATTTTATATTGCATCCCAACTAAATGATGCATGCCAATTGGGACGTGCGGTGCCGTGCCAAGTTTGGTGCCAAGTTGGTCTGGGAGTGACATAGATTTTTGAATTGGTTGCATTAGGAGCTACCCAACCAAATAAGCAATATGCCAACAAGAATCTAATTTTTGTAACTAGAAATACAAACCGGTACCAAGCACAACGCCAAAGAAATCCAACTAGAAAAGTGTATCTCACAACCAATTTTCCGCTGAAAATCCAATCCCACAACCGATGTTCCAATGAAAATACAAATGGTGCTAGAAATCCAACCACTGACAATTATTCCCAATTAGAATCAAACTCGAAACTTGGCATGCATCCCAATTGGGATGTGCCGTGCCGTGCCAAGTTTGGTGCCAAAGTTGGTCCAGAAGTTACCTATTTATACTACTCATTGCCGTTGACCGCCACATGCAGTTCATCCGCCTTAAGGGGCTATTAACCATCCCAAGGACAAGTTTGTGCCCTGACCAGCAAAGCTGGGTTGTCTGCTTATCCCGGTATCCATTGTTACAGATATTCCAAATCAATCTATTGTTTAAAAAAAAAAGAACGAAGCATTCCTCAAATCAATGTAAAATTCCCAAAAGGAGATATTTAATAACATATACACAAATTGAATTAAGCTAAAAGAACATCTCAAAACATTTCGAAAAACATTCTGTTAAAAACTATAACAATACAACATAATAATATTATGCAGCCTACACTACACAGTGCACAGAGATACAAGTAGTGTGTAGTTCAATATTACAAATTCATAAAAACAAAAATTGTTTCGACTAAAAAGTTGCAATATTATATTTGTGTTGCATAATCTTTGGCAACCATCCAAATTAGATCCCATCTATCCATTCATCCATCCATCCATCTATCTAACCAACCAACCAACTGTAGAAAATCCTTATGAATAAACGAGAACTTATTTTGCACAGAGACTAAAGCGCATAAACTAATTTTCAATTAAGTTTACTATTAACAAATTCAAAACCATTTTTCCTGTTGCATATTTCATATATTCCATATTTTTCCTATTATCCTTACCGCATTTTAACATCCTCTAAGTCCTGTATACCTCTACTCTATACACATATGATGCATAAAATAGTTGTACATACTCTCATGATGTTGATGTAGAAATATATGTAATTTAGTGAGGTTGGGGTTTAATTTGCCTACACAAAATAAATTTTGCATTTATTTGAAGTTATCTAACATTTTAATTTTAATGCATTATGGCCTTGTGGATATGCACACAATTAAATTAAATTAATAATTTTAAAATTATAACTGCTTTAGAAAATAGACAATGCGAAACATGAATAAATAATAATGGGTGTGAATAATGACTAAGCTCTTTTAATTTATTGATGGTAGATTAACCTTGTTGTGGATTTTAAATTAGTTTGTTTTAAAAAAAAAAGTCAATTTGAGTACGAATATGTTTAAAAAAAGAAAATAGTTAATTTCTGTAAGAATAAGAGGCAAACAACATTTGGTTAGGACACAAATATATTAATAGTGGTAGAAATAAAGTTTAGTTAAAATAAAATTAATTTCAAATATACAAAAAAAACCACAAACTAATTTTTGAAACATAGAGTTTTCAAAAAATAATTTGCCCAAGAAAAAGAACAACCATCGATTAATGACATTTTAATACATTTTTTGACAAAATTTGTTCCAACCATGAAGTTCTTGCACGATTTTCTCTGATGTATTAAAAAATGTTTGTTTAATATTTTGTATGTAGAATTACATAAGCTACAATTTTTACCTTCACATTTTCTCAAAAAAACTGATAGTTTTCTGAAAACTAAGGAAAACAGAATTTTACCCCCCTCTCCCCCCCCCTATAAAATTTGTTGCCAGCTCAAATTTACGGAGCGTTTGAGGAAATTCTTAAGACGTCAGAGCAAAGCTCTTCACCAAAATTAAGCTCTGTCAGAATGTTTCCGATGTTTTGATATTTTTTTGTCTAATTTTCCAGGACTAGTAATTGTCGGAAAACTTGCCTACGTACTTACTTACTTATCTGGCTCCCGATCCATGGAGCGTCTATGCCTTAGATACTGCGGTCTTTCATCGGTTGCGGTCCCTCGCAACCTCCCTCAAGCCGTCGAGACTGAGCGCTCTTGCGTTTGTTACCGTTTTGGTCCCTGTAGCGGAGGTTCGGTCTTCCTGGTCGTCTTGAAGCTGGGGCTGGAATTCAAAGATTTTCTTGGCTAGAGTGCTGTTGTCTATTCGCTCGATGTGGCCGAGCTAATGTAGTTGACGTGTGTTTGCTCCTTGGACTTCATCCACATCTTGGTACAGCTGGTACAGTTCACGATTGAATCTTCTCTTCCAATCGATTTCTTCGCATGTAAGACCAAATATCTGCAGAAGAATTTTTCTCTCAAAAGTGCCTAGTATCAATTCCCGTCCTTTACTAAACGTCCAACACTCGGCGCCTTAGAGTAGAACTGGTAAAATTAGCGTTTTGTATAGCTCGAACTTTGTCTTTCGAGAAAGGAGTTTTGAACCCATTTGTTTGGCCAAACTGAAGTAGAAGCGGTATCAGAACCAGTATAGTGGAATTGGTGTTTGTCTCGAGGTAGGTGAACTCCTTGACTAACTCGAAATTACTGCTACCAACAGTGACGTTTTTGCCCTACGCGATAGACAGATGAGGCTTTGTTTGTTGATAGCATATACTTTGTTTTGTCCTCATTCACTTCAAGACCAACGCATTTCGCCTGTTCATCAATAGCTGTGAATGCTACAAGTACAGCTGTCTTGGAGCAGCCAATGAGGTCAATGTTATCCGCATAGCCAAGCAGTTGAGAAGACCTGTTGAAGATAGTGCCTTCCATGTTAACATCACTCTTGTGCACTATCTGCTTCAGGACTAGGTTGAATAAATCACATGATAGCGCATTTCCTTGTCTGAACCCTGTACACGTCTGGAATAACTCAGATGAGCTGTTACCACCCATTTGCACGTGCCGCGTTTTTGTTACGTCATGCGGCATAGCTGGATCAGATTTTTCAGGATCCCAAGCTCCGACATCGCCAATAGAAGTTCTTGGTGACTTATGCTATCATATGCGGCTTTGAAGTCGATGAATTGATGGTGGGTCTCGACTTGAAATTCGTTGGTCTTTTCCAGGATTTGCCTCAATGCGAAGATTTGGTCTATCGTTGATCTGCTTGGCCTGCAGCCACATTCTTGTACGTGCCGTGTGGCAGAAAGGTTTAAGACGCCCACATAATACGTTGGATTGGATCTTGTAAGCAACATTAAGCAGGGATATGCCTATGTAGTTCTTGCAGGACATAGGATTGTCTTTCTTTGTAAATTGGGCATATGGAGCTATGTGACTAGTCGTCGGGCATACTTTCCCCCTCCCACGCATGGTTGATGAATTGATGCATGCACCCTACCAGGACATCTCCTCAATACTTGAAGAGTTCCGCAGGTAGAACATCCGAGCCGGCGGAGTTGTTGATCTTAAGCTTGTGGATGGCTTTGTTAACCTCTTTAGTACTGGGTGCTGGGACTGGATTTACATTGACTGGTTTCATGCATTCTTTGTTCCCCTGTTGCCTCCGCTGCATAGTGCCAATTGCCGTTTTTGGAAATGCTGCTTAAACACGTTTTAAAACTCCCTGTGCTCCGGTGTCTAGGTTCCCTTCGCTTATTTCGAAGAGCTTGCTTGCGAGTCCTATAACCAGATGCCAGTTGCTTGGCTGTTTTGAAGAACCGGCAGGTGTTGGTGGTGTTGTTAGCATCTTCGAGATACTTGAGCTGAGAGGCTGCGGATGCTCTTTTCTTTCTGCGCAGTGTTTTTTCTCCTTCCTTCTCTTTTAACAGTACTCCTCTCTTGGTGCTCTTGTTTTCCATTGCAGCATTTGCATTCGTAAACTTTCCGTCTCCTTCTGCAATACCGCGCATTCATCATCATACCACGGGTTCTTTTTTCTGGGTGGTTGATAGCCTATGGTGGTCTCGGCTGTCTCCTTAATGATGTCGCGACACTGGTTCCACTGGTTGTTGACGCTTGTGGCTGGGTGTACGGCAGAGAGTTTCTCGGTCAATTGCTCACTGTAGTCTCTGGCTTTCAGGTGTGCTAAGGCATGCAATGTTGAGTTTCTTTCTTTGGGCATTCATCGTTTTCTTTTCGTTGGACAGTCAAGCTCACAATAAGATAGTGGTCAGAGCCCACGTTTCACCTCGGAATGTTCGCACGTCCAAGATGTTCGATGCGTACCTTGTGTTTCAACCATCTGGAGATCGCCAGATTGCTGTGTGTATCCTTCGCTTGGGAAACCTGTTGCTACTTATCACCGTATTACGAGCCGCATCAAAGTCGATTAGTCGTAAACCGTTTTCTGTTGTGGTGTCGTGGAGTCTATGCTCTCCAACTAATCCGCGAACGATATTTTCCTTTCTGACTTTAACATTGAAGTCTACATGCACGAATTTGACATCGTACTCCGAACAGGCTTCGTAGGCTCCGTCCAGGAGATCGTAAGACTCCTCCTTGTTAGACTCAGCCTAATCGGTAGGGGCAGTACACATATTAGGCTGATGTTTTGAAAGGTAGCTTTGAAGCGGATCACATCCAAGGGATCGCTAGTCAGCTTAGAATCGGTGACTTTCGATCTGAGTCGATTTCCCACGACGAATCCGCATCCTACCATATATGCAGTCATTCATGGCAGCTGTAATAAATGTCGCAATCTTATCTTTTCCATCGTATCTCCTGGATCGCGGTAATATCTGCCTTGTACCGCGAGAGGACAGACCCAACTATCAAAATTGCTTCGCATTCCAGACATTACAGTCTTATTTGTTTCTATAGCGCTCCTACTACCCTATGATGGGAAGTACATACCTTATTAGAGCATTACTGATTCCTTAAATATTTTCTGATGCAAACTATATCAGCTCGATAGAAGCGATATACAAAAGTCTCTTTAATGTCTCTATACTGCTCTTATAAAAAATGACGATGGAGCTTTCGCTTCTATAGTCATCCTGTAAAATTATTATACAATCTCTATGTTAGCAAATAAATAAAATAAAAATACAAATACATATAAATCAATTGCGAAATATTTTTTTTTATTTCTCCACCTTCTTCTTTAAGACTTCTATATAGAGTCCAGTAAGTATTTTTCGGGGCAACTGAATTAACTCCATAAAGGTCTTCAAAAGTGCGCCGTTTTAATTCTATGGACTATTAAGTAATGCTTATATGATTTTAAGAAATGATTATGAGAAGCTTCTTTGGATGATTATAGGGGCGAAATTGTTAGTTGGGAGATTCAAGTTTTTGAATAGCACCTGGCGTAAAGAGTGTCCTTACATTCCAGGTGCATACTCGTAGGTCATAGTCCATTTTCGTTCCGGGTCTGGTTGCTATTTGAGGGGGCTCGCCATCCTAGGCCCTACGTACAAACCTCCAATGATGCAATTCTTTCCGTGATCAACATTCGCACTTACAAGTGTAGCAAGTCATGACATAAAGCCAAGACCAGTATCAGGCAGCTACCAACTAGGAAGTATTGCAGGCACTTGATGTGTAAGAAAAGATACAGCTCGATACAGCAGTTCCTACAACATCCAACCACCACATCAGACTACTAGTTCTTAAATAATAGAATATCACAAGTAAAATCATTTGGTACACTGTGACGTATGAGTGTTTTTTTTGTAGGTGAATAATTTAGCAAGGCCGACACAAGGACATCATAATATGTTATATATTCACATTAATGTGAAGGGCAGTGTGTGTTTAACTAATTGCTCTTTCATCAGCAAACAAAAAAGACTTGAGGTATCTTAAGGTGCATCACCTGTGGAGAACCCCTACTCTGTGGGGCCGCATCCACATTGTTTTAATGCTATAATTTATTTAAATAAAAACAGAAATTTTCCACCAGTTGCCATTTGTAGTACCTTTAGTTTTCCAGTGGCTTTAAGCTTACGCTACGCGATAGACAGATGAGGCTTTGTTTGTTGATAGCATATACTTTGTTTTGTCCTCATTCACTTCAAGACCAACGCATTTCGCCTGTTCATCAATAGCTGTGAATGCTACAAGTACAGCTGTCTTGGAGCAGCCAATGAGGTCAATGTTATCCGCATAGCCAAGCAGTTGAGAAGACCTGTTGAAGATAGTGCCTTCCATGTTAACATCACTCTTGTGCACTATCTGCTTCAGGACTAGGTTGAATAAATCACATGATAGCGCATTTCCTTGTCTGAACCCTGTACACGTCTGGAATAACTCAGATGAGCTGTTACCCATTTGCACGTGCCGCGTTTTTGTTACGTCATGCGGCATAGCTGGATCAGATTTTTTTTTTTTTTTTTTTTATAATTTTAACTATACGTTGGATTGGATCTTGTAAGCAACATTAAGCAGGGATATGCCTATGTAGTTCTTGCAGGACATAGGATTGTCTTTCTTTGTAAATTGGGCATATGGAGCTATGTGACTAGTCGTCGGGCATACTTTCCCCCTCCCACGCATGGTTGATGAATTGATGCATGCACCCTACCAGGACATCTCCTCAATACTTGAAGAGTTCCGCAGGTAGAACATCCGAGCCGGCGGAGTTGTTGATCTTAAGCTTGTGGATGGCTTTGTTAACCTCTTTAGTACTGGGTGCTGGGACTGGATTTACATTGACTGGTTTCATGCATTCTTTGTTCCCCTGTTGCCTCCGCTGCATAGTGCCAATTGCCGTTTTTGGAAATGCTGCTTAAACACGTTTAAAACTCCCTGTGCTCCGGTGTCTAGGTTCCCTTCGCTTATTTCGAAGAGCTTGCTTGCGAGTCCTATAACCAGATGCCAGTTGCTTGGCTGTTTTGAAGAACCGGCAGGTGTTGGTGGTGTTGTTAGCATCTTCGAGATACTTGAGCTGAGAGGCTGCGGATGCTCTTTTCTTTCTGCGCAGTGTTTTTTCTCCTTCCTTCTCTTTTAACAGTACTCCTCTCTTGGTGCTCTTGTTTTCCATTGCAGCATTTGCATTCGTAAACTTTCCGTCTCCTTCTGCAATACCGCGCATTCATCATCATACCACGGGTTCTTTTTTCTGGGTGGTTGATAGCCTATGGTGGTCTCGGCTGTCTCCTTAATGATGTCGCGACACTGGTTCCACTGGTTGTTGACGCTTGTGGCTGGGTGTACGGCAGAGAGTTTCTCGGTCAATTGCTCACTGTAGTCTCTGGCTTTCAGGTGTGCTAAGGCATGCAATGTTGAGTTTCTTTCTTTGGGCATTCATCGTTTTCTTTTCGTTGGACAGTCAAGCTCACAATAAGATAGTGGTCAGAGCCCACGTTTCACCTCGGAATGTTCGCACGTCCAAGATGTTCGATGCGTACCTTGTGTTTCAACCATCTGGAGATCGCCAGATTGCTGTGTGTATCCTTCGCTTGGGAAACCTGTTGCTACTTATCACCGTATTACGAGCCGCATCAAAGTCGATTAGTCGTAAACCGTTTTCTGTTGTGGTGTCGTGGAGTCTATGCTCTCCAACTAATCCGCGAACGATATTTTCCTTTCTGACTTTAACATTGAAGTCTACATGCACGAATTTGACATCGTACTCCGAACAGGCTTCGTAGGCTCCGTCCAGGAGATCGTAAGACTCCTCCTTGTTAGACTCAGCCTAATCGGTAGGGGCAGTACACATATTAGGCTGATGTTTTGAAAGGTAGCTTTGAAGCGGATCACATCCAAGGGATCGCTAGTCAGCTTAGAATCGGTGACTTTCGATCTGAGTCGATTTCCCACGACGAATCCGCATCCTACCATATATGCAGTCATTCATGGCAGCTGTAATAAATGTCGCAATCTTATCTTTTCCATCGTATCTCCTGGATCGCGGTAATATCTGCCTTGTACCGCGAGAGGACAGACCCAACTATCAAAATTGCTTCGCATTCCAGACATTACAGTCTTATTTGTTTCTATAGTGCTCCTACTACCCTATGATGGGAAGTACATACCTTATTAGAGCATTACTGATTCCTTAAATATTTTCTGATGCAAACTATATCAGCTCGATAGAAGCGATATACAAAAGTCTCTTTAATGTCTCTATACTGCTCTTATAAAAAATGACGATGGAGCTTTCGCTTCTATAGTCATCCTGTAAAATTATTATACAATCTCTATGTTAGCAAATAAATAAAATAAAAATACAAATACATATAAATCAATTGCGAAATATTTTTTTTTATTTCTCCACCTTCTTCTTTAAGACTTCTATATAGAGTCCAGTAAGTATTTTTCGGGGCAACTGAATTAACTCCATAAAGGTCCAACAGGAGCTTCAAAAGTGCGCCGTTTTAATTCTATGGACTATTAAGTAATGCTTATATGATTTTAAGAAATGATTATGAGAAGCTTCTTTGGATGATTATAGGGGCGAAATTGTTAGTTGGGAGATTCAAGTTTTTGAATAGCACCTGGCGTAAAGAGTGTCCTTACATTCCAGGTGCATACTCGTAGGTCATAGTCCATTTTCGTTCCGGGTCTGGTTGCTATTTGAGGGGGGTCGCCATCCTAGGCCCTACGTACAAACCTCCAATGATGCAATTCTTTCCGTGATCAACATTCGCACTTACAAGTGTAGCAAGTCATGACATAAAGCCAAGACCAGTATCAGGCAGCTACCAACTAGGAAGTATTGCAGGCACTTGATGTGTAAGAAAAGATACAGCTCGATACAGCAGTTCCTACAACATCCAACCACCACATCAGACTACTAGTTCTTAAATAATAGAATATCACAAGTAAAATCATTTGGTACACTGTGACGTATGAGTGTTTTTTTTGTAGGTGAATAATTTAGCAAGGCCGACACAAGGACATCATAATATGTTATATATTCACATTAATGTGAAGGGCAGTGTGTGTTTAACTAATTGCTCTTTCATCAGCAAACAAAAAAGACTTGAGGTATCTTAAGGTGCATCACCTGTGGAGAACCCCTACTCTGTGGGGCCGCATCCACATTGTTTTAATGCTATAATTTATTTAAATAAAAACAGAAATTTTCCACCAGTTGCCATTTGTAGTACCTTTAGTTTTCCAGTGGCTTTAAGCTTGGGGCTCTTTTACTTTTGTTTGAATTTTATAAAACGAAATATTATATATCCACACAAATTGGGAAAGAAAAAGGAAACTGATATCCAATTAAAAGTCAAACCATAAAAGGAATTCTTTTTGAATCTATTCCAGTATATGTATGTGTAGGTATACTTAAAAAATTAAATAATATTTTCTGTTCGTCCATGTCACAAAAATATATAAATATTTTGTAAAATTATATTTCTGAAAAGAGTGTTGTTGAATAAGAAAAAAAACGAAACATTTAGTTTTTACTTTTAATCTTCTTTCCTCTATTTTTGGTACATATTACTCCGCATTGACAAATAAATCTCATCATAATCATCATTGACGACGAAACAGGATGGCACACACAGAAAATCATGAACGGAACAAACAGGAAGGAAGTCTGTCCATAGTAACAGTCATCGTCATAGAATCAACATACATTCAAAACAGAATCGATTTGGTGCAAATAGTCACAGAAAACTCAAAAGACCGAAAATAAACAAATATCCACAGTTCAATGGGACAGTTTTTGGACAAATTTATTTGAAAAATACTTCCGATAAACATCCCTAAGAGATGGAGAGGGAGGAGTATTTTTTGTCATGTCCAGTTAAAGAAGATTTTAATTCCATGAGTTTTTTTTTTCAACCTCATTTGAGTCAAAAGATGTAGAAGCCAATATTAATGTGACATGAAAATCTACAGAGAATAAGGCTTTAATTTATATATGTATGGTAGGTTCAGCTCTCTAAATATCGCTAGTAGAGATTTTTCAATATGAATTACCAACCCACAATGGGACTACTATTAAAGTTGGAATGATGCTAACTTACAATTAGAAAACTTTGATATGGGCTTAAGAGTTGGGACCCTTATACATAAAGTCCAACATTGGCTGTGTACGTTGAGGTAGCATTGATACTACACGCAGTACTTCATGTTTTATTTATTGATCCTTAGAGTAAAGTTTTTGTTTTTGGAAAACTACCAAAAGGGTTGTTGGCGTTAATCCCCATATAAAAACAAAATTCCCCACGCATATTGCCGGTTTAACTTTACCCACACTTCTGGTTTTTGCAGAAAGTTATGTCTGCTGCCATCCGTAAAGCTTTGCTTTCGAAAAATATTTCTGTTCTCTTATTCTTGTTCTGCTCACCACCGCTTGGGGTGAAATAATTTGGCCAGAAAAACTCACATTCACTTCTGGATTTGGTTCACATGGATTTTTTGTTTTTTTTTTCTTTGCAAGGTTCTGTCATCATCAGTGAGCAATCAACACCACCACCACTATAATATATAGAACCCAGGGAGAGCGCAGTGTTATTATAATATTGATTTTTGGATAAATTATTTGTATGCGTTTTTTTTTTAACGAAGCGTTACACTTTATCATTTATCCGCTGAACCCATCCGCTGTTTGTTACCAACCACCGCGCCATGTCTACTCCGAATATCAAGACGATCAATACTTGAACCCGTATAAAAATCTTGGGTTCATCTACTTCCTTAAGACACCTGAACTAGTCGAGATGCGTAACGCTTGGAATTTAGTTTGGAACCCAGACCTTTGACAACTCTCTGCCGACATCCTCGACATCTTAAGAATGTCCGCGATCACGGTTCCACTCAAAAACTGTGTGAACATTGCGAAGGCGTTGTAGATGAACGAAACAACGAAGGCATTAGACCCGAGAACAAGCCTGACAAAATCCAATCCACCACACTCGCTTCAATTCACCGCAACAAGATCCAAATGGCTGCGCCGATTAATTTTGGGACTCAGGTTGAATTCCCGCTCTACGTGCAAACCACTATGCCTGCCTGTTCCTCAGATTCCGAAGTCATTGACCATTCAAGACTTCCTGTAGACCAAAGTACCATTGGAGCAGATCAAAAACCAATCCAACCCACCTGTTTGACCTTAAGCTATGAAGCAGAGATTATGAATACCGTTCGCAAATGGGGGTTGAGATTTGACAATTCTGGAAAATCATTGGAATTCATATAGAGGATAGCCGAACTGACTCAATGTTATAATATACCACAAGGTACTACGAGCTCTTCCAGAATTGTTCAGAGGTACAGCTTTAGAACGGCTGCGCATAAAGAACTAAATCACTACTTGGTAGGATTTCCACCAAGCGTTTTTGAAAGACTTTCTACATGCGCGGTACGTTCATAAGTTGGAAGACGAAATTTACGTAGAATGATGATCAATATCTGATCCGCGGGCATCCTCGATTGCTTATAGCCGACAGAATTGACCGAATTTTTGACAGCCTGCACTTAGAATACCGATTATTTATATGGCGTCCGGATTTCAGAACGATTGACAAACTAGCCCAACTGGCTGAAGAGTAAGAAATAAATCAGAAATGATGAAGGGAACGTTTGCCCAACGCCAACCGTCAGGCCACTTATCACTTCGGCTTCCCACTACCCGCCTACCACCGTCCCTTTCGATCGACATACCCATTGCTGCAACTCCAAAGAATGGGATCATAGTATGGAGGATTGCCCAAGACCGTTCCGGCTTTTCTGTTAATTTTGTGGGCAAGATGGCAGATTTTCAAAAGGTTGTACTTACCGCCGAAATACAGTAGCCGTCATTGCTACACCACCTTCTTCAGACACTCGGATCATTATGCCGATTAGTATATGCAACCACACCAACCAAGCTTTGCTTGGAACCGGCCCAGAAAAATCCTTTGTAGCTCCAGCATTGAGACAAAAGATCCGAGAGCTACACCTACCTATGGAAGGGCCAAACCGGAGACCGTACCATATATTTAGATAATTGTGAATGGTGTTACAACAAGCCGAGCATTACATAGTAACCTTCCACCTAGGAGACATATTCCTCACGAGTGAAGTGACATACATTCCCGCTCTCGAAGCTGATGCCATTTTGGGGATGGATCTATTACGGCAAGCCAGCCTTTAAATTAACAATGGAAGAAAACCAGTTCCACATAAAAAGCCCTGCCGAGCTTCCGAAGGATATTTCAAATGCTTGGCTAGCTCTCATCCTACCGATAACCTTCAAGAAAAGTCATCTTTCAACCGAACAACGTCCCGTTGATCGTCACACCGCACCAGAAGCGAATATCAGAAGAATCCACCGCCATTTATCGACAAAATTTTTTCACTACGGCAGATCTTGGAGAAAACCCAGGAGTTTCAAATCGATACACACCACCTATTCATCGATTTCAAGGCCACGTATGACATCATTTATAGAGACGAGCTATATAGAGCAATGTCTAGTTTTGGCATCCCTGCCAAGCTCGTCCGTTTGTGCAGGATGACGATGGAAAGTGCGCGCTGCTCCATCAAGGTCGGCAAAGACCTCACCGACACCTTTGATGTCAAAAAAGGTTTTAGGCAAGGCAACGCGCTGTCATGCGACTTCTTCAACATCGTTCTTGAAAGAATAGTGCAAAACTCTCACGTCAACACTAGAGGCACAATCTTTCAAAAGTCCGTCCAATTACTTGCTTACGCTGACGACATTGACATAATCGGACAAACAAAGCGTGATGTCAGTGGTGCTTTTGTGAGTATTGAGAAGGAAGCCAAGAAGATGGGGTTAACGGTGAATGAAAGCAAAACGAAATATATGCTGTCAACAAGAAAGGACACCCAACACCGACGTCTAGGACAGAACGTCACTATAGACAGCTATAATTTTGAGGTGGTCAGAGACTTTGTCTACCTAGGAAACGCTATAAACTCAGCGAACGATACCAGTGCTGAGATCGAACGAAGAATTACTCTTGCCAATCGCTGTTTCTTCGGGTTAAGAAGGCAATTGAGAAGCAAAGCCCTCTCTCGAGCAACTAAACTGTCCCTGTATAAGACGCTTATCATTCCAGTCTCGATGTATGGTGCAGAGGCATGGACACTGCTAACGGTGGATGAGAACGCGTTAGGCTGTTTTGAGAGGAAAATTCTCCGGGTGATTTTTGGTCCCGTCTGCATAGATGGGGAATGGAGAAGAAGATACAACCACGAACTGTATGGGCTGTACAGCGAAACCGACCTAGCCACAAAAGTGAAAAGCCAACGACTAAGATGGCTGGGTCACCTAGAGCGAATGGACACCAATGCTCCGGCCCGGAAAGTCTTTGAATCCAACCCCGTGGGACAACGCAGTAGAGGTGGACAGCGTTAAAGGTGGCGCACGCAAGTGGAAGAGAACCTCAACCAACTTGGCGTGCGAAACTGGAGACAGCTAGCTAGAAACTGAGCCGGCTGGAAGAAGCTTGTTGGTTGAGGCCCTAGTCCACCCCGGACTGCAGCGCCACCTTAAGTAAAAAAGTAAGTAAGTAAGTTAGTAAGTATATTCGTAAGGCGACCGCCGCCACCTATCAACATAACCTGAACAAAAGACGAAGGCATCCCATAAAACAAAACATTTTTCGTCATGAACCACACACCAGCCGTAGCCCCTAAAGTAAATCGAAATATGAACCACCCTACTGCCGCCGCAGCATCAAAGCTGAACAAGTGCATCGTCCAACAAGATTTCATCGCTTTTCTTCAGCAGAGTACTCTCCCTCCAGTGACCCTTACCCGAAAAACAAAAACCGCCAGTAGAATGCAGTAACCATAGTATTTCCCGTCACCAAGTTCCGTGCCGAGAAAAGAAAGGTCTTTTAAGTCAATTTCTTAGAAAATTGCCACTCTCGGCTAAACGGGGGAGAAAAGAACCCCCTCCCGTACGAGTCATTCTTTTCTCAACTCACTCTACACGCTCCAGCTTTCTGCCACATTTAATACGAATCACCCTGTATAATCGAAATATCATATTTATTGACTTTCGACCCCGTATGATTAATGTAGTGTAGTTAATACTATCACGCAAGAAAAACTCACCTTGTACTCAACCTCAAAGGTGATGTTAAAGAGTAGATTTTATACAGATAAAATCCGTAATTCTACTGATTTAATTATCTAGAAAACGGTTACTCTTATGAAAAAAAAGTACTTAACATTTTTTGTAGGGAATTTTCCAAGCTACAACTTAGTTTTTTACATTTTTCTAAAAGAGTTATCGTTCGGGAGATATTTTTTAAAAACCGTTTGGGGGGCATTTGTCCCCCCGTTAAATTATTAGCGGTGCTCATATCGATGGGGAATTTGTACAGCTTCCTAAGAATGCCACGGGGATGCTTTGTACCAAAATCCAGCTTTCCCCCATTTATTTCGTAGTTTGGCTGATTTTAAGGCTTATATGACTGGACTATAACCGAACCCTAAAGTTTATTACCGCACCGAACCCTGCGTCGATTTAACAGGATGTATTAAACCAACGTTACTTTTTAAAGGAATACAGAAGGAATGCAGGCAACCAGTTGTTGTTTGAGCTGAACACGCATGACATTGTCGATAGTTTTTCTACTTTCTCTCAGTTCACATCGCCTTGTGTCTGAAATGTTAACATGGGGAAGTTTAATTTCAATACAAATTTGTCTTCTACCTTCGCCTTATATGTATATAGTACTAATCTAGTGTACCGAAAGCAAGAATAATAGTTCAATCATATTTGGGAACCAAATTTATATTTGCTGGTAGAAACACACTGATGGGTATGAAGTGTACCAGATAGGAGGTTTGTAGAACTTTTTGGGCTTTAAACCTCTACCTCCTTCTATTTCTATCTTTTTACCCATCCCCCTTTATTTCTACGCTTCGCTTCTTCTAAATGTATCTTAGGTAAGAACTAGCACCTACCGATTTTTCTTCTAATCTTTCACGAGGAGCAGGACCGAATCCCGCCCATTAATTCTGGCCTACCCTTCTTCAAAGATTAACTCAGACAAGCTTGTTACCGTGAACAAAGCCCCGATATCTTTCTTCTTGTTTGCTGCAAGGAGCAGGGCCGTGTACCCTTTTTCAAAGAGAAACACTGACAAGTTCGTTGCCATGAAAAAAGCACTGGTTTTCTTTTAGATTGCTGCTAGGAGCAATAAGGTTGCATTGAACCTTTTTAAGTCTACGCCTTACTTCTTCTAAGTGTATCGTGGACAGGAAATAGTAACAAAGTTTTGAAAGACAGAGTTTCGAAAGGCAAAGTTTCGAAGGATATAGTTTCGAAAAACCCAACTCTAGAAAGGACAAAGTTTCGAAAAGATAAAGTTTCGAAACACAAAATTTCGAAAAACGAAGTAACGAAAAAAGAAAGTTTCGAAAAGTCAAATTTTCGGAAAAGAAAGTATCGAAGGACAATAATTCGAAAAAAAAGTTCCGAAATCCTCGGAACTTCGTTGTTCCTTGAGCGATTTCAATGAAATTGACAGAAGTGATAGCTGATACAGAATTAAAAACAAACAAAATTGCTGCAGGGTGTTCCAAAAAAATGTCAACTTTGTTGTTCCTTGAGCGATTTCAACGAAAGTGACACAGTTAGTAGCTGACACAGAATCAAAAATGAAAAAAATATTTTCTTTTGCTAGAAGCAGGGCTTTATCCCAACAGTTACTCCTGTGGCTACCTTTCTTCAAAGAGTACCTCAGACAAGCCTGTCATTGCGGATAGTGGATATTTCCGATTTTTCCTCTTGCTGGAGGCAGAGTTGACCTCACAACACGTATATGAAATAACTTGATATATTATTGGTAGAATGCTCATTGTTAATTATACGAAATACCTTGCTATAAAAAATAATATAAAGAAGAAAAATTGCAAGCGCTGTAAACTTTATTTAGAAATAATAAAGTTTGTTTATTACCCAAGTTTTTAGCTTTCTATGGGATGATATCTAAACTCTGGACACTGACGAGCCTACCTCAGCCTCGCAAAAAAACATCAAAGCATGTTCCGATAAAAAAAAAAAAAAAAAAAACTACTTTATAACAACACTGCACAGAGGTCTTTACCGATCCTTTGGAAAGCAGAAGATGAAAAGGAAAGTAACCCATGGAATAAAAACAATAATTGTTATGCTTCGAAAATTTAAATGTTTTCCGCCCCAGATTTAATTTTTGTTTTCTTTTTTTTAACGATTTGTCCTGCCAGCCTATTGTGCGATTTACTCGTCGGAAAAAAAATGTTCAAGGAAAATTAAAGCCATGGATTTAATTTTGAAGGTATAGTTTGGGGCATTTTTGCCTTATTTCATTTTGTATGGCTTTGCCATACATTGTCAGTAAGGTAACTTGTGTAAAAAAAAAAACAAGGATTAAAGAGGTATGTATTTTAAATCGGTTATACTGGATATAATGGATTTTTGATTTATTAATAGCATTGATAGATTAAATGGCTTTACACAATCGTTAAGTTTATTGTGTTTTTTTTTGTCAGAAAAAAACCATAAAGGAATGTTTTCAGAGAGGTCTACATAGAGGTTTGTTTGCAAAAACAATCGAATCCTTGGCGTTGTAAGTCATAACCCCATAGCTCATATCGTCACCGTTCTATCAAAACTCCCTAAGTCAATTTCTCTCGAAAACGAGAAACCTCAAGAGAGGATATATTTATTAAAATATAAACATTTTAGGTCTGTTAAAGGCCTCTATATCTTATGTTGGTCTATTTATAAATTAAAAAATTCCAAAAATCAAACATTTTTAAATACTGGTTAGTACAAGTAGTACCTCGTGGCTTGATGGTTAGTGCGTAGGACTGTCATGCCGAAGGTTTGGGTTCGATTCCCAGCCGTGCCACCAAAAAAAACAGAAATGTTTTATTCGAGGTACTGCCTCTTGCGAAGAACTGACAAATCCTCCAAGAGTATACTTGTCATGAAAAAGTGCTTCTCATTTAGCCGTTCGGACGCGGCAAAAAACTGTAGGTCCCCTCCATTCCTGCCATCAAACACGCACACAGGAATGGTTGTGAGTTGTAAGTCACTAGGCCCTGGTTCTCCATGAGCTGTTGCGCCACCCAATTTAATTAGTACAAATCCATAAAAAGTACTGATGTCTCTAAATAAATAAAAATGGACTTAGGGAGTTTACACTGAACGACGACGCCTCCGACACATTTGACCATCATTCCCTTACATGCATACATAATATATCAGCAAGCAAATTTCTCGTGCCAAAAAATCCGGCTAAAAACAGGACTCCTTATAGAACACTTTGGCAATGATAAAACAATAAATCTAACTGAAACGGTGGATTTCAGCGCAGATGTGACTACAAACGAAGGAGCCGCCATTGTTATCCAGTAAAATTAAAAAAAAAAGTATAGGTACAGGGTGTCCGGTAAACAATGGATAATCCTGAAACAGCAAATAGCTCATTGTATGACTGCCTTGAAACCAGAAATAGAAATGGGCTATCTCAAAGGGTACTTAAAATATGTGCATTTTTTGGTTCAGTGTACTTTTTTAGTACTTACTTTACATTTTTGACTACCACGACTACAAATGGATGAATTCCATCGATTTTCTTTTGCAGCAATTTTCTGCACTATTGGTGCCAAAACATAATTGGTATAAAATTTTAATAGCTTTTGCACTTTTCTTATTAAAAAAAATTAATTTGTTTTTAATTTTAAAAATCGCACGGAAACCCTGTGGGTGGCAAACTTTTATAAAAAAAAAATTGGCGCAACAAATATAGATTTCAGAATGGTATAATTTATGACAGTATCTAGAGTAAATAGGTTATTATTAGTGGTAATATGCAAAAAGAGCGAATTTAATAAAATAATTTACTTTGTTGAATTTTTTTATGTTTTTGAATATTGCGACTTTAAATGAAAGAATTGGATGTTTTTTTTTATAAAAATTATCTTCATAAATTGAGCCAAGGCACAAGTTGAATAAAAAATTAATTTAACAATGAAACACAAAAACACTTGATAATTGTTAAATTTTGTATTTATTTCGATTTTCAAAGCAAATGTTCAGATTGCTTTTCCTCCACTCCTATCTGCACCTCCTAATTCAGCTCGGTAATTTCCATAGCAGCTGCCTCGATACGCCTTCGGATCTCTTCTAGGGACCTTATCGGCTTGCTGTACACGTTTTCTTTTATGCAGCCCCAATTAAAATAAAATGCACGACTGGGTCGCACGTACTTGCTCTCATGTTCAAGACACTGCGGGTTTAAGAAAATTGTATATAATAACATGGAAGTTATGAGAGAAAAATGTAGAGAAGCATGAAATACTACATTTAAATTGGCTAAAAGAACTCTTTAAACAATTTGAGGTGAAAAAAAAGAAAGACATCTTAATTCTTCATTGACTATGATTGTATGGGAAAAAAATTAAATCGTTGGAGCGGTTTTTAAAAAAAAATATTTTTTTACATATAAAATTCTTAAAAACTTTTTAAGAACAAATTTTAGTATGCAAATCTAAAGTATATATTTAACAACTTCACTGTCCAATGAATCATATATGATTCATGAAATCTATTTTGTCCCGTGTTTCCTACGTCCGTGAATCACATATGATTCAAAAGTATTATCAAACGAAAATTATACTACGTCCCTATAGAAACTGGTCAAAAAACATCTCTACGTCCATATTTTTTGTTTAATAGAACTTCCATATCACGTCCCATTAATCACATTTGATACATAGATATTTTTCTGTGCCGTCTTTACAGCGTCCATGAATCATATATGATTCAAGAACTTATATTTTTAAAAACGCCTGTATTGCATGAAATAATTGCCTCAAATACATATTTTTAATATAAATGTGTAGGTTATATATAGTCCTTAGCATAACTGCAAACAAAAATGGAAAAATGTTTAAGAAAACGCATTTCTTCATCAATGAATCTTTATATTTTTTTGAACAAATAAATTTAAAAACAACAAGAAAGTAATACAAAAATGAGTAAAATTAAGCAGAGAATTATAATTCACATTTTTAAAGTTAAGATTAGTTCATTTATGTTTCAAGTAAAAAAAATATGTTAGGACGAATGCCTTATTGCATTGTTTGCACTCTGTATATACCTATTTGCTTTCAAGGCATCTCCATGACCATCTCTCCTGAATTATATAGCAAAAAGCGCAACGCTTTCGCACAAATTTATCAGAATTAAAAATAATTTAAGAATGCAAAAATTCAAAATGCAAAAGACTTCAAAAGAAATACGAAAATTCAAAGAATAGAAAAGACTTCAAGAGATTTCAAAAGAAGGCAAGAAATTCAAAGGAAGCAAAAGAATTCAAAAGAATGTACAAATTCAAAAAAAAAAAAAAGACTTCAAAAGAATTTTGGAAAATTCAAAGAATGCAAGACTTCAAAAGAATGCAAGAAACTCAAAGGATACAAAAGAATTCAATGCATGAAGTCTCAAAAGATTGCAATCAGTTGATGGTGACAAAAGATTGGAAGCAAACAAAGATTGCGATCTTTTTATCGAAAAAAGTATGAAGTCGCATTCTTTAAAAAGAATGTTAAAAATGCAATCTTTTACTTAAAGTCGTTAAGATTGCATTCGGAAAAGACTGCAATCTTTAACAACTATATCATCAATTGTCGGTAAGTTTACGACACCCATACGCATTATAACACCAACAAATTGCTTCATCTCTTCAATGACCACATCTTGCCATCGTCCTTATCTAAATGCAGACAGACGTTCGTGTTGCTCTTAAGATGAGGGCGTAGGTATTGGTATGTTCAACCATGTACATCACAATATCCGCTGTTAGCAAGTTTACAAAAATGTTTATACAATAGATTTTTTCATTTTCATTGTAATGGCTTTAATTCGATGAATCCCAGAAATGCCAGTAAATTTCTCACTTCAAATTTTTGAAATATGCCAAGAAGACCAACTAGATCAGTGGGATTGAGTGAGATTTAATTGCCAGATTTTGTATATTAAAAAGCATTGCAATGATCTGATGTCTTAGTTATTTTGAAGCTTACCATACATTTTTTCTTCGTCATCTTCATTTTCGGAAAGCTCATACGACGTATCAGTGTCAACTTTTGTTGGTTGATTCACTTCCAGAACAGAGAATAAAATGAGTCGAGTAATGTTCATGAACATTGGATACTCACTCGAAAAAAGCGAGTTCAAACAAACAAAGTCAACACAACCAAAATGTTTGCGAGTTTTCATGTTCATGAGTATGATGACTCGTAAGTCAGCACACTCATCAAACGAGTACAAATGAGTATACGTTGCAACCGAGTTCAAATGGTTTCGAATAAAAACGAGTCAGGCGCTCTTGACCATATTGTTCACGATCAGTATGATCAAATATACTCGAATCGTGGCGGAAGATGTGTATTCGAGGTCTGTTGATGACGATGGGTAGGCTAAGCAATTTTGTGTGGATTGGTGGATGGTGGTTGGTTTTTGTGATGTCATTTCAATTTCTTTTTTTTTTCAGTATTTCGACTAATAGTGAGAAATAGATGTTTCTCGGATTATGTGTTTTCAAAATAATAAAAATAGATGAAATGAAATTTGTTTAACTTGTTTTATCTAACTGAATTAAAAAAGTATAATGATATCCAAGCTAAATAAAATGAAAAAAAAAGATATAAGAGAAGAAAATGAATAAAAATGAATTAAACAAAGAAAAAACTAATAAAAACTTAAAAGCTATGAAACTTTTTTTAAATAATAGTTTAGATATATCTGTTTAAAAAGATTATAATGTATTTTAGAAAAGCCTTTATTAAATATTATTTTTATTTTATTATTAAATTGGAATTCGCGTCGAATTTTCAACCATAAAATTGGAGAAAAGGTCTCTGGCACTAGATGAAGTAGATGGTTGATCTTCAACTTCAACATTGCCAACAGATGTAGAATGTACTGTCGGAACTATAGACTTTATATGATCATATATTTCCATTTTCTCGATTTCCTTAAGTATTTGCAATAAAATGCATGAAGGATAAAAAAATGTTGCAGCTTTGAAGACTATTTTTACTTGCGATTATAGGTACTATAAGGCAAGTTTTGGATTCGTGCAAAAAAAAAATTTTGAGATAACAATCAAACATGATATTACGATGATAGAGAACACCAAAAAAGTGGGTGGCAAAATTCTGTCTGTCTGTCTGTCTGTCTGTCTGTTCGTCTAAAGCCTAAACGGCTCGATCGATTTTCTTCAAACTTGGTACTTAGAGGTTTTTGATGATTCTGCAGACACATTTTTTTCATTTTTTTTTTTAGAACCAAAAATAACGGTACCTGTCATACATTTTTTTTTTGCCAATTTACATAATCGTATTTTTCTCAAAAACGGCTCGACAACTTTTCTTAAAAAAAATTCAATACATTTATTTTAGTAAAGGCTTTCTTTGGGTGGAGAACCATTTTTCAAAAATGGTTATTAATGGTACCTCCCAAGGAACCATTTTTTTAATTTTTGATTTTCTTCAAAATGGTATGACCGATTTGAATTATTTTTTTTATACATAAACTTTCAAAAAATGTTAATAGTTTTGTGTACCAACATTTTTGAAAAAATATTTTTTGGATTTTTAAAAAATATTTAAAAATTTTTTTTGGAAAATCAAATATTTCGAAAACGGCATCATAGAATTTTTTGAAACTCGATATTTAAGACTTTTTTAGTACTCTCTAAAATATTTTTAGAAAAAAATTTACATTTATGAAAAACTAACGGTACCTTCCATACAAAAGTGAAAAAAACCGCAAAGGAAAATATTTTTTTGCTTGAAAACGACTCCTACAATTTTGATTAAACTTTTTTCATATACTAAAATTAGTACGATCTACCATCAAAAATTATAAAATTTTACACATAGCAAATATTAGTAGTACCTGTCATAGAACGTATTTTTTATTTTGAGTTTTCTCATAATTAGCTTAACGGATTTAAATGAATTTTTTTATATACAAATTTCAGATAAGATTAAATAATATTGTATATCAAAATTTTCAAAAAAAAGTTTTTGGATTTTTAAAAAATTTTCAAATTTTTTATTGAAAATTCGATATCTCAAAAACGGGTAGACAATTTTTTTTCAAATTTTGTTTTAATATACACATAAATATATAGTTTAAATCTGCATACCAAAATTTGTTTTAAAAAATGTTTTAAGAATTTTATATATAAAAAATTAATTTAAAAAAAAACCGCTCCAACGATTTTAATTTTTTTTTCCCATACAATCATACTCCATCATGAATTAAGATGGCATACTTTTTTTTCACCTCAAACTGTCAAAAGAGTTGTTTTAGCTAATTTAAGTGTCGTATTTCATGCTTCTCTACATTTTTCTCTCATAGTTTCCATGTTTGTATGTACAATTTTCTTAAACTCGCAGTGTCTTGAACATAAGAGCAAGTACGTGTGACCCAGTCGTGCATTTTATTTTATATTTCATTTTGAAGGCGTTTAAAAATCTCCAACGTACAAACAAAAGTACCTAAATATCCTTTTTAAAAGAATGACTTAAAACCGCAATATCCCAAACTTTCTTGTTGCATTCGTGTGTAGATATATTATATACCTTACTTACAAATAGGCATTTGTCGCGATATTGATGATTATGTGTCACATAATTGCATTTCCTATACATCGACCCATTCATAAATCCTTTTAACATATTCGCAAACAAAACAGACACAGGTTTTTTTTCCTGATAGTTCAACCCATCCCTAAAAAAACACTAGACAATATACCTAGACCCAAGAAACGAAAAGAGTTATCCTTTCTTAAAATAAATCCAAAAATACAGCACTATACATACCGCATTTTTATTAGGGTCGCAACCTATATTATTTACATAAATACCTAATCTACATAAGTACATTTGTCGCAGATATTGACGATCATGTGTTGCATCTTCTTACCGACCCAATAAATCTAATCAAGAGGTACAAACAAAAACCAACAGGAACAAGTTTACTTCTTGCAAAATTGCAAATTGAAACCACCGACCATAGAAACAATGAATAGATACAAATAAATACATATAGAATCTACCTACCCGTCCACAAACTATGATGCAAGACCAACGACCGATCCACGACCACATTGCCTTTGGCTATTCATGATGTTCACGATATTTTCGAATAGCGAGTATACTCGCTTTGTTTTGAGTACTCGAAAATTGTTGCAACTGTTCATGAGTAATTTTGATTGTGGATATAGAAGGCATCAGATACTCATGAGTTCGATCAATTTGTTTGACCTGACTTATGAGTATTTTTACTCGTGGATAAAATGACTTACGAGTATAGAGGCAGAACGATCGAGTATGAACGATCATAAACAGAAATTGGATTTTGTTCGAACTGATTCGAACACGCTCATTTTAATCTCTGTTCCAGAACTGAAATCCTCACATTCCAAGTCCATTTTGAAAATATGTAGGTAATGTCCTTTGACTTCCTTATACAAAATATTTTTAATTTCCTTCATGTTTGTAAGATAAGGAAAAAATCTACAGATGACCTGATAACTAAATCTAATTTATAAGCAGCGTTCGTATAACATGTTTTTAAAGTGTATAATCACTTCTAATGAAGAACTATAACTTAATTATCTCTTATCATCATTTTTCATCATGAATCATATTTCATTCATTGGACGTAGTGACATGATGTGAACACTTACTACGTCCATGAATCATATATGAACATAAAATGAAACTCTTTATTTAACAACAATATAAAATAATCTATGGTAAAAAAGTGATTTAACTTTAAATTCAAATCAACCATAATGCTTTCAACAGAAAAAATCTTGCACGGGGAGACGATTTTGAATCAATTTGTATAGGGACGTAGAACACTTTTCATATTTATCATATTATGAATCACATATGATTCATGGACCCTGGAAACACGGTACAAAAAAAATTCTATGAATCAAATGTGATTCATGGGACGTGATGGTAATGTTTTTATTTCTGATACAAAATAATGAACGTACAGACGTGTTTCAATCAGTTTGTATGGGGACAGTGAAGTTGTTAAGTGTATATAAAAACAAAATTTTAAAGAAATTGTCAACCTGTTTTGGAGATATCGAATCTCCAAAATAAAAATTTGAAACTTTTTTTAAATCTAAAAACTTTTTCTTAAATAAATACTTACTTACTTACTTAAGGTGGCGCTACAGTCTGGGATGGACCAGGGCCTCAACCAACAAGCTTCTTCCAGCCGGCTCGGTTTCTAGCTAGCTGTCTCCAGTTTCGCACGCCAAGTTGGTTGAGGTCCTCTTCCACTTGCGTGCGCCACCTTTTACGCTGTCCACCTCTACTGCGTTGTCCCACGGGGTTGGGTTCAAAGACTTTCCGGGCCGGAGCATTGGTGTCCATTCGCTCTAGATGACCCAGCCATCTCAGTCGTTGGCTTTTCACTTTTGTGGCTAGGTCGGTGTCGCTGTAGAGCCCATACAGTTCGTTGTTGTATCTTCTCCTCCATTCCCCATCTATGCAGACGGGACCAAAAATCAACCGGAGAATTTTCCTCTCAAAACAGCCTAACGCGTTCTCATCCACCGTTAACAGTGTCCATGCCTCTGCACCATACATTAGGACCGGGATGATAAGCGTCTTATAGAGGGACAGTTTAGTTGCTCGAGAGAGGGCTTTGCTTCTCAATTGCCTTCTTAGCCCAAAGAAACAGCGATTGGCAAGAGTAATTCTTCGTTCGCTGAGTTTATAGCGGATCCTAGGAAGACAAAGTCTCTGACCACCTCAAAATTATAGCTGTCTATAGTGACGTTCTGTCCGAGACGTCGGTGTTGGGTGTCCTTTCTTGTTGACAGCATATATTTTGTTTTGCTTTCATTCACCGTTAGACCCATCTTCTTGGCTTCCTTCTCAATGCTCACAAAAGCACCACTGACATCACGCTTTGTTCGTCCGATTATGTCAATGTCGTCAGCGTAAGCGAGTAATTGGAAGGACTTTTGAAAGATTGTGCCTCTGGTATTGACGTGAGAGTCTTGCACTATTCTTTCAAGAACGATGTTGAAGAAGTCGCATGACAGCGCGTCGCCTTGCCTAAAACCTTTTTTGACATCAAAGGTGTCGGTGAGGTCTTTGCCGACCTTGATGGAGCAGCGTGCATTCTCCATCGTCATCCTGCACAAACGGACGAGTTTGGCAGGGATGCCAATACTAGACATTGCTCTATATAGCTCGTCTCTATAGATGCTATCATACGCGGCCTTGAAATCGATAAAAAGGTGGTGGGTATCGATTTGAAACTCCTGGGTTTTCTCCAAGATCTGCCGTAGTGCGAATATTTGGTCGATGGTGGACTTCCCTGGCCTAAAGCCACACAGATATGGACCTATCAGGTTGTTGACGAATGGCTTCAGGCGTTCACAAAGTACGGCAGAGAAGATCTTGTAGGCGATATTAAGAAGACTGATGCCTCTGTAGTTGGTGCAGTCCAGAGGATCGCCTTTCTTGAGGATCGGGCAAACAATACTGATTCCATTCATCGGGCATCCTTTCTTCCGACCATATTTTACAGATGAGCTGGTGCATACTCCTAACCAATTCATCGGCAGCCGCTTTGAATAGCTCAGCCGCAAATAAATAAATATTGAGTTTCAAAAAAATCGATCATGTCGTTTTCGAAATATTTGATTTTCCAAAAAAAAAAAATTTGAAAATTTTTTTAAAAATCCAAAAAATATTTTTTCAAAAATTTTGGTACCCCAAACTAATTATACTTTTTGGAAAATTCTGAATAAAAAATATAATTGAAATCGGCCGTACCGTGTTAAGGAAAATCAAAAATTAAAAAAAGCGGTTCTTTGAGAGGTGCTTTTAATAACCAATTTTGAAAAATGGTTTTCCACCCAAAGAAAGCCTTTACAAATGAAAATGCAAAAGCCTTTACAAATGAAAAAAAAAAATGACGTTAACGCACAGTTAAAAAAAGAAATACCGCTTCGCAAAATTAATAGGGATAGTATCGCAATTAAAGGATACAATTAAAATAA
The DNA here is from genome assembly GCA_963921185.1 of Dasysyrphus tricinctus. NCBI lineage: Eukaryota > Metazoa > Arthropoda > Insecta > Diptera > Syrphidae > Dasysyrphus > Dasysyrphus tricinctus. Next base: position 224,150,753 of record OY992530.1, on the reverse strand, counting down.
AACCGAATAAGGTCACACAACTAGCAGAAAAATTAGCACTCTACTTATCTTGGCAATTTTCCTCTTTGATTTTTCTCCTCGAAACTCGTTCCTAGTTTCCTCACTCCTCGAATCACCTTTCCTATTTTCCTTTTTAACAACTCAAACAAAAATTTCGAACTTCAATTATAAAAACCTTTAATACTAGGTATAACTTTAATTTTAAAAACACTTTTCTCGATTTTTTTTAACTCTTCAAATTTTTCTCGTATCCTAAATTCTCAACTTTTCGCTTGGTTAGCTCTCTCAAGAGTGAACTTCCCAGCTTTCAACCCAATCCTTCCCTCGGCCATTCAAATCACTCACACATTCATACATTCAGCCATACGTTGTCGTGATCATCTCACGGGACATCGGCTTCCTTGGAGGCTTTTCGCTCCCCAGAAAACCACCGTTGTTGAATCTCTACGAAACTCTCACACACCTAAGTCCAACAAGTTGTTGGATGTCTGTCCAAAACTTGCTGAATCTTACTCTCTCACAAACACAAGTTCAACAAGTTGTTGGATGTCTTTCCAAAACTTGCCGAAACTTAATGTCCGAGTTCAGACCTATCCCAAACTAAACTTTTGATAAAAATTGAAAAGAATCAAAACCGAGAAGAGGCCTGCGCTAGGCATTCTCCTAGTTTATACAAAAATACTCGCGGGTGACTCGAATCCTAAGGAAACTATTCAAAAACAAATTATTTCGAGACGAGAGAGTGGAACATTTTAACAACCACGAAAATCTATTCTTTTTTTTTTATTCCGATAGACCTTTTTTTTTAATTAAAAATTAATACAAATAACGATTTTAAAGAATATAAGTAATTCGTTAACTACCCAAAATGTCTATGATAAGTTATTAAGTTTAAGTTTAGTTAAGTTTAGATAATTTTAAGCTTTTGATGCTATGTTGTTGTTGTGTTGTTTTGGAAATAAGTAAGAGTCCACCTGACTCGTTACTTCTTCAGCTCATCCACTGGCCCATCGACATGAGACGTTCGTCTGCATGGTTCATACGTATATGGATTTTGGAACCGCCCGTTCCAAAAATGATCGAAAATTATCAAAAATTACTTGTACACGTGTTTTTGTTGCTTTTGCAAAATTCTAGCGAAGTACACCACTGGTTGATGATACCATGGTTGCCCTCAACTTCACCAGTATTTTGCACCCTTAACGGAAAATTAAAAAGGGAGCAAAGGACTCGAAGGCTAGTCATTGTTGCGGTAAATTTTAGCGTAACACTATCTTTCAATTTCATTAAGGCTTGGGAAATCAACAGCTCACTGGTAAAACTATTTAGCTCTAACCTTGATGTTTCTTGGGCTATTTAAGACTTCGAGTGAATAGAACCAACGTTAATTCAAATTGCTAGGTAACTCATCTTTGTTATTTATCTGATTCCCTTGGAGCTTGAAAGAACGCAACCTACTTCCAAAATGCTAAGCCCCAACTTCATGTCTTAAGTACAATTTCCCTAGAACCTGGAAAAAATCATTTCGGTGGGAGGCTTCAGCCCTTACGCCACGTGGCTACGTGTCTGTACGTAATAAATTGCTCATTCATACCCCCCATTTTTCGGTCAATTCAGCCTAAGACATACCTTTGGCAAATAATTCAAATAATTAATAATACAAATTGATTCAATATTGCATAACCGCATTCTCAAGCTGAACTCAATATTGCTTGCCTTCAAAGTGACCACAAAATTGCCCACAAGTTAAAGAATCTAAACACTTTGGGACATATTGACAAGCATTGATTGAGTTGTTGCTGGGGCATAACTGGAGTTTATTTGATTGAAACTTCATCATGCAAACCCCAGTCTTCCTAGGAAAGCTTTTAAACTGTAGATATCTACGAATATGATTCTTTGCATTAGACCAAGGAAAGATACAATCCAAATCAAATCATTATGAAATTCACATTAATATTTACATACATACATATTGCGGTTACCTGTCTTTACTCAATTAGAAAGCCATAACATTGAAACGCAGATCCTCAACTGTTGTGAATATAGCAGTCCAAATCACCATGCGTCTTCAGAATACCCTCTAGCCATTGTTATCTATATATCGAGTTAAACGGAAGCAGCTTCAAATTAGCAGATGTTACATCAAAGGATGAGCAGTTCCATGACGTGTTGTAACGATGTACAAGTTGCATCCCTTTCCCTATATATCTATCTTATTGTTCGCCACAATATCCGAGTTGAAGCTACTTCCTTGCTTGCTTCCGTATAGCCATCTACCACCGAAGTATTACAAGTTTGAATGGTAATATTGTTCGTGTGTTCCCCAAAGGTAACTTTCATGAGCACCAACTTACCGCTGGTTTGTTTACCGCCGCAATATGTGGTGGACTTTGTGCGTGTCAAATGTTTTTTAAGGAGGCTCTGGAACATTGCCTGATTAGCACACACACACATGGATCGAAACCGTAGAGCAATTCCAAACCCAAATTGAATCTTTGATCAATTCTTCTGATACGCAGCATACATTTTGCCAGCTAGGTCATTCAGCCTGTGATGCGTGTGGGTCTTCAAGCGCTCAGCTGGTGTTCAAACAAACGATGACGCACAGGATGAAGAAGCAGGAAATAGCCATGTTATTGGATTTATAGGCGCGCGGTTTTCATCACACTCACACATCCATCGAAGCTCGACACCAACCCCAGGCTCTCCCCCCGCCCCCCAATCAACAAACCAAATCGAATTGACTACAAATAGGATTGGTAATTGGTGCCACTGGTCTCTGCTGAAGCTGATACCCGGATTAGGGGTATACATGTGTCGACTACGACTAGGACCGAATCAGCACCAGGATGTTCGTTGGCCAAATGTAATTTTGGTCGTAGTGGCTGGGGCTGCAGTGAGATGCTTGTGGACTATAGCTATGAGCTCTACCTTCTACAAATCGAATAGTGATGGTACAAACAAAACCTGTGTGTGCATGCTCTAAAACTGCCTAAATTCATGATACCAAATACCGCACAAAAGATATTTAGAGAATTTAATTTTCAAAACTTCGAACACGAATAAATATCGGAGGTAAATTGAACCTGAAAAACGAAGGGGTCCTGAGGCAAATCGTATTCACAAGATGGCCATTCGGAGGATAGCAAGGTGTGTGTTTATTCATCATTATTTCCAATTTCCATGGATTTGAAATTGAGATATTATGATATTGGAGATGTATCTGTTTGCAGGCGAAACACATTGTACAGGGACATAAACGTACAGAGCAGTGTACTTATGTAGGATAGATGAAGTCTCAAAAATGAGTCCTGAGATAAATTTTTCTTTTCACTTATCCGAAATAATATTTTGGTGACCTTTAAATTGATAAGAAAAAGTATAAATTAAGTTTGAGAACTTTTAAGCTTTTAGATAAGTTGAGCCCACAAGGCCACAACAATAGCTAACTACTGATATTAATTTGGAACAACTTATGATTCATCTTACAACGAAATTAGCATGTTTTTAAAGTTAAAATCAATAATATGACACTCAAGTATTTACAAATGTCAAAAAAGGTATGTTTGCTCAATTTTTTAAATCATGTTCAGCTTCAATTTTAGCAAGACTGTTGTGAGCAACTTCTTATTTCTAAATCCGTCTAACCAAGCAACCTTCACTGTCCATTTTTGACTACAAACAAAAACATAACTATCATGATAGGACTACTGAATTTCAATATGAGAATTTGTTCATTCGATAGAAAAGGTTAGGTTTGGTTAATGGGCCGTCTCCGTCTAACCAAGCAACCTTCACTGTCCATTTTTGACTACAAACAAAAACATAACTATCATGATAGGACTACTGAATTTCAATATGAGAATTTGTTCATTCGATAGAAAAGGTTAGGTTTGGTTAATGGGCTGACAGTTGATCTTGCAACCGTCACACTTATGTAGATCAATGTAGATCTTTTTGTGATACCTAAGGGATTGTGACGCCCATGTTATAAATCCCATGTCATTCAAGTCATTGAAGTACGTTTGTCGTCACATGATCACCTGGCTGAGGACAGGAAGACACATTTTACCAGGCATGATCCTTAGGTTGAAGCTGCCAGTCGTGGAGACTGACACACTTAGACCATGAGTTGGTCCATTGTGATACCACATGAATCTAGGAAACCCTTTTCCTTACTCGGTGATCCATTTGGAGGTTCTTATGAAGCGTAATAGACTGCCAATGCCTAAGTTTATCAGATCACTAGGATCATTGAAGTAGAACTCACCAAGGTGAAGTCTTCGTCTATGAGATAGAGCAGGGCACGTGCATAGAAGGTGAGGGATCGATTCTATCTCTTCCTCATCCATGCAGCTTCTGCAAAAATAGTTAGTGAAAACGCCAAGACGCGTTGCGTGCTTGCCTATGAGACAGTGTCCGGTTATAACACCAATCATGGAGCTGATGTGCAATCTGCTTAGAGATATCAAACACTTAGATCGCTTTAAATCCATTACTTGCCAGATTTGTTTTTTTGCCAAACAAGTGGTGATATCGTTCCACCTAAGATTTGTTCTCTCTAAGGCATCTTGCTTCAGCAAAAGTTTACATGTAGCGATGGGTATACCTATTTCTGCCTTACTAGGTAGAAGAGGTAAAGTTGTACCATTTTTAGCGAGTTCATCGGCCTTACAATTACCTGGGATGTCCCTATGCCCCGGCACCCAACACAGGTGAATATTAAACTGCTGTGCCATCTCCAACAGAGACGAACGGCAATTTAGGGCTGTTATAGAGTTAGTAGAGACCGATTCCAGGGATTTAATAGCTGCTTGACTATCCGAGAAGATGCGGATATCCGTAGTTGATATCACGTTTTCCTTCAGCCAAGATAAGGCTTCTTTAATCGCCATAAGTTCCGCCTGGAACACGCTACAATGATTAGGAAGACGGAATGAGAGACTCAATTTTAGTCTTTCTGAGTACACACCCCCACCCACCCCTTCATCAGTTTTCGATCCATCCGTGTAGATATGAACCGATTCATCATCCAAGAAATCCATATCCTCCCAGAGGTACTCCCAGAGAGTACTTAAAATAAAATCAAAAAGAGACTCACCTCTATCATTGATATTAGTACTTCCCCATACTGTATGATGGGAGTTCGCATCACTCCCAATGATGAGGCATATCTACTGCCGTTCTGCATGCGCGATCAGTCTCTCTAGTGTATGACCGGGGAAAGGGCCGAGGGGGTCATGGTCCAGATACACCGACACTAGCCAGTACGTCTCATTGCCGTTTCGAGCCTTGCGGCGGTGATATCTCTATCGCTGAAATCAGGGAGTAAATATACATTAGTGCTACGCTTAACTAGTATACAAGATCTAGGGTCACCTTTATCAGACGCATACAGTACATAGTATCCAGGAGTCCTGAGCCCACTAACAAAGGATTTAACAATCCATGGTTCCTGGATCAGGGCAATATCCTCTCCATTCCTGGATAAACGGAGAAGAAGGGAGGCCGAAGCCTTAATAGAGTGTTGGAGATTAATCTGGACTAACTGCAGCATTTTGGCTACAATTAGGCAGATCAATCTTCACCACGGTTTCATTGAGTTCCTCCGAAGATGAGCCCAAAAGCTCATCCTCACCTAAAGGAACAAGGTTGATGAAGTCTTCGGTCTCCATATCGGCTAGACTTTCGACATTAGTAGAAGACTGTACCGTGATCGAGAATGACCTGGATTCCTCATCACCTATCGATGGAAAGGTGATGGATGCACCAGGGTCCTCTACCACGGACACAGCTTCAGTGTTTAACAGAGGGACGCGTTCCGCGTCAACCTCGTCTTTTTTATAAACCTTCAGAGAGATCGAACCGAACCCGTACCGAATCATGCCTTTGGTCTGGGCTAAGGGGGCAAGGGAATCCTTATTGATCACGATAATCGCGCTTCTATAAAGACCCCTTACCTCCTCAAGCTTTGCGACTTTCCAGTCATGAGTCGGTAATGAGGGGTTGCTCAACTTGACTATCTGGAGTATTTCCTCCATGCAAGAGGGCTCGGCTGGTATCCAGATGCGGGCTCTAGGTCTGCACGGGATGTCTTCCCTAGCAACAACTTCGAGCTTCGCACCTGGCCAGACCTCGCCCAACCTACTGACAGCAATCTTATACAGATCGCACGATCTCTGATCCTCACAAACGATGAGTTTGACATGCCCTTGATGCCAACCGCCATCGCCTATGAGAGGAGGTGGTCCCGGATTATCCCTCATGAGACTCAAGGAGCCTGCCGAGAGCTTCATTCTGACCACCTGCCAATGATCAGGAGAAATCGTACCATCAATATCACTCCTGTCGATAACCGCAACCACGATCTTGTTCTTGTTTTTGAGAGCGTCGCTATAGGATCTGGATCCTCCGGAATGGAGAGTGCTGGCGTTATGCACTTTGGGACGCTTGGGCACCGGAACGTTTTCATCTAGAGACCTATTACGCTTCGACGTGGAGTCGTCGCTGGTCTGCGCATTCGCTAGAATGCTCTGGGCCCATTTGATCCTGGCGTCCTGCTCCGACATCCCTTCAACCACCGGTTTATTACCGAGGGTCTTGAGGAGCCTAGCAGCTGACCACCTGACTCTATAGCCGCCCTTCGACGGCCTGTTTCGGCGGCTCTCGCGCGATGGTCTCGGGAGAGAACCCACCCCAGCGGTAGGAGGACCGTTTTTCACAACCCTGGCACCACTAAGCCGGGCTCCCCCTTGAAACGTACTCGGGAGAGCTGCATTACCTCTAGTAGTGGTGGGATCGTTATTCACAGCCCCCACTCCACTACTAAAATTAGGTATTACTACCACATCACTACTCTCACTGAGATTAGTATCACATGATCCTTCCTTTAACCCCACTTGAGCAATCATAACTCCATCAGGCTCGTAGGAGCAGTAGCTCCTTGCAACATCTGGTAGAGGAGTTTGATAGGTCAGTGGTTGGTATATGTGACCGTTTGTTTGCTCAGGATTACTGAATTAGTCGAAGGGGTTGTCCTTATCCTCAAGAAGATTTTACTAATATTAGGGAGAGGTGGCCCCATCAACTCAGTTGGTAGCTGGTGTATAGGCGAGGTGCCTATTCTCCGTTTGCTACCGCTCCTACAGGAAACACGTGCGTCGTCGTTCAGTTGTTTTCGTTCTTTCTGACATTGACACTGACACTCGCAATCACCGCAGAAGCAACAGTAGCAGGTGTATAAGCGAGGTGCCCATCCACTGCCACTCATACAATAAACACGCGCGACGTTCAATTTTTGTTCATTCTATCATTATCTTCCTGGACCCTTTTTTTGACTTTGACTGTGGTCGGAAAAGCTTCCAATCTCTTGGTCGGGTGATTGATAAAGCTTAAGAATAGCAGGTAACGTTAATAAATTTCAACAGGTTTTCGCTTGGAATGTCAGAGAGTTCTTCCAAGTTGTTGAAGAAGTGTCTGTCTATAGGAGCCTATTTCTGATATGGTATAGAGCAGGGCAGTGACACAGGTAGTGAGAAGTATCCTCGTGTAATTCTACGTCACCACATTCCCTGTTTAAGTCGTCCAAACTGAGTTTCATCTTTTTCTTGTGGTTACCCAGGTGGTTGTGACCGGTGATGATACTCACGAGAAGAGACTAAGACTATTTACTCTTTGGATGATGCTGTCGGTATTATTTTTTTTTTGTTGAAACTAGGTCATAATTATTGTTGGGTTATAACACAGCTCTTGAGCAAGAGCTCCATCGCTTGTTTGTCGTATAGCTAAAACTTTCCTCTCGATTATCTGTCATTGCCATGACCTCAGCTTGGAAGGCACTGCTGTAGTCATGAAGTTTGAATGAGCTGGATAGTCTGAGGGTTTCTGAATAGAACCCTGCACCAATACCAGTTTCCATCTTGGAACCATCACGTCGGTTTATAAAGCTATCACCAATTCGCAGTTTGACGGCTCGTACATTGGCAGTCCTTTCTGTTAGGAAAGGTGCTCGTGAACGGCTTGTGAAAGTCTAAACGGGGTGTAATGTAGTCAGTGTACCATATTTCCCGTATATTTCTGTAGAATCTGTGCGTGACCTGTAGCACTCTGTCTCCAACTGCCAGTTTGGCTTAGCCGAAGTGCGCTATTGGCTGCCGATTCCTGTATATATAGATCTAGGGGTTTGAACTTTGAAGGTGAGTATAGCTCCCAGGGCCGCTGTTGGTATGGACCTCATTGCCTCAGAGATAACAATACATGGCATTCTTTGTACCTTGGTCATGATTTTTAGGTTGGTAACTTTGTCCAGTGCATTCCACTAGACTACGTTACCGTATTTCATTGCAGGTCTAACTATGGCCGTGTACATCCACTTGACAATTGTAGGGCTGGGACCCTTAGTTTTGCCAAATATCCTGTTGCAGGAATAGAAAGCAAACATGGCCTTATTCGTTCTTTCTATAATGTTAAGACTCCATTTCAATTTCTTGTCCAAGATCACACCAAGATATTTCGTGTGATCGGAGATTTTGAGCTGGTTCCCCTCAATAAAGGGAATTTTAAAAGTCGGTAATTTCCTTTTGTTCGTAAAAAGAGCCGCTTCGGTTTTTTGCGGGTTAACTGCTAGACCGCAATCTTAAGTCTATATGTATTTACTATTATTAAGGCATTTTCAAAACAAAGGGCACGGTAGTGCCCAGCCAAGTTCGCGGCACAACACCCTTTTTGCAGGAACAAACTCAGGCCATTTTCAACCCCCCTCTAACTTCAGTACCAATAAAGTCAGAAACTTCAAATTCGCAGTATTTGCTGAACTGATCAAACACAGGAGGCTCACCAAATTCCAACTCTTTAGCATTAGTGATTTCCGAGATATAGGACTTCAAAAATAGCAAAAACCTTAACTGACTGACTGAATCACTGACTCACTGAGTCACTGGGCCTTACTAATAATCAAACACTAATGTCGACTATTAGTTAACTTTAAGATCAAAGTTAAGTGTGGAGCTTTAACAAAATGCTACCAATAATCAATTTTACCCCTTTGCTAACAAAATCCTCAGACTTTCCTTTAATCTACTACAATTTCCATCAAACTCCATCAAAAGGCGTTTTTCTTTTTTAACTCAGAACAGAGTCCGAGCATGGCGAGCATGTTCTGAACTTCATCTGAACAATTGTGTTCTGAGCGCTCTGAACTATTTTTGAAACACACCTGAACAATAGCTGTCAAATGCAATCTGTTCAGCATTGAACTCTGTCTGCTCAGTTATTTTATCCTGAGCTCATAGAGCGCGCTCTGAACAAACTCCGAACACGCTCAGAACGAAAAAAGAAACACAAATTAATAGCTTTGAGCGCTCAGAGCTAAAAAAGAAACACAATTTTTTGTTTGACAGTTCAGGCTCTGCTCTGAACTAAAAAAGAAAAACGCCTAAACATGCTCTAAAAAAACCACACACTACAATAACTCGAGTAAGAACATAGAAGAAGAAATAAACAAACACAAATGCAATGACACAGGGTCGGCGTGCAGTTACACGGCTAAATTGTGGGGCGATCAAGGAAAGCAACATTTAAAAAAAAGAAAAAATCATTGAGGTGCTTCTATCATTTTGCCGAGCTATAAAAAAGTGTTCAGACATTTTATATAGTAAGAATAGTAAAAAAAAGCTTTTCAAACTAAATAAAAAGTGAAATAAAAATACATAAAATTATGTGAAGTGGTGTTTTTAGGTAAATACACTATCGTAGAATACTTTCAAACTGATGTAAGACTTCTTGATTAAAATACAAAACTGATATGATAGATAGGGCTAACAGTAGAAATGCATTTGAGAATATTTCATTCAAAACGTTGAAAATAACTCTGCACATGAAGCGCTAATAGGATTTGAGTGCCTTGCCATCATCAACAAAATTTAATCCGTCCCTGCTGGACGAGAATTTCTCGTTTGACAGATGAATCTCAACTAAATCCCTCGAATGAAGTATATTTTTATTAACAACAAATTAGATTCTTTTAAGCAAACTTTCATGAAATATCTCAATTTAAAAGTATTCTACGATCATTTAATAACTTTAAAAACATCACTTCAAATTACTTTATGTAGAAATATCAGAAAAACTAGCTTGTGAAATTAAATATTTGTACACTCTTTATTATAGGCATTTTTACAAGATTTTTCGTAGCACCACGTGTTTTTTTTTTATATTTTGTTTAATAAAGTATTTCAAGTGTTCATTACACATTAATTATATTAAACTTTTTATTTAGTTTAATATACTTTTTTCACTAGTTTAACGATTTGAAATCTTAATACATTTTCCTTTAGCTCGGCAAAGTGACAGATGAATTTCGATTTGTTTTTTTTTCAAAGAGTGAAGATAAGTATTGCCGTATTCTTTTTTAAAGCAACTTTTTCAGTACTAAAGTATTTAATAAGCTCAAAGGGTTTGGACGGTTTTAATTTTGTTTTATGAACATAGCTGATTAACATTATACAAGAACATGCATATTTTGAGTTAACTTCATGGTTTTTGACATATGCACATATCAGTACCTACGAAATTGCAACAAATTATTTTCTTTCGGGATTTTAAGTGATATTTCTCTTCCTGCCAATTTTTTAAATATTTTTTTAGGGGTCAGAGTTCTGTTGTTTTCATTGGTTTTTTTCTCGCGTTTTATTCTTTTCAATGATAGTAAAATATGAAACGAACGCCTTTTGTAAAATGTGAAACAACGAACGCCTTTCATAAATATTTTACCAAACCACGCCATATTATGAGAAACCCTTTTTCAAACATTAATTTCTCTGACAAGTTATTCGAAGAATGACTTTAGGTATGTTTACGTGTGAAAGTGTGCACCTGAAAAAATCTTAAATCGATTCCCGTTCAACACAAAAAATTACTTTTTAGATATACGTAATTGGGTACTTAAATATATAAAACTGAATAAGCGAATCAACCGTGTATTTAACGTAAGATCCAGACGTACCAAATTCTTTCGAAAAAATTAAATAATCTATTCCTGTTGCAATACATAAACATGCAAACAATAAATAAAGTATACGTCTAACTCAAGTTCTTCTTTTTCACTGTTAAACTAAAATCTGAAGATATAAACCCACCCATCAATTCAATATCTCGTGGCATGATGATTAGTGCGTAGGACCGTCATGCCGAAAGTGTAGGTTTGATTCCCAGCCGTGTCACCTAAGCACAGAAATATTTTATCCGAGGTACTGCCTGTTGCGAAGAACTGACAAATCCTCCAAGAGTATTTTTGTCATTCAAAAGTGCTTCTCATTTAGCCGTTTGGAATCGGCATAAAACTGTAGGTCTCCTCCATTCCTGCCAAAAACACGGACACAAGAATGTTTGAGAGTTGTAAGTCACTTGGCCCTCGTTCTCCATGAGCTGTTATGCCACCCAATTTATTTATTTATTATTAACAATACCTATGCCTATTAAAATCAACCTGATAACATGGGAACAGATTTAAGTATTAAATACAAATTTAAATACCATAAAACAGCACTAAGGCAACACTTTTTATTTAGTGTTCGACTTTAATCATGGATTTCCATGTATTAAATTTTGACATATTGCTAACGACTAAACTTGAGATTAAATTCGTTATTGGTATGTGGATTTTCTAAAATCTGGAGATTTTCTTTTAAGCTTAACACTAAATTTTATTATTAGTAAGGCCCACTGACTCACTGACATGACAGATCATCAAAATTATGGAGCACTTCCCGACATCGTAGAAACTTGAAATTTCGCACAACGGTAGGTCTAGGTCTTAAGGTGCATACAAAGGAAAAAATCGAAAATCTGCAATTTTCTATTCAGGGGGCGTGGCATCCACCCACATTCTTAAAAATTCTTATAAATTATATGGAGCACTTCCGATTGTTATAGATCGATGAAAATTGGTAGGTCGGTAGGCTTGAAGTACTTTGAAAGAAAAAAATTGAAAGATTGGAATTTTCCATTCAGGGGGCGTGGCATCTACCCACATTCTTAAAAATTCTAATAAATTACATGGAGCATTTCGATTGTTGTAGAAAGATGTACTTGAGAGTGCTAGGACGCCATATGGCCCTAGGCTCAATGATAGGAAAATCCCTATGCACACCTCCGCGTGGTGGAGGGTGGGTAACGCTAACGTGCAGGGGGACCGAATGGATGCCGGGATAAGCAGACAACCCAGCTTTGCTGGTCAGGGCACAAACTTGTCCTTGGGATGGTTAAAAGCCCCCTTAAGACGGATGAACTGCAGGTGGCGGTCAACGGCATGATAGTCTGGTGGCGGAGGAGCGTTTTTGTTAAAAGGCCAACGGCAGCAGCAGGTAGCGTCTGTAACCCATATTGGGCGGCTACAAAAGGCGTCTGTTTTCCCATAGTGGGCGGCCTCGAGCAGTTATGTGTTTGACCATACAAAAGGCGGGTGTGCCTGTCAAATCTGAGCTTATGTATGTTATTAATCGTATCTCGGAAAACACCATGGTGGAAGGATATATGCTATTACATGAAATATGACAACAATTGGAAATGAGTCCCCAAGAGGTAACCATTTTATGGAGAATCCATCTGCAGCTTCGGCTGCTGTAAACCGCACATCGGATTTGGGGGTGCGGCATCTTTCGTGTACCAGCGTCAATCAAGACGCCATAACAATAAATGAATCGTTAACAAATAGAAGAAGTCTTTTAAGAAGAGCAAATGATACTTTTGGCTACCGCTTACGTACGAAAATCGGAGCATGGAACGTTCGATCCTTGTACGGCGAAGGTAGATACGAGCAGGTTGAGCGTGAAATGCTTCACCTTAAGATCAGTATCCTGGGCATCAGTGAAACTAGGTGGAGAGGAAGAGCCGAATACAGAGCTGACTCTGGGCAAACGAGAATGCTGTATTCCGGGGAGGATGAAAGAGAGGGTGGCCAAAGGCTGCATGGTGTCGGAATTAGGTTAAACGAAGAAGCAAGGCGTAGTCTTATATCCTGGGCGCCCATTTCTGCAAGAATTATGACAGCAAGGTTCCGTTCAAAAATTCGCAACGTCACAATAATTCAGTGCTACGCCCCCACAAATGAAGCGACCGAGGAAGACAAAACCGCTTTCTACACTCATCTTAACTCAGTTTACAGTGGTGTTCCAAGAGCCGACATCATAATTGTCATGGGAGATCTCAATGCCCAAGTCGGATCAGACAATTACGGTCTGGAACGCGTCATGGGGAAAAATGGCTTGGGGTCACGAAATGAAAATGGCGATTTGCTGGTCGATTTTTGTAACGCTAATCGTCTTGTACTGGGTGGAACTGTGTTTAAACATAAGACTTGCAACAAAATCACCTGGGTACATCCGGATGGTCAAGCTGAAAACCAAATTGACCACATCATGATTCAGCAGCGATGGAGGAAGTCAATGTGCGATGTTCGAAGCATTAGAAATGCCGACATGGGAAGCGACCACCATTTGGTTCTCATGAGTCTCAAGCTACGAACTGCAGCTGTACAACGTCAATCACAGGGTGCAGCAAGGAATTCGAAGTTCAATACAAATGCTTTAAGTGATCCCAACATATGTCGTAACTATGTCACCAACCTTAACGACAGAGCTTCGTCATTAAACGTAATACAACATTCAACAATTGATGAGATGTGGGGTGATATAAAAAGTGTTTTTATGGATGCTGGATCCGAAACTGTACCCAAGCAGTCGAGAGTTAGAGACTCTTGGATATCCCAAGACACCTGGGATAAAATCGAGCTTCGCAAATCGTTAAAGATGCAAATAAATGCCGAAGCGGATTCTCAACGAAAGGCTGAATTGCGAAGAGAGTATCGCTTAGCACATAAGATGGTCTATCGCTGTGTGAGACGAGACAAGAGGGTGAGGTTAGACGGTCTCGCAGAAAATGCGGAAAACGCTGCAAGAAGAGGAGACATGAGGGAATTGTACCAAATATCCAAGGAAGTTGTCGGGAAGAAAACCAACACCAATCATCCTGTAATGGATGTGGATGGTACACTTTTGGTATCAATCGAGGATCAGCTGCGCAGGTGGAAGGAGCACTTTTGTGCCTTGCTTAATGAGGATTCTGTCGAGCAGAGTGCTGAAGTGCCCCAGCTTAACGAGATGCGTAGATCATATAGGGGTATTGACATCGAGCCCCCTACAGTACTGGAAATTCAATCTTCGATAAATCTTCTCAAAAACAACAAAGCAGCTGGACTTGATGGTATACCAGCTGAGTTCCTGAAAGCTGACCCTGTCAGAACGGCTAGTATTCTACACCCGTTGATACAAGCTGTGTGGGAAAATGAAATCTATCCCAGCGACTGGAAGGATGGTGTAATTGTTAAGTTGCCAAAGAAAGGTGATCTTAAGAATTGCAACAATTGGCGAGGTATTACAGTTTTGTCCGTTTTTCCAAAATTAATGGCAACCATCATTCTGGAGCGGATAAAGGTTAGAATCGAGTCTACACTCAAGAGGCATCAAGCTGGTTTCCGGAGTGGGCGGTCTTGTGTCGACCATATCAACACTCTGCGTATCGTATTGAGCAGTCTGCGGAGTTTCAATCACCGCTTTACCTCATGTTCGTGGATTTTGAGAAGGCCTTTGACCGAGTCAACCGTGAATGTATATGGAGATCACTTCTTGGTAGAGGAATTCCCCCAAAAATTGTTGCCATTATAAGAGAGTCCTATAACAACGCAAGATGCTTTGTTTTACACAATGGGCAGCTATCCGACTCTTTCGAAGTGCGGCAGGGTGTGAGACAGGGAGATATTCTATCGCCAATTCTCTTTCTACTGGCGATTGACGATGTCTTGACGGCCAGCGTTGGAACATCAGAGAGGCAGGACATTCAATGGAGACCGTTTGAAAGGCTTAGCCACTTAGACTATGCCGATGATATATGTCTCTTGGCAAATAACATCAGCGGGCTGAACGGGATGTGTCAAGCTCTGAAGTTAAAAGGAGAGGCGAGTGGTCTTAAAATAAATAGCAAAAAGACAAAAATAATGCTCACAGGCCGCTCCACACATCAGCGTATTTTAATACAGGAGACGCCAGTTGAAGAGGTTGAACAATTTAACTACCTTGGAAGTATTGTTTCAGCAAATGGTGGTACTGATCTGGACGTTCAAAGTAGAATAAATAAAGCTCGCGCAGCCTTCGGTTCTCTCTCCCAAATTTGGAACTCATGTCAAATCTCCTTGCGCACAAAGTTGAGATTCTTCGAATCCAATGTCAAATCCGTGCTGTTATATGCTTGCGAAACCTGGAAAGTCACGACTACCATCTCAAAGAAATTGCAGGCTTTTGTGAACCGTTGTCTACGCCATATTCTAAAAATTCGCTGGCCACAAATTATATCAAACGAGGAATTGTGGCGCAGGACAAGCCAGGAGCGGCTGGACGTTGACATAAGAAAGCGTAAATGGCAATGGATTGGTCACACACTGAGGAAACCAAACGATGAAATTGCAAAGCAGTCATTTGAATGGAATCCTCAGGGTGCACGGCGGGTTGGAAGACCAAGAACAACATGGAAATCAACAGTTCTAGCAGAAGCAGACTCCCAGAGAAAGACGTGGCCACAGTTAAAATATCTATCTGCAGACCGAGAAGGATGGAAACGATTTGTTGGCGCCCTATGCCCCAGCCGGGGTTACAGGACTTGATGATGATGAGAAAGATGAAAATAGGTAGATTGGTAGGGCTTGAAGTACTTAGAAAGAAAAAAATCGAAAATTTGGGATTTTCCATTCAGGGGGCGTGCCATCCACCCACTTTATCAGAATTTCTATTATTTATATGGAGCACTTTCGGTTGTCGTAGAATTATGAAACTTTGTAGAGCGGTAAGGCTTGGTTAATCTTTGAAAAAAGGACTGAAATCACAACAAAAACATAAATGTTAAAAAAGGAGCCAAGTTCTTATATGTACAAGAAACCTGTGCGTACAAAGTCAGCCAAAAAAAGTAATGAGATCTAAAATATATGCCAAGTTTTAAGTTCATGAAGTTTAATATCAAATATCTTAAGTAGAGAAATATCAAAGCAATTCCAAATCATGACAGAAATTTGGTATTTAATGATTTCTGATTAATATTTGGTGGATTAACTTGGCAGGTTTTCTCTTTATAACTTACTTAATCACAATTTAAAAATGTATGAAAACTTGACCAATGAATCCACCAAATCAATCAGTAATCATTAAATACCAAATTTCTGTCATGATTTGGAATTTTTTCGATATTACTTTACTTAAGATATTTGATATTGAACTTCATAAACTTAAAACTTGGCATATATTTTAGATCTCATTACTTTTTTTGGCTGACTTTTTACGCATAGGCTTCTTTTACATATAAGAACTTGGCTCCTTTTTTAACATTTATGTTTTTGTTGTGATATTATTTACTGATTGTGGAGGGAACTTTATTTAAGTCTCATTAGAACTAGATACGTTTATGACGAGTATCTAGAGACCTGACCGTAAACTTTTCATATAGGTACTGTACATATAATATTGTATGTGTATGGAAGAAGTATATTCGTCTTTATTCTTTCTTATAGTCGTTTTATCTAGAATATTTTCTGAAGGTGTTGAAAGTAGGATTTTCAACAGTTTGATATTTTCTATGAAACTGTTATATGATGAAGAGCCTCAAGGTAACCACTTACATACACTCAACTAAAATATTACCCATATAGACATGTATATGTAATGTAAAGAGGATTAAATGCACCTTAGATCTTAAGTCTTTTGTTAAGCTTTCAAACAATAAACATTAACTTGAACAAATAGACATTATTCTCCAACAAAAACGTTTATGGATTTTTTAATAAAAATGTTCTTATAAATAGGAAGCAAGGTGAATAATTGGATTATCATTTTAACAACTATTAAGTCCTAAGGAACGAGATGCTGTAGGCATTGAAATTTCCTACGGCAAAGATAAACAATCCCAAAATTTCATGTTGATGATGAGTAATTTAATTTGCTATACCCCTAAGTATCAGACTATGATGTGAAGACTCAAAATCAACATGATATTATGATCTCTGTTTCATTTTAAAAGCTCTCATTGGACTTCTTAATCTCAATAGAAGAGTAGATATTTCAGGAAGAGGTATAGGTACTAATGGAATATGTTGACTTTGCAACTTACATTTATTTAAATGAGTAAATACCTACATTTGTACCTGTGTCTAATCAATAGAATCAATAATTCAACAAGCCCATTTAAATTTAGTCCTGAGCTACTGTCCTGTCCTATACCTAGTTGAAATGATTTATATCAGTATAGAAATAATACTTTTGAAGGTACATAAATATTATGAATAGAGTTTGAATATTATTAAAACAAATGCCTGGTGGCCTTTGTCATCGACTTAAGTAACAAACCTCTGAAAAGGCCATCTTATTTATGTATTTGTCAAAGAGTGTTGTTAAAAAACAAATTGGTATATCTAGATGTTATGTCAACTGAAATAAGTAAAATCAAATCAAACATTTTCAAATCGCTTTAGGATTTAAGACAAGACATGTTTGACAGTGTTGAGTCGAGGGTATCTGTCAGACACATTATTATTATCAAAATAATAGAAGTAGACCTTATGAAAGAGCAAAATTGAAAACAAATTAATTTCAAAGAACTATTTAAGTCGTACGTGATTTCCAAAATGGGTGTTTTTAAGCATTAATTAAAAAAATTAAGTTTTTGAAATTCAGCTGTCAAAAAAAGGAGTGTAAAGAAAATCTAACTTAAAATATTACAAACAAACATAGCTTGGGCAGAATTTTAACTATAAGATGTAGGTGAGTGCTTGTACCTTAGGTTGGAAAGGGTTATAATAGGGCAAACCGCACCATCTCACTCGGATCTCAGTGGATCCACTGCGCTCCCTAGGGTATAGGTGGTTAGTGAAGACGGATAGGGAGGGAGTTAAGGGGAAGTTTTAGGTGTGGGGGACCTCCCTGAACCATCCTGGGTTCTGAATGAATTTTAGGATGTTCTTTAGTGGCATGATAGAGATGTCACCCAGTTCGTCGAAGAAGTATTCTCCATTAGCCTCTTTTCTGGTTCTAGTTAGGCTGGGACATTCACAAAGGAAGTGAGGGGAGCTCTCCTCTGCCTCTCCATCACGACACCCTCTACATAAGTCCGATGAGCTGATGCCCATTCTGCTCATGTGGGTTCTCATTGAGTTGTGGCCCGTAAGGACGCCAACCCAGAGATATAATTGAGGCCTGCTTAAGTTGAGTAAGTATTCAGTTTTTTTCTTTGAAATATTTGGCCATAGATTTCTTGAAACCCGACAAGTGTCGATGGATGACCATCTGACATTTGCAGTTTCTAAGAAACTCTGGTGTATTCTACTTTTTTCTTGCTCCAGTGGCATGAGCACGGAGGCTTCGATTTGGCTCGGATCAAGAGATGACCCGCTTTTGGTCAGTTCATCCGCCATGTCGTTCCCGTGAATATCCCTATGTACTGAGACCCATCTTCGGGTAACTGTGTTCATTGCATTGAGTACTTTTAGCTCATTCCGGTAACGATCGATCAGTTTGGACTTGTGGTGATTGAGGAAATGGCTTTAATTGCCGCCTGGTTATCTATGAAAATGTCAATGTTGTTGTTGACAAATTCGCGTGAGGCAAGATGTTTCGCGGCTTCGCAAACTACCAGCACTTCCGCTTGGACTACACTGCAAAAATTTGGTAGCTTTATAGATCTATTTATGGGTGGGTTATCGGAGTAGATGCCTGACCCAACCCCCTGCAAGGTTTTGGAACCGTCAGTAAAGACCGAAACATGATTTACTTTTATGACCCTATTTGTACTAAAACTGATATTAAGTTGCATGTCCCTTATTAGAAAAAAACAGCAGCACAGCGACGCACGTGACGTTGCATTGAACTTATCAAGAGTTTTCACACCTTCCTATACGCTTATATTGAACTCCATGATTGATGCTTAGCTCCTCCAAAAACTTTGTGTTTAATTGGTTTGTAATTAGAAATATATTTCTTTAGGCTTCTCCATCACCATTGCTTTGTAAGTTTACTTGCTTTGGGTCGACAACGACTTTAAAGTTTACGATGCTCTTTGTAGCTGGTTCAGGGCCAAACCCGTTGTTCTCCCTTGGACTAGCCTTGGGCTGGAATCAGATTCTTACCGTTGTTTCCCTGCCTGTTTTTTGGAGTTGGTTCAGGGCCAAACCCCTTGCTCTCCCTTGGATTAGCCTTCGGCTGGAATCAGATTCCTAACGTTTAATCCCCGGTTCACTTCTTGCAAGTGGATTTTGTGGGCAGAGTCTACTCCTGTAGCTCTACAAAACCAAGCCTGGATTTAGTTATCATAAGACCAAACAGACCGATACTGTAAGATTGTAAGTCTTTATATGAAATACCGTGTTAGTTACCTTAAGGCAAAAAGAACCAAAATTATAGGATTGTAAACCTCTTCTTATTAATAGAGAGAAAATATATAAAGCTAGTGCTTACATAACCCAAGTTCTTTCCTGCTTAACCCAAGTTCTTTCCCGAGCTTTATCTGCTTTTCATCCGGAAAACCCTGGACTACGACGAGCCTACCTCAGCCTCGAATGAAAAGCATCACGCTATATAGCTCGTATCTATAGACGCTATCATACGCGGCCTTAAAATCGATGAAAAGGTGGTGGGTATCGATTTGAAACTCCTGGGTTTTTTCCAAGATCTGTCGTAGTCCAAATATTTGGTCGATGGGGGACTTCCCTGGCCTAGATTCACATTGATATGGACCTATCAGGTTGTTGATGAATGGCTTCAGGTGTTCACAAACTACGACAGAGAAGATCTTGTAGGTGATATTAAGAAGACTGATGCCTCTGTGGTTGGTGCAGTCCAGAGGATCGCCTTTCTTGAGGATCGGGCAAACAATGCTGAGGTTCCATTCATCGGGCATGCAAAATGAGCTGGTGCATATAGCTCAGCCGGAAGGCCATCAGCTCCAGCAGCTTTATTGGACCTAAGTTTAGATATAGCTATCTTTACTTCGTCGAGATCGGGTGGACGGAATTGTTGGACTACGTCACGTCGTCCAGATTGAATGGTGCAATCTGCATGGTAGTGGATTTCGGTTCGTCACAACCGTTAAACAATTTGCAGAAATGATTTTTCCATATCCTCAGCACCGACTGCAATTCTACTACGATTTTCCGCTGATCATTCGTGCAGGCTTGGGTTCGGGTCTTGTAACCCTGGGAGGTTCTTTTTATTTTCTGTTAAGACTTCCGAACTTCATCCCTGCAATGGCATCCCTCTAATTCCTTGATCACGCATTTCTCATGCTCTTTCTTTTTCCTTCTTAGAAGATTGTGTTCCTCTCTCCTCTTCTGCTCGTAGAGCTCGCGAGCAGCTCTAGTCCATCTATGCAGCGCCGCTTTGTATGCCTGTTGTTTGGCTGCAAGTACTTGCCGTCATTCTTCGTCGAACCACGGGTTTCGCTGTGGTGGTCGTGCGAGGCTCAGAGGTGGCATCTAAGATGCCTTTCTGGCAGTTTTTCCACTGGTTCTCGATACTTGCAGTTGGCGGTAAAGGACTATTTAAGAATTCGTGAGAGACTCGATCAGTAAAGGACCTGGCAGTTTCCTGCGACTGTAGCCGCCCAGGTCGATCTTCCTCATAGTATTTCCCTGTTTTGGCTTTGGTCTGGCTATCCGTAGCATTACCTTGGCTTCAACGAGGTAGTGGTCTAAGTCAGCGTTAGCTCCTCAGAAATTTCGGACATCCTTGATACTGGAGGAGTGCCTTGCGTCGATCCCAATGTGGTCAATATGGTTGGCGGTTGATTGACCAGGAATTTGCCATGTCCCCTTATGTATATCGAAATGCGGGAACTGCGTACTAGCTACCTCAACGTTTCGCCCCGCAGCAAAGTCGATTAACCTGAGTCCGTTATCGGAGGTGGTGTCGTGCAGCCTGTATCTTCCGATTGTGCCACCAAAGACGTCTTCTCTTCCTAGTTTGGCATTAACATCACCCAAGACAATTTGAATGTCGTAACTAGGGCATTGCTCAAATATCTTGTCCAGGAGCTCGTGTAACACGTCCATGGTGTCGTCGTTTTTCTCTTCTTAGGGGCATGCGCGCATATGAGGCTAATGTTGAAGAATTTAGCCCTGATGTTCGTGAGGCGCTCGTTCACATAGTTAAAACTCAGGACTTCATGTCTAAGTCTACCTCTAACGACGAATCCACATCCAAAAAGACGCTGCCCTTGTGGTCGGTAACAGTCACCGTAGTAGATGTTACAGTCCTTCAGTTTTCTTTTGCCCGGCCAATCCCATCGCACTTCTTGGATGACGGTGATGTCTGCTTTGTAGCAGTCTAGGGCTTCCACTAAATGCTTGGCTGTACGTCGTCTATAGAGAGACATAATATTCCACGTGCAGATCCGAAGTTCGTTGTCCTTATTTCGTTTGCTAGGTTCGTAAAACCGTCTGTATCCGAGGCTTGTTATTGCTTCGTAACTAAAATTGCTTTACGTGGCCGGGAAGTCACCGCGACGACACAACCCCCAACCTGGAGGACCAGACCCAAACAATATAACTACAAGGGCAAGTAGCCGGATTAACCGCTCCTTATAGGCCTGAGCTCCGATAATGTAAGGAGTTCACTAAGTAGTTCAACCAACCTGGAAATGTAGACGCCACCGTTGATTCCATCTGGAAAATTCTTCCGCTGCCGCCTGGATAAAGTAGAAGTGCCTTAGTGCGAATACTCCTCCCCCCCCCCCTCACTCGTTTGCTTCCGCCTTAAATCGTCCACAGGGATTGGAACCCCATCTTCAGTTAAAGGTACTAGGCACCCGATGTTCACCACGGCGAGATGCGAGTAGGAGTTGATAGACAGCGGTTTGCTTTGAAAAAAGCTTATGGACGCTTGTGTCCTCTTAAAAGCACCGTGTCTACCCTTTGAACATCATTTTTTACATTGCTTCATATGAATTAAGGAAATAAAACAAAAAACATAGAAAATAATTTAATTAACGGCAAACTATTAAGCAATCAAATATTTTCGAAAAAAAAACATAGAAAAAACATAGAACGACAAATTCGAAATCATCAAAACTTATTAACTTAAAACTACTTTCCTTATAGAATTTTATAACAAAACGTTACTTTCTTTCCATTAAATGACGTTCCTTAAGTATCTCATTTCCAACGTAAATTCCAATTTCTTGAAATGCCTTCAAGCAGGCCAAAATGAATAACTTTATAATTTTATGCATGTTCTATTACCTTAACATCCTGTTTTATTACTTCTCAGCTCGTTTCGTCATTTTCTCGTATTCTGAAAAATGCTTCGTATAAAAATTATTCAAATATTCAAACATTCATTTTTTTTTTTGATTTCCTGATTTAATTTATTATCCTTTTTCTTGCTTCTTTAACTGCCAACAGCCATTAAAATTTAAAGATAAGTGCAAAGAGAGAAAAAAATATTCCTGTGAAACTAGCTCTACTCATATCAAGGAAATAATCATCATCATCATCTTAACGTAGACTGTGTAGAGACTATAGAGCCTTACAAAAGTCATCATCGTTGCTCTTAACTGTAAGGATATTTCCTTGGAACTCTTCTAGATTCTTTCACCAGACATGGATGGATACTCTGTAGCCAAGAGCAATTTGTTTTGCTTTTTCTATTTTGTCCTTTTTTTTTGTTGAAACTGTTGAATTTGGCACTTACTCCTGCGTTTGTTATGCGAGAAGTTATGTTAAAGGTATTTTTTTTTTTTGTAACGACAAATTAGTCAAAGAGCCGATGACACTTTTGGTATAAGATTTTATCGTAGGTTTATTGTAGACACTTGTATTTATATTGCAATTATACATACTTTGGGCGATATTAGCCATTTATTGCACTTTCCTTTGGCCGTTGTTGAAAAATAACATGAAAGGAGATATATAGATGTGCGTGAAGTGAGCACTGCCATTTTGGATTTTCAAAAAAGAAGGTTGTGCTGTAATGTGCCCAACTTGTGCTGCTATGTACCGTATTTAAAAAAAAATCGTACTAAGGGTTTGGTTTTTAAAGGGTACCCATTTTTTAGCGAGAAGTTAGCACCGCCATTTTTGATTTTCGAAAAAAAAGTGCTGTACTGTGCTCAACTTGTGCTGGCATGTGCCATAAATATTTTTGAAAATTCGCAAATTTGCAAATTTTACGAATGAAATTTTTGCGAAATCTCAAAATTTCTTTAAAAAAAATGTTGTGCTGCATTGTGCTCAAAAAATGCTACTAAGAACCAAATAGAAAAAAAAAAACAAAAAATCGCATGATTGCATTTGTTATGGCCAAAACTAAACTTTGCGAAGGGCTGTAGCGTGAAGCCATTTTTGATTTTCAAAAAAAATGTGCTGTAGTGCTCAACTTGTGAAAATTTGCAAATTTTACGGATGAAAATTTTTCAAATTTTATAATTTTGTAAAAAATTAAAATTGTGCTGTTTTCTGCGCTATTTGTGCAGCCATATTCCGAAGAGAAAACAAGAACATTCGCATATTTGTAGATAACTTTTAAGGCCAAAAAACAGTTTTGCGAAGCGTAAAGTTAGCACCGCCATTTGGGACTTTCAAAAAAAAAAGCTGTGCCGCATTGTTCTCAACTTCTCAACTTGTGCCGTAAATATTTTTAAAAAATCGCAAATTTGCAAATTCTACGGGTGGCCATAACAGTTGCAATTAAGCTAATTTTTCTGGTTTTCTTAGTAGTATTTTTTGGGCACAATGCAGCACAACTTTTTTTTTTAAAGAAATTTTGAATTAAAATTAAATTTTGAATTAAAATTAAATTTTGAATTAAAATTAAAAATTGCAAATTTTCGAATTTTTCAAAAATATTTACGGCACAAGCCAGCACAATGCAGCACAATCTTTTTTTTTTTTGAAAATCGCAAATGGTGGTGCCAACTTCACGCTTCGCAAAACTGTTTTCTGCCGTAAAAGTAATAAATATGCGAAATTTTTTTTTTCTCTTCGGAAAATGGCAGTACAAATAGCGCAGAAAACAGCACAGCTTTAATTTTTAAAAAAATTGCAAAATTTGAAAAATTTTCATCCGTAAAATTTGCAAATTTGCAAATTTTTTAAAAATATTTACGGCACAAGGCAGCACAAGTTGATCACAATACAGCACAATATTTTTTTCGAAAATCAAAAATGGCGGTGCTAACTTCACGCTAAAATAATGGGTACCCTGTAAAAACCAAAAAAAAATACGGCACAAAGCAGCACAAGTTGGGCACATTGCAGCATATCTTTTTTTTGAAAATCCAAAATGGCGGTGGTGACTTTACGCACATGATATATAGACTCCTCTTTCGACTATCTTTCTCTTGTTTCGACCAATGGTTAGGTTAGGTTAGGTTGAAGTGGCTGCCAGTCGTGGAGACTGACATACTTAGACTATGAGTTGGTCCATTGTGATACCACATGAATCTAGGAAACCCTTTTCCTTACTCGGTGAACCATTTGGAGCTTCTTATGAAGCGTAATAGACTGCCAATGTCTAAGTTTATCAGATCACTAGGATCATCAAGGTGAAGTCTTCGTCTGTGAAATAGAGCAGGGCACGTGCATAGAAAGTGAGGGATCGATTCTATCTCTTCCTCATCCATACAGCTTCTGCAAAAAATCGTTAGCGAATACGCCAAGACGCGTTGCGTGCTTGCCTATGAGACAGTGTCCGGTTATAACACCAATCATGGAGCTGATGTGCAATCTGCTTAGAGATATCAAACACTTAGATCGCTTTAAATCCATTACTGGCCAGATTTGTTTTGTTGCCAAACAAGTGGTGATATCGTTCCACCTAAGATTTGTTCTCTCTAAGGCATCTTGCTTCAGCAAAAGTTTACATGTAGCGATGGGTATACCTATTTCTGCCTTACTAGGTAGAAGAGGTAAAGTTGTACCATTTTTAGCGAGTTCATCGGCCTTACAATTACCTGGGATGTCCCTATGCCCCGGCACCCAACACAGGTGAATATTAACAGCCAAGATAAGGCTTCTTTAATCGCCATAAGTTCCGCCTGGAACACGCTACAATGATTAGGAAGACGAAATGAGAGACTTAATTTTAGTCTTTCTGAGTACACACCATCACCCACCCCTTCAACAGTTTTCGATCCATCCGTGTAGATATGAACCGATTCATCATCCAAGAAAGCCATATCCTCCCAGAGGGTTTTAGAATGAATGGTGTCTTGAAAGTTTAAACCGAATTGTGGTTTTGGGATGGTGTAGTCAATGTGACTAGGTAGTGACCTGAATGAATTCAGAATGATGGAATGGCCAATATTATTGTTGTACCATTGTGAGGAAGCTTGTAGGCGTATGGCTGTATTTGCAGCCACCTGTTTGCTAAAGATATCGAGGGGAGTCAGATATAGCAAAACGTCTAGAGCAGCAGAGGGTGTCGTGCGAAGCGCACCACTTATGCATAAACAAGCCGAGCGTTGTACTTTGTTTAGTCTGTCGCAGTTTACCGCTTTATCTAGAGCAGGGGGGCTATTCCGGTTCGATGATAAACGTGATGAAAAGTTTTTTCAGTGATAAATCTCAATTTCCGATTCTGGTTCTGTGTAAACGTGAAAACGTTTGTCAAACTTTTATCATATGAAAAGATATTTATCATCGAGAAATTTTGCCTGATAAAGCCTAATGATAAATTGAAAATATGACAAGACCAAAAACATGGACTAAATTTAAACAATGCACTTCTTTATTGATTTTCTTTGTTGTAAATAATTTGGATTTAGATCACAACACGTAAGTATTTTTGAATTATTGTGGATGAACACACAATATAAAAGTTTTTATTGATTGACTCATTCACGGAAAGCGAGCAGATAAAAACGATGATCTTCTTGTCTTATTTGGCAGATGGATTGTTCATACGAGTGTTAAAGCTGTCCCACATATTAATTTCTTTGCAATATTTCTATGTTTTCTTAAATAAGAAAAAAGAATTATTGCAAACATATAGTGTTTCTTAATATACTTTCACCAACCAGTATCTGGCTCTTCTTTTTTTCAAAGTAGGTAGTAATAAACGCGGAAAAAACATAGATACGACATTTCAAAACTTCTTAAATGAACCGATTTCAAAATAATTATTTAATAAATTGACTTAATTTATTCAATTTTAATGAAAATAATCTTTACAAACCACCAAATCAATCGTAAATATCGAAAAAAACTTCTGTGAAATAATTTTAGTTTTCATTCAGCACATATCCAGCACAAAATCAGCTGATTTTTTCACTGGTATAACGAGAATCAACATTTTGGGAAAAATGATATGATAAAATGAAAAAGTGCTATGAAAACTCTCGTGATAAAAAACTTATCATTTCATTTTATCATAGAACCGGAATAGGGGCCCAGTCCACCATACTGCAACCCCATATGTGTGAATCGGTCTAATCACCGATGTGTATAGCCAATGAGTAATACGAGGTTGAAGGCCCCATTTGTTCCCAACGGCTTTTTTGCATGAGAAGAGTGCCATTGTGGCCTTCTTGACTCTTTCTTGTATATTAGGTTTCCAACTAAACTTTTTGTCTAAAATAAGACCCAAATATTTTGCTTGATCAGTGTATGTTAATGGAAACCCTTTAATAGAGGGAGGATCTACATGAGGGATTTTATATTTCCTTGAGAATAGAACAATTTCTGTTTTATGAGGGTTTGCGCCCAGACCACACCGGTCTGCCCAATTGGTTAGCCTATTTTAAGCGTTTTGTAAGAGTTCTTTTAAGGTGGTAGGATGCTTTCCTGATACGGCAATAGCAACATCGTCCGCAGAGGTAATCACTCTGTAACCCTCCTCTTCCAGGCATATTAGCAGCTCATTCACCACCAAGTTCCAAAGAAGGGGAGAAAGGACACCACCTTGAGGCGTACCTCTACTAACAGACCTTCTAGCAGAATAGCTACCTAGTTTTGAGTTGATAGCCCTGCTCGTCAGCATTTGGTTAATCAATTCTCCAAGCGAACCATCTACCTTCAGAGATGTCAGCGCAGATGCGATTGCAGATGCGTCGACATTGTTAGAAGCGCCTTC
Organism: Dasysyrphus tricinctus; assembly: GCA_963921185.1. Taxonomy (NCBI): domain Eukaryota; kingdom Metazoa; phylum Arthropoda; class Insecta; order Diptera; family Syrphidae; genus Dasysyrphus; species Dasysyrphus tricinctus. The sequence continues at coordinate 224,123,595 of OY992530.1, read as the reverse complement.
TATATCTAAGAAAGCAACCTTGGTGTACTCTTTATGATGGAGGGAATATTCAATGGTTCTTACTTAACTATGTAAGGCAGTTTCTACAGATTTCCCTTTGCAGTAAGCATGTTGACTCGTAGACAAAAGTCGCGTGTCAATGCATGATCGTATGTGGATATCAATCAATCGTTCAAATGTTTTTAGAAGGAATGATGATAGACTAATAGGTCTGAGATCCTTTGGGTTTACTTGGGAGCACTTTCCAGCTTTGGGTATGAACACAACCCTAACCTCTCTCCAAGACAGGGGGATGTATACTAGTGCTAAGCAGCTAGTAAAGATAGACTCCAGAATTGGCAGAATTAAATCTTTATTCATTTGGAGTTCGGCTGGTATTATGCCATCTGGTCCCGCAGACTTGTAAGGCTGAAAGCTGTCGAGCGCCCATTGCAGTTTTTCCCTTGTAATCAGACCTTGTGGATAGCTTGGATTCATATCAAACCTATTACGGTCGAAGCTATTAATGTTTTGAGAGCTACCAGGGAAGTGAGTATCCAATAGCAAGTTAAGCGATTCTTCGCAGGAATTTGTCCATGAGCCATCAGCATTTTTTAAGCAGCTTGGCATTACTGGATTAGTAGAGAGAATTTTTCTTAGTCTAGATGGCTCTGAAGTTTCTTCTATTTTTCCACAGAAATTTCTCCAAGAGGATCTCTTTGACTTTCTCAATGCTTTCTTATACAGTTTGAGGGTTATTTTATAAGATTCCCAATCTGACACTTCACGAGTGCTTTTAGCTCGATTGAAACACTTGCGACAGTCTTTCCTGAGCGGTTCAAGCCCAGAATCCCACCAATGTGGTTTCTTTTTCCCCCTAACTAGAGTAAGTGGGCAGGATGTAGCCATAGATTTGCTGAGGGCTAATGTGAGATCATTGACCTTGCAGTCAAGTTCATTATTATTAGAAGGAGGATTAAAGAGATCTGGTTTTAATAGCCCCTGGAATGTAATCCTATATTTGAGCCAGTCGGTTTTCCGAGGGTTTTGAAATTCTACGCGGCAAGGAGGTTCATCGATGAGACTGAATTGAATGTATCTGTGATCGGAGAACGAGTGTTCATCCGACACTTTCCAATTCGAGATCTTATGATGAATGGTGTCTGAGACAAGAGTAATATCTAATACTTCCTGTCGGTTTTTAGTGATGAAGGTAGGTTCATTACCCACATTACTTACTATAAGGTTAGTACTTAAAATAAAATCAAAAAGAGACTCACCTCTATCTTTGATATCAGTACTTCCCCATACTGTATGATGGGAGTTCGCATCACTCCCAATGATGAGGCATATCTTCTGCCGTTCTGCATGCGCAATCAGTCTCTCCAGTGTATGACCGGGGAGAGGGCCGAGGTGGTCATGGCCCAGACACGCCGACACTAGCCAGTACGTCTCATTGGCCGTTTCGAGCCTTGCGGCGGTGATATCTCTATCGCTGAAATCAGGGAGTAAATATACATTAGTGCTATGCTTAACTAGTATACAAGATCTAGGGTCACCTTTATCAGACGCATACAGTACGTAGTATCCAGGAGTCCTGAGTCCACTAACAATGGATTTAACAATCCACGGTTCGTTGATCAGGACAATATCCTCTCCATTCCTGGATAAACGGAGAAGAAGGGAGGCCAAAGCCTTAATGGAGTGTTGGAGATTAATCTGGACTAACTGCAGCATTTTGGCTACAATTAGGCAGATCAACCTCCACCACGGCATCATTGAGTTCCTCCGAAGATGAGCCCAAAAGCTCATCCTCACCCAAGGGAACAAGGTTGATGAAGTCTTCGGTCTCCATATCGGTTTGACTATCGACATTAGTAGAAGACTGCACCGTGATCGAGGATGACCTGGATTCCTCATAACCTATCGATAGAAAGGTGATGGATGCACCAGGGTCCTCTACCACGGACACAGCTTCAGTGTTTAACAGAGGGACGCGTTCCGCGTCAACCTCGTCTATTTTATACACCTTCAGAGAGATCGAATCGAACCCATACCGAATCATGCCTTTGGTCTGCGCTAAGGGGGCAAGGGAATCCTTATTGATCACGATAATCGCGCTTCTATAAAGACCCCTTACCTCCTCAAGCCTTGCGACTTTCCAGTCATGAGTCGGATATGAGGGGTTGCTCAACTTGACTACCTGGAGTATTTCCTCCATGCAAGGGGGCTCGGCTGGTATCCAGATGCGGGCTCTAGGTCTGCACAGGATGTCTTCCCTAGCAACAACTTCGAGCTTCGCACCTGGCCAGACCTCGCCCAACCTACTGACAGCAAGCTTATACAGATCGCACGATCTCTGATCCTCACAGACGATGAGTTTGACATGCCCTTGATGCCAACCGCCATCGCCTGTGAGAGGAGGTGGTCCCGGATTATCCTTCATGAGACTCAAGAAGCCTGCCGAGAGCTTCATTGTGACCACCTGCCATTAATCAGGAGAAATGGTACCATCAATATCACTCCTGTCGATAACCGCAACCACGATCTTGTTCTTGTTTTTGAGAGCGTCGCTATAGGATCTGGATCCTCCGGAATCCACGCTACTACGTGGAGTCGTCGCTGGTCTGCGCATTCGCTAGAATGCTCTGGGCCCATTTGATCCTGGCGTCCTGCTCCGGCATCCCTTCAACCACTGGTTTATTACCGAGGGTCTTGAGGAGCCTAGCAGCTGACCGCCTGATCATATAGCCGCCCTTCGACGGCCTGTTTCGACGGCTCTCGCGTGATGGTCTCGGGAGAGAACCCACCCCATTGGTAGGAGGACCGTTTTTCACAACCCTGGCACCACTAAGCCGGGCTCCCCCTCGAGATGTACTCGGGAGAGCTGCACTACCTCTAGTAGTGGTGGGATCGTAATTCACAACCCCTACCCCACTACTAAAATTAGGTATTACTACCACATACCACATCACTACTCTCACTGAGATTAGTATCATATGAGGGGCCATGACATGCCACAGCCTCCCCACCGACACCAGCCCCAGGAGTAACAGCAAACAGCTTTGTCGCCGTACTGCTGCCCGGTTTAGAAGAGGAACCGGTCTTAACTTCTTTTTCTTTTCTTTTGTTTCGACCCATTCTAACACAGCTGTCACCAGCTCCTAACTCATTATCATTGATGGAAAATGTCTCTTTTGGCATATTCATTAGTTTCTTCATAGTTCTAAGATTCGACGAACAAAAAGTCTTAAATTTATAATACAATTCAGGTTTTCATACAAACAAAAAAGTCCTTTTACTTTTCAACACCACCAATACCAATACTATTACAGAAAATGACCAATCATAAACAAGGATATTGCCGGTTTGGGATTTTTTTTTAGCTCTGACAACAACCATTGTGTTTGCTTTTTCCCATCAATGATGATGGTTAGGTTAAGGTTATACGGTGGGTGCTCTCCATGTATGTAGGAAGGTAAGTTCTTATGACACTTTTGTTTTTTCTTTATACTTTCATGCGCTGTTGTGGTCCTTTTATTCCTTGCCATTGTTGGTTTATTGAATAGAGGCGAGATACTGATACAGATACTGTTATTTTTGTTACTCTGATGTGCCCCTGTGTTTCCAAGAAACAGGAAGATTGTTTTTTTGCTGCTTCCAGCTATTGTTATTGTGCTGATATCACTTTACGATACACAACAAGAATGTCTTACTTTTTGGCCAGTAGGTAGGTACATATAAGCAGTACAAAAAAAAATATACAAGCACGTGTGAACTTTTTGTAGATTATCCTTTTTTGCTAGAATCATAGGCCTTAGTGCTAGAATTTATTTCATCAACCCTTAGGTATAGATATCTACATATATGTGGACATTGAATATAGCCACCCGATATTGTTATTTTTTTTTTTTTTTTTTTTTGGCTCCTGGGAATTTCCCAGAAGGTTAGATTTTGTATAAATGCGACGAAAGTATAGTGTTTTATGGCGCATATTTTACATTTAAAGTCAAAAGGAATTTGTAAGGGTTATTTTTTTTTTGTTAAGGAAGACTTACTTTTTATATCATGCTGGCAGATTATAGGGTTTACAGTCGTTAAAGGATGATAGAATTTAAAATTGGGTAAATATGGCTAGGCATATCAATAAAAGTAAAAGCGAACAACTTAAATAGATAAGGTTGTTCAATTAAGTGAAAAATTAAGTCGGGGTCAATTCAATTTTGAAATTTAAAATTGGGGTTTATTAGGGCTGGTGGGTCTTAGGGTGATTGACATCAAAAAATATATCAAATATCTAGTAGCTATTTTATTTGTTTTAGCAGCGCGCTTTTGTCAAAGTTGGTCTTTTGTTAGTTTTGAAAACCTGGATGTATACAGAAATAAAAACTTTAAAATTTACAAGAAACCGAATTCCTTAATAAATTATTAAAAGGTATTACAATTTATCCAATCCTATAACCCATGAAGGGTCACAGACTGAGACATGACAGCTTTCCATCCTCAATCCCGAGCATGCTGCTTCCAGTCATCTAGACCAAGCCATGATGGCCTGGTCCTTAAGCCGGCGCGGAGGTTCGGTCAAAGACTCTCTTGACTGGAGCATTATTGTCCATTCGCGTTGACGTGTTTTGATTTCTTGGACTATATCCACATCTTAATATAACTCATAGGATTCGCGGTTTCTATGTTCTCCTCCTTCCGCTTTCCTCGCACACAGGACCAAATATCCGTCGAAGAATTTTACTTTCGAAGGAGCCCAGTCCCAGTATCAACTCGCGCATTTGCTACATCAGCAGTGACGTTTTGTCCAGACGGTTAACAAATCTTTCATTGTTTGTGTAACAGGTGGCGCTTGCAAGTGGAAGACCACCTCAACCAACTTGGCATGTGATACTGAGACAGAGCTAGAAATCAAGAAGGCTGGAAGAAACTCGTTGGTTGAGGCCCTGGTCCAACCCGCGCCACCTTAAGCAAGTAATTAAGTTTACTTGAAGACCAACAAGTTTCTCTTGTTCTTCAATTGCCGTGAAGAACTCAATATTGGCCTGTCAGGACCTGCCAATGCTGTCGATATTATCGACTTACCCTTGAAGTTACATAAATCTGTTCAAAAAAGTACCTTCAGGACTGCCCTATTTGCTCCTAGATTGAGGAAATCACATGTTTAGAAAAGTTCTTATAGGATCTTTTTCCTATTTCCACATTGCATCGCGTTTTTTCCAATATCGCGCGATGGAACGAAATCAGTTTTCCTGAGATCGTAAGTTCAGCCATTGTAGTAGGGAAGCCGAAGATGCTAAATGTGGATTTACTCAAACGTCGTGGACACCTATTGGATTTAGAAGCTTTGATAATAGAGAGAGAAAAATGTTAGTGCCTTAAGTTATACCGTTTCATCGGTGGGGGAAGCGTCTCATCATCATCATCGTGTCCTGTAACCCCGGCTGGGGCATAGGGCGTCAACAAAACGTCTCCGTCCTTCACGGTCTGCTGCAATGCAAGGTACTTTAGCTGTGGCCACGTCTTTCTCTGGGATTCTGCTTCCGCTAAGACAGTTGATTTCCATGTTGTTCTTGGTCTTCCAACCCACCGTGCACCCTGAGGATTCCATTCAAACGACTGCTTTGCAATTTCATCGTTTGGTTTCCTCAGTGTGTGACCAATCCAACACCATTTACGCTTTCTTATGTCGACGTCCAGCCGCTCTTGACTTGTCCTGCGCCACAATTCCTCATTTGATATAATTTGTGGCCAGCGAATCTTTAGGATGTGGCGAAGACAGCGATTCACAAAAGCCTGCAATTTCTTCGAAATAGTAGACGTGACTTTCCAGGTTTCACAAGTATATAACAGCACGGATTTGACATTGGATTCAAAGAATCTCAACTTAGTGCGTAAAGAGATTTGACTTGATTTCCAGATTGGGGACAGAGTACCGAAGGCAGCACGAGCTTTATTTATTCTACTTTTAACGTCCAGATCCGTACCACCGTTTGCAGAAACAATACTGCCAATTTAGTTAAACTGTTCGACTTATTCCACTGGCGTCTCTTTAAGAATAATATGCTGCTGTGTGGAGCGGCCTGTGAGAATTATTTTTGTCTTTTTGTTGATTATTCTTCACTCGACTCTTCCTTCACTTGCAGTATTTGGCACATCCCGTTCAGCTGACTGATGTTATTTGCCAGTAGACATTGGCATAATCTAAATGGCTGAGCCTTTCAAACGGTCTCCATTGAATGCCCTGTCGATAAGCTGTACCGGAATTCTTCTACCAAGCAATGATCTCCATATATACATTCTCGGTTAACTCGATCAAAGGCCTTCTTAAAATCCACAAACATGAGGTAAAGCGGTGATTGAAATTCCATCGACTGTTCGAGGACGATAAGCAGGGTGTTGATATGGTCGACACACGATCAACCACTGCGGAAGCCAGCTTGATGTCTCTTGAGCGTGGACTCGATTCTATTCTTTATCCATTCGAGAATGATGGTTGCCATTAGTTTTGGGTAAACGGACAAAACGATGATACCACGTCAATTGATGCAATTCATGAGGTCACCTTTCTGTGGCAGATTAACAATCACAACATCCATCCAGTCCTTGGGATAGCTTTCGTTTTCCCAAATGCTTTGTATCAACGGATGTAAAATACTAGCCGCTGTTGCGGGATCGGCTTCCAGCAATTCAGCTCGTATTCCGTCAAGTCTAGCTGCCTTGTTGTTTTTGAGGAGATTTATTGATGTTTGGACTTCCGATTCTAAGGAGGGTTCGATGTCAATACCCCTATAGGACCTGCTTATCTCGTTTAGTTGGGGCACTTCAGAACTCTGCTCAACTGAATCCTCATTTAGCAGGGCACAAAAATGGTCCTTCCATCTGCGTAGCTGACCCTCAATTGATACCAAAAGTGTGACATCCACTTCCATTTCAGGATGATTGGTGTTGCTTTTTTTCACAATAACATCTTTGGCTATTTGGTACAATTCCCGGATATCTCCTCTTATGGCAGCGATTTCCGCATTATCTGCGAGTCCATCTAACCTCACCCTCTTGTCACGTCTCACACAACGATAGACCATCTTATGTGCAATACGGTACTCCTTTCGCAAGTCAGTTGAATATCTGCTTCGGCATTTATTTGAATTTTCAACGATTTGCGAAGTTTGATCTTATCCCAGGTGTATTGGGATATCCAAGAGTCTCTACGTCTCGTTCGCTTGCGTACAGTTTCGGATTCAACCTCCATAAAAATACTTTTAATTTCACCCCACATCTCATCAATGGTTGAATTCTGGATTCCGTTTAATGACGAGGCTCTGTCGTTAAGGGTGGTGATATAGTTTCGACATATGTTGGGGTCATTTAAAGCATTAGTAATGAATTTTGAGCTCCTAGCTGCATCCTGCGCGGGTTTTTGTACGGCAGCGGTTCGTAGTTTGAGACCCATCAGAACCAAATGGTGGTCGCTTCCCACATCGGCATTTCTTATACTCCGGACATCACACATTGACTTTCTCCATCGCTGCTGAATCATGATATGATCAATTTTATTTTTGGTTGAAAAGACGATCCGCGTTGCTAAGGTCGGCAAGCAAGTCACCATTTTCGTTTCATTTTCGTGACCCCAACCCCAGGCCATTCTTTCTCATCTCGCGTTCCAGCCTGTAATTGTCTGAACCGATTTGGGCATTGGGGTCTCACATGACTACTATGATGTCGGCTCTTGGAAAACTCCTGGAAATCGAGTTAAGATGAGGATAGAACGCGGTTTTTCTTCCTCGGTCACTTCATTTGTGACGCTTGGCACTCAATTATTGTGACGTTACGAATTTTTGAACGAAACCTTGCTGTCATTAATTTCGCAGAAATGGGCGCCCAGGAAATCAAACTACGCCTCGCTTCTTAGTTCAACATAATCCCGACACCATGCAGTCTTTGGCCACCCTGTCTTTCATCTTCCCCGCTACTTGCTGTTGCCGTGGGCCTTTAAAGAAAAAAGGCTCCTCTGCTACCAGACTAAGGGGGCTTTTAACTATCCCAAGGACAAGTTCGTACCCTGACCAGCAGTGCTGGTTTGTCTGCTTATCGCGGCATCCATTCGGTCCCCCTGCACGTTAGCGTTACCCGCTCTCTACCACTTGAAGGTGTGCATGGGGATTTTCCTTTCATTGAGCTTAAATCCCAAGTGGCTCCTAGCACTTTCTAGTACTTTAAGACAGCAAGGACAAAGAGCATACACATTACACAACTCCTAAAATTCCAGAATTCTCCTAATCTTCCACAAGTATCTGATTCAATTTTGACTTTTCTATTACGACATTTGTAATTCTAGATTGATCCCCTCATCTGCCTGTAATTATATACTTAAAATATAAAAAGGTACAAATAGCCAATGTTAAATGCGTATACTCCTATGACCACTGACCAAAGCTTTAACTATAAACCTTCAATTAATTATTAAAAATTACATTGCTGGAAAATCACTGATATGATTTCTTATATTCATAAACCAAACAAAAATCAAGAATAAAGTTTCCTTGGATCTTCGAGATTCTTCCAGATTGAATTTGCTTTTAAAAAACAATTTCATCAAGCTCATACCTACATATTATAACTGACCCAAAACCCAAGACGCACACGATGCGTGTCTAGAATTGTATAATCAGAATGACGATTCTTTTATTTCATCTCTGATGGCAATTGAATGTTTCACTTCCTATACTTCTAGTTTGTTATTTTATTTTCTATCTGTATCACCACAGAATTGACACATTATTATTGCCAAAGCTATAATAATCAAGTTGTTTACTACGTCATGCCAACCAATCACATCTGGGGATTGTAATTGTACACACATCCATACAAGAAAATCATTATCAATACACCATTCAATTCAACCACTCACGTAATACCAAAACTTAAACAACTTTAAAGAACACTTCTTTCTAGTTTTTTTTGTAGGTTGGTGTAGGGGGATTTTCTAAAAAATTGAAAGAGGAAACGGATACACTCGAAAAGTTATTTCGATAGGCAGCTGATTGTGATTACGAAGCAAAGCCTGAAAATGACAAAAGTTTTTAGAAGACTTTGTGTGGATGCCCGAACCCTAAAACCGAAACCGAAACCTTTAAGGGCAAATCCTTTTTGGGCATTATAATGCCGATACCAAGGAGACTCCTTGGAAATGATTTTATATTTGAAAATAGAAGTTGGTTGTCTAAAACGTTTCATATAGTTTGACCAAAATATGTACCCATATCTACACATACATTTATATTTCGTTCTAAGCCTAATATGGTAATTCCAATTAAATTGGGTTATTGGGTGAATATTGGATTGTAGAAGGATTTCACTTGTATAGAAAGGACGATGACTATGACGATGACGATTACAACAGGAAATAGGAACCAATGACCGAGTTGTATCTATATTAAATGAAATTGTTGTGAATTTGTGTTCATTGGAGTATAGAATTATAAGGTTTTAACGTATATACATAGTGAGAATTGCATTACATTCTAATTAGAGCATTAGATTACTGGAGTGTAAGGCATACTAGTAATATATAGGACCAAGGATATTTTGAAATATATCGGTACCAGGAATCCGAATCTTAGTTAACAACAAAGACACAATTCTAAAAGGGATATCTAACCTTTAGGCGCGTGTACCTCTATGAATATGCGGGGTAAAGTTCAAATACCATGATAACTGATAATGAAGGGTTGTTTTGCACAAATCAGATGGCCAAAGATATTGAATTGGCAATCCTGATGTATTTCGACAAACTAGTTGACATTTAATATAAGATTGATTAAAGGGTAATACATATTGAATTTGCCTTCTAGATTGCATAGAGAGCAACAAGCTCAGAAGTGCATGAATTGTATGTTAGTTTTCAATAGATGGCGGGGACGGTATCCAATCAGTTGATTAGAAGTTGACTTAAACTTTGAACATCCAATTAGTAGATATAAGGTTGAAATTATCAATTGTACGATTGAGCAAGAACACAAGGCTTTTGTGATTAAAGAGTATATCGAAAATAAAATATTAATGCAACTTCCAGAGTAATTGGTGCTTACCAAAATTGGTTTTCACCCTTCCCTGGGTAATGCCCCTCTGATGGATCACGGAATTTGAAATGATTTGAGTGTAAAGTTCGCCTTTCTAAACCGTTTATACAGCCCGTTACTCACTTTGAATTTTTTAAATGATCTGGCTCAGATTCCATGAGCTGTGAGAAGAAGAGCATTTTCCAGTTTCACACGCCAAGTTGGTTGATGTCCTCGTCCACCAGCTGTTAAGCTGTCCTCCTCTACAGCATGCGTTCCACGGGATTGGATTCAAAGACTTTCCAGCCTCGAAGATTGATGTTTATACACTTCAGGAAGATGACCCCAGCCACCTCAGTCGTTGGCTTTTCATTTTAATGGCTATATCAGTGTAGGTACAGCTCGTACAATTATTCGTTGTTGTGCATCTATGAAGACGGGAAATTGACCTCTCAAAACAGACTAAGGCATTCCCATTCACCGTTAATAGTGCGTCCATGCCTCTGCACCGCACATCAGGACTAGGATGATAAGTGCCTTTTATAGGGACACTTTAGTCGCTCGATAGAAAGCTTTGCTGCTCAATTGCCTTCTTATTCCAAAGAAGCAGCGAATGGCAAGAGTAATTCTTCGTTTGATCTTGGCGCTGGTATTTTTCACTGAGAAGCTAATATTGGAGCCTAGGTACACAAAGTCTTTGACTACCTCAAAAATATTGGTGTTTGATAACGTTCTGTCAGAGACGCGCCGGTGTTGGGCATCCTCTCTTGTTGATAGCATATATTTGTGCTTGCCTTCATTCAGCTTTAAACACATCTTTTTGGCGTCCTTCTCAATGTTCAAAAAAGTACCAGTGACATCAGACATCACACATTGTTCGTCCGACTTTTGAAAGATTATGCCTCTAGTGTTGATGTGAGTGTTTTGTACTATTCTTTCAAGAACGATGTTGAAGAAGTCGCATCACAGCGTGTTACCGGGCCTTAAACCTATTTTGATATCAAAGGTATCAGCGAGGCCTTATATGCCGGCCTTGATGGACATTTTCATTAAACTAATTTTAAATTTCAAAAATTGATTCAAAAATTACCATCAAGTCGACTTACAATTAAAAAAATAAAAAAACGTATGAAGTTGAGCGAACTTCTTAAATCATTTTCTTATAATATTTTTATATTTATCATCATCATCATCGTGTCCTGTAACCCCGGCTGGGGCATAGGGCGTCAACAAAACGTCTCCATCCTTCACGGTCTGTTGCAAGGTACTTTAGCTGTGGCCACGTCTTTCTCTTGGATTCTGCTTCCGCTAAGACAGTTGATTTCCATGTTGTTCTTGGCCTTCCAACCCGCCTTGCACCCTGAGGATTCCATTCAAAGGACTGCTTTGCAAGTTCATCGTTTGGTTTCCGCAGTGTGTGACCAATCCAACGCCATTTACGCTTTCTTATGTCGACGTCCAGCCGCTCTTGACTTGTCCTGCGCCACAATTCCTCATTTGATATTATTTGTGGCCAGCGAATCTTTAGGATGTGGCGTAGACAGCGATTCACAAAAGCCTGCAATTTCTTCGAAATGATAGACGTGACTTTCCAGGTTTCACAAGCATATAACAGCATTTGACATTGGATTCGAAGAATCTCAACTTAGTGCGTAAGGATATTTGACTTGATTTCCAGATTGGGGACAGAGTACCGAAGGCAGCACGAGCTTTATTTATTCTACTTTTAACGTCCAGATTCGTACCACCGTTTGCAGAAACAATACTGCCAAGGTAGTTAAACTGTTCCACTACTTCAACTGGCGTCTCCTGTAGAAAAATACGCTGCTGTGTGGAGCGGCCTGTGAGCATTATTTTTGTCTTTTTGCTGTTTATTCTTAGACCACTCGACTCTCCCTTGGCACATCCCGTTCAGCCCACTGATGTTATTTGCCAGTAGACATATGTCATCGGCATAGTCTAAGTGACTGAGCCTTTCGAACGGTCTCCATTGAATGCCCTGTCTCTCAGCTGTACTAACACTGGCCGTCAATAGATACGTCATCCATCGCCAGCAGGAAGAGAATTGGCGATAGAACATCCCCTTGTCTCACACCCTATTGCACTACGAAGGAGTCGGATAGCTGCCCATTGTGCAAAACAAAACACCTTGCGTTGTTGTAGGACTCTTTAATAATGGCAACAATTTTTGGTGGAATTCCTCTACCAAGCAACGATCTCCATATACATTCTCGGTTGACTCGATCAAAGGCCTTCTCAAAATCCACGAACATGAGGTAAAGCGGTGATTGAAATTCCATCGACTGCTCGAGGACAATACGCAGGGTGTTGATATGGTCGACACACGATCGACCACTGCGGAAGCCAGCTTGATGCCTCTTGAGTGTAGACTCGATTCTATCCTTAATTCGCTCGAGAATTATGGTTTCCATTAGTTTTGGAAAAACGGACAAAACGGTAATACCACGCCAATTGTTGCAATTCTTTAAGTCACCTTTCTTTGGCAACTTAACAATCACACCATCCTTCCAGTCCCTGGGATAGCTTTCGTTTTCCCAAATGTTTTGTATCAGCGGATGTAAAATACTAGCCGCTGTTACGGGATCGGCTTTCAGGTATTCAGCTGATATTCCGTCCAGTCCAGCTGCCTTGTTGTTTTTGAGGAGATTTATTGCTGTATGGATTTCCGATTCTGACGGAGGTTCAATGTCAATACCCCTATAGGACCTGCGCATCTCGTTTAGTTGGGGCACTTTAGCACTCTGCTTAGCGGAATTCTCATTTAGCAGGGCACACAAATGGTCCTTCTATATGCGTAGTTGATCCTCAATTGATACCAAAAGTGTGCCATCCAAATCCATTACACGATAATTGGTGTTGATTTTTTCCCAATAACATCTTTGGATATTTGGTAAAATTTTCGAATATCTCCTCTTCTTGCAGCGTTTTCCACATTTTTTTTCTTGTCACGTTTCACACAGCGATAGACCATCTAATGTGCAATGCGATACTCGCTTCGCAATTCAGCCTTTCGTTGAACATCTGCAAATAAATGCATTTTCAACGATTTGCGATATTTGATTTTATCCCTGGGGTCTTGGGATATCCAAGAGTCTCGATTCGCTTTACAAAATTCGACAAGCAAACCGCCATTTTCGTTCTGTGACCCCACGCCTTTTTTACCCATCACGCGTTCCAGACGTTGTCCAACTTGGGCATTGAGGTCTCCCATGAACTTTCCTATTGGCTTACTAATTAAGATCTGAAAGTAACACTTCATGGTTTATAATAAAAGGCAATAATCGTATATGTTAGACATTTTTTTTGAATATATGTACACCCTCAGTAGGTACCATGACACAACATACAACAAGCTTAAAAAATTTCAACTGATTCATTACCATCCAGCACCACACACACCATCCTAAAAAAAAAGCACATTCCCACCAGTAGGACAAGGAGCAAGGTTAACGCATTTCAAGGCAAAGGGAAATATTATTTCACTTTCATCGTTCCATCAATCATGATGACCGTAAAAACAAGATCTCAAAAAGTAATTAAATCTTTTTTTACAGCCCATTTAGCAAATAACTCCCATAAAATTACCCTAAGTTAACATAAAGAGACTTTAAGATAGAATCGTATATTTTGGTGCTTATTGCTATATGCCTCCTGCTTCTGCTCCTTGTGTGTGCAATCCCATTTATCCATACAACAAGGACCATAAAAGAAGAAGAAGAAAAAAGAACAACAATATCTTAAATTGAATTTAACTGCTTTTTAATGGAATCATATCCCTCTATACAACATCCAAGTAAACGAATAAAAATCCTTAAAAATTTGCTCGTCGTATGTGTATATTTACAACAACTACGTTAACACAAACTCATCCCGATCTACCACCAAACAAAAAAAAACAACTTCCTTCTTCAATATCCTTGTCGTATATTGTAGGTAGATACACTATGACGAAAGTGCTCTTTAACAACATGTTAAGTAAATGTTTTTCATTTCTTCAAAAGCATTATAGATTGGAGATTCCAGTGAAGAGTCAAGTCAAGTCGAATCAAAAAGAAGCGAAGGACGACTTAGGCCTTTGTATATAAACTTTATAGTAGTATCATCGACATCAATTGTTTATACACAATCTGATGTTGAAGCCCCCGTATTTATAAACATTCCTTGACATTCAAAAGTTGAGGAAATTTTTGGTGATTTGACATTTGAATGTTGAGGAACTTTATTGATAGGGTGGATATTTCCCCGTAGAAGAGTATAAAAAGTGGTAGAAAATGAAAAAATGCTGAAATGGCGAGAATGAGAAGGGTGTATAGGTATTTATATGAAATATATGGGAGTTGGAGGAGAAGAAAAAATAGAGCAGAGGAACCGAGAATACGGTACTTTCTGTGAAATTTGGCATAGTGCTTTTTTGTGTGTATGTGTAATTTTGTATGGAAGTTCTTCATATTGTATGATTGTATAGGTAGTATTTGTAGGATTTTCTTAAAAAAAACTTTTCGCGGTTTTTTGAAGCTATTTTAGCTTTTTGTAACGATTTTTCTTCAGATCAACTTTTTGGTTTGCAAAAACGTCGATCTTTGCAAAATTTTTACAAATAAATACATTTTATGCGGTTTTTAGTGAATATTATTCCTAATATCATCCTAAAAACGAATAAAGAGTGCTAGTGATAGTTATAGTGCTGAATTTTCCACCCAACTACCCCAAATTTCTTATCTGATCAAAAAAAAATTTTCATTGCCTTTTATTTTCTTTTGTATTTTTTGTGTTAACTTTTTGTAAATTTATTTATTACCTTTTTTTAATTTATTTGTGTTTTCTTGTGTTTTTTTGAAGCCCTTCAAAATTTTATTTTCTGCCCAAATACCCCCCCATTTTTCTATTTTGTTTCTGTTTTTTTTGTGTTAACTTTTGGTGATTTGTGTTTTTTTGCATTTGGTGTTCCTGTTGGTGGTAAAATTTACCAATCATTATTTTATTAAATTCTTTTATTTTTTTCAACCTTTTTAGCATAAGCGGACTGCTTATAAATTTATTGAAATTATTTTACAATAAATTTCCATTTTTTTCAGCAGGTGGACTATTTGCGAAAGCTATTTTTTTTTATATACAGGGTGTTCCGACTGATTCGTTTCGTGTTATTTATTTCGCGTTAAAAATAATTAATACTTTTTATTATTTCAGCATTAATTAAATCGGGAAAATTATATTAAGTAATTTTTGAAGTTTTTTGTAAAAATAAATTTTTGTTAGTTTTTTAAAATGCCTTTGAAGTGTTGTTTTTTGAAGTGCCAAGAGAGGCAAAAAGGCTTATCTGAACTTTCGTTTTTTATACTACCCAAAGATCATCGACGATCAGTTTGGGTAAAGCATGGAGGCTTGTCCCACATCGACGATGTGAAGCCCAAATCGGTGATGTGTCAAAAGCATTTTTATGCCAAAGACATTATTGTCTCAGGATTTAGGACATGTCTTGTCAAAAATGCACTGCCTATATCTCAACCGTCGATATGTAAGTGCAGTGAAACGTCCAATGACATTTCATGTGTTCGTTTGATGGATGCTGCGAGGACCCGGATGCAAGCTACCTCCACGGTTACGTCTGCTATCCGGATACCATCTACCTCTACGGTTAATCCTGGTGTTGTGTCCTCTGCGCTCCCCCCTTCACCCCTTTTTGCAACTCCAGCTGCAGTTCTTCCTCCAGCTTGCAGCCCAGCTTTTTCGTTAGAGAACTTGGCTGCAAGTGCGACCCAAAATTATATTAGGGATTATTCCATTCGAGATACTCCGTCATCTCATGTTTCTGCTTCACAGTTTCCCTCCCCAAGGCGTTTTTCATATAAATCGACACGACAAGTAAAAAAGGCTAAGTGTATTCCGCGGTACATTTTCAATACGCCAACTAAGCTCCGAAAAAATCGCGAGTATCAGCTGCGTAAGGGATTAGATAAGCAGATGGAGGGTTTCAAGGAAGAGTTGCGCACTTTTATTTTGCTGCAACTTTTCCACAAGGAAAACTCACCTTGGGGAACAAAGGCTAGGGATTTATGTTTAGCATTTTTCTATAAATCACCAGCATGCTATAAGTACATGCTGAGTGTAGGCTTCAAGCTGCCATCGGTAAGCACCATTTACCGATGGCATTCGGAGATCCGGTTGGCTGCAGGATTCACCAAACCCATGACGGACATGCTGACGAGCAAGTCACAAGGAATGACTGATATGGAAAAAAAATGCGTACTCCTTTTTGATGAAATGGCCATCAAAAAGGAGCTGGAGTATAACATCAAAGACGACATCATCTATGGATTAACCGATTTCGGAGAATATGGAAGGAATGACATCGCAGCCTCTAAAGCGATGGTATTCACGCTGAGAGGGTTAAATAAAAACTGGAAGCAAACGATTGCATACTACATCGGTAGTCCAAATGGGGAATTGCTGTCAGAGATGTTAGTCTCAATTATTACTGAGGTAATAAATTGTGGTCTGACAGTGGTCGCAACAAGCTGCGACCAGGGTTCGATGAACGTCGCGGCGTACAACAGACTTGGGCCACCAAACTTTTTGGAAAATGAACCCTATGTGGAAATTCAGGAGCAAAGAGTATTCCTTCTATACGATTACCCGCATCTTTTTAAGAGCGTGAGAAACATCTTGTTAAAACACAACATAAAGATAGAGGAAGAAATCGTCGACTGGAATGTGATCCAAAAAATCTTTGACCACGATAAATATGGAACATTCCAGGTGTTTTATAAGCTGACGAACTCCCATGTTCGGCCGAATAATTTTGAGAAATTGTCGGTAAAACTTGCGACACAAGTTTTCAGCGAGAATGTATACACCGGTATACAATATGTTTTGAAAGCAACCGATGTTTTCAAAACAGATGAAGAGATAAAAAGAGCTGAGTCGACGTCTAGGTTTGTCAAACAGCTCAATGATCTGTTTGACAATCTCAATACGGGCCGGCTCTATTCAAGAAATCCCAACAAGCAAGCTCTTTCCGAAACTACACAGACTCTGGATGGATTAAAAAGAGCGATGGAATGGATTTCAAAATGGAAATCCACTAGCGTTGTTGTAGTGCCACCATGTTTTAAGGGATTAAAACAAACTTTAATGGCAATTGCGCAGATGTGGGAACATATCAAAAGCCAAGAGCAAAGCTATGTTCTCCTTGCGCATTTGAATACGGATGTCGCTGAGAATTTGTTTTCAATGCTGAGATGTAACCGTGGGTCATACGAGAGGAATCCCTCAGCCTTAATAAAAAAACTACGATCTACCAAAAAAAACAAAAAACCAAAAAAAAACCAAAAAAAAACAAAAAACCAAAAAACCAAAAAAATTAGTAGTAGTGAGTAGAAATAGAATGAGGACTAGGCCGCCCGGGGAACCTCACTAAAAAAAACGACGATCTACATATGCTTATTTTTATTAGACAATAGTTATGTAGTGTAGTTTAGAATGAGGAATAGGCCTACCGGGGAAACCTCTCTAAAAAAACGCATCTAGTATTCTACCCCACTGATGGGTGATGTGGAAAAGAATACATGCATGTTATCAGGTAATCTACTTTTTGATTTTTTTTTCAGCTATGTATTCAAAATGAAAAGTCATTGAGGATGTGTCAGGTAAAAAATAATATCATTCATACATAATTCGAAGAAAAATTGAATTGAAAATATTTTTTTTTAAAGTTTTGGAAAAAACTTTTTTTACCAATTTTATTTTGATTTTTAGGAACGGGCACATTCCAAGATCACGAATATGCAATTTATAAGTCGCTAGGACGCTTAGTTTAGCTCCAAATCAAGTTTAAAGGTGTCAACTTTGATGCCTCTAGGACGCTTAGTTTAGCCGCAAATCGCGTTTAAAGATAAAAGTTGATTTTTCGTAAATTGCTATGCATTAATTGAGTTCTCTTGAGCAAGAGTACCTTGAATGACAAATAAATAAAGTATCTAAAAAGTTGGGATTATTTTAAAAAAAGTATTAAAAATCCCGCAAAATAGTAGCAGGCTACTGGCGGGATTTCGACTTGCGGGATTTTTATCGGCGGGATTTCAACCTTTTTCCAAAAGCTTCACTTTTCCTGCAAAAGATCCTATGTTGGCCATCTAGGTATATATTAAAATCTATGAATGGTGCTATCATCTTAATTTTGGTGTTATAAGATTCACCATTAAAAAGTAAGTACCCTAAAAATAAATAATAAATAATCATTTTCTTTTGAAATGGTTATTTAGAGTGATAATTATTTAACCAGAGTTCAAAATATTAGACTTGAATGTTTAAAACTCGAGTTCTGCAAAATCAGAAATCTAATGGTAACATTCAAAAATATTAAGCTCTAAACCATCCTCTAAGTACTTTCCTTCAATACAAACACAAATTTAAATCGTATAGGTTTTTTTGTTTAACCTCGTTTCACCCTATTAATAGCTAGACTTAGAAAAATATTTACCTCTTTAGCCATTTTTTAGCTTAAACCTTAAAACACAAAAATAATTTTTAAAATAGAACCGTTTGTTTCTTAACATTAACAAATATGTAAACTTGTTGTGCTATTTTAATAAAATTTCACACAAATACCTACCGAAGGTTACTTAAAACTGTTGAAAATCTGTTTTTTTTTTTGTGAAAACTCGAAGACTCAAAAGTACATTTCGGCTTAAGACGATGTACATAGTTCTACTACTCATATTTTATTCATATTTCAAAATCAAGTCCTCAATTAATCGAATTCCGGTTAATGGAGAATCGACTGTATAGCCTGGTTTAATTTTATTTTGATTTATTTTATTTATTATAATTTTCACTTTTGTTCAGTCTATATTTATGTTTACGTTTTTTTCTCCCGTTCATTTCCATTTTTTTAATTCGGACACTTTCAATTTTTACAACCTCCGGAGTATATAACCTTCTATCTATTTTTCCATAGTATCTACTCGCACATGAGAACGTGTGCAGTTGGTAGTACCACTTTCATCTACTCATAAGTACTTTGCCACCTCCAAAGGAAAACGGCTATAATTGGCTGCAATCAACATGACCACCATGAAAATTGTCAACAACAATCAACACTTATCATCGGTGATTTTAAAGCAACCCCAAGTCCAAGTTTAAAGAAGTTCATCAATCGTAGCAGAAGTAGAACCAAATCACTGCCTGCTTATGTGAAAAGAAGATATCCCAACATCAATGATGCCACCACCAACAACATTTCCTTTGATGATGAAGCCACCGATCCCATCGTAGTTCCTTTCATGCCAAGACACTTTCACCCACCACCATATTATATGCCAAAAATTTCTTTTCAAATTTTCTTCATATTCTATTAAGAAATAAATGTAATTTGAAAAAAAAAAAAACAGAAAGTTTTTGTCATATTTATCTATAGGGAAAGATTTACATAAACCAAATTGATGAAGAAAAGTGCATTACAAAAACCAGCGAAGTTTTTTAGTGCATTTTTATGTTCGCTTGGAAAAAAGTAGCTAAAAATACAACATCAATACGGAGTTATATCAAACTCAGAAAATTTTGGTATATGAAACTCATTTTTGGTAGTTTCAATGGCATACTTACAACCTTTGTTTCGCCAGTGAAGTTTTCCAAAATCGTTATAAATCGATTTTTCAATGCAAGAAACAATTTTGCAATTTTAACAAGGTGTTCACTTGCACACACAACAGGAAGATTAAAATTTTCTCTGAAGTTGAAAGTATTTTGCCGCGGGTTTATTAAAAAGATTCGTTCATTTAAATGGATTAAAAGCAAATATATTTTCAAAATAATTATTCACGTAGAAGTGCACAATAATCAATTTAAGAAATCCAAATACCTACCAAAGAACTTGGATTTCAATTGTCCACAATCAATTATTGCAATGAAGCGCGCGCTAGCCGATGTGTTTATCGATTAATGAGTAACTTGTTGGATATAAAATTGATTTTTTTTATCTACACAACACAAAATAATTTTTGGTTGGATATAAAATTGATTTTTTTTTTTATCTACACAACACAAAACAATTTTTGGTTTTTTCTTGAACCATTCTGAAAAATATATTTGCTCTTAATCGTTTTGAACAACCGAAAAACTTATTCACTTTTGACACACAATATAAAAACCAAACAACGATGCAAGAGCGACAACCAATCGATCCCATTTCAATGAGATGATGGTTAAAATATTTTACCTACCCACTTATTTCGAGTACCTATACCTGCTCTTGTTGTTTCGCATACTTTCCACCTACAACATTTACCAAAAGTACAAAATACATTGTAGTTCCAACTTCTAAAAGAAAAACAAGACACTTAGGTATTTGTTAGATTTTCTTTTTTTTTTCTTTATTGAATATATGAAAAAATCTCACTACACAATTCACATAGGTATATTGAATACAAAATTTCTTTATTTTTGTGCACTTTAATTTTTCAAGTGGTGTGTAAAAACACAGATTTAATATGAGGTGATGGGAACTAAAACTCGCCATGTCAATGCCACGAAAACTAAGATAGTTTTCCTTCAAACCATAACAAATAGAGTTATAAATCTATGACAAGATACAACAATTATTCTCTTAGGAGGTATTCTCAAATTTACTTTAACAATTTAATTTGATTATAAAATTTTTTTGGCATTGATATGACGATTTTTGGTTCTCATCAGCTCATGTACCTATTTACATTGCAAAACAAATAGTAACAAAAAGCACTAGCACACACAATTTATTAATTTAATTTAATTTTTTGGATTTTTATCCACCGGAACTGTTGGCTGTTGATTGTAGATATTTTTTTCTGGCAAGCATTGTTGTTTGTCTTGAATATGCACGGAAATATTTATGTAGGTAGGTAGGTATTTTCTGAAAGTAGGTAGGAAAAAATGATTAGCAAAGAAAAAAATAGAATGCAAAGATATTTATCTACAATAAAAACAAAATACTTATCTATTTATTGATGTTGCTTAATCTTCCTTTTTTATAATATATTCCAGCTCCACAAATCTATTTGGTTTCCACTTTTAACTTCCAAACAATTTAATTTTACACACGATTTCACGAATTGTTTTTTTTTTTCCTTCTGCCATTTGACAGCACAATATTGCGGTAAGAAATCGTATATCTATTCTACCACTTTGTTTGGTCATGCGCGGTGGAAGTGGAAAAACTACTTCACTCGCTTACTCCATTTATTATTACGAGAATAATATATTACTTTCTCGTTCTTAAGATAATAATAAATGTACCTCGAAATAAAAAAATATTCCCCTTTTTGGTGTCAAAATGTGAAACATGTTTCACAACATGGGTGCTCACTAGCGCCACCATCGATGGAATACCACGTAAATAAAAACGACTCCATGATAATACTATAAAGTTTATATACAAAGCTTAGGCCCAACAAAATAAAAGCTAGCACACACTCGCAGGCTTTGGCTTTTTGAAGAGAATAAAATCACTGCTTATGATGGTAACTGATGGTTTCCATGCAATTCTTCGTACTAGGTATTTCGTTTCGCTTCATTCCTCAGTGAAAGTAAATTTATTAGCTTTTGGGGATTCCCAAAAACTTAGCGGAATTAATTTCTGAGCAATTTTTGTTGCCTTCCTTCCTTCCTTTCTTCCTTCTATCCCACACAAGAATGAAGACGAAGGAGCTAAAGAGATCAGTCGGCTACATGTTGGGCTTAAGAGATAAACACATCTTCTAAGAAGTTTTCTGAGACTTAAAAAAGGATTTCATCGAAAGGATGCGCGTGTTTATCTATGTTCCTTATGTTGGTGTGTGTGTGTGTTTATGCTGTGGTAAAATATAACAAAGGATATGCACAAGCACATCATTCTCAAAATAAGCATAGTTTTAGAAGTAAGAACTTCATTGAGGTATTATTGTTCGCGTACATAGTTGAACACAAAATAGCCACAAACGTTGTGTTTTGTTCTTTTTTTCTGGTTGGTTTTGCTTGTGGTAGTTGAAAAGATAATAAGACTTCTATTGTGTGCTAAAATTTTGAAAAAGCCTCAAGCTGATTCGAAAAGGAAAACATTTTGAAGGGGGTGGGGGGTGTTCTATTAGTTTATGGTTTTGTGGGCTGGAAGTTTATTGAAATTGTTATTTGTTGGTATATGCGAGTACTTATATGTACCAAGCTGTATTACAATTAAGTACTGTCCTGAGGAATTATTAGAGGCAAGTAGGAGTGGGAATGTTGTTTTATTTGATGCAGCACTAATTTTCATGGGAAACATAAGATACTTTGGGATGCTAAGCACAGATGTTTAAAATGCAACTAAATTTAAGTGATGTATGTAGCATTAATTTTCAAAAACTTCTAGAACATAAAATCTATGAAGAGGGTGGCAATAGTCTTAGATCATAATGCTGAAAGTCCTTGAGTATTTCTCATTCAGAACTTTTTGCTGTTTTTTTTTACATCATAGTAAGCTTGAAATTATTTGCAAAAGGCGACTCTGATCATTTTCTTCTGTGTAAAATCCAGAGCTAAAATGTCAGACAAAAAGAAATTATTGTGAACAATCCCGAAACGGAACTTAAATATTTAAATTCTACTACTTATCCGGCTCCCAATTCATGAAGGGTGAGGCACAACAGTGTTTCATTCTCTACAATCCCAAGCACGCTGCTTCCAGTCATCTAGACCAAGCCTTCTAGCATCCGCGATAGCTTTGTCTCTAAACTGTTAGTTCGGTCTTCTTCGTTAACACGAACCCGGGGGATTCAAAGACTATCTTGATTGGAGCACCATTGCCCATTCATTCGATTTGGACGAGCCAATGTAGTTGACGTGTTTCAAATTTTCTGGACAACATTTCGTTTTTTTTTATACAGCTCATAGAATTGGCAGTTGTATATTCTCCTCCACTCCCCCCTCCTTACACGCAGGACTAAATATCCGTCGAACAATTTTTCTTTCGAGGGAGCATAGTATAAGTTCTCCCTGCTTGCATCACCCAAACCATACACTAGATGTCATAAAGCAGGACTTTCGGACGATTTTCGTTTGACGAGTTTTGAATTCATCAATTGCGGAAAACTGAGGAAAGGAAGCACTGGTTTGCTAGGGTTATTCTTCCTTGGATCTTCACTAAGATGTCGTTCGTGGGATTTATGTTTACTCCGTTGTAGATGAACTCCTTCGAAGTTGTTGCTATTTAGTGCAGTATGGTCCTAGCTCACTAGCTAGTTGACAGATCTGTCACTTTCTATTCATAGTATGTTTTTGGTCTTGTTCTCGTTTACTAACTTACTAACTTATCCGGCTCCCGATCCATGAAAGGTCTCTGCCTGAGGTATTGCTGTCTTCAATCGGTTGCGGTCCCTCACACGCCCCCTCCAGTCGTCGAGACTAAGCGCTCTTGCGTCTATGACCGCCTGGTCCCTGTAGCGGAGGTTCGGTATTCTTGGTCGTCTCGAACCTGGGGCTGGGATTCGAAGATTTTCTTGGCTGGAGCGTTGTTGTCTATTCGTTCGATGTGGCCGATTTAGTGTTGTCGACGTGTTTTGGCTCTTTTGACTACATCCACATCTTGATGGTTCAGCGCATACGATTCACGATTGAATCTTCTCCTCCAATCGCCCTCTTCGCATATAGGACCAAATATCCGCCGAAGAATCTTTCTCTAGGAAGTGCCCAGTATCAATTCCCGTTTTAATTATCGTCCAGCACTCGGCGCAATTTGTAAAGCGTGGACTTTGTCTTTCGAGAAAGCAGTTTTAAATCCATTTGTTTGGCAAACCGCTATAGCAGGGGTTCGCTAAGGTAATTCTTCTTCGGATTTCTACTAAGGTTGTTGCGAGGTAGGTTGGATACCTCGAAATTACTGATACCAATAGTGACGTTTTGTCCAAGGCGATGGACAGATGAGACTTTGTTTGTTGATAGCATATACACTAGTCAACAATATTAAAGGAACAAATTTTTTTTCAATTTTTGTTAGCGTTTTTTGAAGAGCTGTATCTTTGTGACGAGTGGTTGTATTGAGTTGAAATAAAAAGCATTTTACAGCTTTATGTTTTTTGTTTCGAGATTTGTTTGCAAACAATTTTTTTGAAGTACCGTTATTGCGTTATTGCAAAAAATGAGACGAGACAACTAAATTATTTTTTTTATTTTTTTTGAAGGTCCTCATTTCTATGGATAATTTTTTTTGAGTTAATTAAATGTCATGATCAGATACCTTGTTTATTCAGCTTCAATTCAATTTTTTTGTTGTTGTCGTACGATTTTTTTTAACATGGTTTATCTGACTTTGAATGAAAAAAGATACTTTTAGCCTTGATTAGCAATATCTCAGCAAATAATGACGTTATAAAAATTTCAAAGACAGTTTTGGAAATTTGAAAAAGCGTTTTACAAGATTTTTTTTATGATTTTGTAGAAATTATTTTTTTTACCGTTCACCGTTAGTTTAAAAAAAGTACTAAAAACCGACATTTTGTGGTCTTTTCGTAAATTTTTTTTTTTCGTTGCAAATATTGATTGCATGGCTTCTGTTGGTATGCAAATTTATAGACTTTTAAATCATCAATATTCTTGTAATTTTTCAAATTGATTCATCGAACCGTTTTTCCTCACCAAAACTTCAAAGTCTTACAAACCAGGTAAAGGAACAAATTGTGTTGTTCCTAAACAATGCGAAGTTGTCATCAAAATGACAAGAAAACCGCAATTCCAGTGGATTTTTTTCACAGTTTTGCATTAGTTAGATAATTTTTTGAATTGAAATGAAATAAAAAGTACATTAAACAAAAAAATAAAAAAAATTAATTTAAAAAAATTTTCAAACAAAAAAACTAGATTTTTTTAATTTTTTTTTTTTGGAAAATGTAATTTTTTTTTTCATTTCCATTCAAAAAAGGATCTAACTAATGCAAAACTGTGAAAAAAATCCACTGGAATTGCGGTTTTCTTGTCATTTTGATGACAACTTCGCATTGTTTAGGAACACCACAATATGTGCCTTTACCTGGTTTGTAAGACTTTGAAGTTTTGGTGAGGAAAAACGGTTCGATGAATCAATTTGAAAATTTATAAGAATATTGATGATTTAAAAGTCTATAAATTTGCATACCAACGCAAGCCATGCAATCAATATTTGCAACGAAAAAAAAAGATTAACGAAAAGACCACAAAACGTCGGTTTTTAGTACTTTTTTTAAACTAACGGTGAACGGTAAAAAAAAATAATTTCTACAAAATCATAAAAAAATCTTGTAAAACGCTTTTTCAAATTTCCAAAACTGTCTTTGAAATTTTTATAACGTCATTATTTGCTGAGATATTGCTAATCAAGGCTAAAAGTATCTTTTTTCATTCAAAGTCAGATAAACCATGTTAAAAAAAATCGTACGACAACAACAAAAAAATTGAATTGAAGCTGAATAAACAAAGTACCTGATCATGACATTTAATTGACTCAAAAAAAATTATCCATAGAAATGAGGACCTTCAAAAAAAATAAAAAAAAATAATTTAGTTGTCTCGTCTCATTTTTTGCAATAACGCAATAACGGTACTTCAAAAAAATTTGTTCGCAAACAAATCTCGAAACAAAAAACATAAAGCTGTAAAATGCTTTTTATTTCAACTCAATACAACCACTCGTCACAAAGATACAGCTCTTCAAAAAACGCTAACAAAAATTGAAAAAAAATTTGTTCCTTTAATATTGTTGACTAGTGTACTTTGTTTTGTCCTCATTCACTTCAAGACCAACGCGTTTCCCCTGTTCATCAATAGCTGTGAATGCTCCAAGTACAGGTCGCTTGGGCCGGCCGATAATGTCTATTTCCTCCGCATAGTCAAGATATTGAGAAGACCTGTTGAAGATAGTGGATTCCAGGTTAACAACACTCTTGCGCACAGCTTCAGAACTAGGTGGAAGAAATCACATATGATAGCGCATCTCCTTGTCTATGTATAGATTGTAGATTGGGCATATGGAGCTATTTGACCAGTCGTCGGGCATACTACTTTCCTCCTCCCACACTTGGTTGACGAGCTGGTGCATGCACCCTACCAGAACATCTCCTCTATACTTGAAGAGTTCTGCAGGCCATCCGAGCCGTTGGATTTGTTGTTCTTGAGCTTGTGGATGGCTTTCTTAAACTCTTCAGTACTGGGTGCTTGGATTTGATCTTCATTGGCTGTACTCATCCCAAGTAGCACAGAATTCGATTTATAACAAGAATTCGGTTGTATCTGTGTTTTTTTGAAGTAATCTGCAACATTATTTGTTGTAACTCAGTTTCTCAATTGTTCATCGAAAAGCAGTTGTAACTTTGTGTATTGAAATGCTACAAATCAGTTTCGATAAAGTTTGAACTTGTTTCCAAAAAACTGAAGTTGTTATTAAAAGGTTATAAGCAAGTCAATCATTTGAAAGTTGGTAAAAGGTTTTTATTACATCTATTGAACTTCTGTTTCGTTATTTTCTAACTTAAATGTTAAAATAACTTTCTTACGATAATCTGTTAGAACATTTGGGTAACTTTAATATAATTTACAATTAAGAAGAGGGAAGCAAATAACAAAAACATTTTTGTAACGTTTTTCCTCTTAAAATATTTATTTTAACAGAATTTCAATGAACAAGTTTATACAATATATTTATAACACTAGAATACTAGATAATCGGTGTTGTCTATTCAAAATACGAAACATAATTATGTATATTTTAATGAAATACATCATTCCTTGAATAGCACATGTTTTTTTTCAAAGAAGTATGCATAAATCTCCACCATTGTTTTTTGTATTACATTTCAAACTTCTTGTTACTATTAACAACTCAAAACAAAGATGAAACTCTAAATGTGTCTTGTTATGTTGTCCTTTTGTTATAGTTTACATAACACAAACGCAACAAGCAAAATTTTTGAATAAACATCGTTGAAACTAAGTTGAAACATAACTATGCTTGTATTTTTAAAAGGTGGAGAGCTAGTTATATTTTGGTTTCTTATTTATAAACATGAAACAAAGATTGCAACGACATTAAAACAAATAAATAACCAAAGTACTAGAATTGAAAAAAAACATTTGGTTTGTATTTGAAACAAAACAGCAACATTTCTTAAGATTCAAGTGATGTTGTAGTTGCGTTTCTATAACTTTCGATAATTAAAGCTGATGATTGAAATTTTGACAGGCAGTCATTGTTCTATAAATGTTAGTGGTATATTTTAATTCAGTCTATTTAAATCAACCATGAATTATTCCTTGGACATGAAAAAAGTTACTAAACATGGCAGAGTTGCCGCTGGATTGAAAAATGTTCACAAGGTAGATAAACAATTCGAAGATTTTAAGATGACCATAACACACATAACTAAAAATTAAAGCACAAAAGGTCTGATCCTTTGCTTTGGGTTTCTGTGATTTTTAGTCCAAAATTGTGTCAAAATATTTTTTTTATATGAACTTTGACACAACTTTGGACTGAAATGCGCAGAAATGCACAGAAAATCACAGAAATTCGAAGTAAAGGAACAGACCAAAAATTTTTAGGTATTGCATGTCTTGTTATATAAAACACATTTCGATGTTTAATGTATATTTCGTTCCAAATGTCAGCAGATTGCCTAGAAATCGATTTTTTATGAAGCATTAAAAAAAGCATTAATCCATTTAAATCATAGCCATCCTTGGATTGAATTTGACTTTGGCATCTTGAAATATAGAAGACAAACTATATTTTGACTTTTCATGAATATTTTGTTCCAAATGTCAACAGGCTGCCTAGAAATAATTTTTTTTTGTGAAACATTAAGAAAATGGCAAAAAATTTATGTTTTTGGGCTCTTTTTTTTAATCCATCATAATAGTAGAAATTAGTTTTCTAGAATTTGACATTTAATAGGGCTTGAAAAAAAGGAAATTGATATTTTGAGATTTAACGTGATTTCTTTTTTAAAATTTCAGTTTTAAAAATATAAACAAAAACTGAACTGCGGCAACTCTGGCGGATATAGACCAAAGTTAAATACAAGTTTTTGCTTACTTTTTTCCCGACAGAAAAAGATATGGTTTTTTTAACATTAGAATTCTAGTTTCAGTAACGAAGATTAGAAAATATTATAAAAGAAACAATATTGCTCTGTTTTATAAACAGTGTAAATTGGTTAAAATGAGGATTTTATTGCCTTAAGTTTATACTCTGTTGTATCTTTGGTGTAATAACATATAAGTTTTAATTTAAAAAGACAATGTTTTATTGATATGTCCTGCAACAAGCGCCATATTGTTCACAATATAATTAGTTTTTGTTAGATATTGAAATTTTTAAATTGATTTTTCCAGTTGGTATTACTTTTTCCATAGTTAATTTCAATGGAAATGACTGAAAGTTACGTTTCATAATGTGAATCATACATTTTTTTTTCAACCTGAATGCCTAAATACAACCATGAATATTTTTCTATTTTTCAAATTTTCGCCCAATTTTAATTTTTTAGGTGGCGCGTGAGTTTTCTGGAAGTAAAACATCAATTTTTATGATAAAATTGGAGTTTGTATTAGATTTTTCGTTCAAAAATAACTAAAAATCACATTTTCAGTCACAATATTAGACGTATTGATTTTATAATACTTTGAAGCTTATCTTTTTTATAACATCTCAAAGGTTTTATACATTTTAAAAGAATTTGATTAATAACTTTTCAGAAACTTTTACAATGTTTTCGGAAACATTATTTCGCATTTAACTATAAAAGCAACTTCGAAGAAACATTATTCAAGTTATTGTAATTTGTTTTAAACTTTTGTTTCTTGTTTAAGCCATGTTATATACAACAAGATTAGGTTACATGTAACATTTCTTAGTTCAAATAACACATATAAAACTGAGAAACGACAAAATATAACTTCTATAAAACCCAATAAATACAAGTTTGTTGCAAATGAGATGGGGAAATGCGGCTATATAGGTTACACAATTGTACCAGAATATGTTTCTGAAATAAATGGACAACAACTGGATTGTTTCACTGGAGTTACATCTACCAAATGAAAACCCTTCTGTGCTACTAGCGGCATGCTTCCTTGTCCTACTGTCGCCTCCTTTACGTAATGCCCACTTTTATTTCCTTCTCTGTTCACGTAATTCCTCTCTTATTTTCCGTTGCAGCATTTGCATTCGTGCATTTTCCATCTCCTGCTTCAATGCCGGGCATTCATCATCATATCACGGGTTCTTTTTTTCTGGGTTGGTGATAGTGCTCTCGGCTGTCTCCTTAATGATGTCACGATACTGGTTCCACTGGTTGTTGACGCTTGTGGCTGGGTGTACGGCAGAGAGTTTCCCCGTCAATTGCTCACTGTAGTCTCTGGATTTATCAGGCATGCAATGTTGAATTTCTTCCTTTAGACGGTCTTCGTTTTCTTTGCGTTGGAACGTCGGGCTCTGAACTTTTTCACAACAAGAAAGTGGTCAGAGTCCACGTTTGCACCTCGGAAAGTTCAAACGTTCAAGATGTTCGATGCGTACCTTGCGCCAACTAGCGCGTGGTCGATTTGGTTGGCGGTTCGACCATCTGGAAATCGCCAGATTGCTGTGTGTATTCCACTTGGAGAACCTAGTGCTACTTATCACCGTATTACGAGCTGCATCAAAGTCGATTAGTCGGAATCCGTTATCTGTTGTCGTTTCGTGGAGGCTGTGCCTTGCAACTAATCCGCCAAAGATGTTTTCCTTTCCGACTCTTGCATGGAAGTGTCTGAGCACGACTTTGACATCGTACTCCGGATAGGCTCCGTAGGCTCCGTCTAGTAGGTCGTAAAACTCCTCCTTGTTAGACTCCTCAGCTTCATCGGTAGGGGTGTGTGCACATATTAGGTTCATGCTTTGAAGGTAGCTTTGATGCGGATCAAAGCCAAGCAATCGCTAATCGGCCTGAAATCGATGACTTTCGATCTGAGCCGATTTTCAACGTCGAATCCGCATCCTAGGATATGTTGTCTTTGATGACAGCTGTAATAAATGTGGCAATCTTTTCTTTTCGTTATTCCTGATCCTATCCATTGTATCTCCTCGATCGTAGTAATGTCTTCCTTCTACCACAAGAAGACGGATTCAAGTTATTGAGTAGCACCTGGCGTATAGAGTGTCCTTACATTACTCGTAGGTCATAGTCCATTTTTTTTCCGGGTCTGGTTGCCGTTTGAGGGGGGTCCTTATCCGAGGCTTCATGCGTCTATCTCATAACATTTTTTTTTATTGTGGTTGGGTCGGTTCGAGCCTTGTAACCTTAGGAGGTTCTTTATACTTTATACCGTTTGATAAAACTTTCGAACTTCATTCCTGCAATAGCATCCTTCTTATTCCTCGATCGCGTGCTTCTCATACTCCTTCTTTTTCCTTCTTAGAAGCCGGTGTTCCTCTCTCCTCTTCTGCTCGTAGAGGTCAAAGATGTTCTGGTCCATGTTTGCAGCACCACTGTGTATGCCTGTTGTTTTGTTGTATGCACTTGCCGGCATTCTTTATTGAACCCAGGGGTTTCACTGTGGTGGTCATGCCAGGCCAGGCACATCAGAGGCGGTAAATCTGATGGCTTCTTTGCCATTCTTCCACTGTTTCTCGATGCTTGAAGTTCGGGGTATAGGACTATTTATACGGGCGCAAGAGACTTGATCGGAAAAGGACCTAGCAATTTATTGCGACTGTAACAGTCTGACGTCGAATTTCCGCACAGTATTTATTAGCCTGTTTAAGATTTGGTCTGGATATTCGTAGCATTTTCTTGGCAACAACAAGACTGAGTCAACTGGAAGAGGGCCTCACGTATATCGCTATGTGGTCAGTCTGGTTGGTGGTTGACTGACCAGGATATTACCACGTCCCCTTGTGAGCATCGAGATGTTGGAACTGCGTGCTAAGTCCATTTACCTGATGGTGGTGTTGTCCAGCCTATATCTTGCGATTGTGCCACCAAAGACGTTTTCTCTTCTTAGTTTTGCTTTCAAATATCTCAAGATAATTTTAGTGTCATAGCTAGGCCTTTGCTCAAATGTTTTGTCCCAGAGCTCGTATAAAACTTGTCCTTGTCGTCTTCATTTTTCTCCCTTGTGAGGGCATGCGCACATTTGAGGCCAATGTTGGTGATTTATATTGCCTTGTTGGTCGTTAACATACCTGAAACTCAAGACTTCTTGCCCAAGTCTGCCTTTAATGACGAATTCAAATCCAAAAAGACGCTGTTGGTAAAAATCGCAATTTTTCAGTTTTCTTTTGCCCTGCTCATCCTACACACTTCTTGGTTGGTGGTTATTTTGCCTCAGTCTAGGGCCTCCTTTTACTGTTCGTCTGCACGTAGTCTTAAGAGAGATAGAACATAACAGGTGCAGATCCGAAGTTCATTGTTTAAACGAACAACGAAATAAGTTTGCGGGTTCGTCAACATCAAATCCGTCCATATTCGAAGCTCGTTGTTGCTTCGCAGTAACTCAGGAAAAATATTTCTGGTTGTAGGTGGCAACGGCCGAGAATCGAACCCAGACCTTCGGCTTGACAGTCCAAGGCAACTAACAATTATGCCACAAGGTACTACAAGACCTTTTATATACAGTTATCATAACAATTAAAAACTTTGGTACATTTTAACTGGACAAACTTTTATTTAATTTTTGCGGACACGTTTTCAAAATCTAATTTCTTCTTTTCACAGCGACTTTTTTTATAAACTCCCATTTTGACAGTACAACTTTATTTAAAACAAACGAAACGAATACTCGCTGCCCCCGCCCCCCCCCCCCCCCCTCAATCTTTTACCAACACTAACTCAAACACATTTTTATTCTTCCACAGTTGTAGTTGCTCGTTTTTTTTTATGTCCCCACAGCATGTTGTTTGTGTTGTTCGTTGTGCATAAACCATACCTCAATAAAAAGAAATAAAGTATGAAACAGAACGTAAAAAAAATTGAATCACCCGATCAACGACTAAGGACAAAAATTACACACCTCTGTATCTGGATAGCACCCGTTGAGTTGGATCTAGTACCCGAACCCGCACCGAACCATTCCAATCAACATCTTTCATTCTAACACCATCATTCAGCAGAAGCAGCAGGAGTGCGGCAAAAAAAAACAAAAGCCAAAATATCTTTATTTCCTTTCAACACGCTTCCTTTTGTATATCAAACATCAACATCATGCCCCACATCTGCCCTCCCCATCCCTTATCCACCCATTCAGTGTAAATGCGAATAATTTGTCATTTATCAAAGCAGGATATGGCAACCACCATCAGAAGATATAAAAAAAAGGATGCACGAAAGGCAGAAAACGGCAAAGCCAAAAGCCTTTCATTCTCCCATATCTCCTGGCCTTCTATGGAACAAGGTCATCTCGGTTATCCCTTCGTCCTATTATTTTTATTTTATTTTCTTAAAGCTCAAGGATGGTGTGGTATTACAAATTGCTTTAAAGTTGACTTGACATCATCGTTGTCGTTGGTCTCTTGCTTTGCTTCGTCTGTTTTTTTGCTTGTTTTTGTTAGTTTTTTTTTTGTTAAGGGAAGTTTCTAACCTCTTCATTTATGTTGTCCCTTTCGTCATTTTGTTAAATTACTTCCAGTTTACCCTGAGGGAACCTATGCTGCGCGATGATAAAAGTCATATAATTATTCGTAACAATGTTAGAAATTTCTCACATTCATCCACCAGACAGAGACAGTAAATCTGAATACGGGAGGGTGGCTGGGTGGATATAATCAGGAAGGATGAATTACATTATGTTTATATGACGAAAATATGTTAGTACTGGTATGTGTCGTATCTTCGTCAATATCGTGTGAAAACAAATGTTTTTTTGGATACCAGTGAAGTCATAACGTTGTCAAACAAGACCCAACCCAAAATATAATGGAGATTTCTGGGTATTATGTTTTTACATGTGATAACTGTGTAGTTCCTAATCAATTCACTTAGCATATTTTTAACAGGAAAGGTAAAATGTTTTGAATAATATTCTAATGAAGAAGAAGAGTTTTTAAGAAAATAAATAGAAAAATTATTTATAGTCAAAGACTATAAACAATAAATCCATTTATTTCTTAATTTTTGTGGAGTTTATGAATAAAATTCAATTAAAAAGGTTTTTGTGGCCTTTACTCCAGAATGCGTTTCGCCCAGGTATGGTGGTGGGCTCATCAGTTAGATGCCACCATACCCAATCTAAGACGCATTGTTTAGTCGATGGTTACCGACGTCTGCATATCACAATTTTGTGAGAAAACTCACATACTTCACAGTGAGTTTTCTCACAAAATTGTGATATGCAGACGTCGGTAACCATCGACTAAACAATGCGTCTTAGATTGGGTATGGTGGCATCTAACTGATGAGCCCACCACCATACCTGGGCGAAACGCATTCTGGAGTAAAGGCCACAAAAACCTTTTTAATTAATATTCTAATGTTAATATAAACATATGCCTGCCAGTCCCAACAAGGTCTAGATCACAAGGCACAAGTCAGAAGGAATAGAAGGTACAGTGGACAAAGAATAACTCATGAAATCCAACTGTTTTGGATGGCCTGAGGCGTCACGTTCAAGGTTGTGGTATAGGGTTTTCGAATAAGGGTGGGTGGATGCTGGTCATAAACGTATCCTGTAACCCCGGTTTGGGCATAGGGCGACGACAAAACGTCTCCATCCTTCACGGTCTGAAGCAAGGTATTTTCTGGGATTCTGTTTCTGCTAAGACAGTTGATTTCCATGTTGTTCTTGGTCATCCAACCCTCCGTGCACCCTGAGGATTCCGTTCAAAGGACTGCTTTGCAATTTCATCGTTTGGTTTCCTCAGTGTATGACCAATCCATTGCCATTTACGCTCTCTGATGTCGACGTTCAGCTGCTCTTGACTTTTCCTGATCCTGAACCACAATTTATCATTTGGTATAATTTGTGGCCAGCGAATCTTTAGGATGTGGCGTAGATAGGGATTGACAAAATCCTGCAATTTTCTCGAAATGGTTGTTGTGAAATTATGTAAACGCGAATTAAAGTTTACGATGGCGGAACTTCAATCCGCAAACTCAATGGATGTAATTAATCCAAACAACGAAATTATAGAAATAATTAATTAAAACAACCGAGCATGGAAACTGCGTGCGCCGCGACCATTCAACGAAACGAGATAAGCAAAAATGAACTGTCAAACGATGGGTTCGTTTAATAGATAATTTTCACAACTGACAACACATAAAGTGCTGCCACCCAGTAGCTCAGCAATGGGGTGGGTTCAGTCAGTTTTTTAATAAAGAAATTAGTAAATTCCAAAACTAATTTTGTTGCGTCTGAAACAGGTAAATGGTATGGAAAACAACTTGAAGAATCAAAGAAAATAAAACACTAGATTTATATGCCCAGATGGGGACTTCAATTATTTTATTTGGGAAACCTTTGAGCCGAAACCCAGGGATTAAAATCCAAAATTTTTTCAATATATAGGTATATAACAATAAACAAAAGAAAATGGTTTACGGTGAAACGTAAAACCGAAAGCAAAAGAAACAAAGAAAATGAAAATGGGCCGAGTAAGAAAACCGAGTCCCACAAAACCGGGATAAAATTCGAATTAAATAAATGAAGTCAAAACTATCGGAACTGACACAAATAATCAACTTATTGAAAAATAAAACACTCTACTTATCTTTTCTTATTTCTCTATCACCTCGATTATTCCTCAAAACTGCTTCGCTCCTCGAAACACTATTTTTTTTCTTCAAAATTTCTCGACAACTTTTCCTCCAATTTTCCACAAAAAAATTACTTTTTCTCAATTTTAAATTTCTTCCAAACTTTTTCGAATTCCCAAAATCAAAACTTGTCGCTTGAATAGTTCTCCAAAGAGTGAACTTTCCATGCTAAACCTATTGTCTACCTCGGCCATTCCAGTCTCTCACACATTCATACAACCAGCCAATCGTTTTCGAGATCTTCAGTCACGGGATCACGGCTTCCTGGAAACCTCCGTTCCTCCGTTGTCGAATCTCATCGAAACTTAACTCTCACACACACATTCAATGATTCAGCAAGTTGTTGGATGTCTTTCCAAAACTTGCCGAATCCAAATGGCCGAGTTCAGAACCCTTTCAACTAACTTTTTCTAGAAAATTTAAAAGAATTAAAATCGAGAAAAAGTTTCTTCTAGGCATTCTCCTAGTTACTTTAAACTAATCGCGAGTGATTCGAAGCGCGAAGCAATCTCTCCAAAACTAATACTTCAAGGTGAGAGAGGAACACATTTCTTTTAATCCTAAGATCTACTCATTTCTTTTCTTTCCGCGTGTCAATTCCGACAGATCTACTATTTAAAATATTAAATTTTAAGAATATAGAAACACGTTAACAACCCATTTACTAACAAAATCATAAGCTACGTTACGTTAAGTTTAATTACTGATGATTTGATGATTTGTTTGTTTAGAGTTTAGATATATGATTCGATTACTTCTTCAGCTCATCCGCTGTCTCCTTTGACAAGAGACCGCCCGTCTTCTTGCTGATTATGGTTCGTGGATTTTGGAACCAACTGTTCCACTCAAATGAGAAATTGTTCGAAACCTATTTTTGTTACTTTTCCAAAATACTTTAGAGTAGGTATCTGGCTGATGGACACCAGATATCCACTAAATCTACAAGCATTTTGGAGCCGCAACGGAAAAAAAGGCTAAAAATGGTTAAGGAGAAAGAGTAGGCAGGTGAAACTTGTTGTGGTAAATTTTACCGCAACATGGTAGACGTGACATTCCAGGTTTTGCAAGCATATAACAGCACAGATTTGACATTGGATTCCAAGAACCTCACCTTAGTGCGCATAAGGAGATTTGCCTGGATTGCTAAATTGGAAACAGAATACCGAAGACAGCACGACCCTTTATTAATTCTACTTTCGAGGTCCAGATCCATACCGTCATTTCAGAAACATTACTGCCAAGCATGTTAAACTGTTCTACTTCTTCCACTGCCGATGGCGTGTCCTGTAGACACTGTGTGCTGCTATGTGAAGCAGCGCATGACTCAGCCTTTCAAACGGTCTCCATTGAATGCCTTGCTGCTCAGCTGTAACAACACTGTCCGTCAATATGTCTTCCATCGCCAGCAGGAAGAGAATTGGCGATAGAACATGCCCTTGTCTCACACCCTATTGCACTACGAAGGAGTCGGATAGCTGTCTTTTGTGTTAAACAAAACACTTTGAGTTGTTGCTGGATTCCCTTATAATGGCAACAATTTTTGGGGGAGTTCCTTTACCAAGCATCGATCTCCATATATGTACAAAAATAAATAAATTGGGTGGCGCAACAGCTCGTGGAGAACCAGGGCCTAGTGACTTACAACTCACAACCATTCCTGTGTGCGTGTTTGTTGGCAGGAATGGAGGGGACCTACAGTTTTTTGCCGAGTCCGAACGGCTAAATGAGAAGCACTTTTTCATGACAAGTATACTCTTGGAGGATTTGTCAGTTCCTCGCAAGAGGCAATACCTCGAATAAAACATTTCTGTTTTTAGGTGGCACGGCTGGGAATCGAACCCACACCTTCGGCATGACAGTCCTACGCACTAACCATCAAGCCACGAGGTACCATATATGTACATTCCCGGTTAACTCGATCGAAGGCCTTCTCAAAATACATGAATAGAAGGTTAAGCGGTGATTTAAATTCCATAGACTGCTCAAGGACGATACGCAGGGTGTTGATTTGATCGACACACGAGCAACCACTGCGGAAACCCGCTCGATGCCTCTTGAGTGTAGATTCGATTCTAACCTATATCCGCTCGAGAATGCCATTAGCTTTGGGAAAACGGACAACACGGTGATACCACGCCAATTGTTGCAAGGTCACCTTTTTTTGGAAGCTAAACAATATCACCAGCCTTCCAGTCCATGGGATAGCTTACATTTTTCTAAATGATTTGTATCAACGGATGTCAAATACTAGCTGCTGTTACGGTATATTGGCTTTCAGGAATTCAGCTGGTATTCCGTCAAGTCCATCTGCCTTGTTGTTTTTGAGGAGGTTTATTGCTGTTTGGATTTCCGATTCTGACGGGGGTTTGATGTCAATACCCTTATAGGACCTGCGCGTCTTGTTCAGTTGGGGCAGTTCAGCGCTCTGCTGAACTGAATTCTCATTAAGCAGGGCAAAAAAATGCTCCTTCCATCTTCGTAGCTGATTCTCAATTGATACCAAAAGTGTGCCATCCATATCCATCACAGGATTATTGGTGTTGCTTCTTTCCCAATAACATCTTTGGCTATTTGGTACAATTCCCGGATATATCCTCTTCTTGCAGCGTTTTCCACATTTTCGGCGAGTCCATCTAACCTCACCCTCTTGTCACGTCTCTCACAGCGATAGACCGTCTTATGTGCAAGGTGATACTCGCTTTGCAATTAAGCATTTCGTTAAACATCTGCTTCGGCATTTATTTGCATTTGCGAAGATTTGCGAAGCTCGATTTTATCCCAGATGTCTTGGGATATCCAAGAGTCTATAACTCTCGTCCGCTTGGGTACAGTTTCGGATCCAGCCTCCATAAAAACACTTTTAATTTCACCCCACATCTCATCAATTGTTGAATGTTGGATTCCGTTTAATGACGAGCCTCTGTCGTTAATGGTGGTGACATAGTTTCGACACATGTTGGGGTTATTTGAAGCATTCGTATTGAATTTTGAGTTCCTTGCTGCATCCTGTGCTGGTTTTTGTATGTAGTTTGAGACTCATCAAAACAAAATGGTGGTTGCTTCCCACATCGGCATTTCTTATACTCCGGACATCACACATAGACTTCCTCCATCGCTGCTGAATCATGATATGATCAATTTGGTTTTCGGTTTGACCATCCGGATGCACCCAGATAAATTTGTTGCACGTCTTATGTTTAAATACAGTCCCACCTATCACAAGGCGATTCGCGTTACAAATGTCGACAAGAAATCGCCATATCTGTTTCGTTTGACTTCCTCGGTCGCTTCATATGTGGGGGCGTAGCACTGAATCATTGAGACGTTACGAATTTCTGAATGAAACCTAGCTGTCATTTATTTCGCAGAAATGGGCGCCCAGGAAATCCAACTACTCCTCGCTTCTTCGTTCAACATAATCCCGACACCATGCAGTCTTTGGCCACCCTCTCTTTCATCTTCCCCGGAATACAGCATTCTCGTTTGGCCAGTGTCAGATCTGTATTCAGCTTTTCCTCTCCAGTTAGTTTCGCTTATCCCCAGGATACTGATCTTTAGGCGAAGCATTTCACCCTTACCCTGCTCGTATCTACCCTCGCTGTACAAGGATCCAACGTTTATAAATATATAAATAAATTGGGTAGCACAACAGCTCGTGAAGAACCAGGGTCTAGTGACTTACAACTCTCAAACATTCCTGTGTGCGTTTAGTTGGGAGGAATAGAAGGGACCTACAGTTTTTTGCCAAGTCCGAACGGCTAAATGAGAAGCACTTATTCATGACAAGTATGCTCTTGGAGGATTAATTTATCAATTTACCACGCAAGAGGCAATGCCTTGGGAAAAACATTTTTGTTTTTAGGTGGAAGCAGCTGGGAATCGAATTCACACCTTCCAACGTTTCCGATATTCGTACGTATTCGGTAGCCAAAAGTATCATTAGCTCTTTTCGAAAGAATTCTTCCATTTATTGACGATTAATTTCTAATTATGGCGGCTTTATTAACGCCGGTACATAAAAGATGCAACACCCCCAAATCCGATGTGCGGTTCACTGCAGCCCCAACTTCAGAAAGACTCACCATAAAATAGTTACCTTTTGGGGACTCATTACTAGTTGTTATTATAGTTCATGTATTAGCACACATCCTTCTAGCATAAATAAGCTCAGATTCGACAGGCACACCCACCCTTTGTGGTCAAACACAAACAGATGCCTTATTTTTTAGTTGCCCAATATGGGCTACTGACGCTTCTTTCTGGTGCCGTTGACATTTCAAAACAGGCTCCTCCGCCACCAAACTTTCATGCCGTTGACCGCCCCTGCAGTTCTTCCGCCTTCTGGGGTTTCAACCATCCCAAAGACAAAATATTTAAAACTACCAAAAAGCACAGTTGCCGTTTTGGTAGGATCCTACCAAACTTGGTAGGATTTTTCAGCTTTGGTAGGTTGGTAGGCTAAAATCCGATTTGGTAGGTTTTTTCATACAACTCTTGAGCATAAAATAAAACATTGTACAAACATAAAAATTGAGATCATTACCGTTCAACTCAAAAAATTTCAAATGAACTCAAGTATGTAAACAGAGCTTGAATCTATTGTCGTTGATCTGCCTATCTTTTTAAGAACATAGGTATATGAGCTACTTTCGTTGACAAATCCTAATTTAATTTCCAAATGATATAAATTTTAAAATTCATTTTTAAAAATGAAATGATTTTAACCAAATTCATACAAAGCTACACAACGAAAATAAAGGAACAATTTGTTTTCAATTTATGTTAGTGTTCTTTGAAGAGCTGTATCTTTGTAACGAGTGGTCGTATTGAGTTGAAACAACAAGCATTCTACAGCTTCATGTTTTTGTTTGGAGATTTGTTTGCAAAATTTTGTTTGAAGTACCCTTATTGCGTTATTTAAAAATGAGACGATCAATTTTTTTTTGAAGGTCCTCATTTCTATGGATAGCTTTTCTTGAGTCAATCAAATGTAATGACCAGATACCTTGTTTATTCAGCTTCAATTCAGTTTTTTTTTTCTGTCGTACCTACAATTTTTTTGCATGGTTTATTAGACTTTGAATGAAAAAAGATAGCCTTGAATATCTCAGCAAATAATGACGTTATTAAGAATTCAAAGAAGGTTTTGGAAATTATAGAAAGAGTTTTACAAGATTTTTTTAAGATTTTGTAGAAATTATTTATTTTTACCGTTCACCGTTAGTTTAAAAAAAGTACTAAAAACTGACTTTTGTGGTCTTTTCGTAAATCTTTTTTTCCTTGTAAATATTGATTGCATGGCTATGCAAATTTATAGACTTTTAAGGCATCAACATTCCTGTAAATTTTCAAATTGATTCATCTAATCGTTTTTCCTTACCAAAGTTTCAAAGTCTTACACACCAGGTAAAGGAAAAAATTGTGTCGTTCCTAAAAAATGCGTAAAATGACAAGAAAGCCACAATTCCAGTAGATTTTTTTTCACACTTTTGTATAAGTTAGATACTTTTTAGACTTGAAATGAAATAAAAAAATCATTTAACAAAAAAAAAAAACTAGCATCTATGCTAGTGAACCTCCTTGTCATAAACCTTGATTTACTTAAAGTGCCTCTACACTATCCCACAAAGTATTAACACATGTCAGAATAAAGTGGGAAGAAATTTCATACGACTGCCAAATTTGTGTGATGTAACTGACTTTCATATTTTGCTTCCACACTTGCATCAAAAAATCAGTTTCACCATAACCTCAAACGCCCAAGTGGGATAGAAAGTGTGATGGTTTTAGAACCGATCCTAAATATTTTCATGTATTAACACATGTCAAATCGTGTCGGATGCGCTGTCAAGTTGTGTGTGATGAGATTTCATATTTTGTTTCCACACTATTATACATGATTCCTTACCACTTTTTTGACATGTATTAATACTCAGTGGGATAGTGTGGAACGACCATTGGCGTAGGAAGGAATTTTTTCTAAGGTGGGCAACCAGTCCAAACCATCGAAATCGAATTACGTTTCGGTTCATGTTCCAAAGGAGAATGGGCATTTTTGAGCGTTTCCGGCCATTAATGAAAATAGTGTCAAATGAAAGATATGTTACTCAGGAGCAACTTTCACTATGGGTGTTTCATTGCATTTAATTTAGAAAAGAAGACATTTCAATGTTAATGTATTGCAATTGCATAGAGCAACATCGCAAAGAAATTATATTATTAGTGCGTGGAATGCTTTATCCTTACTTCAAAAGATCTCGTGACACTGTAGTAGTTTGTTTTGTGAGATTTCGGAACCTCTCAAGGTCCAGGTACGGTTTTAAACTGAACCAGTACGATATAAGAATCTAAACAGTTTGTTTTAATATTTTTTTAACATATTTCAATCAGGATTAAAACCTCATGTTTGAAGGCTTTAAAGTAAAATGCTGGCTGCTTAACGCTTTTTAAACAACAACGCCTGATAGCGTAAGCACATCGACATTTGTAGATATTAGCAGTTATGACCACTAAAACGACTTAATCACTTTGTGGGCTATGAAATGATGCTCGAAAAGATATGAATAGGCAAAAGGCAACGTTCCAAAGTACCACTCGTATTGGCCCTTTTTTGACGAAAACAAAACGAAGAACATTCGATTACACGCAAAGGAATCAAGTGCGATTTGTAGCTTGTCTATATGCAGTAAGCAGTATGCACTTTGCTTATACATACATACATTAATTTTTTTTTTAAATATTATGCAGATTGAAATAGTTATATATACATGGGATATTACGGAAAAAGTACTTATTGATGATGTTATATGACCATTTTTGTATATAAAATATTCTTGAGGTCCTTTAGATTTCTTATTGCACTCTGCTTTCCTATTTTTGCATTGGTAAGATTCCAGAAAACTAAGTAAAACTTTATTGAAGTGTTAAAACAAAAATGCATTTTTTCGTTTTTGAGGTACATACACCACAATGAAAAAATGTCTGCACGGTGATTGTAGGACAAAAGCACATCCAAAAATTACAAAACCATTCTTGGCCGCTCACGCCCATGTTTAATACAAATTTGCCCATTCTCCTTTGTCAGATGTAGCGATTTATCGCCAAACAGACGATTTGAAATTTCATTTGGTGGCATGAAAATCGATTTGCCGACGTACACAAAACAGGCAATATTTTAAGCTTTTGGTGATTTTATTTATTTGAATTCAAATCTTTATATTTTTTCCAAGTTTTTACTTGAACTTAACATTCGCTTTATAATTTAATATTTTGCTAGATGGAGCCATCGTAGTACTAAATCTGAACGCACTCCAAATATCTTACATTTTTTGGTGATTCCGCTTTTTAAACCTCTAAACCTACTCATCTTCAAGGTTCAAGCTAACTCGGTTTGAGACAAATTTATACCCGTTCAACTTGGTTTGAGCGTGTTGAGGCTTCCCGGACAGTAAAGCAATGTGCAAAAACAAACAAAATTAAGGTGGGCAAAAATTGCTTTTATGTGACGACCAACTATAACTGTAGGCAAAATTTTAATTTTCGTGTCTGAAATTTCATTCACAGTTCTTCAATCTTGATTCTTGGGTGGGTTGTAGAACCAGAAAAGTTTAAATGTCGATTTTCTAAGGTGGGCAGTTCATTTTTTAAGGTGGGCACTGCCCACCTCCGCTCCCCCCTTCCTACGCCTATGGGAACGACCATTAAAAGCTGCACATCTTTGGGTTGGGGTGGAAACCGAGTTTTTGTTTTTGCTCGTCATACAAAAATTCCGTTTTTTTTTTTCAAATTTTCTGGAAAATGAATTTCACGATTGTGAATAAACCTCGTACCTCTAATGTATTTGAGGTATCTACCAAAGAAAATTTGCAGAACGGAAATAGAGTTCTTTTATTTGGTAGGTTTTTATTCGTTTTGGTAGGTTTTTTTGGGAAATTTGGTAGGATTTTTTTTTTGCAAGTGGCAACCGTGCCAAAAAGTCGAAATCCTTTCCTTTAACATAAAAAAAAGTATGTTCCCGAAAAGTGGTAAGACTGGCATTTTTTCCAAAGGTGCTTCTTCTCAACTCCTATCTTTTAAGAAATCAACCCATATTTTTCTTATACGCGTTTAGCGTTTCGGCAATTTGTCCATGTTCAAAATATTGAAAACTACAAAAAAAAGTGGAAGTCCCAACATTTGACATAAGAAAAGTATGTTTCCG
Source organism: Dasysyrphus tricinctus (assembly GCA_963921185.1). Taxonomy (NCBI): domain Eukaryota; kingdom Metazoa; phylum Arthropoda; class Insecta; order Diptera; family Syrphidae; genus Dasysyrphus; species Dasysyrphus tricinctus. Next base: position 224,080,585 of record OY992530.1, on the reverse strand, counting down.
ACAAGTGGCAATACTGAAATTTTACCTATAGTTTGTTTACTAAAAATTTTGTTTTTAAGGCATCGATCTCATTTTTTTAACACATATTTGATATCTGGAGACATTTCCGCAACTTTTTTCACATTCTAAAATAAAAAAATACCAAAAAAGGGGAGTTCCCATATTTTGACTTATAAAAAAAGTATGTTCCTGAAAATTAGCAACATTGAAATTTTATTTTATTTTTCAAAATATAAATTTTTATTTCCCAATACGCGTTTAGCATCTAGAGGCGTTTCCGTAACTTGTTTCCTATTTGAAATATTTAAAATGATCAAAAAAATGGAGGTTGAACCCGTAAACAACCAAAAAAAATATATTCTCGAAAAGTGGCAACACTTAAACTTTACGCGAAAGTGCGTCTACTCAAAGCTTTTCTTTTTAAATATAAATCGTTATTTTGAACTTCTATCATGGAAATTTTCCAAGTTATTTATGATTTTTTTAACTTAAATTTTTTCAAAGATTGGGCGCCATTTTTGAAAATTGCTTCCAAGCAACAGGATTACAACAATGACCCTCATGCTTAATTTATATCCTTGGCTTGTCAAAAATAAATTATAAATATAAAAATAAAGTCCCCCCCCCCCATAAAAAATGCCGAGATTTCAGTTTCCATAGTGGACAAAAAATTGGGCGCCATTTTTCAAAATGGCATGCAAACGACAGGATCGCTAAATAACATCCTTAATGTGTATAAGGAATGAATTCCAGTCAAAAAAAAGATCCCTGCTAAAAAACGCACGAGATTCGGTTTCCTGATCGGACTATTAGGTATCAAATAACCAAATTTAATAATAAAAACTTTTCTAAAAAATATGCTCACTATTTTAATAGAGTTTACAACAAAAAATTTCATAAATGTACCTACATTGTAATTTGCCTTGTGGTTAATCTAGCACTGTATTTATGTAACTTTATCAAGTAATTTCATTTTGAATCATTTCAGTTATGGAAAATACAAGTTCATGATTCTCACATATACCTCACATGCAAACATCCATTAATGGTTTTTTTTTTTAGAAAAAGGCTTTAATAACAACAACTTCGAGAGCAGCGGTAGTCGAATAGCAACCAGCGGAAATTTGATTCATAACATGAATTGATCCGAATAATTATTGGAAATTAAATTGAAAACTTTTAGTTATGGTTTGACGCATTATCATGGCCGGAGTCAAGCAAAAGAGCTCAACTTTGGATAAAGGTGCATATAGGTTTAAAGTTCACAGAAGCCTTGGGCTATGTACGCTCCATTGGATTGGTATGGCATTTTCATTGAACGGCAATATTTTTGAACGCTCGTAATATATAAATTTAGATTCGGGCACTATGTGTTTCTGAATGATTGATTAATCCTTCCGTGTCCTTTTCTATTGGCCAGTTGCAGTTGCAAGAGCCAATTTGGATTGTGATGTGAATGATTGTGTGATTGATAGATGAATGTATGTACAATTTCGACATCTATTTCTGTATATATAAAACTGCTGGTCGCATTGTCCTTTGAATTGTATATACATCAATTTTATGCAATTTGCTTTGAACACTTGCTGTTAAATAGCTATATGCTATATAGACCACTACAGAACTGAAGTGGCCAAAAAATAATTGCCCAGATCGTGGTTTCATGGCGAAACAACTAAATGACCAAAATGTTGCTCTTTAGCACCTACCTCTCTTTCTATACACCGTTATTGCCATGGTGAATAGCCGTTACCATTGTATAAAATGATTGCTTTTGGAACTATTTGAAGCTTCGATTGTTATGAGGTTTGCTGCTGGGTGCTTTGAGTGGCCTGAAGTATGTACCTATGTTTTAATAAAAACAAATTTGTTTAAAATAAAACACTCTATTGGTGGAAAATTGAATTCAGGAAGGGTTTTTCAATCATCATCAATACGCAGAAAAAAATCACAATATGAGGATGTTATAAATATGATGACCATGCGATTATATGTTTGCCCTCAATGGAGTGTGGAGAAGAATTTCAAATTGATTTTTTTTCTGTTTTCCATTTAAAAGTTAATTTGGAAATCGATAGGTTGTAAGCGATGAGGATGATTGGGAATATGTATAGTATATCCTACTAACTTGCCGCCAGGGGCAAATTCTGTGTCTGACATTTTATGTTACTCAATTGCGTTTCATCGGGATCAGAGGCATCAGAGGTAATCTTCAAAGGCAATCTGAATTAACAATTTGCTGGGAGTGTAATATTTATATTAATGTTATAGAATGTCTGATCTGGAGAGCTTGTCAATTTTCTTATTCAATTTAGAAAATTTACTTTGTTTACATTAAAATGAGGAAATGCCTTAAGAATATTTAGGGTTCTTTTCCTGGGAGAAGCAATGTTTTCTTCGGTGGTTGGATGTTAAAGGAACTGGATGTATCTTTTCCTACACATCAAGTGCTCACATTACCTCCAAGCTTGTAGCCCCTGGATACTTGTCTTGGCTTTATGTCATGACTTTCTAAACTTGTAATTGCGTGTCAGCGTTTCCATAAAATGCCCGATCGGGCCATATGGCCCCCTACTTTGAGTGTTGGCCCCTAGGCCCAGGCCAAACAGAAATGGCCCGCAAATCTTAGTTTTCTGTTTTTATACAAAAATATTTTCTTTAAGAGAATCAAAATGATATTGCCTAAACGTTCTAAAGTATGGCTAAGGTAGCTGGTAAATAGTTCTTGTTTTAAAATTTTCTCAAAAGTGGTTGATAATTTTATTAATACTACGTTTCGTTTTGTAAATAACCTTTTAGATTCATTGAAATTTTCTCTATGAAGTAATGTGGCCCAGACTTTTTACAAATGGCAACCAAAAAAGCGCTCAATATTATTTACATCGTGGCAACGCTGGCGCTGGTGCGTATGTTGTTCACGGAGTTTAGTTAGTACGTAGGGCTAACGAACTGACCACAGTAAAAAATAAAATGCACGACTGGGTCGCACGTACTTGCTCTTATGTTCAAGACACTGCGAGTTTAAGAAAATTGTATATAAAAACTTGGAAATTATGAGAGAAAAATGTAGAGAAGCATGAAATACGACATTTAAACTAGCTAAAACAACTCTTTTGACAGTTTGAGGTTAAAAAAGAGTATGCCATTTTAATTCATGATGGAATATGATTGTATGGGAAAAAAAAATTTAAAATCGTTGGAGCGGTTTTTTTTTAAATTAATTTTTTATATATAAAATTCTTAAAACATTTTTAAGAAAAAATTTTGGTACGCAGATTTAAGCTATATATTTATGTGTATTTAAAAACAAAATTTGAAAAAAAATTGTCAACCCGTTTTTGAGATATCGAATTTTCAAAAAAAAAGTTTGAAACTTTTTTTAAAAATCCAAAAACTTTTTTTTTGAAAATTTTGATATGCAATATTATTTGATTTTATCTTAAATTTGTATATAAAAAAAATCATCTAAATCCGTTCAGCCGATAGCGAGAAAACTCAAAATAAAAAAATACGTTCTATGACAGGTACTATTAATAGTTGCAAAGTGTAAAATTATATAATTTTTTATAGTAGATCGTACTTATTTTAGTATATACAAAAAGTTTAATCAAAATCGTAGGAGTCGTTTTTAAGCAAAAAAATATTTTCCTTTGCGGTTTTTTAACTTTTGTATGAAAGGTACCGTTATTTTTTCATAAATGTAAAATTTTTTCTCAAAATATTTTAGAAAGTACCAAAAAAGTCTTAAATATCGAGTTTCAAACAAATCGATCATGTCTTTTTCGAAATATTTGATTTTCAAAAAAAAAATTTGAAACATTTTTTAAAAATCCAATAAACATTTTTTCAAAAATTTTGGTACACAAAACTATTAATATTTTTTGGAAGCTTCTGTGTAAAAAAAATAATTGAAATCGGTCGTACCGTTTTGAAGAAAATCAAAAATCAAAAAAATGGTTCTTTGGGAGGTACCATTAATAACCATTTTTGAAAAATGGTTTTCCACCCAAAGAAAGCCTTTACTAAAATAAATTTATTGAATTTTTTTTAAGAAAAGTTGTCGAGCCGTTTTTGAGAAAAATACGATTATGTAAATTTTCCAAAAAAAAATGTATGGCAGGTACCGTTATTTTTGATTCTAAAAAAAAAATGAAAAAAACGTGTCGGCAGAATCACCAAAAACCACTAAGTACCAAGTTTGAAGAAAATCGATCGAGCCGTTTAGGCTGTAGACGAACAGACAGACAGACAGACAGACAGACAGACAGACAGAATTTTGCCACCCACTTTTTTCGTGTTCTCTATCATCGTAATATCATGTTTGATTGTTATCTCAAAATTTTTTTTTTGCACGAATCCAAAACTTGCCTTATAGTACCTATAATCGCAAGTAAAAAAACATTGTTATGAGAGAGAAGCGTTAAGCCTCGGATAACGACCCCCCTCAAATGGCAACCAGTCCCGGAACGAAAATGGACTTTGACCTACGAGTATGCACCTTGAATGTAAGGATACTCTATATGGCAGGTGTTGCTCAAAAACTTGAATCTATCGTGCAGGGCAGACATTACCGCGATCCAGGAGATACAATGGAAAGGATCAGGAATAACGAAAAGAAAAGATTGCGACATTTATTAAGGCTGTCATCAAAGACTGCAACTGCACATGCTATGATGATGATGCGGATTCGTTGTGGGAAATCGACTCAGATCGAAAGTCATCAATTTTAAGCCGATTAGCGATCGCCTCACTGTTCTTCCCATCAAAGCTACCATCCAAAACATCAGGCTTATATGTGCACACGCCCTTACCGATGAAGCTGAGGAGTTTAACAAGGACGAGTCTTACGACCACCTGGACGGAACTTACGGAGTCTCTCCGGAGTACGATGTCAAAGTCGTGCTCGGAGACTTTAATGCGTAAGTCGGAAAGGAAAACATCTTTGGCGGATCACCTGGAAACCACAGCCTCCATGAAACGACAACAGAAAACGGCTTCCGACTAATCGATTTTGCCGCAGGTCATAATACGGTGATAAGTAGCACCAGGTTCCCCAGGCGAAGGACACACACAGCAACCTGGCGATCTCCAGATGGTCGAACCGCCAACCAAATCGACCACGTGCTAATTGGCGCAAGGCACGCATCGAACTTTCCGAGGTGCAAACTTGGACTCTGACCACTTTCTTGTATTGAGAATGTTCAGAGGCCAACTGCCCAACGAACAAAAATTGAAGATCGCCCAAAGGAAGAAATTCAGCATTGCATGCCTAAGCAAATCTGAGAAAGCCAGAGACAACAGTGAACAAGTGACCGGGAGAATCTCTGCCATACCCTCAGCCACAATCGTCAACAATCAGTGGAATTAGTATCGCGGCATCATTAAGTAGACAGCCGAGACCACCATAGGCTATCAACTACCCAGAAAAAAGAAAAAAAAAAGGGGTATTGAAACAGGAGACCGAAAATACACGAATGCAAATACTGCAACGGAAAACAACAGCAGCAAGAGAGAAGTGAAAAGAGAAGGAAAGAGAAAATCTTCCCATAAAGAAAAGAGCATCCGGAGCCTCTCAGCTCAGGTATTTCGGGGAGTCTAGCACAACCACCAACACCCACCAACGAAGTTCAAGTCGAGACTTAAACAGGTCTTCTCAACTGCTTGGCTATGCGGGCGACATCGACATCATCAGCCACTCCAAGCAATCTATACAAGAAGAATTCACTATTCAGATTCACTGCTATTGGAGGTCTGCATTGAATGTCTTAAAACCAATTTCAAGACACTCATTTTATTTCAAGCACACTGATATATTATACATACTGCTTGAAACTCAAATGAACAAATACTAGGATATTGATTTTGTCATAGGCCGTTTTCGAAAACGTCATCTGCGTCAAAAATGCATTTTGCAGAATGTTCTTTAACGCAAACTACTAAAGTCACATGTTCGAAAACATCATCTGCGGCGCGCGCTACTGCGCAGTAAAAAAATAGAGTTGACGATAAAAAACATTGAGAATCTAGAGAGCGTGTTCGTAATTTAATAACGTCCATAAAACCGATTTTGTGCAAGACAAGACGATTGCATATGACGATTGCAATCTGCGTCAAAAAATGATGATCATTTGACGTTCAAATTGACTTTGATTTGACGTTTTCGAAAACGGCCATATAATAAGGAACTAAGACGTTCATGGGATTTTATTTTTAAAATCATCAAAGGGAGGGCTATTAAATTGGAGGCTGCATTTTTTAGAGTGGGGTGAAAAGCACCCTTTTTTTGCATACAACTCGAAAACGGAGCTAAATTTCAAGATAATTCTCAGAACCTTTTTTGTAGAGAATAAAATTTACCATCGAAATCGAAAAAATTTTAATTATAGCTATATTTAAAAAAAAATCATTTAAGTTTTAAAATTTTTTAAAATGGCATTTTTGGCTATTTTGATGGACTTGTTAGATTATATTATCAAATTGGGTGTATTAGTGAGTTATAACCAGTTAAATTAAAAATAAAAATCAAATTTCAAATTTTTCACAGTTTTAGGGTTGCCATCTAATTTTTTACAAAGCCGGGTTTTGAACACACGAGCTCAACATTTTCAAAGTAGGTATTATAAGAAATAATTTTTTTTTAATTTCAAATAACTGTCAAACCTTGTTTTACAAAGCCGGGTTTTTAATATATGTTAGCTAATGTCACCTTCAATAGAGAAAAAACTAAGCCAGATGAGTTCGGCTGTCGAAAATGCATGCCAGACGACCCTTAATGTTTATAAAGTTGGTGATATTTTTCAATTTGTTTTCTATTTTAATAATTGTCAAAACATTGTTTTTGTTGGCTTACGTTGTCCAGGTTGAAAGGTGCATTATGCATGCTGGTGGAATTCGGCTCGTCGTTGCCGTTATACAATTTGCAGAAATGATTTTTCCATATCCTCAGCACGGACTGCGATTTTACCACGATTATCCCCTGATCATCCTTACAGCCTTCGATTCGGGCCTTGTAACCCTGGGAGGTTCTTTTTACTATTTGGTAAAACTTCCGAATTTCATTCCTGCAATATGACATCCCTCTATTTCCTCGATCGCACGCTTTCCCTGCTCTTTCTGATTGCTTCTCAGAAGCTTTGTTCCTCTCTCTTCTTCTGCTCGTAGAGCTCGCGAGCAGCTCTGGTCCTTCTATGTATCTACTATCTATGACTGAAAAAAAAGAGAAATAAAATTAAAGAAAAATATATACACACAACCCAGTTCACTCTTCGAATCAAAATTTTCGAAAAACGTTTAAGGGGTTCAGGGTCGAAATCTCTTATTTAAGCTCCGTCTAAAGTCAATAATCTAACGAAGGCAAACAAATGTTTGTATTAAATTGCTCCCATTTAAATCATGACAAACTATTCTCAACTTCTACACATCTGTAAGCTATTTTATTAAATTAACATTAAAGATATCATCACTCATTAAACAAAAAAAAATATATTATAAAGTTTTCTTAAGCTCACACTTCCTCCTCCACCCAACAATGAGCATTTAATGTGAACATGCGAGCATTTATACAAACCAGGAACATAAAATTATCACCAGATATTTTTCTATTCCATGAGATAACATTTTAATTTCTAAAACAATTTCCAAAGTAAAACAAAAAAAAATTATAAACTGTCAACAAACAAAATATTAAATTAATTCCACAGCAACTACTTCCTATTCTTTCCGTCCTTCCTTCCCTCCTTCCTTCCTTTGTTTCTTTCCTTAAATTCTTTATAAGTTATAAACTTTTGCTGTATTACCGCACACTGTGACCTTTCAAAAGTTTAGAAACTGCCACCTTCTGCTTTCTTTAGGCAAAAACTAATAGAAACAAAAAAAAATTAAAAAACAAAACAAGAAACACATCTGTTAACATTCTATGTTTGTACAGTCCAAAGGGCAATGATTAATATCCCACCATCACTGCTACCACCATGTTCAATGGAACTCATAGAGGGATCTTATCGAGTCACGTCGGCGCCTATCTGCATCCCTGACACTTTAATCTTGAGAATTCGATCGCGATAAAGTGCCAAATACAAAACAAAAAATAGAAGTTAAGTACACGTATCGGTCGCACGTACTTTTATTTGTCAAACTTTTAAGACTATTTGACTATTTTTAAGACTATTTGACAGTAAAAACCTGCCAATCGATTTTTAAAATATTAAATTATCAACAAGGAATGTTTTAAAAATTGATGAAATTTATATTTTACTTACTTTGTATTGTTAAGTTTGTATAGGAGAGGCTCACTTGAACCGTTTGTAAGCTTTACATACACTTGATTGAAATCGATTGATCTGTTGACGAGGTGGTTTAAATACGATTAAAAGTTAGATTTACTTTAATAATTTGATAAACTTGACTTTATTTGAATAAAATTGTGCCACAAATATTCTAACGAGGACAAAATTGAATATCTAACATAAGAGTTTGTACATGAAATTCGATTTTTTAAGGAATCCAAAACATCCCCCTACATATAGCTTAAATATCGCAAATGAAACCATCTCCAACTTGAATTCTTCCATGAATAAGAAATCATCAAAATGGCAAATAGAAGTTGCAAAATACCCCAATGAAACAGAGAAATATGTATAAACGAAAATATAAACGAAAATATAGACATCCCAAGGAATTAGGATTTTATTGATTTATGGCATCGATGAAGGCGTTTGTTGGTGTTTATGTATCTTTTCTGTTTTTTTTTTTTTTCTGTGTGTGATGTGTTATTTTGAATATTTTATTCGTTTTTCATGCCAAAAGAGTCAAACTAACACCCAAGCTGAGATAATTGTTGCAATTAATCATTTTTCCTTTAGCTTTGTAAGGGACAACTTAAAATACGCCAACTAACACTGACTAAAATCAAAGGACATAAATCTTAAAGATTAACGTCAAATGTATCTTTGTATAATGTATCTATGACTATGTGTGTGTGCTTTTTTGTACATAGAAAGAGCAAAATATATACATATTTGGATGGCTATCCATTGAGAGAACTGAAAAAGGGACATAAGCACAAAGGATACATTTATAAACGTCAACTATTTGTGCATCACCGGTTTTTTGCTGCTGTACAAAGCAGCTGATACTGCATGCACCAAGAATTTTCTTAATTTTGGTTTATTTGAAGATTGCGTATGAATTGATGTGAGTTTGCTATAGTGAATATGATGACCAAATTCAAAAAATGACGCCTGTTTGATCCATTTATGAATGTTACTTACTTATTCGGATCCTGATTCATGGAGGGTCTCTTCCTGAGTCATTGCGGTCTTCCATCAGTTGTGGTTCCTCGCACGCTACCTCCACTCGTCGAGCTCAAGCACTCTTGCGTCTGTAACCGCCTAGTCCCTGTAGCGGAGATTCGGTCTTCCTGTTCATCTCGCACCTGGCGGGGGATAGGATTCGAAGATTTTCTTGGCAGCGTTGTTGTCTTTTCGCTCGATGTGGCTGAGCCAGTTTAGTCGACGAGTTTTTGCTCTTTGGACTACATCCACATCTTGGAACAGTTCGGTACTGTTCAGGATGGAATTTTCTCCTTCATTCGCCCTCTTCGCATATAAGACCAAATATCCGCCGATGAGTTTTCTCTAGAAAGTGTCCAGTATCAATTCCCCTTTTTTACTTATCATCCAGCACTCGGCACCATAGAGTAGAAATGGTAAAATTAGCGTTTTGCATATCGTGCACTTTGTCGTTTGTTTGCCGAGAAACGAGTTTTGAACCCAGTAGCAGCTGTTCGTTAGGGTAATTCTTCGTCGGATTTCCACTAAGGTATCCGTCGTGGAATTGATGTTTGTTCCGAGGTAGGTGAACTACCACGAGATTACTGCTACAAGCAGTGACGTTTTGTCCTAGGTTATGGACAGATGAGGCTTTGTTTGTTGATAGCATATACTTTGTTTTGTCCTCATTCACTTCAAGAACGTCCGTCCGTTCATCAATAGCTGTACAACTTGCTTGGAGCAGCCGATGATGTGCATATCCAAGCAGTTGAGAAGACCTGTTGAAGATAGTACCTTCCAAGCTAACACCACTCTTGCGCTTTATCTGCTCCAGGACTAGTTGGAAGAAATCACATGATAGCGCATCTTCTTGTCTCAACTCTGTAGACATCTGGGAAAGCACGGATGCGGCATACTTGGATCAGTTTTTTCAGGATCCCTACATCGCTAAAAGAAGCTCTTTTGCTGTCTTATGCGGCTTTGAAGTCGATGAAAAGATGGTGAGTCTCGGCTTGATATTCAATGGTCTTTTCCAGGATTTTCCACAATATGAAGATTTGAACTTTGAAGCCACACTGGTGCGTCCTGATTATAGTGTTGCAGAAAGGTTTCATTTCAGACGCTCACATAGTACGTTGGATAGGATTTTGTAGGCAACGTTAGGCAGGGATATGCCTCTGTATTTTTTGCAGGACGTAGGATCGGCTTTATTTTGTAGATTGGGCATATGGAGCTATTTGACCAGTCATGGAGCATACTTTCCTCCTCCCACACTTGGTTGATGCGCTGGTGCATGCACCCTACCAGGACAACTCCTCAATACTTGAAGAGCTTCACAGGTAGACCTTCCGAGACGGCAGATTTGTTGTTCTTAAGGTTGTAAATGTTGTTAACCTCTTCAGTACTGGACGCTGGGACTGGATCTTCATTGACTGGTTTCAAGCTGTTTCTGGGAATGTCTCCTTAATGATGGCACGATACTGGTTCTACTGGTTATTGGCGCTTGTGGCTGGGGATACAGCAGAGAGTTTCCCGGTCAATTGCTAACTGTTGTCTCTGGCTTTCTCAGATGTGCTAAGGCATGCAATGTTGAATTTCTTCTTTTGGGTGGTCTTCGTTTTCTTTTCGTTGGACAGTGGGGCCTGAACTTTGTCACAACAAGAAAGTGGTCAGAGTCCAAGTTTGCACCTTGGAAAGTTCGCACGTCCAATATGTTCGATGCGTGCCTTGCACCAATAAGCACGTGGTAGATTTGGTTGGCGGTTTGACCATTCGGAGATCGCCAGGTTGTTGTATGTATCCTTCGCCTTGGGAACTTAGTGAAACTTATCACCGTATTACGAGCTGCAGCCAAGTCGAGTAGTTGGAAGCCTTTATCTGTTGTCGTTTCGTAGAGGTTGTGCTTTCCAACTATAATCCGGCAAAGATGTTTTCCTTTCCGACTATAGCATTTAGATAAGTCTCCGAGCACGACTTTGACATCGTCCTCCTGACAGGCTCCGTAGACTCCGCCCAGGAGGTCGTAAAACTCTTCCTTGTTAGACTCCTCAGCTTCATCGGTAAGGGCGCATATTAGGCTGATGTTTTGGAAAGTAGCTTTGTTGGGGATCACAGCCAAGCGATCGCTTATGGTCTCCGAGCTTTATCGGTAAGGGCGCATACTAGTCTGATGCTTTGGAAGGTAGCTTTGATACGGATCACATCCAGGCGATCGCTTATGGTCATAAGATCGATGACTTTCAATCTGAGTCGATTTCTCACGATGAATCTGCATCCTAGCATGTGCAGTCTTTGATGACAGCTGTAATAAATTTCTCAATCCATTCTTTTCGTTATTCCTGATCCCATCCATCGTATCTCCTGGATCGCGGTGATGTCTGCCTTGTACAGCGAGAGGACAGATTGAGGTTTTTGTGTAGCACTTGGCGTATAAAGTGTCCATTCCAGGTGTATAGTCATAGTCTATTTCGTTCCTCCTGGTCGTTTTCCGAGGCTTCACGCTCTCATAACAATGGTTTTTCTTTACTGTGGTCGGGTCGTTAACCCAACGCACTTACCTCCAATCTGTAGGGCCATGGGTTTAATGTTGCAATTCTTTCCTTGATCAACATTCGGACTTGAAAGTTTAGCACGTCATGACATAAAGCCAGGACCAGTATCCGGCAGCCACCAACTTGGAGGTAATGTAAGCACTTGATGTGTAGGAAAGGATACAGCTTGAAGCGCGCAGTTCCTACAACATCCAACCACTTGATGATGAGTAAAATTAACTCTTTTGAATTAAATTTATCTTAAATAAACGAACCGGTTCAGTACTACCGACATTCGATTGCCAAATCCGATGAGAGGCACTTTAATACAAACTCCTGGATGATTTGTTACTTCCTAGCAAGAGACTATATCTACCCCTGACAAAAAAACATTTTGGGTGGAATAGGCTAGAATTTGATCCCAGATCTCTGGGCTGACAGTCCCACACACATTATTTTGCCAAAGGGTTCTATAACTATTGGTTTAGCTTTCTATTATTTTTGTATAGAGCAATAAAAGCAAGTAAAGGAGATGTAGCCCCGCAGGGCACTGATTCTCTTGTAATTGTTTTTTTTTTTTGTATAATATGTTCAAAGGCAAGTAAAGTGGATGCAGTCCTGCAAGGACTTCTACTAGTAGCTTTATCCAAACAAAAAAAGTTTCTTTTTTAAAGTTCAAAGTCCTTTTTTCGTCAGAAAAAAAGTCAATTGGGGACACTGTATGCTGTCAAATAAAAACCTCTTCATTCAGAAAGGAAGTTTAAGCACCTAGATACTCGAGCGAAGTAATGATGATGTACCCTGTACCTACTTTTTTTCTTCTTGCCATTTGCGGGTGACAAAACTGACAACATTGAACAATCTGACGTTTGAGTCAAAGGATTTACGCTTTAGGGGGACTGAAAACAGAACAGAGAAAAAAAAACGAAAAAAAATACTCATGTAACTGGCCTTTGTGGAGTTACCAAAAGAAGAATAATATGAAACCATCGGAGCAAAATGAATAGGGCTATGTATGTATGTGGTAGAAGAGGTTTATATAGGTACCTCTACACCTGGTATACGGTCTGTTGTTAAAGATCCAACTTAACCCGATTTTGAGTGCATCTTACTTGGAAGATTTTATTCATTTTAAAAAAGTCTTAAATCCGACAGTCTGTTACAATGTTTGTTTGGCTGTGGCGCGTCGTATCCAAGCAGAGATGTGCACTTCGTAAAGAACTCATTTTAATTTGAAACCAGCCAACCATCAATGCAAAATACCCTAGAGGGATATTTTATATTATATTATAAAAGAAAAAGACAAGACTTTGATGCTTAAAGGAAGGAAGGTTTTTTCAAACAGATTTTTGGTAGGTTTAGCTCCTCTTTTAAGATTTAAGCTCTGCACCCTGCAAGAAAAAAATTAAGGTTTTAGTCATAAGAAACAGAAGATAACTGTGTTTCTTTTTTTTAAACGATAATATTTTGAAGAACACATTGATGATCCGAACCTACGAACTAATCCGCAAATTTGACTTAATTCTACTGTGAACCAACTATACCAAGAGAAGACTAATTTCAAATATTTGGAGCTTAAGCTTAAGTATTAGCAACGACTAAAAATAGCTATGGTAGTCTTTCTTCGCTTTATCGAAAAGAGTTGTTGTAAGAGTTTTTCAATAAGGAGGATCGAATTTTTTAAGACTATAGCAGCCATGTTGTTAAAGCAACAACTGTCAAATTCGTTGTGAATTGCTCAGTAGCATATGCCACGGAAGGTTGTAATGTTCAACACATTCGCAAATCATCAAATTTTAGTTTCAAAATCAGTACTCGTTCGAGAAGCACTCAACGCATTATGCGAAAAAAACCTTGGGCATCTCTGTACTCCCCCCCTGGGACCACTTCCGCATTACTTCAGGGAGATGCCCTTGTTGAGGCAGCGAGTTCAGCAGTATTCTGCTTTGCGTCCTCTTCTCGTTTCTAGTTTTCAGGATGTGGACCCAGTTAGGTTAGGTTAAAGGGCTGATGGTTGATCTTGTTACCATCACACTTAGATCTATGTAGATCAGTTGTGATACCGTAGGAAGTTGTATCACACTTAATATAAAAACCTATGTGTTCTGTTAGCAGTTCAGCCATTGACGAAGTTCAGAAGGCTATTAGCCGAAGTTCTAGAAAATTCCTCTAAGTCATCATAGAAATTACTCCCTAGGTATTTCTTTCTTGACATGACAGAGTGCTGCACAGTGCCAAGGGAAGTTTAAGGTATCCTCGTGTGCTTTTCCATCGCTGGACCCTTTGCAAAGGTCGTCAGTACTGAGCTTTATTTTCTTTTTGTGGTATCTCAGTAGGTTGTGCCCGCTGACTATGCTGACAAAGAAACGAAGATGTTTTTTGTCCATTTGCATAATTTTGTCTGTCCTCTGCTTATTGAAATTTGGCCATAACTTTCTAGTTGTGTCATATGTTTCGAGCAGGTTCCATCTCTCATTGATTTTTTCTAATATTTTGTTTCCAATACCCTGTTTGATGCTACAGGTCGGTACTTTAATATGTCGTTTGGCTTGACTTGAATCAAGCGACGATCCCGTTGTTGGCAGCTCATCAGCTCTTTCGTTTCCATGTACATCACTGTGACCAGCAACCCAGCAAGCTGCAAGGTCCAATGTTATGCTGCATGCCAAGAACCCTAAGCTCTTCGCGACAGCAAGTTTCAAGCTTCAAGTGTATCTTGGTGGCAGAAATTGTTTTTATTGCTGCTTGGTTATCAATAAAGAGGGTGATATCAACTCGTGGTATCGCCATCATTGATATTTGCGCAGCTGCTTTGGTCACTGCCAAGACCTCAGCTTGTAAGACGCTGCAAAGCTCCGGAAGTCTGCAGGAGCTTGCTAGTTCCAGAGTTTCCGAGAAAATTCCTGCACCAATTCCAGTGTTCATCTAAGAACCAACAGTGAAGACAGTTATCGAAGATACATTACAGTAGGGTTGGTTGTTTTCCCAATCCTCTCTATTAGGAAAAGAGGTGTGAAGGGTCTTTTGAAGTTTAAATGGGGAGTTATGTAGTCTGCGCAAACATTAATTCCCACATACCTCTGAAGAATCTGAGAATGGCTCGTTGTGCTTTGTTTCCAGCAGCTAGTTTGGCTTAGATGCAAGGCACTGTATGCTTCCGATTCTTGCACGAATAGATCTATGGGTCTCAGGTTGAGTATCACTTCCAATCCCGCTGTGGGGGTGGTTCTCTACGCCCCCGTAATACCTACGCATACTAATCTTTGCAAAAAGAAACAAAGATTTCAGGTTTATTGCTTTCTCAGTCGCGTTCCACCAAACTAGATAACCGTAGGTTAGTATCGGTCTAACTACTGCCGTGCATATCATCCTGATAGTTTTTGGGTTTGGTCCCCAGGATTTTCCAAAAATCCATTTGCAGAAATAGAATGCGACCATAGCTTTCATTGCTCTTTCTTAAGTGTTTCTAGTTCAGTTTCTTATCTAGTATCACACCAAGGTATCTGGCCTGATCTGAGATTTTGAGTGGAGTGCCTTCAATTGGTGGTACTCTAAACATTCGAATTTTTTTTTTCAGTTAGCCAAGAGAACCAATTCTGTTTTCAATGGATTGACCATTAGACCCTCAGTTCCTTGCCCAGGTGTTGACCTTTGACAAGGCATACTCCATTTGTTCACTAATAGTGGATGACGAAGAATGTGGACCAAGTATGCGCTGATTTGCTGTGATCGCTCCTGGCTTTCCAACATTTTCTTCGCTACTTTATCTGGGTTGAAGGCACCGATGGTTCCCTCTAGTGTCCAGCATTTGCGTTCCTATCTCTAACATTCGAACACTGTGTGATAGGCATCGTCCATGGTGGAGCCTCCGTACTGGCAAGAGGGGCTCCTTGTTTTTCCGATCCTTTGTAAGAAAGCGTTGAAGTAGCCATACCCGGTCAGAAAGTGGGTGATGTAATATTTCACTTCACCGTGTTTCCGGTTACTCCATTTAGTCACGTTTCCGATGAGCCTCGAAGTCCAGCGCCCCTTGCTTTCCGTCTCCCATCGTTCTTGCCACTTCTGTTCTATAAGCTTTTTTGCTTCCGTCGTTGCTTCTCGTAGACGTACCTTCTTTGTGCTGCTAGAAGATCTGTTGGTATCACTCCAGCAATTACAAGAATGCCTGGCTCCGACACCGTGTGGTAGGAGCTAGCTACGCACAGAGCACCTTCTCTTTGTACTGGCTGCCATCTGGTTCCTGTATTTCTCCTGTTGAAGAGCGTCTGCCCATATTTCACTTCCGTATAGGAGGATTGCATGAGTTGTAGGCATCAGGAGACTTCTTTTGCTTGCTATAGGGCATCCGATATTAGCAACCAATCTGGACAAGGCTGCTGTGGTTTTCGATGCACGTTCCGCGGGTGTAAAGAAAAGTATAATGTAAGAAGGATTAGTAAAGCTAAGGTGGTGATCATCTGAAAAATCTTGAACTCTGGATGAATTTCAGGATATTCCTTAATGGCTAAATAAAGACGTCACTTAGTTCGTCGAAAAAGTTTTCTCCCCGGAGGCTGATCTATTTCTGGCTAGCCTGGGGCTTTCACAAGGCAAGTGAGATGAGCCCTATTCTGCCATTTGCTCCTGACACACGCTGTACAAGTCAAGCACCGATGCCCATTCGGCTCATGTCGGTTTCAACAGAGTTGTGACCATAACTCCTCGGAATTCGAAAGGCCTCAATTGCAGATCATCTGTCGTCGGATCAGGATATGACCTCTTTTTTGCCAATTCGCCTGCAATAATTTTGTTTCCGTATAGGTTTATCATCATGAGTTGAGGCCCACCAAAGGATAACTGTATTTTATGCGTAGAGTAAAGGTTATTTCAACTCGTTGAGACAATGGCCCATCGGAATTGGATTTTACTGTCAAAAGGCTGCCAATGAAGATATCAGTTTTGCTATTTATTTATTCAAATGTGGAAAGGGCTTCTGCAGCCTCAAAAACTGCGCAAACTCTTCCACTTGAAAGATTGCACAAAATAAGAAGCTTTATCGATCAATTATCTCAAAAGTTTGTCTGACCTTACTGCATCGTTCATTTTAGAACCATCCCTAAAAATATATATATTGTTTTGCGCTTTTGACCCGGGTTTGCATCCAAAATGCTCTTGTAGGTATAAAAGCTAGATTAAACAGCATCGGTTTGATGCCAAAAGAGTCTAGGGCTTGCAGAATTGGACTATTTTATAAATTATAGAAGGACCCTTAAATGGAATACACCCAGAGTAAATCCCTTAAATTAGATTGATTTCTCAATCGTACCGATTCGACCTTGTGAGGTATCTCCTCAACAGATTTGCCCTTCATAGGTACATGCATGTTGGGGCTTTGAGAGCACAATATTATTAATCGTTAAGATGGCATTTCCATTAGAGAGTACTTTCACTACAAAACTCTCGAGATGGACTCTCGGATAGCTGTCTACCCCGCTGTGAGTTATTTCAGGATTATTTCCACTTGCGAGTTTTACTCTCGAGAGCTACTTGACACGAGCCTTAAGTCTTTCTAATGACTTGAAAAGAAAGGAGGATAGGCTTATCGATAGTTTCTCGTTAGTTAGTACTTCAATGTTTTCTATGTTTTTTTTAGGTGCTTGATATCAAGTTAGAAAAGCACCCTGTTGAAAAACGGTAGTAACTTTATATACCTGATGGTTAATGGCTTAATAATGTGCCATTAATTAGTCGTTAATTTGTTGTGACAAATTAAATTTAATCATGCAATGTTTCTATGTTTTTTTGTGTGCTTTGCTAGCTTAATATCAAGTAAGCAAAGAAAATCTCACGGTTCAAAAAACTAAGAGGTCCATAATTTGTCGTTAATAGGTTGTTACAGTTTCTAATTTTGTGTTCTATGTTTTCTATGTTTTTTAATTGAAAAGTGGTAAAAACTTATAAGATTTAATATTTTATTTATTTGGTGGCGCAACAGCTCGTGGAGACCCAGGGCCTCATCATCGTGTCCTGTAACCCCGGCTGGGGCATAGGGCGTCAATAAAACGTCTCCATCCTTCACGGTCTGCTGCAAGGTACTTTAACTGTGGCCACGTCTTTTTCTGGGATTCCGCTTCCGCTAAGACAGTTGATTTCCATGTTGTTCTTGGTCTTCCAACCCGCCGTGCACCCTGAGGATTCCATTCAAAGGACTGCTTTGCAATTTCATCGTTTGGTTTGCTCAGTGTGTGACCAATCCAACGCCATTTACGCTTTCTTATGTCGACGTCTAGCCGCTCTTGACTTGTCCTGCGCCACAATTCCTTATTTGATATTATTTGTGGCCAGCGAATCTTTATGTGGCGAAGACAGCGATTCACAAAAGCCTGCAATTTCTTCGAAATGGTAGACGTGACTTTCCAGGTTTCACAAGCATATAACAGCACGGAGAGAAGGAGATTTGACTGGATTTCCAAATTGGGGACAGAGTACCGAAGGCAGCACGAGCTTTATTTATTCTACTTTTCACGTCCAGATCCGTACCACCATTTGCTGAAACACTACTGCCAAGGTAACCAGGGCCTAGTGACTTACAACTCTCAACCATTCCTGTGTGCGTGTTGTTGGCAGGAATGGAGGAGACCTACAGTCTTTTGCCGATTCCAAACGGCTAGATGAGAAGCACTTATTCATGACAAGTATACTCTTGGAGGATTTGTCAGTTCCTCGTAAGAGGCAGTACCTCGGATAAAACATTTTTGTTTTTAGGTGGCACGGCTGGGAATCGAACCCAGACCTTCGGCATGACAGTCCTACGCACTGACCATCATGCCATGAGGTACTACGATTTAATATTTTAGTACTTTATAATTAACCGTTAGTTAGTTTCGAAACAATCAATTTTATCGTGCGATGTTTTCTACATGTTTTCGGGTTATTTGTTTTCTTTGAGTGTCAAGTTAGCAAAGCAATTTTGACGAATCTAAAAGTAGGTACGTGGATAATGCGCTGTTAAGTAAACGTTAACTAAATGTGACAGTTTCAAATTTGTCATACAATAATTTTTATGTTCTTTTTGGGTAATTTTCTTACTTTACAAAACTCGAAAAGCGATAAAAACTCCTTATACGTAATGTTTTATGACTTTTTAATTGGCGTTTGTTAGTGTTTAATTAGTTTGCAAAACTGGAATTAAATCGTGCAGTGCTTTCTTTGTTGTTTTTAGGGTTGTTTACTATCTTGATATCAAGTTAGTAAAGCGCCACCTAAAAAAGGGGTAAAAACTGCAAATACCTAATGGTTGATGACTACATAATTTGCCTTAACTAGCTTTTAAACAGCTGTGACGCTTTGAAATTTTTCGTGCAATGTTTTCTACGTTTTTTGGTTCTTTGCTAACTTAACATCATGTTGGCATAGCACCACCTCAAAAAGGGGTAAAAACTGAACTGCTTAAACCGAATGGTTTATTGCTAAATAATGCATGGTTAATTGGTCCTCATTAAGGTTTGACAGTTTCAAATTTGTTGTTCTATGTTTTTTTGAAAAGTGGTTAAAACTTCTAAAAATTAATATTTTATTGCTTAGGTTCGGTAATTAGTTGCGACAAATTAAATTTTTCATTTTAATTTTTCTATGTTTTTTGTTTTATTTTCCAAAATTCATATGAAAGCAGCAAAGAGCTCTGGAAAAGTTCCTAGAACCTATTATATTAAAATTTAAAGTGCTTAATGATTTGTATACAA
Source organism: Dasysyrphus tricinctus (assembly GCA_963921185.1). NCBI lineage: Eukaryota > Metazoa > Arthropoda > Insecta > Diptera > Syrphidae > Dasysyrphus > Dasysyrphus tricinctus. Next base: position 224,061,064 of record OY992530.1, on the reverse strand, counting down.
CTAGCCATTGATTATATGTGACAATTTTAAATTTGTCGTGTGATGTATTCTATGTTTTTTGTTTAAATTCCTTAATTCCTAAGAAGTGACAGGCTTAAATTTGATTATATTGAACTATTTATTGCTTTATTACGTTACTGGGCCAAATTAGGTAATTTCATTGAAAAATACATAGAAAACATCGCACATATAAACTGAATGTTACACAACTAATGAACGACAAATTAACGGTGAATTATGAAGCAGATAAAAGTAAAGTTTAAGATGTTTTTACCACTTTTAGAAAAAAAACATAGAAAACATAGAACAACAAATTGAAAACTGTCTAAACTCACTAACGACTGATCAACCATGAATTATTTCACAATAAACCATTCGGTCTAAGCTGTTTTCACCCATGGTGGTGGTGCTACGCATGATGTTAAGCTAGCAAATCACCCAAAAAAAACGAAAAAAACACTGCACGACAAATTCAAAATTGTAAATTAAAGACTAACAAGCCTCAAATTATTAAGTCATAAACTATTAAGTATTAGAAATTTTAACCGCTTTTCGAGTTGCATACATATGTCAAGTTAGCAAAGCACCCAAAAAACATAGAAAACATTGAACGACAAATTCGAAATTATCACAAGTAATCAACGATTAATTAACAGCAAATTATCCAACTACATATTTTTAGATTTGTCAAAGTTGCTTTTCTGAGCGTAAAACAAAGAAAAAAAAAACCTGAAACACGTAGAAAACATCGCACAGTAAAATTGATTTTCCCACAACTAGTAAATGACTAGCTAATGGCAAATTATTAAGTAGTAAGCATTTAATTTAAGAAGTGTGTAGATACCACTAAAAAAAACATAGATAACATAGAATGAAAAATTCGAAATTATTACGAATAATTAAAGACCAATTAATGAAAAACTTTGAACCTATCCATTTTTCGTTCCGTGAGAGTTGTCTTGCTTACTTGATATCAAGTGAGCAAAACACCAAAAAAAACATAGAAACAATTGAGTATATCACAACTAATAAACGGCAAATTATTTACTTATTAATTTTTCGATTCGTCAAAGTTGCCTTACTAACTTGACACTTATGTGACAAGGATTCTCGTAAGAAATACTGACATGTTTTTCAATATCCCCCCAGTAAAGCATAGGGTGGTACCGAGATCGTGTAAATCACCTTAAGACTTCTTTCCTTAGGACGCAAGCGCTTTTGAATCGCATCCATACAACTAACCCGCAAACAATTGGATGACCTCAAAATCTACATAAGTCATCTATCCAATCAGCAAGATTTATGCGTCAAAATCATCGAAAATTTGGCCTCCCGGATACTTGCCATCAAGCAAAGCCCTGGAGGAGATCTAGACGACATATATGTAATATTCCATACTTAAAAAATGTCTCACACAACTTGCTTTATTAACATTTAAAAATTAAGCATTCCTTATTGAAAGACCCTTCACATAGAATCAGTTTTATTATTTCAATGATCATACTTATCCGGCTCCAAATTCACTAAGGGTCACAGCCTGAGCCACGGCCGCCTTCCATTCGCTACGATCCCGAGTCCACTGCTTCCATCAGCCCTCTAAGCCAAGCGCTTTCTGACATCCGCAATGGCTTGGTCCTTAAATTGGGGGTTCGATCTTCTGTGTTATCTCGAAGCTGGGATCGGGGATTCAAAGATTCTCTTGGCTGGAGCATTATTGTCCATTCGATCGATGTGGCCGAGCAGTCTAGTTGATTATCTAGACTACATTCACATTTTGATACAGGTGATAAAGTTCGCGGTTGTATCTTCTCCCTCATTTGCTTTCCTTGTTCACAGGACCAAATATCCACCAAAACATTTTTATTTCTAAGAAGCCCCAGTGGCAGCTCTCCCTTTCTGCCTATCTCCCAACATTCAGCACTATTAAGCAGAATGGGGCAGTATAAGGGTTTTGTATGGGGTGGCAGTATGGTGGACTGCTTTAGATAAAATAACTTATCGTGATAAGTTAAGCAAAGTGCAGAGATCAGCTTGCATGTGTATCAGCGGAGCTCTCCGTTCGACACCTTCCGCTGCCTTAGATATACTGCTCAACATTTCACCCCTCGATATATACACTAAACAAGTGGCAGCGAGCACAGCTATTCGTCTCAGAGCCATCTCTCAATGGTCCAATAACTCTATTGGCCATACTATCATTCTGAACAAATTCGAATCAATCCCTAAACACTCCGACTACACCATCCCTCAGCCGATTTTTGGTAAAAATTTCCAAGTCACAATTCCAACAAGATCCACTTGGGATGATGAGGAATTCTTGAGAGATGAAGCAATTCATTTCTACACGGATGGCTCAAAAACTGAAGAGGGGGTGGGTGGTGGCGTGTACTCAGAACGACTAAACATTAGTCTCTCTTTCCGTCTCCCTGATCATTGTAGCGTGTTCCAAGCGGAAATCCTGGCGATAAAAGAAGTTTTATCTTGGCTCAAAGAAAACGTAATATCTACTTTAAATATCCGTATCTTCTCAGATAGCCAAGCGGCCCTTAAATCACTAGGCTCTGTTTCTACAAACTCCGTAACTGCCCGAAATTGTCGATCGTCTCTAATGGAGATGGCAGAACAGTTCAACATTCACCTTTTCTGGGTGCCGGGACACAGAGATATTCCAGGAAACTGTAAAGCCGATGAACTCGCCAGGAAGGGAACTATTACACCAATATTACCTGACAGGGTGAATATTGGAATACCAATCGCTACTTGTAAACTTATGCTTAAGCAAGATGCCATGTTGATGACAAACAGCAGATGGACAGGTATCACTACTTGTCTGGCGACAAAACGGATCTGGCCAACACTGGATCCGAAGCGATCGAAATGTTTGTTATCTCTTAGTAGACTGCATATTAGCTCCACAATTGGTGTCATAACTGGACACTGCCTAATAGGCAAACACGCCAATAGACTAGGCGTTCTTTCAAATGACTTCTGCAGAAGCTGCATGGACGAGGAGGAGGAAGAAACTATCCCACACCTTCTTTGTTCATGCCCTGCTCTTTCTCAAAGACGTAAAATATACCTAGGAAATTTTTTCTTTGACGATCCCAGTGATTTAAATAAAATCGACATTCACAGTCTCCATCGCTTTATTAAAAGCTCCAATTGGTTTAATTAGCAAGGGTCATCTTGCAATCTTTATGTGGTATCACAATGGGCCTATTCTGGCCTAAGTGTGTCAGTAGTTTTCCTGGCAGCCACCTTAACCTAACCTAACCTAAGGGTTTTGTAGAGCGTGCACTTCGTCTAACGTGTGAAGAGCTTTGAACCAACTTGTTGCGCCAAATCGAAGAAGAACCGGTTTTCTAGGGTGATTCGACGTCATTCATGAAATATTTATTCTGAGGTAGATGAACTCCGTAAGTACTTCGAAGTTCATGCCATTAAAAGTGACGTTTTGTCTTAGCCAGTTGACAGATCCTTCATCTCTTGTTTATGACATGTATCGAGTCCTTTCCTCGTTTTTAAATTAAATTCAAAATACTTGCAAAAAACAGTTGAATTTTAAATTGTTACATTTTTCGTATTTGGTGCTACAGTGCGACACGTGACGCACACGGCTTGGGCGGCTCTGTGATGAAACATTTTAGAGTCAAAAGGCTTGCTCCAGTTATTTTAAAGAGTTTCATTTTGGCTCCTTTTAGACCGGATACATAAAAAAAACTTAACTAACTTCTATGATGAAGCAACACAATATTATGAGACACAGAGAAACTATATCACCATGTACTGCAGTATAAGTTTTTGAAAAATATTAGTCCTTCGAATGAATCCTGCTTGGGTCTGGCCAACTTTTGCTGTAGGCAAATCGTTTAAAAGCCGGAATTTTTCGGCAACGACATTTGTACGTGACTGCTGAATGCAACATTAATAGCTTTTTTGCTGCAAAACGTATGTGTACAGGGTTTGTGTGTGTACTGTACACTTATCTTTTTAGAACGACAGGCTCTGTCTAACGGTTTCTACATATATCTAATTATAAATGACTTGGTACGGTGCTCTTTAGTACAAAAGTTTTCTTTGCCAGCCGTTGTCGATGTAGGTACGGTACATACATCGTCGTCGTCCATGAGACCTTTGCAAAAGTCATAACTGTTTGATGTTGTGTTGGCTCTGCTGTTCCACACAGGGTGAATATAGGGTGGTAGAGAGGGATACATTGATATTTTATTTATCAATATAGCGCTTTTATGGCACCATACGTATATGTGCTTGTGAAATTTATGCAAAGCTGCAATTCCGTTCTTAATCGTTTGTATTGGACTTATTTTTACTGAACATATTCAATGACCATGGTCAGGAAATTTGACATGTTAAGCCTTTGTCATATTGATTTTGTATATCCAAGGCTTCCGAACAATGTTTTTGGTAATATGGACTTCATTTATTATTTGAGTTAATGCAAGGAAATAATAATAAAAATGTAAAAAAGAGAGAGGATTGGTAAGGAATCACGAAATTAAACCCTTCCTGGTGGAAAAGATGAATTACTGTCACTGATGTTGCTATAATACCTCGTTGGCCATAAAAGTTAATTTTTAGCAGCTGTTCGAAAAAAGTGTGAAAGTTGGAAATAAGAGAGGGCTTACAAATTGACCTGTTTTATATTGAAACATCGTTTATTTATGGCTGCTAGGAGTAAGATTATTAACTACTATCGAAAGAGTAATTTGGAAATATCGAAGGCTAGATTTGAGATTAGTTAGGGTTATAGAATGAAGAGGTATTGGATTTATTAGCTTGGGAGTTATTTGTCTGCGTTCCAGGGTTTTTTTCTTGACAAAAGGAATCACAAGGACAAGACTCTGGGTTAGATAACTAAAACTGTATATAAATATTAAAGAGGGACTTACAAGTCCATTTTTGATGAGATCTGGAACATTTTCTAGTATAAAACTAAATAAAAATATAACGGTTTTTTTTTAGTTCACAAATTCATCATCACCATCGTGTCCTGTTACCACAGTTGGGGCATAGGGCATCAACATAACGTCTCCATCCTTCACGGTCTGCAGTATGGCCACGTCTTTCTCTGGAATTCTGCTTCTGCTAAGACAGTTGCCATTTTGTTTTTGGTCCTCCAACCCACCGTTCACCCTAGGGACTGCATTCAAAGAAATGCTTTGCAATTTCAACGTTTGGTTTCCTAATCAGTGTGTGACCAATCCATTATTGCCATTTACGCTTTCTTATGCCGACGTCCAGCGATCCAGCTGCTGGACGTCAAGCCCTGCGCCATAATTCCTCGTTTCATATAATTTGTGGCCATATCAAATCTTAAGAATGTAGCGTAGACAGCGATTCACAAAAGCCTGCAATTTCCTTGAAATGGTAGGCCTGGCTTCCCAGGTTTCGGAAGCATATAACAGTACGGATTTGATTCGAAGAATCTCAACTTAGTGCGAAAGGAAATTTGACTGGATTTCCAAATTGGGACAGAGTACCGAAGGCAGCACGAGCCTTATTAATTCTATTTTGTACGTTCAGATCCGTGTCGCCATTTATGGAAACAATACCGCTAAGGTAGTTAAAATGCTCGGCTTTTTCAACTGACGATTCTTGTGGAATAAAACGCTGCTGTGTGGAGTGGCTTGTGAGCGTTATTTTTGTCTTTTTGCTGTTTATTCTTAGACCACTCGACTCTCCCTTTATTTGCAGTGTTTGGCACATGTCGGTATTTGCCAGGAGACTTATGTTATCGGCTTAGTCTTAATGACTGAGCCTTTCAAACGGTCTGCATTGAATGCCTTGTCGCTCCGCTGTACCAACACTGGCCATCAATATGTCGTCCATCGCCAGCAGGAAGAGAATAAGCGATAGAACAGCGCCTTGTTTCACACCCTGTTGCACTACGAAGCAGTTGGATAGCTGCCCACTGTGTAAAATAAATTACCTTGCGGTTTTGTAGGACCCAGTTATAATGGCAACAATATTTAGCGGAATTCCTCTAAAAAGCAACGATCTCCATATTAATTCTCGGCTAACTCGATCGAAGGCCTTCTCAAAAATCCACGAACATGAGGTAAGTCGGTGATTGAAATTCCATCGACTGTTGTTGATATAATCGACCTATGATCGACCCTATGGAAGCCAGTTTGATGCCTCTTGAGTGTAGACTCAATTCCATTCCTAATCCACTCGAGAATAATGGTTGCCATTAGTTTTGGGAGAACGGACAAAACGGTGATACCACGCCACCTTTCTGTGGCAGCTTAACAGTCACCCCATCCTTCCAGTCCTTGGGATAGCTTTCGTTTTCCCAAAAAATTTGTATCAACGGATAAAGAATATTAGCCACTGTTAGTGGATCGGCGTTTAGGAAATCAGCTGGTATTCCATCAATTCGAGCTGCCTTGTTGCTTTTAAGAAGATTTATTGATGTTTGAATTTCCGATACTGAAGGAAGTTCACTTTCAATCAATACCCCTATAGGACCTGCGTATCTCGTTAAGTTCGGGTACTTCAGCACTTTGTTCACAGGAATACTCATTTTGCAAGGCACAAAAATTGTCCTTCCATCTGCTTAGCTGATCCTCAATTGCTACCAAAAGTGTCCCATCCACATCCATTATAGGATGATTGGTGTTGCGTTTTTCCCCAATAACATCTTTGGCTATTTGGTACAATCAGGGCCGGCCCGAGCAAAATTAGCGCCCTGCGCATACTTCATCATTACCGCCCATCAATTGCTGTCAATGGTGGAAGAAATCGTATCCTCATTTCACCCAAGGGGTAGACTTTGCGATGCTTTTTTTTATTTAACACTTTTTTGTGCCTACCTACTTTCTTAACTATGTTGGTACCTAGGTTGTAGATGGACACAACACTTTTGTAAATATATAATAAAAACTGAATTTGTTCCAACTATGTAAGAACCACTTTAATGTTCATTAAAATATATAAAAAGATTTTATACTTCAGAATTATATTCAGCCTTTAAGAAAAATGTCATTATATAAACTAATGACTACTGGACTCTGACTCTGCGCATAGCAGATCTACATATAAACTGTCAATATAGATTATTTTTCCTTTTTTTTGTTTTGAGTTTTTTAGTTTGACGACAATAAGAACACTGGCACACAAATAATGTAATTAGATAAGTCAAAAAATCCTTTTTTTAATGAAAATAATGCCTGGCAACAACAAAAAAATAGAGAAAAGGAGAAATTGAATAAACAAGGTTCCCTCATTAACGACAAACATCATCACAATCATAAATCATCACATCATCATCATTCATTATTTCCAATCCTTTGTCTCAACACACAACAAGACAGTGCTACAATTTCATATTTCACTCATCAATAGAAGCCAATGCCAAAATAAAACATAAAAAACACTCAACCGGAAGAGTTTAATTCATAGACGCAAATTTTTAATTTGCGCGCTGTTATGTCAATGATTATGAATTTGTCACCTTAAAATGTCTGTTAAATTAACATTTCTGACTTCGATTTCATATAGAAGAACTGTTATCGCGCGCATGTTATCACCATGCTGGCTGTTAATTGTCTGTATTTGCAGTTGAAGAATTTTGTTTTATGTTGCACAGCATAGGGGTGGGTTTGGGTTATGATATGAAAATAAAATAAATGCCTTCACTCATACACACGATGGTGAGTGAGCTGAAAATAACGTCGACAGTTTGAAAAAGAGAAAAATAGCAAATAGGTGGGTATCTGTTGGTAAAGGCGAACAAAATCGTGCACTTTTCAAAGATTTTGTGATGTAGTTTTTTGTTACTGTAGGTGAGAATAGGAAGATAGACTCGACTTATTTTTGGAATAGTAGATGGATGTATGTATGTATATTATAACTGTTTTTAAATTCAGAATAAACTGGTAGTTATATACTGGATATCACTATTGGTGTGAGAAAAAAAAAATAAAAAAGTAGGTAGGTATAGGTAGTGGTTACGAGAAGTGGCTTTGTTAATGCCTGCTCAAGGCGCCACTTGGGTTCAGCGCCCTGTGCATTCGCACAGCTTGCACGTATAGCTTGTCCGGCCCTGGGTACAATTCCCGGATATCTCCTCTTTTTTCAGCGTTTTCCGCATTATCTGCGAGTCCATGTAACCTCACCCTCATGTCTCGTCTTACACAACGATAGACCATCTTATGTGCAATGCGATACTCACTTCGAAATGCAGCCTTTCATTGATCATCTGCTTCGGCATTTATTTGCATTTTCAACGATTTGTGAAGTTCGATTTTATCCGAACATCACACATCGACTTCCTGCATCGCTGTGCTTCTTAAAAGACTTCTTCTATTTGTGAACGATTCATTTATTATCATGTACGAGCGTCTTGATTGACGCTCGTACATGAAAGATGCCGCACCCCCAAATCCGATGTACGGCTTACTGCAACCGAAGCCGCAGAAGGATTTTCCATAAAAAGATTACCTCTTGGGGACTCATTTCCATTATTGTTGTCATAGTTCATGTATTTGCAAAGGTATATAATTCCACCATGGTGTTTTCCGAGATATTATTAATAACATACATAAGCTCAGATTTGACAGGCACACCCGCATTTTGTATGGTCAAACACATAACTGTGGTTTACAGACGCTACCAGCTGCTGCCGTTGGCCTTTTAACAAAAAAGGCTCCTCCGTCATCAGACTATCATGCCGTTGACGGCAGTTCATCCGCCCTAAGGTGGCTTTTAACCATCCCAAGGACAAGTTTTTGCCCTGACCAGCATCGCTGGGTTGTCTGCTTGCCCCGGCCCGGCATCCATTCGGTCCTCTTGCACGTTAGCGTTACCCGCCCTCTACCACGCGGAGGTGTGCATAGGGATTTTCCTTTCATTGAGCCTAGGGCCGAAGTGGCGTCCTAGCACTCTCCAGTACTTTTAGAGAGCAATTTTCAATATGACAACCAAAAATAATAACGGTAATAGTAAAGACCCCTGCCGAACTCCACTTTGGATTTTGAAGTCCATAGATACCCTTCCGTTATGTTGTACCCTATTAGAGTGGGAATGCCGCCTTAGCCTACTGTTTTCTTGTATTATATCGATTTAATTGCTGATGTCATCGCGGCTTAACTGGGTGGACAGGTGTAAATACGGGAACTTGTTGCTGCGAATTGATCTTTAGGCTTGGAACCAGTACACTACCACCGCCGTCTACATAGTTTAATACAGTGCCAAAGTGTTCCATCCATCTTCTGAGCTCATCCGTAAGTAGCAGAGGGTACCGTTTTATTCCTTGACGAGATATTATTTTCTGAATTCATTTCTGACCATAATTTTGATTATCTTGCAGACGGTGCTACTGTTACACCTGGAAGCTGCTTCTTCAGCCTGTTTTGCGAGGGCATCTATACGCCGAAAGGAAGTGCAGCGTATTATCAGGTGTGACAAAAGAGACGCCTGATAATACGCTGCACTTCTTTTCTTTTCCCGCGATACTCAGACTCCTGAGGCTGCTGCAACCCTCACACTAAAGTACCGCAGCTGAAAAGGCATTTCTCACAGTGATCCAGTGTTGGTCTGCGTTTTTTGGCTTACCACTGTTGATTGCTTTTGCTTATGTGAGGTGGTGGTTCTTATATCTTTGGTGCACTATAGGATCCTGTAGTCTGTCAGTATTGTACGGAGGAAGCTCTGTCGATTTCCATGTGCAGACAAGGTGGCGATCGCAAGCTAACACGACATCAGCAACGCGTCTATTTCGGAGGTTGAAAAGACAATTTTTAAAGTGCTGCCTTATCGCAAAGTAATCAATAAGGTTGGCTGTGCCATACTGATCTGTGGATTTCCAGCTTATCTTATGCGAGATATGCCCGTTTGTGTATTTCGTAACCTTACAGCCCCGTAGTTTTGACTGGATTATTCAAAATTTTAATCACTTTTGACCGCAATTTTTACCGTATTCATCTGAAATGTTTAACTATATCGACTGCGATTTTTTTACTTGAACTCGTCCAAGATTTTCACCACTTTCAACTGTGATCTTTACCGGATGCGTTCGAGATTCTTACAAGCTTCGGATGCAATTTTAGTTGGGCTCGTCCGATACTAGTTTTCACAACGATTTTACCGGGTTCTTCAGAGACTTTTACCAGTTTCGACTACGATTTTTACCATATTTGTTTGACTGTGATTTATACCCAATTCAACCGAGATTTTTACAACTGTGATTTTAGCCGAGTTCATCCCAGTTTTTACTAGTTTCAGCTGCAATTTCTTTTTCAATTGATTTTTAAAAGTTTCAGCTTCGATTTTTGCCGGATTTTTCCAAGATTTTTACTAACTTCGACTTTAATTTTTATTGAACTCATTCGAGATATCTGTGGTACCTCATGGCTTAATGGTTAGTGCGTTGGACTGTCATGCCAAAGGTCTGGGTTCGATTTCCAGCCGCTGCCAGCCGGTACCGACTCTTGCGAGGAGCTGACAAATCCTCCAAAAGTATACTTGACATGAATAAGTGCTCTTCATCTAGCCGTTCGGACTCGGCAAAAAATTGTAGGTCCCCTCCATTCACGCACACAGGAATGGCTAAAAGTTGTTAGTCACTAGGCCCTGGTTCTCCACGAGCTGTTGCGCCACCATTTTTTTATATTTTCATTCGAGATTTCTACCAATTTCGACAGCGATTTTACCCGGTTTCGACTTTAATTAAATTCGACTGCGATTTTTACCGGTCATTGCGTGGTTTCTTACCAGTTTTTATTGCTATTCTACCATATTTGTCCTATTTTAACCAGCTTCAACTTTGACTTTACTGTTCCAAAATTCATCTACACTGGATTAATGTTTATTTTGAATAATATAAGCTCTCGTGGATGACCTTATTTGTCGTTAAAGACGAAAGTCAAGAGGACAACTTGTAACGAATTGTTACACTTTCACTTCCCCTTCCCACACTGACTGACTGAAAACTAATCACCAACACCGACACCTCACCGTAAATTAATTTATTTTACATGAACTAGCAGCACCCTACATCACTATTAAACCACCATAGACCAGTCATTAATATACACCAACACCCTACATAGCCAAACCACCAATTATCTACCTACGCCCATATCAAAATACACTCCCCAACACACACTGAATGATCAACAATCACCATACGATATTTGCATTCGTCCGCCTTTCAGTTCACATTGTCTTGTGACAGAAAAATCATCATGAGAATTCCGGAAAAAGTTGAAGCTTATCCACTTGTGTTAATTCTTAATTAGAGCAATAAGGTTCCAACAATTCAGTCTTTAGCAACTCTGATAAGGTCCGGTTACTTTTCGTGGTGCATTCCTGTGCCACTTAAAGATAATCTTTTTGGCTTCCGCCGTTAAAATTAAGTTGTTCTCCCTAGGATTAGCCTTGGGTAGGAATCAGATTCCTACCATTTTCTCCCGGCTTATTCCTGCAGATACGTTAAGGCCTTAAGGGTCTTTTGAAATCGCTCTCCCTCGAATTAGCCTTGGGTAGGAATCATATATTCCTACCGTTTTCTCTCGGCTTGTTCCTTCAGAGTAGGTTCAGGGTCAATTGAAATTGCTCTCCCTCGGATTATCCTTGGGCAGGAATGAGATTCCTCCCGGTTTGTCTCCGGTTCACTTCCTCTAAGGCCCATTTGCTGATACGAAACTAAAATATTTAAGTAGAACATAAGAGCTTATGTGACAGTGTACGCAGAGGAAATACTAGAACACAAGCTTTTAAGTATAATGTAAATCCCTAAGTTTCGTATAAGCAAAAGGGTCTAAGTGATCTAACCAACTGTTTTCAATATTTAAAATCACTTTTTTTGTATGAAACCACTTGTTGAAGTCATGAAAATCATGTTTTTTATTCGGGTTTTTGAAAACTGTCTATTTATGACGGTATAAGACGTATCCCTATTCATGATAAGTATTCGTTAAGAGAAAATGCACTTTTTTATGTGTGTACTTATACGAACTAACACTCTTCAAAAAATCTTACACAACCACTGTAGTATAAAAACTTTCCACTTTCAAAAATAATGGCTCCACTGAATCACTGTAGTAAATCATATCTTACACTTCGCTTAACCCGCATAGAAAACCTTTTTTCTTGTAATAAGCGCATCTATCCGTCAAGAATATTCAAATGTAAAACAATACCCAAAAGATTTTCATTATATGTGGTGCATACGAGCACACATAACACACGACACGACACCTTTTTATTACAACAATGATCTGTATAATTACAATAATAATAATCATTGGAATGTTTTACACATTCTCAAAAGCTTATACGTTCTTTATACAAGGATCAGCTTTTGTCAGCAATGTCACTCCTCAGTTTCACCATGCATCAAGAGGCAAGGTGTGAATAAATTCTATGCCATTATAAAGTAAAATAAAGAAAGAAAGAACCACCCACAGAGGGATATCTTTGATGAACGTTTCTACAAGCAAACAAAAAAGGAGCAAGAATTTAATTTTTCTTCATGCAGGTCTAGGTCTGCATAGTCCCTTTTATCCACTATACTTGTACTTGTACGACTGTTCATGAGACATATAATTCCCTGGTTGAAAGAAAAACAATTAAAAGATATGTTTTTCTTTATTTTGGTTGTGCACATGAAGGCTCTTTTTTTTGGTTTTAACAAGGAGGGTTCTATAAAGGCACCTGACAGGCAAGGAAATGTTGTAAAATTCAGTAAAAAAAACTGTTCCACTCGTAAATTTGTCTGATTTTGACCAATTTTCTTCAGGAAAGGTAGGTCTGACTAGCTCTAAAAACTAACTTGCTTCGACTATTCATTAAAAAAAAAGCTGCGAGGCTTTGTGAATGTTTCTTAGCATCAGACACCTTAAAGTAAAAATTTACGTTAAAGGGGTAAGGCCTCTTGCGAAGAAGTGACAAATATTACAAGAATTATCTACCATTCTACTTACTTATCTGGCTCCCAATTCATGAAGGGTCCCTGCCTGAGAAATTGCGGTCTTCCATCGGTTGCGGTTCCTCGCAAGCTCCTTCTAGTCGTCTTCAAGGGCTTTTGCGTATGTAACCGCCTGCCTCTGTAGCGGAGGTTTAGTCTTCATCGTCGTCTCAAACCTGAGGGCTGGGACTCGAAGATTTTCTTAGCTGGAGCTTTGCTATGTGTCCAACCTAGTGTTGTAGACGTGGCAGGCAGTTGAGAAGACCTGTTGAAAATAGTGCTTCCAGGTTAACATTTCTCTTGCGCACCATCTGCTCCAGGACTATGTTGAAGAAATCCCATGATAGCGCATCTCCTTGTCTGAACCCTGTACACGTCTAGAATAGCTTGGATGAGCTGTTACGTATTTGCAAGCTGTACCGCGTATTTTGTAACGTCATGCGGCATAGCTGGATCAGTTTTTTCAGGATCTCGAGTTGCGACACCGCCAATAGCAGATCTTGGCGACTTTTGCTATCATATGCGGCTTTGAAGTCGATGAAAAGATGGTTGGTCTCGACTTTAAATTCGTTGGTATTTTCAAGGATTTGCCTCAAAGAGGAGATTTGGTCTATCGTTGATCTGCCTGGCCTGAAGCCACACTGGTACGTCCCAATCTTAGTATTGCAGAAAGGTTTTAGACACTGATATAGTACGTTGGATAGGATCTTGTAAGCAACATTAAGCAGGGATATGCCTCTGTAGTTCTTGCAGGACATAGCATCGCCTTTCTTGCAGATTGGGCATAGAGGGCTATTTGACCAGTCATCGGCCATACTTTCTTCCTCCCACACTTGGTGCATATACCCTACCAAAACATCTCCTCAATACTTGAAGAGTTCCGCTGGTAGGGCATCTGAGCGTGTGGAGTCGTTGCTCTTTAGCTTGCGGATCGCTTTCTTAACTTCTTCGGTACTGGACGCTGCTTGGACTGGTCTCATGCTTCAATGTTTTCTAGTCGCTTCCTCTACATAATGCCCGGTAAGCAGTTGCTGGAAATGCTGCTTTAACACGTCTACAATTCCCTGTGCTTCGGTGACTAGACTTAGGCTCCCTTCGCTGTTTCGAAGAGCTTGCGTGCCAGTCCTAAAACCAGATGCCAGTTGCTTGGCTGTTTTGTAGAACCGGCGCGGCGGGTGTTGGTGGCAGTGCTAGACTCCTTCGAGATACTTGAACTGAGACGCTGCGGATGATCTTTTCCTTCTGCGCAGGGTATTTTCCTCTTTTCACGGTACTCCTCTCTTGCTGCTCTTGTTTTCCGTTGCAGCATTTGCATTCGTGCATTTTCCGTCTCCTGCTTCAAAACCGCGCATTCATAGTCATACCATGGGTTCTTTTTTTCTGGGCGGTTGATAGCCTGCGTTGGTCTCGGCTGTCTCCTAATGTTGCGATACTGGTTCCACTGGTTGTTGACGCTTGTGGTTAGGGGTACGGCAGATAGTTTCCCGGTCAATTGCTCACTGTAGTCTCTGGCGCTCTCAGATGTGCTAAGGCATGCAATGTTGAATTTCTTCCTTTGGGCGGTCTTCATTTTCTTTCCGTTGGACAGTCGGGCTTTGAACTTTGTCACGACAAGAAAGTGGTCAGAGCTCACGCTTGCACCTCGGAAAGTTCGCACGTCCAAGATGTTCGATGCGTTCCTTCCGCCAATTAGCATGTGGTCGATTTGGTTGGCGGTTCAACCATCTGGAGACTTCCAGGTTGCTGTGTGTATGCTTTAACTTGGGAGCTTTGAAAAATACAAGTATATTTATGTGCCTTTCTGTCGGAGCCTATTGCTTGCCTTCTGGCTTTGGTCCTGATTGAATTAACCTTCCATATTCTATACTTGTACTACCCTGAATTGTTAATTATTATACCAGCAGTCATGTTGTTGTTGCGCTTCAACCACCAAATTTTCAAACAAAATTTTAGTAAAGCTGTTTATTTCAATTAATAACAATCAATTACGAGGAAGTCACTATTATAGGTGAAGACATCGACCTGCTGGTCCTATTGACTGGCTTTGGAAGTCATTTGAGAAATTTTTTTTTCAAGAAGTCAAGCAGAGGATGGACCCCTGAGCAATTTTACGCGCCATTAAGTTTGAAACATGATGGAGCTATAGCAAGGCATATTTTGTTTATACATGCGCTAAGTAGATGTGACACCACGTTTGCAATATCGGCAAACCAAACTCCTGAATTTCCCCAGAAGAATCCAGACCTAGGAGAAAATTTCAAATGTCGAGGAGAAATGTCACTCTCTAAACACATAAGAATTCTTTTTTATTTCGAAATTCCTCAATAAAACGATAAAAATGTACTGATAGAGTAGTATAGCCGACGGCCAGCAAGTGGGTGACAAGTGACCCTTTTGCCCCCCCAATTTGCGGACGCCTATGCTATATTTTTGTGACACCTCAGATGCTATAGAATACCAAAAATTTAATTGACTGTCAGTTTTACTTTAACCTTTTTTGTTAAAACTGAAAAATTTAGGAGTTATTCAGTAAAACATTATTTAGCATGAAATCCAAGATGGCGGCTAAAGCTCCGGCGCAATTTTCCCGAAAAACTAAAAATAGGCTCCTTATGATCCCCTCCAATGAATTGTGAAAGAAAAATGCACGATAAAATGTTTTCTATTTCAAATGTTTATTCCGGCTGGGCTATTTGGACTCAGAAACAAATTGAAGGTCCCCTCCATTTCTGACAACAACACGTACACAGGAATGGTTGAGAGTTGTAAGTCAATAGGCCCTGGTTCTCAACGAGCTGTTGCGCCACCAATTGTATTTATTTATTTTTGGATCTGTTGTCAAATCGTGAATGCTGTGCTTACCAACTTCGATCAAGTTTTACTTTCCTACTTAAACAATAAAGTCCCCAAATACAACTTTGGTAGCGATGTATTTCACTTGAACGACAGGTGGAAATGTTGGAACGTAAAGCAAATGAAAAAAATCTTATTGAAAAGGCAAAGTCTATATGCTTAGAAATGATTAAATCAAAAGCTAGAACTATAATTCTCGGAGGGGCACTTAAGTGGTCGGAAGAAAACAAGCGAATACACGGAAAGCATTTGACGACTATAATTGCGAAGTGGAGCGTTTCGTCAAGTTTCGTTCAACTTTGGTTACGGAAGTGAGGTGCGCTCCCGAGCGCACCTCACTTAAGTAAAACTGACATTTGGTGAAATAGGAATGCCAAAAAGAGAAAGGTGATAGTTACGTTATGGGTGTATTCCCCTTTTTTCGGTACGGAAAGCTACTTTTCGTTGGTTTTTGACATTAGCTTCAGTGCCCTTCCGACTATTATAGTTCTACCTAAATAATGCATCGCTTGTGACATCCGCAAAAATAATTCATGCCGGAGAAAACGTCACAAATGTTATTGTGAAAATGCAAAACAGCGACGATGTTGGAAGGGTGCTAAGAGCAGCAAGTTCTTTAAAATGTACAGACATCACGATACACAGTGACTATCCACAGGCGACGAGAGTAAGGAGAAGACAATAAATGAAAATTAAAAACGATATCTATGCAAAACATAAAAACATTAAAACACAATTTAGAGGTCAAGCTCTGCAAATAGGCGAAAATGTATTTTAATTTGATAAAAATAACAACATTCAATGTGAAAATGGAAACGCCATCGATTTACTGCGTCAGCTGCTAGTTGATGGATTTCAAAATATGACAGTGGGCACGTTCCGCTGGTTATTCTCAGTTATCCGGATAGCTTTGTGTTGTTGTAATCCCTTGTTAAAAAACAGCTGATAACAGCTAACACAACAACAACTCAAGTTATCTCAACATTTTTGGGATAGCTAGATAGCATAGCGAATAAACATTGGAACGCGAGGAGTGACAGGAGAAATGTCAAGTGCTGCCAATACTAGATATTCACTAGGGTGCTATAACACTGATGCCCAAGCGGTAGATGGTACGCGACCGCATGCTGCCCGCAGATCGCAAAATAATATTTAATGTAAATGCCGTCTTGCAAAGCGAAAATATTTTGTATGAGAAAACTTGCTTTCTGAAAAATTATAGAACACTTTCGTATAATGTGTCAGGCCTAACAAATAAAACTTTATACGTAGATTTTTATGAATTTGTTAATAAGTATGATTTTATTTTTTTATTCGAAGCCTTTTTAACCGAAAATAATTACACTTCGTTCGAAAATAAATTAATAAATAATGATTTTGTTTGGAAACCAGCTGTTGGAACTACCAATAGAGGGAGAGCAAGTGGAGGATGTAATTTTGGTTACAATAAAGATATTCAGGGTATGAATGCAGTTTTCAAACCCTAAAGGAATGAATGTGATAAACTTAGAATTTAATAATAGAACATTTGAAATGTTACCAGCGTACGTTAACTGCAACCACTGGGAAAGAGATTTCAACCAACTGCAGGAGACCCTTATGATTGGATACCAAGAAAATATACTTCTTATAGGGGACTTTAATGCGCGAATTGGAAAGGAAGCCGGAGCAGAAAATAACAGACAAGCAATAATAAGAGAGTAAAAGGATGAAGTCTGCAATGCAAGGGGGAGAGCAATTCTGGAGCTATGTAATGAATATGGCCTTCGCATTCAAAATGGTACTAGCGAGTCAGATAATGCTGGAAATTTTACATTTATAAGAAGACAGGGTACTTCAGTTATTGATTTGAGCCTTCTGGGGGGTGACTGGAACATGTGCATCAAAGATTTGGAAGTCAGTCAAGTACCTTTTTCGGATCATCTTCCACTTGTGGTCACGTTTGGGATTGATGTAGAGGAAAATGAAGACGTTCAACAGATGGGTCTTTTACCGATGCTAAAATGGAAACAAAAGTATACTGCTATATACGTAAGAAACCTGGACTACATTATAGGCACACAGCAATTGATGAACTTTGGACAAATATCAGAAACAATTATAGCAGCATATCAATCAATTCACCAATGCAACTATGAAGAAGAAACTACGAGCTTTGAAGGACAAAAAATAAAGCAAACGTGGTTTGACAGAGATTGTGACAGGATCAGAAAAATATCTTTTGCCTGGCTCAAGCTATTCCGAAATTCTAATGAAAGACATTTTAAGGACAGTTACATTGAAGCAAATACGAAATATAAACTGTTATGCAAAGAAAAAAAAAGAGTTTACTACGAATCGCAAGCTTTAAGCCTAACTGCTTGTAAAAATTCTTCAGATTTCTGGAAAACTGTGAAAAGACTGAACGGGCAAAAATTTATCATCAACAAAGATCTTAGCCTAGTGGTATTGGGTCACCATTTCAATAAACTGCTTAACCCTGACATAATAAGAAGCACCTGGCAATTCGCGGTGCCTTTCATTGAGAATGAAATCATGGACGATGAAATGAAATAACGGAACAGGAGATAATTGCAGCTTTAAATGGGCTCAAGGATGGAAAAGCTTCTGGGCCCGACAGAATCCCTGTCGAGTTATACAAATATGGATCCACAGAACTCAGAAGACAACTTAAAACATTGTTCAACAAAGTTATGAATTATGGGGAGGTTCCCTAGCAATTTAAAGAAGCAATTATTTTTCCTATCTATAAAAAAGGTAACAAAACAGATCCAGCAAACTATAGAGGCATCTCTTTCCTAAATGCTACTTATAAAATTTTTACCGCGATATGGCAAAAATGGCTAACAATGTGGATAGGTAGCACAAATCAACTTAAAGAGTATCAAGCTGGTTTCAGATCGGGGTATTCAACAGTGGACCACATCTTCGTTCTAAGGAGTATAGTTGAATCTTCATTTGCAAGAGGTCATAAGCCTTATACGTTCTTCGTGGACCTTAAGGCAGCCTTCGATACCGTGGACCGTAAAGCATTACTGTTTAAACTACATATATAATAAAGGGTTATCAACAAAGTTCTGTAACTTAATAGAGAAGATGTACGAGGATACTTGGTCAGCGGTTTGGAACGGTGACAAGGCTTCTGAATCATTTCAAACAAAATTTGGGGTGAGACAAGGATGTTCCTTGAGCCCCCTACTTTTCGCCTTATTTATAGACGATATTACAGACTACCTACCTGGAGGGATCGAATTTTGTAACCAAAGCATTAAAGCCCTACTGTTTTCGGAAGACATTGTTCTGGTAGCTAATTCACCTGACACACTACAACGGATGATAAATCGGCTCGAGGAGTACTGCACCATTTGGAACTTGACCGTAAATCTAGATAAGTCAAAAGCGATGGTTTTCAAAAAAAAACCCAGAAAGAACTAGTAGGAATGAACAGTGGACGTTCAGCGGCCAACGAATAGAAGTGGTAAAGGAATACAAGTATCTTGGGATTTATTTTACGCAAAACCTTAGCATGGAGAGACACTTGCAAGAAAAATTATCAAGTGCCAAAACTGCTATAAACACTTCTTGGAAAGAATGTTTTGCAAACAAACACGTAACACACAGTAGTAAGTTTCGAGTATTTGAAGCTGTATCGGAGTCAATTTTGTTGTACGCAGCACAAGTTTGGGGTGCCAAGCAAAATGACACAGTGGAGAAGTTATTACTTCATTAAACGGATTTTCCATCTCCCGACTTGCACACCAAACTATGCAGTTATGTTGGAAACAGGACTATCACCGCTTTTTATAAAAACTCTCAAGCTACAAGTTGACTACATACTGAAAGTGATGAACATGCCAAACGAAAGACTACCAAAGCAAGCTGCACTCAAGACAATTAGTAGTAAGAATGGTTGGTATGGCGAATGGTGGGAATTGGCTAGTTTTTGTGGAATATCACTAAACTTTGAACTAGAAAACCAACGACTCTGGAAACCAATACTCTATGATATGATCGAGAATGTGGATTTGCAGTGCAGGGAAAGGTTCATAGGTCAAGCAACAAGCTCTGTACACAGAGCAACGTACAGTGTTTTAGAACATAACCTGCAAGAGGTAAACTAATTTCGGGATGTAAACAGTATCCAACAAATTTCGATGATGTTTAAGCTGCGAGTGGAACTGCTTCAACTAAATTTTATTCCGCACCGAGATGACTTACCAGTTATATGTAGCATCTGCAACCATGAGGAGAGAGAAGACGTTATCCATTTCCTTGGCAAATGTCCAACTCTAAGGAAAACTAGGAGGTACTACCTAGGAAAGGACTTTGTAGAAGAAGAAGATGTAAGAAACATGCTAAATGAAATGGAGGTAGTGAAACTCAATAATTATTGTAAAATTGCGTTAGCTTATCGCGAAAGGATCATAAATGAAAACTTTTAATAAAATGAGAGAAAGAAATTGTATGTTAAAACAAAGGTACCTATGTATATAATGTATTTGTATTGTCAATCGGCAGACGGCAAAGCCATGCTTAAATTGATTTAGTAAAAATTGTTAAAAAAAGTTTTATTAATGTTTAAATAAAAATCAAATCTAATCTAATCTAAAAAAATCTACAACTGTGGTGTCTTTCTTCGGATGGGCTCCGTAAGTTTCGTACAAAGGTCATACAACTCCTCTCTTGTAGGGTTTTCAATTTTATCGGTGTTCCTGTTCAATGATGTACATAAATTAGGCTTAAACTGGGATAATATCCAGGCTTTCACTTACATTTCTACGCTTACTCTATAGTTTTACTTCTAAACCAATTCTTCACTTTCTAGTCCTGATTCTTATTATGAGTAAGTAGGTGCGACCTAGATGTTCGTTTTATTTTATATGCAATAATTTAAAAGATTTGTATGTATGGTTTCGATATTTATCCTGTCTGCAATACATGCACATCCAACACATATAATAATAATTTACATGATTTTCCTCGTTAAGTCCTTGTTCCTTAATTTTTGTTTTATTTGAAATAATTTGGTTCTGAAAATTACGTTTCTCAAGTCCTAATGGATTAGAAAATATTTCGCTGTTATGAAAATAAATTTGAATTAAATATTGGAGTAGAGTGGTACTTGTGTGTGCGTACACGAATTATTGACATGGTGTGGTGCGTTGGAGATGTTATGTTGGTGGCAAAAACACTTATTGCATTGGAAAACAATTCATTTGAATTTTTATTCCTGTGGCACCTTGCTACCTACCTACCTCGTTCTATAAATAATCAAAAAATAAAGTCCTTTTTTTCTCTTTTACTCTGTTTTGTATTGTATAGTGCTGATGGATTTGTTTCTGTTGCTCAAGGAGTAGGTATTGTATGGAATACAGCTTTGAATAGCTATGAAACTTTTCTTTTTTTTTTGTTAGGAGTAGAGAAGAGAGTTGGAAGAGTAAACTTTATTAAAGAACCTAATAGCTATGACTATATAGTAGTTGTTGTATTGTTATACCAAAACCACAAGGAAAATAATTTCTTAAGAACATTTCATTTCAAATACAGAACAATGGTCAATGGCGGAAAGAATTAATTTTGCTTTTCATTTTATATTGTTGTGGCAGGTTTGGCCAAGAGAATGGACGTTAATTATTATTTTTATTTATTATTTAAAAAGAAATTTTAGTTGATGATTGTATTTATATAGGAACAAACAAGGTCAAGGTTTTAATGAAGTTAACAAAAGTCTTTTTTTATGAATGAATGGCGACGGATACAAATAATAATTAAATTTAAATGAAAAAAATCAAGGATCCAAACGATAAAGAAAAATGTTTAAATTTAAACAAAGATAAAAATAAAATTGCAACGATATAGCGCCGATGGCAACAATTTTTGTAAAAAAAATATTTATGAAATTCTGTTGTTCGAAATAAAAAAATACAACTGGGTGGAGTTGCAAATGAGTGATACGTAAGACTAACGCTGCATACATTGAAAAGAAAAAATAACTTTTTTTATTTTTCCCTAAGACGGACAATAGTGGTTTCACCGTCGCGTCCAACAGTGGTTCAGTTGTATGGAGAGGTGATCTTGAAACTATGAACATTTTTAGACACGATAAAGAATATATGTATGTATTATGATAAGACACCGTCACACATAATGACCGCCTACTGGCACACCCACTTTTCAAAGTAGATCATCTTTTTGTCAAAGTTAATATATTTGGCGGATTGTTCTTTGGAAAAGTAGTAGATAGTGTAATTTTTTGTAGTAAAATAAAAATACATTGGGTGGCGCAACAGATCATGGTGAACAGGGGTCAATTCTCGATCTGTGAAACTGTGAAGTGAAAAATATGATAACGCCTTCACGCCAAATGCGATTCTCGAAATGTGAAAAAATGAAAACAAATGCCAAAATGTTTTCATATGATAATTCGTATTTCACAGTCATTTCATTCTGTGAAAACCTGTGAAAAGAAAAATGATAAACACTAGCTAATTGTACTCATTTGAAACACCCAAGTCGCCATCTTGGTCTTTCTATGACGTCACAATCATTTTTTAATATGAGCAAGTGGTAGCATTTTTCATATTAGTACTTTTTAGTACTCACTTTGACAGCTGTTTTTCATAACGAGTTCGGGAATCGCCTTGCGCGTGTTTGTGAAGTGATAAAATGATAAAACTCTGTGAAAAATGAAATGATAACTTTGTTTTCATTTCACAGTTTCATAGATCGATAATTGACCCCCAGGGCCTAGTGACTTACAACTCTCAACCATTCCTGTGTGCGTGTAGTTGGCAGAAATGGAGGGGACCTACAGTTTTTTGCCGAGTCCGAACGGCTAAATGAGAAGCACTTTTTCATGACAAGTATACTCTTGAAGGATTAGTCAGTTCCTCGCAAGAGGCAGTACCTCGGATAAAACATTTCTGTTTTTAGGTGGCACGGCTGGGAATCGAACCCACACCTTCGGCATGGCAGTCCTACGCACCGACCATCATGCCACGAGGTACTACTTATATTATACCAAGATAAATATTTAAGTTTGTTAATCTTTCATATCCCCCAGTGTTCCCAGATTGGTGGTTTTTCCAACCAAAATGGTTGGAAAAAATGCGTTTGGTGGGAAAAATGGTGGGAAAATATTCATAGTGGGATTTATGGTGGGAAAATATTTCAATGGTTTCTTTTTTGGTGGGAAAAACCACAATTCACTATACTTGCCTATCTTCGAATTTCATGACCTATAATGATTTGGCACAGCAACTTTAAAAAAATAATTTAATTTTGTGAATACCACACAAATGAGGACCAAAAATCACTGACCTTGAAAAAATTAAAAAAATGTCTCAGAATTCATAAAAATCAATGGCTGACCAATTACTGAAACTTACTAGCTGACCTTTTACGACATTTGAGTGACCTTACAAGTGAGATGCCAACATTTTGTTTGTAACCTTGAAACGAACTTTAAAAATTCATAAGAAAAACTTTGGCTGAACAATTATTGAAAATAGTTGATCTTTTCAGATCTAGTGATCTTTCGGATCGGTATACATTTTTTGTGAATATTCCACAAATGAGGTGGCAAAAACCATACAGTGATACAGTCGTGACCTTAAGAAACTTTAAGTCTTGATTACAAGTTTTCTAAGGCTGACTAATTTCTAGGACAAGCTAACTTTCTTCACCAATTACTGACCAATTAGATGACATACTTTTTTCGAATATGAAGCACCAAGAGTGCAGAGCCAACACTCTTCTTTTTTTATATTTAGGAAATATTTGTAGCAGAAAAGGTTATGGTGGTTTTTTTTTCCTTCCAGTACAAAAATGGTGGGATTTTTTTTGGAATTTGGTGGGATTCTAGAAATCTCATCTGGCATCACTGATATCCCCTCTCCGCAGCACTTTGAAAGTGGCTTTCAAATTTTCTTTCCCAAAACGACTTTTTTTCACCCCCTTCGTGCGAGGGGAGGGGTGGGAAAATCAATAATGTAGTCCTGTGGTTTCAAGGGTGCTGAAGCCAACGGGAGTTTATTGTCATCGTCCGACCCTTGGTTTTTGATTTGTAACCAACATTTCGGGATTTAAACTGGTAAGTAGCAACCCTTCTCTTGTCCTTCTAACAGTGGTCCCACCTTGGCAACACTTCTTAAAAGTAAAGTTAGGACATGAACTATTTGTATACTAAAGCTCAACCCGTCAGGTCAAAATGAGAGGTTGGTCTCACTAACAGTCCCACTAAAGCCTATTAGACCGAGAGCCCACAGCAGATTTTGGGTGTGGGTGATAGCAAAAAAAAGAAGTATAGGCGTTGAAAGCTTCATTAAACGCTATTAAAAAAATCAAAGTTTTGCAGTCCACAACCAGGGCCTTTGTGATAAAACAGTGCATCAACAAAAAATATGAATGCAAGGCCGAAATGGTAGAATAGCGGAACCACCGCTCTATCGACTGTCAAAATAGAGGAATGCATGGGGCGGAAAAAAGCCACTTAGTCGACCCCTCTGATAGTATTCGTTTTTAGGGTAATAAGCCCCAAAAATTAAGCTGTTCGTCGAGGACATCGCTCTTGCAATAAGCATCAGCGAGAAATTATCTTTCCTGTTCATGTATGGCACTGTTGTTCAGAACCAAGTTGGAATAGAACATACCGGGCATCCATAGGCAATCATCGGCCGGATGAGGACCCTGTTCACTCTGTTGTCAAGCCGGCTGCTATTAAACAACCGTTTTGTCAGGGAAAAAGCTAGACTAGCCCTGGTCAGAGTAGCATTTATATGTCTGTCGAAATACTACATTTTTACTCACCAGTGGATGTTCATTTGGCCCTGCGATCACTAGCTTGGCCAGTTCTTTCTCGTATCCATTGTGAGTCCATCAACGGAGTCGTGAACAAGATAATTTCTGATTTCAGAAAGTTGATTTAAAAATTCCAGCTCACAATATCGCTAAATCTTTTCGAAATCCCGCTGCAAGGGAATTCTGATGACCTCGATTGCTAGAGCTGTTCTGTACGCAATCTGATCGTCGGTATACGTAATTGCCTGAGTTAGACTACCTATCAGATCGCGGGTGTAAATGCTGAATAGAATCGGCGAGTTGGCCTCTCCCTGCTTAGGACCATCACTCTTGACAGCAAACTTTCTACTACTGAGCAGCGTTGTGGTCAAATGGCCCCTTTTTTGCGTTCGGTACCCGTGGCCCCAACTTTTTAAAAAATCAACCAATTGGCCCCTTTTTAAAAATGTATGTGATTTTTATTAAAAATAGGGTTTTTACATAAAAATAGTTGAGCCTCACCAAGTTCGTACTAAATTCTGCAAAATGACTGAAAAAAGGGATAAAATAATATTAATTTTCGAATTTATTTAGAAGGTAAAACAGTTACCTATCTATATTTTTGTTGTAATTTTATGTAAATAAATTTTATTTGTTATTTTTAGAGAAAATTTTGCTTTAGTTTTTAACATAAATATTTATTTAATGCTTTACTCCTTTATGTACTAAATAATATTTTTTGTACTCTCTCCTTTATGGAAATTTCGTAAAAGGGCCCCTTTTTTCATCCCGGGACCCCTCTTGGAACCCCTTTTGATTTTTTTCAGCGGCAACACTGCTACTGAGCATATCATAAAGCATAACAGTAAAGGTTTACTAATTCCAAATCTGGTCAGCATAGATAAAGACCCTCTAACCGTACGATGTCGAAGGCCTTCTCCAAATCAACCAGACAGGCACCCGTATACTGCTTTTTAGATTTGTTCCATAATTGAACATCAGAAACAAGCTTAGACGTGGCATGAATGGTGTAATGTACCGCCTTAAAGCCGAAAGGATTATCCGGTATGATATTATGGTCCTCTTCCCACTTAGACAGAGCTCTATTGATAACTTTTTCGAACACCTTTCTGATACTCGGAAAAAGACTTATCGACCGGAGATTCGCCGGATTGGAGTTGTCCTTTCCCTTTTCGGGAGAGGATACACCACAGTTGGCTTCCACCGCACTAGATAATATGCATTATTCAGAGCGTTGTTAAGCAGAGTGGAATAAATATCTACTGCTTCTTGCGGTAAATGTGGAGGTACAACGTTGGATATACCATCGACTCCTGTTGACTTCTTCTTCTTCTTTAATGAATCGAAGATGGACTTCAGCTCCACTTTCGTTCTCTGACCGCCATTGCGTAATGTCATTCCGAAGGTAGAAAAGGTGGAGCAAGGCTCTGTTTTGGGCGAATGCACGCATACACCTTGTACACTTGCTAGAAAGCAGCCCCCACAGCCTCCACTTTCTCCTGTGGATCTTCTTAAATAAAGAAGCCATAGTCCAAGACGGTGCGGTGGCGTCCTCTGGATCAACAATTTGTCTGTTGCCCTCAGTACCACGAAATCTGAATATAAGGCACTTTCGCAAGCCAGCAATGAAGCCGTATATTTACGGAACTTGATATCAGAGTTAGGGCTACCTGCTTATAACAATTATTCTGTTCTTTTATTAATGATACATTCAGAAAAAAAGCAGGTATAATTAACCAATTTTTAGATCAGGTTAATTGTTTAACCAGATACCTCATACCTGATTTTAATGCCATGTTAAATCAACGTAGGTTGCCGGCAAAATCTGCATGAGATCTTGTTAATTTAACACTTGCTTACAATAATAATAATCCTGTAAATTTTACATAAAAATCCAGTTAAATTTACATGAAAATCTAGTTATTTTAACATGACTTAATGTTCAATGTTCTGTAAATTTTAGATGAAAATGAGGTTAAATTAACAATTTCAATGTTGAATCAACCCTGTATTAGCCATCTCTAACGCTGCTTATTGCTCAACTCGTTTTGTATTATTCTGAAAGTATAGGAATTCACTATACAAATATTTATTTTATTTTAAAATACCTTGTGATACATACTTTGAACTGGATAAATTTCACACACGGATATACCACGCATTTACTGGCCCAATTCGCTACACAAAAAACTGGTGCAAAACTCAATAAGTTGAAACTCATTTTATTTGGATGGCCTGTGTTTTGAATACACGTCGAAAAAGTTTGTTTTAATACTGGTGTCACGTTGAAATGAACTAGCAAAGTGCTACTTTATCAGAGGACCAGGTTAAATTCAACAGTTAAAATTTTAAAATCAACCATATAAAACGTTAAGTCAACCTGATTTTTGGTAAAATAGATATTAATTAGATACGATAAGATAAAAACACGATGTAGGTTAAAATTAACATTGTATTCTTGTCAAAATTTCTAATTTACAAGAATTTAGGGTTAAATAACAGGACAATTTTTTAAATTAACTTGAATATGATAAAAAAGGCTACCTGGTTGATTTTACACTGAATATGTATAAGGTTATTAAAATCAGGTAATATTTCGAAATTTCTGTAGCTTTAGATGGGAAAGTGCACCTTGTTAATTTAACAAGGGCCTATTTTTATATGATTTAATTTATACAATTTTAAAAATTCTAAGCAAGCACGAATTTTTTTGTTGCCAAAATGTATCTTGCATCACTAGCTGAAATCAAATACATACTTCCTTTTAACAAGTATTCAAAAATTATATTTTGAAAGGTACAGATTGAAATATTTTCATTGGAGCAATTCAAACAAAGAGCCTCTCAAAACAAAACTCAACCAAATTGTTTTGAATACAAATATATTTATCATTCCATCCATGCTATATCCCCAAAATAGAGCATATAAATAGGTATGTTTGTTTTGAGAAAGGATAAAAGCAAAAACAAAAACAAAAAACACAATAAATAAAGAAAAATATCAATAAGGCACACATAGTAGTTAGGCATTTCAACTTTTTATTTACCAAAAATGTTAAATCAACCAATAAATCGAAAAATTATCTTTTATTCAATTTATTAAATATTAAATGATTGAAATATTAAATTTCCTTTAACTGGCCTGGCTGTTCACAAAACTTTGTTTGTCTTATTTTTGTTTTTGATTTGGAATTTTTTTTTTTGTTTCTTTTCTTGCAATAAAACATTAATCAATTTTAAATTACACCCTGATGCCCAAAGCTTCGTTCACATATGAGCTGCGTCATATAATTTAAGTATAAGATGACAAAATACCTGATGTTTTGTGTACAATATTGAGGAAAAAATAATTTATTGATTTGATGTTCGAGACGAAAAACAAATCAATATGGAATTAAATGGTTTAAATTTATTGCTTAAATCTCTTTTACTGTGTCTTTTGATGCGATGATGCTGCTGTGTTGAGATTTATTGAATGAGATATTAAATTACTTTTGAAACATTGGGAAATAAAGCAAATTGAATTGAAAGTTTTTATTGGTTTGAAGTTGGAAAATTGTTGGAGACAACATTTTACACAGGCCGATGATGATATTGAACTGAAGATTAAACCCAGAAAACTGACTTTTTTGGAAGATTGTTGATGCAGTAAATTTGAATCCGATCATTAAATTTCAAACGAAGCTTCATTTTTTGTGATTATCATTGATTTTGATTAGTATCATTAAATAGTATACAAATGAAAATTGATACTGCGCTGTCGGCTGTATTGAATTAAAAAAAGGTACGGGCAAACGTAACACTGTTGATTGTGAAATCGAGAAATGTGAGAATAAGCATTAGAACACGCCTAATCTGTAAGCCCAAAACTGTTGTTTGTTGGCGTTTGTTTTTAGCTCTGAGCAGGTTAGAGCGTTTTGGACTATCATGCTAAAGGTCTAAGTTCGATTCCCAGCCGCTGTTACCTCAAAACATAAATGTTTTTTTTTCGAGGTACTGTTACTTGCGAGGAA
The DNA here is from genome assembly GCA_963921185.1 of Dasysyrphus tricinctus. Taxonomy (NCBI): domain Eukaryota; kingdom Metazoa; phylum Arthropoda; class Insecta; order Diptera; family Syrphidae; genus Dasysyrphus; species Dasysyrphus tricinctus. Next base: position 224,032,466 of record OY992530.1, on the reverse strand, counting down.
CTGACAAATCCTCCAAGAGTATACTTGTCATGAATTAGTGTTTTTCGCCTAACCGTTCGGACTCCACAGAAAATTGAAGTTCTCCTCCATTCCTGCCATCTACATACCTACATTGACACATGAATGGTTGAGAGTTGTAAGTCACTAGGCCCTGGTTCTTCATGAGCTGTTGCGCCACCAAATTTATTTATACATTTAGAGCATGGAGCAGAACGCGAGCAATCAGAGTTAGCTGTGAGCAGATTCGATATAAATCGGTAAGTTCAACGAACCAAAATCTATATTGCTGACCGCTGACTTAAAATTTTTCAAAAATTCAAAAATCTACTGTGCTCAGCTACTTGCTGCACTCACTCGTTTTTTTTTTCTGATTGTACTCCGAGCTAGATTTGATTCAAGAAAGAAACACAAGTTGAGTGCTATGGAGTGCTCTGAGATAAAAGAAATAAGCACAGACATTTTTTTGACAGCTCTGTGCTCTGCTATGCTTGGAGCTTAAAAACAAACGGCTAATGAGAAAGTAGGGGCGTTGTGGCTTAGGTCTTTTTTTTATACCCTCAACGTCGAAAGCTGTTCTTTTAATGATTCCTTGTTCATCCTTGCATGATTTGGGCTATGTAACCTTTATGCTGCTTTTTATGGCTGGGCGTTGTAGGACGTGGGAAGTCACAGATTGGCTTCAACAAGGTGACGGACGTCCAGTGATACAACGAATTCTACACGTCAACTGTGCTTATTTTACCTCCAAGTTCTTACTTGCTTAAGGTGGCGCTACAGTCCAGGGTGGGCCAGGGCCTCAACCAACACGTTTCTTCTAGCTGGCTCGGTTTCTAACTAGCTGCCTCCAGTTTCAAACGCAAAATAATTGAGGTCTTCTTCAACTGGCGTGTGCTACCTTTTACGCTGTCCACCTCTACTGCGCTGTCCCAGGGGGTTGGATTCAAAGACTTTCCGGCCGGTGTCCATTCGCTCATGGTCTCGTTTATTTAGACTTGGATGAGAAGAGAGTGTTCCCACTAAAGTTCTTTTCTTTTTATCAAGGAGGCCAGGGGAAGAATTCACCAGATGGAATGAACGGTGCCTTCTACGTTTCCAGTCAGGCTGAACCACTTAGTTAACACCTTATTCGGCCTACTACTATACATATTAAGAGCTCAGGCCTATATGGAGCAGTGAATCCAGCTCCCCGCCCATGGAAATCAATTGTAAGGGTCTAGTCCAGAGTTGGGGTCTTGTGGTAACTCCCCAGCCACGTTTAGAGATTTTAGTTGTGAAACTACTACAAGCCTCGGATACGGACGGATTTACTGTTTACGAACCTAGTAAACGAAATAAGGACAACGAACTTCTGATCTGCACGTGGAATGTTCTGTCTCTCTATAGACCACGTGCAACCAAACATTTAGCCGAGGCCCTAGACTTCCACAAAGCAGACATCACCGCTATCCAAGAAGTGCGATGAGATGGACCGGGGAAAAGAAGAACTGAAAGACTGTGATATCTACAACGGTGACTGTTACCGACCACAAGGGCAGCGTCTCTTTGGATGTGGATTCGTCGATAGAGGCAGATTTAGGCAAGAAGTCTTGAGTTTCAACTATGTGAACGAACGCCTCACGACAATTCGTATCAAGGCTAAATTCCCCAACATTAGCCTCATATGCGCGCATGCCCTCGCAGAGGAGAAAGATGACGATGATGACGAGATGACGAGTTCTACGTGCTCCTGGCCACTACATAAAAGCAATGCCCTAGCTATGACATTAAAATTGTCTTGGGTGATTTGAATGCCAAACTAGGAAGTGAAGATGTCTTTGGTGGCACAGTCGGAAGAAATAGCCTACACGACACCACCTCCGATAACGACTTTGCTGCGGGGGGAAACGTTGTGGTAGCTAGAACGTAGTTTCCCGCATCTCGATATACATATACACAAGGGGACATGTCAAATTCCTGGTCAATCAACCGCCAACCAGATTGACCACATTGCGATCGACGCAAGGCACTCTTCCTGTATAAAAGGTGTCCACACGTTCCGAAGAGCCAACGTTGACTCGGACCACTACCTCGTTGTAGCCAACGTGTTGCTACGGATATCGAGATCAAAACCAAAACTGGGAATTAATGTGAGGGATTTGATGTAGGAAAGCTATAGTCGCAAGAAATCGTCAGCTCGAGTTCGATCGAGCCTCTCGCACCCTCTTAAATAGTCCTATGCCGCCAACTTCAAGCGTCAAAGGACCAGTGGAAGAATTGTAAGGAAGCCATCAGAAATGCCACTGCTGACGTGCTGGGCCTCGCACGACCACCACAGCGAAAATCACGGTTCAATGCCAGCAAGTCTATGCAGCCAAACAGCAAGCTTACAAAGTGGCGCTGCATAGAAGGACCAGAGCTGCTTGCAAGCTCTGATGCAGGCAGAAGAAGAAGGAGGAACACAAGCTTCTATGAAGGAAAAAGAATCAGCATGAGAAGCGTACGATCGAGGAAACGAGGGATGCCATTGCAGGGTAACAAGGCCCGAGCTTACAAGGATGTGATCAAGGGAACATCGTGGTAGAATCGCAGGCGGTGCTGAGGATATGGAAAATCATTTCTGAAATTGTATGACGGCGATGACGAACGGAATTCCGCTTCCATGTAGATTGCATCATTCAACCTGGATGAAGGATACGAAGGCCAGCAATTCCGTCCACCTGATCTCGACGCAGTGGAAGGCTATATCTAAACTTAAGTCCAAAAAAGCTTCAGCAAATGATGGCCTTGCAGCTGTGCTATGTAAACTGGCTGGCGATAAATTGGTTAGGAGTATGCACCAGCTAATCTGCAAAATAAGATCGAAGGAAAGCATGCCTGCTGAATGGAGCCTCAGCATTGTTTGTCCGACCCTCAAGAAAATCGATCCTCTGGACTACACCAACCACAGAGGCATAAGTCTTCTTAATATCGCCTACAAGATTATCTCTGCCGTACTTTATGAATGACTGAAGCCATTCGTCAACAACCTGATGGGTCCATATCAGTGTGGCTTTAGGCCAGGGAAGTCCATCATCGACCAAACCTTTCAAAAGTCCGTTTATTTGCTTGCTTCTGCTGACGACATTTACATAATCTGACGAACTAAGCGAGATGTCAGTTCTGTTTTCGTGAGTATGAAGAAGGAAGAGGATGGTGTTAACGGTGAATAAAAGCAAAACGAAATATATGTTGTCAACAAGAAAGGACACCCAACATCGACGTCTCGGACAGTACGTCACTATAGACAGCTATAATTTTGAGGTGGTCAGAGACTTAATCTAACTAAGCTCCGCTAGCAATTCAGCAAATGACACCAGTGCTGAGATCAAATGAAGAATTACTCTTCTTGCCAATCGCTGTTTCTTTGGGCTAAGAAGGCACTTGAGAAGCAAAGACCACTCTCGAGCAACTAAGCTGTCCCTGTATAAGACATTTATCACCTCGGTCCTGATGTATGGTGCTGGTGCAGAGGCATGGACACAACTTACGGTGGATGAAATTTTTTGGGGTGTTTTGAGAGGAAAATTCTCCGGGTGACTTTTGGTCCTGTTTGCATAAATGGGAAATGGAGAAGAAGAAGTGTGTATGGGCTGTTCAGTGACACTGACCTACCCAGAAAAGTGAAAAGCCAACGCCTGAGATGGCTGGGTCACCTAGAGCGAATGGACATCAATTGTCTGGCCCGTAAAGTTTTTGAATCAAACCCCGTAGGACGGCGCAGAAGAGGTAGATAGCGTAACAGGTGGCACACGCGAGTGGAAGAGGACCTCAACCAACTTGGCGTGTGAAACTGGAGACAGCTATCTAGAAACCAAACCGGCTGCAAGAAGCTTGTTAGTTGAGGCCTAGTCCACCCCGGATTGAAGGCCCACCCCGGATTGTAGCGGATAAGTAAGGCAAGCTGTCCAATGTTGTTTATCGAAATTCATTTTTAAAGACTCCCACACATCATCGATTAACAAGATTCCTTAAAGTAATCAATTTTATTAGTCAAAGGCTGCAGCCACCGCTTAAATCTAAATGCCATCCCCTAAGTGTGGGTTTCCTTTTCAACTAATCAAAAATTAGTCCTTTAATCCATTCACAACCCAATATTAATAGAATATTATGTTTATACTTAACTGTAAAAACTCTAAAAACAAAATTTCCTCAAAATTATTATTATATACCTACCGCTACCATGCAAACTGTGTGAAATTAAAAAAAATATTCATAAATCAAAGATTTCCACAAAAGTCGAAGAAACTAAACCTCCTTCCACCTGGTGCAATTGTTTATATTTGAAACAACTTCACATGCGACATATTGTTCAAAACTCATGTAGGTATACTTGCACACATAATAAAAATGCCACTTTAACAACAAGGACTTTTTCCCAGCGATGCAATTGTTCACTTTAAAAGAATTCCCTTATTTAAAATATAAATCCCTTTTTTTTAAATACTTATACGACATTTTTCTTTTAACTTTCAGATGAATTTCGCAGTAAGGTAGCCTGTCACAACGATGTGGCCCAATTAGAGTGCAACCCTTACTCTAGGATTGCTGTCTATAGTGCCAGCTTCGGTCGGACTGAATATGAGAGTATACAATGTCCACAACCCCAGGGTGTTAAAGAGGAAAGTAAGTTGACTATTATAATACCCTCAAACATAACTTTGTAAATTGTTATGACACTCACAGTGTATGCACAAGTCAAGCACATATACATACATATACCCATCGCATCATACATATACTCATATTTAACCCTCGCAATTTTGCTTCCTTCCTCTATTTTTGCAATCTAGCCTGCCTAGCTTCGTATGCTACAGAGACAGTTATGCAAATTTGTCACGGCCGTAGGAGATGCAACCTAGCAGCAGACGCAAATACCTTTGGATCACCATGTCAACAGAATTCCCGCATGTATCTTAAGGTTGTTTACACGTGTGGTAAGTTGAAAATTCTGCATGGCATTTGGTTTTTTATACTCAGCCCATAATCCAAAAACTTTTCATACAGGGTGTTTAGGAATTAAACTGGTTTCTTATTTAAAAAATTTAAACCTTGTTTCGATGATTTGGTATTTTGAAATTTTTACTTTGGGTATCTAAAGTAGTTGGGTGTTGTAGGTACCGGGCATCACTGAGTGTCGTCTCAAAGGCGATGTGAAGTTCAATTACGGTAACCCAGAGGATAATGGCATAGTACAACCGGCAGGAACTTTAAACCGTTCGTCCGCTCTGGTATATTTCTTCTCATATGCAAGAAGATGTCAGCTAACATATATGTAAAAATCAACTTTGTGCGGGTAGGTTTGCAATTTTGACAGTTTTTGGAAATTTAAGAAAAAAATAAAAAAAAGGATGTTTCTTATAATACCAACTTTTAAGACTTTAGACCCGTCTGGCAGGAACTTTCAACCGTCCGTCCGTTCTGGAATAAAAATAAATAAATTGGGTGGCGCAACAGCTCATGGAGAACCAGGGCCTAGTGACTTACAACTCACAACCATTCCTGTGTGCGTGTTTGTTGACAGGAATGGAATATTTCTTATTATATGCAAGAAGATGTCAGCTAACATATATGTAAAAATCAGCTTTGTGCGGGTAGGTTTGCAATTTTGACAGTTTTTTGAAATCTAATAAAAAAAATTAAAAAAATGGTATTTCTTATAATACCAACTTTTAAGACTTTAGGCCCGTCTGGCAGGAACTTTCGACCGTCCGTCCGGTCTGGTATATTTTTTCTCATATGCTATATGCAAGAAGATGTCAGCTAACATATATGTAAAATCAGCTTTGTGCGGGTAGGTTTGCAATTTTGACAGTTTTTTGAAATCTAATAAAAAAAATTAAAAAAATGGTATTTCTTATAATACCAACTTTTAAGACTTTAGGCCCGTCTGGCAGGAACTTTCGACCGTCCGTCCGGTCTGGTATATTTTTTCTCATATGCTATATGCAAGAAGATGTCAGCTAACATATATGTAAAAATCAGCTTTGTGCGGGTAGGTTTGCAATTTTGACAGTTTTTTGAAATCTAATAAAAAAAATTAAAAAAATGGTATTTCTTATAATACCAACTTTTAAGACTTTAGGCCCGTCTGGCAGGAACTTTCGACCGTCCGTTCGGTCTGGTATATTTTTTCTCATATGCTATATGCAAGAAGATGTCAGCTAACATATATGTACAAATCAGCTTTGTGCGGGTAGGTTTGCAATTTTGACTGTTTTTTGAAATTAAATAAAAAAATAAAAAAAGGATATTCTTATAATACCATCTTTGAAGACTTTAGGCCCGTCTGGCAAGCACTTTCGACCGACAAACCCGTCTGGCATAATTTTTTGTTCATGCATAAGATTATATTAACTTAATTATAAATAAGTTTCAGCCTTGTGCGAGTAGGTTAATTTTGACCCTTTTTTTGCATTTTGAAAAAATCAGATGGCAACCTATCGACCGCGGCAACCCTGCCAGACCGTGGTTTTCATACTTAACTAGTCCCAAATCAAGCATACACAAAGTTGTAGCCTTGTGTCTAGTAGGTTACTCAAAGTGGCTGGTAGCTCTTAGACTATAAAGGATAAGGGTAAAGAATTATGAAATGTGAAATACATACCAGGAGCTACTCAAGAGCTTGAGTCTCTCATCAAGCAATAAAAGACAGATACCTTTAACCAAAATCTTAGAGGTTCAGTGTACCAGGTAAATCAACAAAGCAATCTAGAACCTGGTGATGGTCGAACCGACAAACAAATCGACCATATTAATGTAAACAATGAATTTTGTTGCGGCAAAATTCAGAAAAGAAACCGTAAAGAAAGAAATTCGATGTTTGATCTTAGATGCCCTGCTTGACTTGGAACTCAACCAACGAGCTTCTTCCAGTTGACTCGATCTCTAGCTAGCTGTCTCCAGTTTCACATACCAAGTTGAGGTCCTTCCTCTTACACTTGCGTGCGCCACTTGTTACGCTGTCCTCCTCTACTGCGCCATCCCACGGGGTTGGATAAAAAGCAATGATGTTCATTTCATTTAGGTGACCCAGCCACCTCAGACGTTTGCATCTCACTTTTGTGGCTAGGTAAGTGTCACGGTACAGCCCCTACAATTTGTTGCTGTAACTTCTTCTCCCTTCCCCATCTATGCAGACACGACCAAAAATCACCCGGAGAAATTTTCCTCTCAAAACAGCCTAAGGTGTTCTTATTTATCGTTAATAGTGCCCGCCACGTCTCTGCACCATACATCAGGACCGGGACTGTAAGCATCTTATACAGACACAATTTAGAAGCTCGACAGAGGGCTCAATTTCTTTCGTAGCTCAAAGAAAAGCGATTGGCAAGAGTTCGCTTGATCTCAGTACTGGTATCGTTAACGGAGTTGATAGCGGAGCCTTGGTAGACAAAGTCTGTAACCATCTCAAAATTATAGCATAGCTGTATGTAGGGAAGCTCTGTCTGAGACGTCGGTGTTGGGTGTCGTTTCTTGGTGAAAGCATACATTCGGCCCTGCCTTCATTCACCGTTAAACCCATCTTCTTGGATTCTTCCTCAATACTCACGAAAGCACCACCAACATAACGCTTTTTTCCTCCGATTATGTCAATATCGTCAGCGTTAGTGAGTAATTGGACGAATTTTGAAAAATTGTGCCTCTAGTGTTGACGTGAGAGCTTTGCACTATTCTTTCAAGAACGATGTTGCAGAAGTCGCATTATAGCGCTTCACCTTGCCTTAAACCTTTTTTGACATCAAAGGTGCCGGCGAGGTCTTTGCCGACCTTGCTGGAGCAGCGTACGTTCTTCACTACCATACTGCACAAACGGAAGAGTTTGGGTATGATGCGAAAACGAGACATTTCTCTTTATAGCTTGTCTCTATAGATGCTGTCATATGCGCCCTGGAAATCAATGAAAAGGAGATAGATATCGATATAAAACTCCGGGGTTTTCCTCCGGGTCTGCCTTAGTGCGAATATTTGGTCAATGGTAAGCTTGCTTAAAGTAAAGTCACACTGATATGGACTTATCAGGTTGTTGACGAATGGCTTCAGGCGTTCACAAGGTACGACAGAGAAAATCTTGTATGCGATGTTAAAAGGAGACCGATGCCACTGAACTGGTGCAGTCCAGAGGATCGCATTTCTTGAGGGTCGGGCAAACAATGCTGAGATTCCATTCATCGACCATGCTTCCTTTCGACCATATTTTGCAGATGAGCTGGTGCATTCTTCTAACCAATTTTGTGCCAAAAGCTTTGAACAGCTCAGCCGCAAGGCCATCAGCTCCTGCAGTTTCATTAGACAAAAGTTTAGATACCTCTATTTTCACTTCGTCGATATCGGGTAGATGGAATTATTGATAGCGGAACTCGATTTGTCATCGCAGAAACGATTTTTTCATATCCTCAACACCGAACTGCGATTCTACCACGATGTTCCCCTGATCGTCTTTGCAGGCTTCGGTTCGTGTCTTGTAACCCTGGGAGGTTTTTTTTTACCTTTTGGTAAAACTTCCGGACTTCATTTCTGCAATGAAGTCCCTCTATTTCTTCGATCGGTGCACTTTTCATGGTCTTTATTTTTTTCATCTGAGAAGCCGGTGTTCCTCCCTCCTCTTTTGCTCATAGAGCTCGCAAACAGCTCTGTTCTTTCTATGCAGCGCCACTTTGTATGCCTATTTTATTTGGCTGCATGTTCTTGCAGGCATTCTTTGTCTATCCAGAGGTTTCACTGTGGTGGTCGTGTGAGGCCCAGTTCTCGGTAGACTCGATCGGAAAAGGACCTGGTGACTTCCTGCGACTATAACCGTCTGACGTTGAACTTTCTCACAGTAATCCAATGTTTTGGGTTTGGTGAGGATATCCGTAGTATAACCTTGGCTAACCTTGGCGACTCAAAGTTTGATCCTCGGAACGTTCGGACATCCTTGATACTAAGGTGTGCCTTCTGTCAATCAAAATCAGTTGATTGACCAAGATTTCATCATGTCCCCTTGTGTATATCGAGATGTGGAAAGTGCATACTAGCTACCACAACGTTTCGCCTTGCAGCAAAGCAGCAAATTCGATTAACCTGTGTTCATTATCGGAGGTGGTTTCACGTGGGCTACTTTTTCGATTGTGCCCCGAAAGTTTGGCATTAAAATCACCCAAGACAATTTTAATGTCATAACTAGGCCATTGCTCATATGTCTGGAGCTCGTAGAACTCGTCCTTGGTGTCATCATATTTCTCCTCTGTGGGGCATGTGCGCATATGAGGCTGATGTTGATGAATTTAGCCTTGATGCTGAATGAGGCACTCGTTCACATAGTTGAAACTCATGATCTCTCACCTAGGTCTACCTCAAACGACGAATCCACACCTAAATCGATGCTACCTTTGTTTTCGGTAACAGTCGACATAGTAGTTATCACAGTTTCGCAGTCTTTTATTTCTCTTTTGCCCGCCTAATCCAATTGCGCTTATTGGATGGTGGTTATGTCTGCTTTGTAGCAGTAGCCTCTACTTAATGTTTGGCTGCACGTGATTTAAAGACGGACAGAACATTCCACGTGCAGATCCAAAGTTCCTTATCCTTATTTCGTTTGCTAGGTTCATCAACAGTGAATCCGTCCGTACCTGAGGCTTGTTGCTGCTTCAAACAGAATATCTTTACGTGTCCGGGAAGTCACCTCAACGGTACGAGCCCCAACCTGGAGAACCATTACCCTAAGTTTAACTCCAATGGTGGGGTGCCGGATTAACTGCTCCTTATTGGCCTGAGCTCCGAATATGTCGTAGTAGCCTGTATAAGATTTTCACTAAGTGCTTCAACCTGACTCGAACTATAGATGCCACAGTTTATTCCATCTGGGGAACTCTTCCGCTGCCTCCTTGATAAAAGGGGGAGTGCCTTAGTGGAAACACTACTCCCCCCTCTCTCGTTTGCTGCCCCCAACAGCCGTCCACAGGAATAGAAACCCCGTCTCCAATTGAAGTACTAGGAAAGTAGGAATTGATAGACAGAGGTTTATTAAAAAAAAATCTGTGGATTCAAAAAGAGTTACCTCAGCGAGAAGTTCTTTAAAATCGTAAAAAAGCTAAGAGTTCCAAACAGAAAATGCTGGAATTAGTCCAACCGATAATAAGCCCCAGCGACGAACGTGTGTAGGCAGTGCCGGATTCAGGGGAGGGCAGCCAGGGCTACAGCCCTGGGCCTCCACAGATCAGGGCCTCCACAATGGACTTTGATAAATTTGTTTCAAAGCCTGACGATTAAATACCGCACAAAAAAACAAAAAATAGTAACCAAACGCAAAATGCAAGTCTTAAGAACAAGAATATAAAAAAGGGTAACGCAGAGGTTATGATTAATAAATAATTTTAATGCGTTTGTTTAGTTCTACTTGAATGTATTCAATTACTTATGGGACTGGCACATTATGATCAAACGGTAATTACTTTCGTTAATTCAAATTCTAAATAATTTCCTTCAATTCACTCCTACTTGTATCTCTTACTTTTTGAGTGCATGCACGTTACTGAACAGGCTTTAATCATAACTTGCAGCTTCTCTGATCTTCTTATTTTCCATTTGCACTGTTCTTAACCTCCATAACCCTTTTTGGTGTTTCTGCTAATGTTTCCTCTTGCTCGACTATCAACTCCACGGCTATTTCCTTATTGGTTATGGACTTTTTCCAGTGCATCTTTTCTTAAGTCTTTTTCTAAGACTGATTATCATAATCAAGAGCAAGGTGAGTTTTGTGGTCTCAAAAATGGCATTGGCTTTGGCCTGACAGCGTAAATTAAAAAAATGGAATATACATGACTGAAAAAGGTTCCACAGAACTTCTAAATTGCAATGAAGAATCTTTGCAGAGTTCAGTTCTTCAAGATCAGTCACGAGAAAGTTTAACTTTCTTCGGAAATATTCAAAAAATATGTTTACAAGCCACAATAAAAATCAAGAGACCGTCAATTCTGGCTTTGCTTTTCTTCAACTACGGGGAAAATATACTGTTAAGCATATTAGTTAATGTCCACTCAAAACACCAAACTCAGTAGGAAGGCTTGCATCAGATCGTCTTTACGAATATGAGTTTCAGACTGATTTGGATTTATTAATGAGTTTAATGCGACAAGGAAAAGTCACGGGACACATCGATGAAGAGCTAGCGATGCAAGTGGCACAAAAAATCCTCCAAATTATCGTAATCATTGAAATTTTTAAAGATTGATTTTGAGACTATTCAAAGGTGAAATCAGTTATTATTTTGATGCCAAAATAAAGCTCCTGCCTTAATTATTATTTCTAGAAAAAATCATTTTGGGCCCAGTCTTTAACATAAAATGAGTTTTATTATTTCAAGGATTGAAGTACCTTATCAATGATTATTGAAATATTCAAAGTTTGCTTATGTGGAAGGATGGGCATATTTTAATTTTTTGTTGGCTAGAAATATCAATCAAGTCTTGACTTCCTATCCTCGATCAAAATAGTAAATGATTTTTTTTCCAAAACACCATCGAAGAGCAAAAAATTCAATGATGATTTTCAATGATAGCTATAACTGGGGCCTAATTGGTTCACCGAGAAATGGAAATTTTCTGCGAATAAAATATTCAAACGCTCGACTGAAAAAAAAATGTTCATTTTATTTCGAAAATGATGGGGCCTCCACTTCTTTCTTGCCCCAGGGCCTCCACACCTCTAAATGTGGCCCTGTGTGTAGGTACTATGTACACAGACGAACAGGCGCTTTACACACAGATGTTCCGGACGGTAGTAAAACACTTTTTTTTGTTACTTCTCCATCATCTTGATGTTATGTTTGACTTAAAGCTCGAATTTTTGCCCAGCCCTAAAGGGAAATTGAAAATACAGCTACTATCGACATCCCTTAAATTAAACACTTCCCACTTTAGCTGCTTATGTTAAAATCAACATAAGAGGAAGGGTTTTTAATTAAAAAACTTGCACACACGATTAAGAAGCTCATTTATGCCATTGTAAGTTCTATACATAAACATAAAGTAAAAAAGTTCAAATATTTGCAGACATGGAAGGAGAGGGTCATAAATTTGACCATTAATAAGTTTATGAATAAATATTAAATCTTTATTAACACTCCTTAAGGATACGCACAAGGTAGGCTTTTCAAACCGGAAGAAGTTAGCTATGTTGTATTTCTACAATATGATGGGTTTCATGAATTGCCTTAAAGGGTGTGAATTATGCCAGTGGCGTGGTGTTAATATTTTGAAATAGCAAGTTGAAGTTAAAATTAAGTCACCTGTATACTTTAGAACTTAAAATCTAATTATTTGAAACAAGATAAATAACATGCAGAGCTTGGTCACACGTTCATGCTCATGTTCAGGTAGGTTTGGATTATAAAAATTGTAAAAGTAATAAAATGAATTTTCAAAAGCATTCAATTGACTGTTGAAATTTCCAAACAACTCCCTAAAGGCTGGCCATACACGACAGAGCCAGAGCCAGAGCCAGAGCCAGAGCCAGAGCCAGAGCCAGAGCCAGAGCCAGAGCCAGAGCCAGAGCCAGAGCCAGAGCCAGAGCCAACGAGCCAAATGATCCCTAGCCGATCTAAATTCTGTCGTATGTTGGGAGAATCGGCCACCAATCCATATTTGGATTTTAAATCCTACATTTTGACAAAAAATAAACTAAAATAATGCCGTCTGATTCCTTGATATCCTTTGCTTTAGTGAACAAGTTTCTAAAAATATAATTTTAATTAATACATACCATAAAATTTCATATAGGAATTACGAAAAAAAATATTTTATGCATTTTTAAGAAAATTACAATTTTTTTAACTCGATATATTACAAAAAATTAAATTTTTATTTTTGAATTGACGAAAGATATTTGATTTTCCTTAAACATGCAACCATGAAAACTATAAGAAAAAATTAAGTTTGCTAGTAATTGCAGTTTGATTACCTAAAATATGCCTTGGAAACAGAAAATTGCCACTCTTATGGTTTGCACACAAATTGCAAATACGTACATTGTGGGTGTAAGGTTAGCATGTTTCTTTTATTTTTTTCTCAAAAATATAATCTACTGAATATGCCTTATAATAAGCCTTTGAATAGACCTTTTAAAAAGGAACAATCCTTGCACCTATTTTTATTATTGAATATGTTCGTTGGGCCCATAAGCATGCTTAAACTCGAAAATGCTACTAAATTCACTTAGGCATTTCTGAGGGAATGGTTTCAATATTAGGTGTGTTTTTTTTGCAAGCCCGGGGCAATCGGACGAAAAAAACGACACCGGGGCTAAGCGACGCCATTACAGAAAAAAAATTGAGTTTCCATACAAACTATAGATAACATGTATGAAATTCATACCGTTAACACAGTTTTTATCTGGGCTAAGGCTAAGTCCCGAAAATTCTCTGGGCTTAGCTAAGCCCGAAGAGGCTTATAGTTGTTGTTGCTTTTTACATGTAAATTGCTTAGCCCCGACGTCGCACACTGGGACCTCTTGTATGGAGAGCGTGCTCAAAATGCAAAATTAAAACTGACGGTTTCGTATAAAATTGTAATGCGGATTCAAAGTACACATGATTGTTCATCAATATGTCAAGTTTTGAAGTTTTGGGAGACAGAAGGGTAATAGAAAATAAGCGATAAAAGTAGCTATTCATGCAAATTCTAAAAGCCATTGCGCAGTTGTTGGTCGTTTGAAAATTCGAAAAAAATAAATTCGTAGTGAATACTAAAATATAAAAAATATATTGGCATCAAATGAAGGTCAGTAAAAATAAAAACGTAACGGTAACGCTAACGTGCAGGGGGACCGAATGGATGCCGGGATAAGCAGACAACCCAGCTATGCTGGTCAGGGCACAAACTTGTCCTCGGGATGGTTAAAAGCCCCCTTAAGGCGGATGAACTGCAGGTGGCGGTCAACGGCATGATAGTCTGGTGGCGGAGGAGCTTTTTTTTTTGGTAAAAGGCCAACGGCAGCAGCAGGTAGCGTCTGTAACCCATATTGGGCGGCTACAAAAGGCGTCTGTTTTCCCATAGTGGGCGGCCTCGAGCAGTTATGTGTTTGACCATACAAAAGGCGGGTGTGCCTGTCAAATCTGAGCTTATGTATGTTATTAATCATATCTCGGAAAACACCATGGTGGAAGGATATATGCAAATATATGAACTACGACAGCAAATGGAAATGAGTCCCCAAGAGGTAATCTTTTTATGGAAAATCGTTCTGCGGCTTCGGTTGCAGTAAACCGCACATCGGATTTGGGGGTGCGGCATCTTTCATGTACGAGCGTCAATCAAGACGCCATAATAATAAATGAATCGTTGACAAATAGAAGAAATCTTTCAAGAAGCGCAAATGTTACTTTTGGCTACCGCATACGTACGAAAATCGGAGCATGGAACGTTCGATCCTTGTACAGCGATGGTAGATACGAGCAGGTTGAGCGTGAAATGCTTCGCCTAAAGATCAGTATCCTGGGCATAAGCGAAACTAAGTGGAGAGGAAGAGCTGAATACAGATCAGACACTGGACAGACGAGAATGCTGTATTCCGGGGAAGATGAAAGAGAGGGTGGCCAAAGACTGCATGGTGTCGGAATTATGTTGAACGAAGAAGCGAGGCGTAGTTTGATCTCATGGGCGCCCATTTCTGCGAGATTAATGACAGCAAGGTTTTGTTCAAAAATTCGTAACGTCACAATTATTCAGTGCTACGCCCCAACAAATGAAGCGATCGAGGAAGACAACACCGCGTTCTACACTCATCTTAACTCGGTTTACAGTAGTGTTCCGAGAGCCGACATCATAGTCGTTATGGGAGACCTTAATGCCCAAGTCGGTTCAGACAATTACGGACTGGAACGCGTGATGGGAAGAAATGGCGTGGGGTCACGGAATGAAAATGGTGACTTGCTTGTCGACTTTTGGAACGCGAATCGTCTTGTGATAGGTGGGACTGTATTTAAGCATAAGACGTGCAACAAAATTACCTGGATGCATCCGGATGGTCAAACCAAAAACCAAATTGATCATATCATGATTCAGCAGCGATGGAGGAAGTCTATGTGTGATGTCCGGAGTATAAGAAATGCCGATGTGGGAAGCGACCACCATTTGGTTCTGATGAGTCTCAAACTACGAATCGCTGCCGTACAAAAACCAGCGCAGGATGCAGCAAGGAGCACAAAATTCATTACTAATGCTTTAAATGACCCCAACATATGTCGAAACAATGTCACCACCCTTAACGACAGAGCCTCGTCATTAAACGGAATCCAGAATTCAACAATTGATGAGATGTGGGGTGAAATTAAAAGTGTTTTTATGGAGGCTGGATCCGAAACTGTACCCAAGCGAACGAGACGTAGAGACTCTTGGATATCCCAAGACACCTGGGATAAGATCGAACTTCGCAAATCGTTGAAAATCCAAATAAATGCCGAAGCAGATGTTCAACGAAAGGCTGACTTGCGAGGAGAGTACCGCATTGCACATAAGATGGTCTACCGCTGTGTGAGACGTGACAAGAGGGTGAAGTTGGATGGACTCGCAGATAATGCGGAAAGCGCTGCCAGAAGAGGAGATATCCGGGAATTGTACCAAATAGCCAAAGATGTTATCGGGAAAAAAAGCAACACCAATCATCCTGTAATGGATGTGGATGGCACACTTTTGGTATCAATTGAGGATCAGCTTCGTAGATGGAAGGACCATTTTTGTGCCCTGCTAAATGAGGATTCAGTTGAGCAGAGTGCTGAAGTGCCCCAACTAAACGAGATGCGCAGGTCCTATAGGGGTATTGACATCGAACCCCCGTCAGAATCGGAAATTCGTACATCAATAAATTTCCTCAAAAACAACAAGGCAGCTGGACTGGACGGAGTACCAGCTGAATTCCTGAAAGCCGATCCCGTAGCAGCGGCTAGTATTTTACATCCGCTGATACAAAACATTTGGGAAAACGAAATCTATCCCAGGGACTGGAAGGATGGTGTGATTGTTAAGTTGCCAAAGAAAGGTGACTTAAAGAATTGCAACAATTGGCGTGGTATCACCGTTTTGTCCGTTTTCCAAAAACTAATGGCAACAATTATACTCGAGCGAATAAAGGATAGAATCGAGTCTACACTCAAGAGGCATCAAGCTGGCTTCCGTAGTGGTCGATCGTGTGTCGACCATATCAACACCCTGCGTATCGTCCTCGAGCAGTCGATGGAATTTCAATCACCGCTTTACCTCATGTTCGTGGATTTTGAAAAGGCCTTTGATCGAGTTAACCGAGAATGTATATGGAGATCGTTGCTTGGTAGAGGAATTCCACCAAAAATTGTTGCCATTATTAAAGAGTCCTACAACAACGCAAGGTGTTTTGTTTTGCACAATGGGCAGCTATCGGACTCCATCGTAGTGCAACAGGGTGTGAGACAAGGGGTTGTTCTATCGCCAATTCTCTTCCTCCTGACGAAGGATGACGTATTGACGGCCAGTGTTGGTACAGCTGAGAGACAGGGCATTCAATGGTGACCGTTCAAAAGGCTCTGTCATTTAGACTATGCCGATGACATATGTCTACTGGCAAATAACATCAGTGGGCTGAACGGGATGTCCCAAACACTGCAAGTGAAGGGAGAGTCGAGTGGTCTAAGAATAAACAGCAAAAAGTCTAAAATAATGCTCACAGGTCGCTCCACACAGCAGCGTATTTTTCTACAGGAGACGCCAGTTGAATTAGTGGAACAGTTTAACTACCTTGGCAGTATTATTTCTGCAAACGGTGGTACAGATCTGGACGTTAAAAGTAGAATAAAACGCTCGTGCAGCCTTCGTCACTCTGTCCCCAATCTGGAAATCAAGTCAAATCTCCTTACGCACTAAGTTTAGATTCTTCGAATACAATGTCAAATCCGTGCTGTTATATGCTTGTGAAACCTGGAAAGTCACGTCTACTATTTCGAAGAAATTGCAGGCTTTTGTGAATCGCTGTCTTCGCCACATCCTAAAGATTCGCTGGCCACAAATAATATCAAATGAGGAATTGTGGCGCAGGACAAGTCAAGAGCGGCTGGACGTCGACATAAGAAAGCGTAAATGGCGTTGGATTGGTCACACACTGAGGAAACCAAACGATGAAATTGCAAAGCAGTCCTTTGAATGGAATTCTCAGGGTGCACGGCGGGTAGGAAGACCAAGAACAACATGGAAATCAACTGTCTTAGCGGAAGCAGAATCCCAGAGAAAGACGTGGCCACAGCTAAAGTACCTTGCAGCAGACCGTGAAGGATGGAGACGTTTTGTTGACGCCCTATGCCCCAGCCGGGGTTACAGGACACGATGATGAAAAATAAAAAAAAATGTTTTTATCAAATTAAATCAACATATTTCACTTGCATTTTAAGAAAATTTAAAAGTTGCGTAGAAAATGTTCAAATATTTTTTTTAATTTTGCGCACGATGCTTTTAAAACTGAATACGTGCTCTAGTAGTATCAATATTCCTCTATATGAAACAGAAGTCAGAAGTGAAAGCATGGTGGGCAAAACCGAAATAAGATTTTTTGAATATTTTCTACGTAACTTTTCAATTTTTTTTAAATGTAAGGGAAATATACATATTGGTCTAAATTGAAAAAAACATTTTTCTTGTTGTACTGACCTTCATTTGATGCCAATATATTTTTATATTTTTGTATTCATCACGAATTTATTTTTTTCGAATTTTCAAATGACCAACAACTGCGCAATGGATTTTAGAATTTACAGAAATTGCTTCTCTTATCACTTATTTTCTATTACCCTTCTGTCTCCCAAAACTTCAAAACTTGACGTATTTATAAACAATCATGTGAACTTTGAATCCGCATTTCAATTTTATACGAAACCGTCAGTTTCAATTTTGCATTTTGAGCACGCTCTCCATACATGAGGTCCCATTGTGCGTCGTCCCATTCGGGCAAGGAAAAAAACACAGCTAATTTTGGGTTAACTTGGAAACTAAGCCGAATTTGACAATTTTGAACTCTTTGTTCAAAATTAAATTTTCAATCGAAATGGATATTTTTGAAAATTCTATAAAAAAAATTTGAGCATGAAAAATTAACAAAAAAACAAAAAAAAAAACGAAAAATCAAAGATTTTTCCCTAACTGCGCATAACTTATTCGGAGCAAAGATCGATTATGATCAAGGCAAAACAAAAAGGGGAGGCTTAAAACTTTTATAAGGCATGTTCAAAAAGTAGGTTTTATTTAAAATTTTTCACTCTGGCAATACTTTTTTCGGAGTTGGTCCTTTTGACAGCTGTTACTTGATTTATGCTCAGTTTGATTTTCCATTTCATAATGAATAGATAAACCCTGAAAAACGTTTGCAAATCCTGCAAATTTATTACCAAAAAATTATGGTTCCGTTCGAGCGCTGCGATGAAAAATGAAGCCGGCCATTATGTTGCAGTCAATGGGGAACGCTATAGAGCCATGATTAATGACTTTTTCGTGCCTGAATTGGAGGATGTTGATGTTGACGACCTTTGATTCCAACAAGACGGGCGCTACATGCCATACAGCCAACAAAACAATCAACAACGCGTTATTGCTGACATACGGCCCGATTGCTGCAAAAAGTGGTTGAACATTGGGCCTCTCGGCTGGAATTTATTCGATTCAGCCGCGGTGGCCACTTGCCCGAAATCATTTTTAAAACATAATGGCAAACCTTAATCTTTATAATAAGGGAACAGGTCAAAATTCTGGTTTAAAAATTCTGCTTTTCGAAATTCTGTTTCCTTCAAAAAAATTCTGCTTTTCAAAATTCAGTTTTTTTCTTATTCTGTCTGACGCTTTCCAAAATTCGGCTTTTCAAAATTCTGTCAATTTGTTTAGAGAAAAAGAAAATCCTGTTAACTTTGTTTTTTGTTTAATATAACCATTTATTAGCAAGATACTCTGTTGAACCAATAATAAGCAGGAAAAAATTTATCAAAACCGTAAGAGCCATTTTTGAGATAAATAATAGCTTTTCTTTGTTGAGAGTTGAAAGTCACTAGGCCCTTGTTCTCCACTCCTTGTTGCGTCACCAAGTGTATTTATTTAAGATTTTCTTAACATTTTTATGGAAGGAACCGTTATTTTTGGAGTTAAAAAATTCTAGCCAAAACTTAAGAAGAAGAAGTTTCTTCAGCGGCTTAAGGCTGGCCATACACGACTGAGCCATCCGATCCATTTGGCTCGGTTGGATTTCAGATTGGCTGAAAATCCAAATGGACCTGTGGCCGATCCACCCCACACACTAGCACCTAGTACTAAGTCTCATATCATAACAATTGGTCCAGCCGTTCAGCTTAGGTGTAGAAGTATTTAAAAATAGCCGGTCATATTTCATCAAAATCTTGAGTTCGAATATTTTTACAAATGTGAAATTTGCCATGAAGTACCGAAAAAGTGGTTTTCAAGCCAAGCCAAGACTGCCAAAAATTATATAAAATATTAAAGCTTGAATGGAGTATGTGTCAATTTTGAATACAAATTACTTGAGTCTCTAGTTCGTTTAATCTTGAACAAACATTTTAAATAGCTGAATTGTCAAATTCGGCACAGTTTTGGAGTTATACCAAACATATTGAAAAGGGGTCAGTGTAACCATTCTCTCAGAAAATAAATTGGGTAGAGCAACAGCTCGTGGAGAACCAAGACCTAGTGACTTACAACTCTCAACCATTCCTCTGTGCGTGTTGTTGGCAGGAATGGAGGGGACCTACAGTTTTTTGCCGAGTCCGAATGGCTGAATGAGAAGCACTTATTTATGACAAGTATGGCTGTTTTACAATGTCGCGTAGAAAGATTTGCCTGTCAACGCAAAAGTTCAGGCATAGGAATTTCTGTTTAGTGTTTACAATGACGCGTTGAGCATTATGTTACGATTTTGCATCCATTAGTAGGTACACAAACCAACGTAACGTAAGCGACTGCAACGCGAAAGTAGAGATTATTCAACTTTTGCGTGCGTTTTGACATGTGGCCATCTTGTGTTGAAAAAAAATTGAATATTTTTGCTCGATTTATCTTGACGCGACCGTAGCGCTTGTTAAATGTAACGTACGCATCGCGAACGCGAACGCTTCATTGTAAAACAGCCAGTATGAGTATACTCTTTGAGGATTTTTCAGTTCCTCGCAAGAGGCAGTACCTCGGATAAAACATTTCTGTTTTTAGGTGACACGGCTGGGAATCGAACCCACGCCTTCGGTATGACAGTCCAACGCAACGACTATACAATTATGCCACGAGGTAGGTACTACTATTCTCTCAAAATCACATAGGTGAATTTAGTAGCATTTTCAATATAAAAACCCTTTTCTTTTTTGCTCATTGTAGTTTTTGATTTTGGGGAATGTAAGTTAAAAGGTAAAAAGGGATGAGTCGATTTTCTCTGTTCTAATATTATGTCATGTGATCAGCCCCGGATCTATGGGGGGGCAAACCGGGGCCTGTGCCTCGGGCGGCACCTTACAAGGGCGCCAAATCTATGTGACTGAAAAAACCGAGAATTGCGACGCTTAATGAAATAAAATGAATAGAGATACGGCAATGGAATATCAAATTGTATTTCTCCGTCAACCTTTAACAGTTTTTCTATTATTATTTTTCCATTTAAAATAACTTAAAATTAAAAATTAAAAAAAGAAACGAGCTATAGTACATTGTTAAAAGTTTTTCTGATGTTTTTTAACAATAGTTTATTGCATTGTATGTGAGTGTATTTTTACAAAACTTTCCCTCCTCCCTAAACTGTAGGAGATAGACTCCCCTTCTTCAATAATTAAACATTTGAACTGTGTCCCTCAACAAGCGTCGCACAAAGCCGTACAAATCCTAGTCTTGCCTAAAGAGTTATTTGCTGGATACTGACAACTTTACTACACTGTATTTTAGATCTTTTTTAATTCACAAAAAATCTGAATACCCACAAATATAGGAAATCAGGAGCTCTAAAAACTTTTTCGTTCCGATGAACAAAAAGTGAGATAAACGCTGAAAACCATTTTTACGATTTTTGACAACAATTTTTCATGATGTCGATAATTTTTGGAAACAAAAAATTGAAAAGATATTTCAACTTAAAAAATCAAATAAAACATGTTACTCTCCGAGAAAATTGGATTTACCTTTTTCAACACCCTTTTTCAAAATGGCGGATAACACAAAATTTCCCACCAGCCAGAGACTGCTCTCACGCGTATCGAAGAACCAGCTAATCTAAAATTACTTGTGTTTTGCCGTTGCTTAGCTCTCGTACTATTAAGGTTTGAAATTGTGTGTGTCAATTTCATTGAAATCGTTCAATGAATAACGAAGTTATAATATGTTAAAAATTTTTGAAAGATCCTGTTGCGAAATATTTGTTTCCGTTACAATTCTGTATCAGCTATCACCTGAGTAAATTTCATTGCAATCTCTCAAGAAAGAACGAAGTTGCAAAATGTTGAACATATTTTTTTTCTGCTATAACTCTGTCTCAGTTATCACCAGTGTTGCCCCCCCAACTGGTTGAAAATGTAGCGTGAGCGTGGCTGATTTAGTTTACTTGAAAACGTAAAAAATGCACTAGCTGAATTATTTAAACCTATCGGATTTTAGATATTTTAATAAAAATTACTTATCAAATGATTAAAAATTTTTACTTTTATAAACAATGTAACTATAAATCACTTCAAAATTAGGATAGGTATTGCAGATTTGTATCTTTTCTTTAGAATTAGTGGCGCAAAATTATAAACACCCTATTTTAAGGGCATAAACGTGACACTAATTAACAATTGCAGCTCCCTTACTTTTTCCTTAACTATGAACACGAGCGTTAAAGCCTTTTTTAACAAGCTAAAGTTAAACTCGCCTAAATCAATGATAGTTCCTGAGAAAAAATGTGACAGATGTCATACGAGCTAGTGTTATACTTTAAAATTAAAATCAGGATTTGACGATTTTAACTTTAATGAAAGTGTTTAAATATAAAGTGGGTTTGACATCGTTTATAATAAAAAAAAAACCATTCTTATTTAGTGTTTTAGCGGTGCGAAGGGGAATTCAGTGTTTTTTGCGATTTTCAAATCAAATCATAATTCAACTTTTCCCCCAATTTTTAATGATCCTTACGTAGATATTTTACTTCCACAAACTACGAATCTCTACGAATTTTAGTAATTTTTTTTTTATATATGAACTTTGAGCTTGATTCGTAGTTTTGGGAAGTATGCGAACAGAACTATAATCAATTTTTTTGTTAAGATTTTATATTTTCTGAAATTCTAAAATTGTAGTGTTTTGTGAATATTTTAAGATTGTACGTAGTGACTTTTTTGGAAAATAAAATGTAGTAAAAACACTACAACTGTAGTAGGGGGGCAACGCTGGTTATCACCTCTGTCAATTTCATTGAAATCGCTCAAGGAGCAAAGCAGTCCCGAGGATTTAAAAATTTTTTTTTGGAACTTTGTACCTCGATACTTTATCTTGCGTAACTTTGGCTTTTTTTTACAGATCCTTGCAGATTTGATTCGAATGAAAACGAATTTTATTAGGAACCAAAAAATAAGATTCGTGATCGAATCAAAAACAAAATTCTTTTGAATTCTTCACGAGAGAACGAATCATATTTTATCTTTCTACGAACCTTGGTTGTGTATCGCCTTTGTTTAGGCATTGTTAATTTTCTTATCTATAGTAATAAGTTGCTGAATAGGTATTGGCTGCACATCCATTAAAAAGTTTTATTCTCCCAGTGACAAAAAATCCAACCAAGCAGATATGTGTTTTTTTTTCTTCATTTTTATCAAAAACGGCAAGGGCGCCAAAATCAAGTTTTGCCCCGGTTCGGAAAAATCGTAGATCCGGGGCTGCATGTGATAAGAGTAATCACCCAACATTTCTTTATAAAAACAGGGAAGGAATTCTAGACCTCACTCTTATGATTAACAATGATAAAACATCGGTAGGGAATTGGAGAGTCGCACCTAAAAAATTCTCTTCGGATCACTTTAGGATACTCTTTACCTTAGACATAAGCCAAAAAGATATAAAGCCTTTTAGAAACCCAACTAGAACAAATTGGACAGAGTGCACAAACTGGTTGAACGAATAACGCATCGATATACACCACATAAAGAAACGCTTTCGACAACCTCAACCATTGATAAGAAGGAACAGGACCGGGGGTGTTCTGCGAAGCTCCTAATATTAGAGAATAATATCGATACCTTCCCGTAAGTATGTATTAAGCGACATTTAAAAAAATTTAAGGCATCGAAAAAAACCTCTTGTTTAGTTATTTATTTGTGTATTTAATGGAATAACAAGATTTGGCACAGGATTTTCAACTCAAAATCTCTTTAAAAATCTGTTTACACAAATAAATAAGTAAGCAAGAGGCTTTTTAAAATTTTGAAAATGTCGCTTAATACATTCTTACGGGTATCGATATTAACTCCCAGATGAGGCTGGGATACAGTGTTGCCCCCCTAACTGGTTGAAAATGTAGCGTGAGCGTGGCTGATTAAGTTTACTTGAAAACGTAAAAAACCACTAACTGAATTATTTAAACTATCGAATTTTAGAAATTTTAATAAAAATTACTTATCAAATAAATCAAAATTTTTACTTTTATAAACTATGTAACTATAAAATCACTTCAAAATAAGGACAGATATTGCAGATCATTTCCTTAAAATTAGAGGCGCAAAATTATAAACACCCTATCTTTAGGGCATAAACATGACACTAATTAACAATTTTTAACTTTGATGCAGCTCTCTAACTTTTCCTTAACTATAAACACGAGCGTTAAAGTCACTTTTTTTAACGAGTTAAAGTTAAACTCGTCTAAATCAATGACAGTTCCTGAGAAAAAATGTGACAGATGACATACGACCTAGTTTTATGAAATTAATGTCAAGCTTTGACGATTTTAACTTAAATCAAAATGTTTAAATATAAAGTGGGTTTGACATCGTTTATAGTCTGAAAAAAACTTATCTTATTTAGTGTTTTAGAGAAGCGAAGGGGAATTGACTGTTCTTTGCGATTTTCAAATCAAATAATAATTTAATTTTTCCCCCAATTTTCAATAATCCTACGTAGATATTTTATTCCAAACAATCAGTCTTTTGTTTATTTCCGCAAACTAAGAATCTCTACGAATTTAAGTGCAATTTTTTTGTATTATGAACTTTGACAGAACTCTGGGCTTGATTCGTAGAAATTCGTAGTTTTGGGAAGTATGCGAACAGAACTATAATCAATTTTTTTGTTAAGATTTTATATTTTCTGAAATTCTGAAATTGTAGTGTTTTGTGAATATTTTAGAATTGTACGTAGTGACTTTTTTGGAAAATAAAATGTAGTAAAAACACTACAACTGTAGTAGGGGGGTAACGCTGCTGAGATGTAGGCACGCTTTTGAAAAAGCGGCAGAAATAGAATACAAGAAAAATGCTGAGCACATCTGAGATCACATTTTTTGTGAACTGCCAAGCTGCTATCAAAGCTATACCCAGTGAGACTATAAGATCCAAGTCAGTAGCATAATGCCGAGGCATACTGAATAATATTGGCAATACTAACCAAGTAGAACTGCTGGGTTCTTGGACATAGCAATATAGAAGGGAATGATATTGCAGATGAACTGGCATGGAAAGGGTAAGTATCAAATAGAAACAATATGGGCCCATAGGAAATAGACCTAATAACGAATGAACAAGTCAATAACTCCTGAATGTCCAGGAACGACTGTGTTATCTCTAGAAGTTCATGGCCTAGAATTAATGAAAAGGAAACTCAATTTATTTTATCGTTGAGTAAAAAGAATATTAGAATCTTGATTTGATAGGTGTACTAACGGGTCATTGCGCCATTGATACAATGGCCCCCAGACTGGGTGTACTCGCAGTCGATTTCTGTAGGAGCTGTCAAGACGTAGAAGAAATAGAAACCATTAAACACCTGCTCTGCGACTGTTCAAACCTCCAAACAAATCACCTCCATTACTTTGGAAACGTGTTTGTTGGAGAACTGGACGATCTAGCTCAGGTCTCAATGATAAACATGGAAAAATTGATAGAAAGCACAGGCTGGTTCGCAAATGAACCAGTCTATGTGAACCATTAGTTAAGGAGCATCTCTCTCTTTTTTTTTTTGTTAGGGGATCACAATGAACCAATAGACCCCCGTTCCCCGTATATGCAACAGCGTAACCTTACCCTTACCTAAGGTAAAATAATGGTTTAAAGTGCATAGGAGGGTATGATAGTCATCTAACTGATAAGCCCAGCTATCGTGCCTGAGTGAAAAGCAATATGGCGCTGAAATCATTTCAACTTTTAACTTGAAATTCTTAAGTGATTTTACAGCGTGAGCCATTTTTATTAAACAAATTTCTTAAACACCCTGTTAACTCTTTTCTCAGAAGGATGTGCATGCTTCCGCTCAATTTTGTTTGTTAATTTATTCGAAATGGAAAACGATGTAGCTATGTGTATAGTACATAGGTGTATGGAGCAAACCAATTCTATATCGAAAAGTAAACAAAGCGTTGCATATACTCTTTGCGAAAAGATAGTGTAAAAGCCAAGTTGTGTGTTGTAGTACCCACATATGTTGTAGGTATAGCGCGCAACGGATGTGTGGTTGGGTAAACAATTTAAAGTAATTTGATTGTTTGACTGTTGCTGATTGGTGTCATGAATTTTGTATTTTCATTGTATATTCCTGTTTACTTTTAGTGCCCAAACAAGTCCTTAAGGACCAGTACGAAAGTGATATTGAACCAGATGAATTGGAAGATTTCGAAGGTGATGTTAATGAACTTTACGACGATGATCAATTTTACAAAGAATCGGAAGCAATACCTAAGCTTTATAGTAATATTACCCGCGCAAATGTGAGTACAAATGCAACGAGTTCCAGTGGTGGTGCAATAAATGGAGTGAATATGACAGCAATGGATTCAGATGCTGCAGGAGTTAATCCAGTGATGACACATAGCTCAGATCTAAGTTTAGAAGGTAAGTCCTTTATTTTTTCGTAAAAAAAAATAAATAAAAATAATCAATACCCGTACTACAAAAAGATTGTAGTTTTCAACTATCAAAATGCAACAAGGCGATTTAATTGAAAATAGAATTAAATCCAAGACACATTCATAAGTTAGAAGCCTTAGGTCTATGAACATTGAATTTGAAGAAATTATATTTAATTTGAGAGATTTTCCTGAGGTTAAATCAGCAAATTTCGCAAGTAAATCTAGAAAAACCTGCACAGATTCCAGATCATCCAACATCTTTGAATAAGGACCGAGGATTAAAGATAATAATTACCACTTCCCCAGGTTAAATCTCTGTTTGGCAATTATAATTCTATGCAAAGCACTCGGAAGTTCCTATATTTTCAGATTTGAATATACTCAAACACAACCCGCCACAGCCATTGCTAATCGTTTTTATTTATTTATATTTCCCTCTGGGCTTAGCGTGCGCAAAGTCTTAAAACAAATGGCTTTAATTTTACATTTTTAAATAAATTAACCCACACTCCCACTCCCAACATACCGAATGCCAATTAAAATCACATTTTTATGCACAAATTATACTATAGCTTCTGAAAGAGTAGGTACAGCGGAGCCATCTGCAGAATAGGAATCGCGCCACGCCAGTAGTATTTTTAATGACTCTTGAGTCAACTTGAGTATTCTATCTTTTATAATGTACCAATTACTAAATAGCTACACACCAAAATCTGTTCTACGTACTTTTGTCCATCTTCTTCCCAACAACTTCCAATTTGCAAAACCATCATCAGCTTTGCTGTAAGATCAATGATTGAGATTCTTTCATAAGCCCTCTATCCACCTAATTTAGCCTAAAAACAAAATCCCTTAGCTAATTATTTCAGGGAAGGTCTGTAGTAGTAGTAGGCTTAGGTATGTATAGAAGAACTTTTAATAGACGATTCCTTTGCTTCTCTTTATGATCCCTAGGGGTGGGCTTGGCGCTTGCCTATACCTATTCTGAATTTCATAACGAAATAGGCTTGGCTGCTTGCTGTACTTGCTTTTTTACCAATACAAACAGACATAATCAATAGAAAGAGCCTTCGGCTACTTAAATCTTCATTAAGTGTAAATTACACGATTTCAAGAAAACGAAACAGGATGCGATGTACGAGTTGAGTTTATGGCATCAGCAGCAAATGGTGCGGCTCCTTACCAGGACTGTATATGTGTATTTCACCCCACGCAGGATGTCGGTATATGTGAAGGAATATTCGTTCGTTTTTAGCTTTATTAGGTGCTCGTCTGTAAATAATTCATTTTTATTGCGCTTCAGAGTCTTAGGTGATGGCCACTTGGGGCAATTTACTTTACCTCAGGATTTTTGGCAGGAAGCAAAAGAGCGCACCGCCTGATTTTTGGGCTTGGTTATGAGTATTCAGTAGTAGATATGGCAACTCACCAGATAGAACGAATAAAGAAAAAGTCAGTTTATGTGATGAATATAGGTTTTTGGTTCTGATTCCACCCCCCACCCTTATACCTATACCTACCCTTGGGAATTGCAAGTATCATTCACAAAACTGGAGCAGAGGCAGACTCCTCACATCACGTACGAAAAAATGATGTCTAGCCTCTGGCATCTCAATAACAGACATGGTCTTCTAAGGTTTACTTCCGTTTTTCAACTTTAGTAGATTCATGCAAGGTCTTATATTCGTACAGGATATCGAAGTTTTTATACTTAAAACGAAATTGTAGAAGGTATGTAGGGATTCAATTACAAATGAGAATACAAGTGTGTTATACGACCTACCTCTATTGAAAAGCACTCATTCCTTTTTCTTTGCATATATACAAACATTTATGTAATACACAAATTAAATATATAAGTTGCTATTTTGAATCTAAGACAAAATTCCAAGATTATAGCTGAAAGTTTATAAATAAAGAAAAAAATATATATTTATGTACGAATTTATTCGCACCAAGTGTGTATAAGTATAGGTTTAAGGGAATTTTATTTGGAATTGTATGTGATGAAACTTTCTCATTTGAATAGATTTTAATATGATGTTGGTAATCCCTTTATAATGGGGCATTGAAGTAGACATTTTATGAATATACTTACTTACGTAAGTACGTTATTGAATTTCTGAAATCATGCATGATGATGATTTTATGTGAATTTTCCAAATAATATAGATTTTCAATTTTTAATCTAATCTTATCAAATAGAAAATATACTTACAATTTTATACATAAGTATTAGAGATACAATTTTTCGTAAGCAATAGAGGAGAGATACCACTGATAACCCAACACAACAATTGCTGTTTAAATATACACACACATTCATAATCTTATACGATTGTGGAGTACAAAATCTCATAATCTTTTTAATCTTTTATACAAAAAGTTTATTCTACTTAGTCTGACATTAGCTTATACCTATACCAGCGTGTAAACCTAGGTCACCAAGGATACTAGTCTAATAGCCAGTGGTCGGCAGACTTAAGGTATTTCAGAACGATTCATATTTGGTAGAGCCATTGTCCTAGAACTCCTGAGCATAGTTGTAAAAGATTGCAATCTTTTGCGAATGCAATCTTTAGTGACTTCAATTAAAGATTGCATTCTTTACATTCTTTTCTAAGAATGCGACTTCAAAAAATGCAGTCGCCATTCTTTTTTCCTTAAAAAGATTGCCATCTATTTTTTTTTCCAATCTTTTGTCACCATCAACTGATAGCAATCTTTTAGGACTTCATGCATTCTTTGCATTCTTTTTGCATTCTTTTGAAGTCTTTTGTATCCTTTGAATTTTTGCATTCTTTTGGAGTCTTTTGAAATCTTTTGCATTCTTTGAATTTTCTGAATTCTTTTGAAGTATTTTGAAGTCTTTTGCATTCTTTGAATTTTTTGAATTCTTTTGAAGTCTCTTGAAGTCTTTTGAAGTCTTTTGCATTCTTTGAATTTTTTAGCATTCTCTTATAATTTTTAACATAATATTATAACGAATTGCTCATTTTATATGGGAGGTTTGGTCTTGAACGCACGCAAACGCGTTTGGTATTAAATGAAAGGTGACATTGATTTGGTTATCTTTGTAAAATACTGAGGCAATTGTTCATGCTTCATGGGAGGTGCGAGATATTTGGGGATGGCTGCTTATATCTCGGAATTTTAAAATGGTAACAAAATGATTTTGGTATTAAATGAAAGGTGCTTATACCTCCTTTTAAATTTTATCAAAATTGTACGTTAAATAAATTTTGAATTATTCAGATTTAACATCTTGAGAGGCAGTTTTTTTGGGCAGGCTTTCGCATACTGATATAATGAAAAATTTAGTTATGAAATATGTATCCTTTTTGGCACCTTAGAAATGCTTAATTTTCTTAGAAAATTAACTGTCATTTGTTAAATAAATTCTTAATTAAAAGCAAAACTAGCTTCAAAACGCACACTAACGTGAACATACTACGAACTTTTTTGTACTGCTATATTCATATTCCAATAATAACATGTACATTTCAATACTGACTTAAAACTTGATAAACAACCCTTTCACTGATGTATTATAAGTTAATATTCTTCAATAAAATATGCACCTAATATAAATATTCGTATTGTATTCAGCCAGTTAAGTTCCTATTACGGTTACAGATTCATTAAAACGATAGTTAAATAACACTGCTTAAGATGCCAGAATTAGTGTAAATTTAGGCGTATAACAAAATTAAATATTTAAAGCCAATTTTCTACTTCACACATAACTTTGAATACAAAATGGAAAATCAGTAAACAAAATTTGTATTTGTTTTTTCAATTTGTAGTTTACAAACGAGTTAAATTAATAAATTTGAAGCTTTTAGAAAAGCTATAGCACAATAATGTGAGTTTTTCCGTTGTTTTTAAATAACTATTTATCCATTTCAAGTCAATGTTTTTGGAATTAGTTCATCCGTTATGAAGGGGAGGGGGAATACTAAGTCCCCAATTGATTTTTACTTGCGATTATAGGTACTATAAGGCAAGTTTTGGATTCGTGCAAAAAAAAAAATTTGAGATAACAATCAAACATGATATTACGATGATAGAGAACACCAAAAAAGTGGGTGGCAAAATTCTGTCTGTCTGTCTGTCTGTCTGTTCGTCTACAGCCTAAATGGCTCGATCTATTTTCTTCAAACTTGGTACTTAGTGGGTTTTGGTGATTCTGCCGACATGTTTTTTTCATTTTTTTTAGAACCAAAAATAACGGTACCTGTCATACATTTTTTTTTGGCAAATTTACATAATCGTATTTTTCTCAAAAATGGCTCGACAACTTTTCTTAAAAAAAATTCAATAAATTTATTTTACTAAAGGCTTTCTTTGGGTGGAAAACCATTTTTAAAAAATGGTTATTAATGGTACCTCTCAAGGAACCATTTCTTAATTTTTGATTTTCTACAAAATGGTATGACTGATTTCAATTATTTTTTTTATACAGAAGCTTCCGACTAATGTTAATAGTTTTGTGTACCAACATTTTTGAAAAAATATTTTTTCGATTTTTAAAAAATATTTCAAAATTTTTTTTGGAAAATCAAATATTTCGAAACGGCATCATAGATTTGTTTGAAACTCGATATTTAAGACTTTATTAGTACTCTCTAAAATATTTTTAGAAAAAATTTTACATTTATGAAAAAATAACGGTACCTTCCATACAAAAGTGAACAAACCGCAAAGGAAAATATTTTTTTGCTTGAAAACGACTCCTACGATTTTGATTAAACATTTTTCATATACTAAAATTAGTACGATCTACCATCAAAAACTATAAAATTTTACACATAGCAACTATTAGTAGTACCTGTCATAGAACGTTTTTTTTTATTTTGAGTTTTCTCGTTATCAGCTCAACGGATTTAAATGATTTTTTTTATATACAAATTTCAGATAAGATTTAATAATATTGCATTTCAAAAAAAAAGTTTTTGGATTTTTAAAAAAAGTTTCAAATTTTTTTTTTTGAAAATTCGATATCTCAAAAACGGGTTGACAATTTTTTTTCAAATTTTGTTTTTATATACACATAAATATATAGTTTAAATCTGCATACCAAAATTTGTTTTTAAAAATGTTTTAAGAATTTTATATATAAAAAATTAATTTAAAAAAAAACCTCTCCAACGATTTTAAATTTTTTTTCCCATACAATCATATTCCATCATGAATTAAGATGGCATACTTTTTTTCACCTCAAACTGTCAAAAGAGTTGTTTTAGCTAATTTAAGTGCCGTATTTCATGCTTCTCTACATTTTTCTCTCATAATTTCCATGTTTGTATATACAATTTTCTTAAACTCGCATTGTCTTGAACATAAGAGCAAGTACGTGCGACCCAGTCATGCATTTTATTTTCTTAGATGTCCTCACATTATTTCACAAAGTATTGGTCTTATCTATGACTAAACAGGGTTTTGCGAATCAAAAAAACAGTAGGTATATCAAATAAATTGAATAAGGTCATTTTGAACCCAACTTCCTTTCATAACCCCAACTTCCGCTCACAAACTTACTTTTTCCTTTATTTCTAGGTAAATTTATCAATACAAATTTATTATGAAACACAGTACAATTGTTTTTCAAATGGTTGAAATTTATACTGCCCGTATATTTCTTAATTACGCACACCTAACGAAAATATAATTATAACTATTTTTGTAGGAAATTTAATTTTCTTTTATCTTGAAGTGAACACTTTTCTGCTAAGTTTTCAAAAATTATTCAAGAAGAAATACAAAAGCGAAACTTAATTTAGTATGTTTTACCTGGGGGTCATTCCTACCACACATAATAATAATCCAGAGAGCTTCATTTATTGCATTTATTTTGCCTGGACTAACATATCTTATTCTCAAAAGGATTTTTTGTTGTTATTGAATTTATAGAATACATACAAATAAAGTGTCCACCTTTTTATTTAAATAACCACATAACTTTGCTTAATTTCTTCTTATTATTCGTTTCACAAACAATTTCAATCATTCTTCTTACGATTGCGGTTTTTCAAACACTACAGTAAAACGAATAGGCTCTAGAAGTGAAAGTTGGACTGTAAATCATTAAAGAGGTTCCTATCAACGACGACGAGGCAATTCAATTTTACGAAGATACAACGTCAAATTATCACCGTGGCTAGAAGCCACAGAAACCCCACATCCTTCCAAAAGACAACCGGATTTGAACAACCCGAGATGAATCATCCTCATAGTATTAAATAGTATAATCATCAATCACAATCTTTTAAATAATTTTTATAAAAATAAAACAATGTATAAAATTATGTGCCAAAACAAATTAAAATGTCAATGTAATAATAATATAAGAATAGAATTAAGAACCAATTGTAAATATTAATTTCCGTTCAATAAAAACTAATGTAAAAAAAATGTAATCATTAAAGAGGTGATATGGGTGAAGATGAAGAGAGACGAAAACGCAAAAAGAAATTTACACTAATTCTGACATCTTAAGCCGTGTTATTTAACTATCGTTTTAATGAATCTGTAACCGTAATAGGAACTTAACTGGCTGAATACAATACGAATATTTATATTAGGTGCATATTTTATTGAAGAATATTAACTTATAATACATCAGTGAAAGGGTTGTTTATCAAGTTTTAAGTCAGTATTGAAATGTACATGTTATTATTGGAATATGAGTATAGCAGTACAAAAAAGTTCGTAGTATGTTCACGTTAGTGTGCGTTTTGAAGCTAGTTTTGCTTTTAATTAAGAATTTATTTAACAAATGACAGTTAATTTTCTAAGAAAATTAAGCATTTCTAAGGTGCCAAAAAGGATACATATTTCATAACTAAATTTTTCATGATATCAGTATGCGAAAGCCTGCCCAAAAAAACTGCCTCTCAAGATGTTAAATCTGAATAATTCAAAATTTATTTAACGTACAATTTTGATAAAATTTAAAAGGAGGTAGAAGCACCTTTCATTTATTACCAAAATCATTTTGTTACCATTTTAAAATTCCGAGATATAAGCAGCCAACCCCAAATATCTCGCACCTCCCATGAAGCATGAACAATTGCCTCAGTATTTTACAAAGATAACCAAATCAATGTCACCTTTCATTTAATACCAAACGCGTTTGTGTGCGTTCAAGACCAAACCTCCCATATAAAATGAGCAATTCGTTAAAATGTGATGTTAAAAATTATAAGAGAATGCTAAAATATTCAAAGAATGCAAAAGACTTCAAAAAACTTCAAGAGACTTGAAAAGAATTAAAAAAATTCAAAGAATGCAAAAGACTACAAAAGAATTCAGAAAATTCAAAGAATGCAAAAGACTTCAAAAGAATTCAAAAATTTAAAAGAATGCAAAAGACTTCAAAGACTTCAAAAGAATTCAAAGAATGCAAAAGACTCCAAAAGAATGCAAAAATTCAAAGGATGCAAAAGACTTCAAAAGAATGCAAAAAGAATGCAAAGAATGCATGAAGTCCCAAAAGATTGCAATCAGTTGATGGTGACAAAAGATTGGAAAAAAAATAGATTGCAATCTTTTTAAGGAAAAAAGAATGGCGACTGCATTTTTTGAAGTCGCATTCTTGGAAAAGAATGTAAAGAATGCAATGTTTTTGTTGAATTCAATGAGAGATTATTTAAAGACTGCATTCGCAAAGATTGCAATCTTTTACAACTCTGTTAACTACCATTGCTTTCAAACGGTTTTCGGTAGTATTTAACCATCAGGTGTACTGAAAAAAATACATCATTATATAAAGGGCTTTTACTTTTTTTAATATATTTTGAATTTGTCATCATCATATGTTTAGGTTGTACCGAAAAAAATAGACAACTTGTCCCTCTCTCCAACTCTTCAAATGCATCTACGCAAAAAGCTAATGCGGGCATTTTGGGGGACCTTGGATATTCTGTATAGGTAGAGCGGGTGCTATTCTACGTCGATACCAATTTTAATATTTCATGAATAAATTTTTTCAACTTCAAAACCTTATTTTTTGGTAATAAAGCCAGCTTTGTTTGTGCCTATTATTGATAATGTTATTTGAATTGAAATTGAAATAAAAATCAAACAAATAAATAAACAAAAATGTATATAACTCCTAGGATACATTCATATAGATACATTATGAAGTACACACATATGTTTAAAAATCCCTATATTCAATTTTACTTAACAGATGATAACCAATTCAACAGTTTTATGGCCAGCTTTAGTAGGTGGCCTTTGTGCCCCATCAATATTGAACCATTAGCACTTCAATATTTTATCAATGATGATTCTACCAAAATCATTTGTCAAAGTTACCTTTACTTATGTATATGGATGTTGAAAAGGAAAAGTAAAGTACGAGTTTAATGACACTTTATTGGATTAAAAGAAAAATTCGTCATCGAGATTTTAGATTTGGGGCAAACATAACATAATGAAATTTAAATATAATACGAAAAAATAATAACAACAGCTTTTTCCAGTATTGACAAAATTCCTTTTATCATTATTCAGGGAATTATATCCCCTTCAATTTTATTTAAGAAGTAAAAAACTGATAACACATCTAATCAGAGTTGATTTCTTACTGAACTGAATGTTTTTGATCAAAAAAGGGGAAAATGGGGGAAACTATAAGTAGTGAAAAAACATCAAATTTAGTTTGTGTATTTCTGGCTAGAATGATGTAAGAATGAGGTTTTTGAACCTTTAGACTAAAATATTTAAGAAATCAGTGTCCATGTTCTGTAGCTCTCGAGCTCATACATATGCTTTGTTTCAATTTTCATAAATTCTTTATGTATTTTATCGAAAAATCTGAGTTGGACTAAAATTCAGTAGTTCAAAAATCTTCCCATTTTGGTTTATTGAATTTTTGCGTAGCCTAGTAATTTCTTCCAAAGAACTGATTTCTCACAAAATTTTACCCACCGCTACTGTGAATATCAAAATCATAAGAAGTCAAGTATATACGACCCAGTTGTAGCCTTATTTTATTGCAATAAAATTCCATTTATAAAGTGGAACTGAAAGTGCTTTTATTCCATAAAACCCGAAAAAAATGAACTGAACTCCATCGTAAATTCTTTTCTTATTAATAATGGCATGAAGTACCTTCCTTCTGATGTAGTATCTGTGTGTAGTATTGAACTGGCCATTATGTAACCTTATCGAAGCCCATTACTAACCATCCTTAACGTTTTCATACAGGTAGATAAACATACTTCTGCAATAATAATACAAATGTACCTACTGTTATTGTACTTACTCCATTTCGACATGTGATGAATCTTTCATTATGGACTTAAGAGGTACCTTTAAGAGATGATTTTGCTTTTGTATTGTTTTAAAAGCTCTTATAGTACCTACATATGTACATATATATGAATTAATATTACCAATCAAAAGTTCTTTTGTTCGATTTAATGAGAATAAATAAAATAAAATGAACGAACGGAACAATACAGTAACTTGCACTTCCGCTTCAAAGCTATCGGTAACTTTTCTAGACTTTGAAGTTGAATGTTTACTGTTCCAGAAACAGCGGTTGTAGTGAGTGGAGGAGCACTAGCATTTTACTTCGGAACCCGGGGAACCTGCTCTGATTTTGATGATTTGTTTTTTGAAATGTAGAAAATTGAAATAAGAAAAAAGTTTACCATTCAAAAATCGACGCTCTCAAAAGGAAATTTTTTAAAAATTGAAAACCCAAATTTTTTTAAACAACAAAATATTTCTTCCTGTACTTGCTTTGAACAATTAATTTTACTTATAAGACACACTCCAAAAGTTTATAAAACGTTGAACATAGTCTTTATAAGTACAAAAGTCCAAAACCCAGAACAGTCAAACCCGCTGATAGTCACAACGAGATGACAAACCATGCGCGGCAACTGCCTTGACACGACTTGCTCTTAGACGATTATGAATATAAATAGGTCTTACTGTGTTTTTGTTATTGTTTATACTTATTCAAAAAATAAACACTCCGCTTCAACCGAATAGATACACAATTTTTTTGTTTTGTCTATTTTGTCCAAAAACTCTGCTTTACTTTTAATGCATTAAGGCGCCAGTTATAGCTATCATTGAAACTCATCATTGAAAATTTCAATGATTGATTTTGAGACGTTTAGGAAGTAAAATCATTTATTATTTTGATGGAAAAATAAAGCTTAAAGCATAGTACGCAGCTGAAGTGAAACGAAAATTTTCATACAGAAATTGACACAACGAAATCGTAAACGAAACATTTCGTAGTGATTTTTGTTATGTAGTACGCAGTTCGACAGTGAAATGTCAATAAAACAGAAAATCCTAGCAGATACTCGAACCAAGTCTCCACTTATTTTTCGTATACA
Organism: Dasysyrphus tricinctus; assembly: GCA_963921185.1. Classification (NCBI taxonomy): domain Eukaryota; kingdom Metazoa; phylum Arthropoda; class Insecta; order Diptera; family Syrphidae; genus Dasysyrphus; species Dasysyrphus tricinctus. Next base: position 223,996,023 of record OY992530.1, on the reverse strand, counting down.
ATTAATTGTTCGGAACATTATTTCAAACGAAAATTTGACGGTTTGTTATATTTTGCTGTTGAATTTTATTTAAAAATGAAAATGGAAGAAAATACCGTCGAAACGAACTGCAGAACACAATTATTTGGAACCCTTAGCACCACAACGGACGACACGAAAACAAAAAAAAACAGGAATTCACATCAGACAAGAAAATAAATTGACTTAAGATTTTAAAATGTTTTATTTTTGTATTTATTTTGACATCTTTCTGATAAAACTCTCCATATTTTTTTCGCAATCACTTCGTTTCTGATTTCGTTCTCGAGTTGGAGACACCAGATAATTTTCGTTTCACTTCAGCTGCGTACTAGGCTTAAGACTTAATTAATATTTCTAGCCAAAAAAATTGTTCAAATAGGTCCAACTTTCCACATAAAAAGACTTTTCTTATTTCAATGATTGAACTACCTTACCAATGATCATTGAAAAATTAAAAGTCAATTTTTGTCGAAAATTAGGCATATTTCAATTTTTTTTTAACTAGAAATATTTATTAAGTCTTGAGCTTTAATCGTCCATCAAAATAATAAATGATTTTGCCGTCTAAAGCATAGTACGCAGCTGAAGTGAAACGAAAATTCTCATACAGAAATTGACACAACGAAATCGTAAACGAAACATTTCGTAGTGATTTTTGTTATGTAGTACGCAGTTCGATAGTGAAATGTCAATAATACGAAAATTTAGAAAATTTTAGAGATTTTTTATAAGCTATTGCTGTCAGTTTTGAGGTTTGAGTAGTTAAACTACTCTCTTAAAGTACTGGAGAGTGATAGGAAGCCACTACGGCCCTATGTTCAATGAAAGGAAAATCCCTATGCACACCTTCGAGTGGTAGAGAGCCGGGATAAGCAGATAGCCCAGCTATGCTGGTCAGGGCACAAACTTTTCCTCGGGATGGTTAAAAGGCCCCTAAAGTCGGATGATGGCGGAGGAGCCTTTTTTTATGTTGAAAGGCCAACGGCAGCAGCAAGTAGCGTCTGTAACCCATATTGGGCGGCTACAACTGGCGTCTGTTTTTTCATAGTGGGCGGCCTCGAGCAGTTATGTGTTTGACCATACAAAAGGCGGGTGTGCCTGTCAAATCTGAGCTTATGCATGTAATCAATCGTATCTCGGAAAACACCATGGTGGAATGGTGGAAGGATGTATGCTTAAACATGAAATATGGCAACAACTGGAAATGAGTCCCCAAGAGGTAACCATTTTATGGAGAATCCTTCTGCAGCTTCGGCACATCGGATTTGGGGGTGCGACATCTTTCGTGTACCAGCGTCAATCAAGACGCCATAACAATAAATGCATCGTTAACAAATAGAAGAAGTCTTTCAAGAGAAGCAAATGATACTTTTGGCTACCGCATACGGACGAAAATCGGAGCATGGAACGTTCGATTCTTGTACGGCGAAGGTAGATACGAGCAGGTTGAGCGTGAAATGCTTCACCTAAAGATCAGTATCCTGGGCATCAGCGAAACTAGGTGGAGAGGAAGAGCCGAATACAGATCTGACTCTGAGCAAACGAGAATGCTGTATTCCGGGCAGGATGAAAGAGAGGTTGGCCAAAGACTGCATGGTGGCGGAATTAAGTTGAACGAAGAAGCGAGGCGTAGTCTTATATCCTGGGCGCCGCTTTCTGCAAAAATAATGCCAGCAAGGTTCCCATCAAAAATTCGTAGCGTCACAATAATTCAGTGCTACGCCCCCATAAATGAAGTGACCGAGGAAGACAAAACCGCTTTCTACACTCATCTTAACTCAGTTTACAGTGGTGTTCCAAGAGCCGACATCATAATTGTCATGGGAGATCTCAATGCCCAAGTCGGATCAGACAACTACGGCCTGGAACGCGTCATGGGGAAAAATGGCTTGGGGTCACGGAATGAAAATGGCGATTTGCTGGTCGATTTTTGTAAAGATAATCGTCTTGTACTGGGTGGGACTGTGTTTAAACATAAGACTTGCAACAAAATCACCTGGGTACATCCGGATGGTCAAACTGAAAACCAAATTGATCACATCATGATTCAGCAGCGATGGAGGAAGTCAATGTGCGACGTTGGAAGCATTAGAAATGCCGACATGGGAAGTGACCACTAATTGGTTCTCATGAGTCTCAAGCTACGAACTGCAGCTGTACAACGACAATCATAGGGTGCAGCAGAAAATTCGAAGCTCAATACAAATGCTTAAAGTGATCCCAACATAATGTCGTAATTATGTTACCAACCTTAACGACTGAGCTTTGTCATTAAACGGAATTCAACATTCAACAATTGATGAGATGTGGGGTGATATAAAAAGTGTTTTTATGAAGGCTGGATCCGAAACTGTACCCAAGCAGTCGAGAGTTAGAGACTCTTGGATATCCCAAGACACCTGGTATAAAATCTAGCTTCGCAAATCGTTGATGATGCAAATAAATGCCGAAGCGGATGCTCAACGAAAGGCTGAATTGGGAAGAGAGTATCGCCTAGCACATAAGATGGTCTATCCCTGTGTTAGACGTGACAAGAGAGCGAGGTTAGATGGTCTCGCAGAGAATGCGGAAAACAATGCAAGAAGGGGAGATATCAGGGAATTGTACCAAATATCCAAGGAAGTTATCGGGAAAAAAAGCAACAACAATCATCCTGTAGTGGATGGGGATGGTGTTGGAGGATCAGCTACCCAGGTGAGAGGATTACTTTTGTACCTTGCTTAATGAGGATTCTGTTGAGCAGAGTGCTGAAGTGCCCTAGCTTAACGATATGCGTAGATCTTATAGGAGTATTGACTTCGAACCCCCTACAGTACTGGATATCAAATCTTCGATAACACTTCTCAAAAGCAACAAAGCAGCTGGACTTGACAGAATTCCTCCCGAATTCCTGAAAGCTGACCCCATCAGAACGGCTAGTATTCTACACCCGTTGATATAAGCTGTGTGGGAAAACGAAGTCTATCCCAGCGAGTGGAAGGATGGTGTGATTGTAAAGTTGCCAAAGAAAGGTGACGTTAAGAATTGCAACACTTGGCGAGGTATTAAAGTTTTGTCCGTTTTTCCAAAACTCATGGCAACCATCATTCTGGAGCGGATAAAGGTTAGAATCGAAATCGAGTCTACACTCAAGAGGCATCAACCTGGTTTCCGCAGTGATCAACCTGGTTTCCGCAGTGGGTAGTTGTGTCTCGACCATATCAACACTCTGCGTATAGTTCTTGAGCAGTCTGCGGAGTTTCAATCACCGGTTTACCTCATGTTCGTGGATTTTGAGAAGGCCTATGACCGAGTCAACCGTGAATGTATATGGAGATCACTTCTTGAATTCAATTGAATTATAAGAGAGTCCTATAACAACGCAAGATGTTTTGTTTTACACAATGGGCAGCTATCCGACTCTTTAGAAGTGCGGCAGGGTGTGTGACAAGGGGATGTTCTATCGCCAATTCTCTTTCTACTGGGGAAAGACGATATTTTGATGGACAGCGTTGGAACAGCAAAGAGACAGGGCATGCAATGGAGAGTGTTTGAAAGGCTTAGTCACTTAGACTTTGCCGATGATATATGTATGTCTCTTGGCAAATGACATCAGCGGGCTGAATGGGATGAAAGGAGAGTCGAATGGTCTAAAAATAAATAGCAAAAATACAAAAATAATTCTCACAGGCTGCTCCACACATCAGCGCATTTTCATACAGGAGAAGCCAGTTGAAGAGGTTGAACAATTTAACTACCTTGGAAGTATTGTTTCAGCTTTCAGGCGGTAATGATCTGAGGGTAAATTCTCGATCTGTGAAACTGTGAAGTGATAAATATGATAACGCCTTCACGCCAAATGCGATTCTCGAAGTGTGAAAAAATGAAAACAAATGCCAAAATGTTTTCATATGATAATTCGTTTATCACAATCATTTCATTCTGTGAAAACCTGTGACAAGAAAAATGATAAACACAAACAAGTTGTACTCATTTGAAACACCCAAGTCGCCATCTTGGTCTTTCTATGATGTCACAATCATCTTTTTCTATGAGCAAGTGGTAGCATTTTTCATGTTAGTACTTTTTAGTACTCACTTTGACAGCTGTTTTTCATAACGAGTTCGGGAATCGCCTTGCGCGTGTTTGTGAAGTGATAAAATGATAAAACTCTGTGAAAACTGAAATGATAACTTTGTTTTCATTTCACAGTTTCACAGATCGAGAATTGACCCCCTGGACGTTCAAAGTAGTAGAATAAATAAACGTGTGTGAAGTTGGCATAACATTTTTGAGCTAGCCCAATGGGACCATGGCAGGAATTTGCAGTTTTTTTTTGCATTTTGTATGCATTTCTATTCCTGATTTTGCAGTTCACCAAATAGTGGGTGTAACCGACTGTGCTGCTAACTTCACTGTGAAGTTAGCAGTGCCTATGCTTTTCTCAGCAACCGGGCTAGCTAAGAATCTGAAATAAGGCTCTGAATTTGCAGTTTAATTTGCAGTTCCAGAAAAGGAAAAAACCAAATTTCTAAATCCTTACATAAAAAAAATTCATACTGTACTGCTAACTTCACTGTGAAGTTAGCAAAAAAGTCCTTTTCTCAGCAACGGTGATACTTAGAAATTTGCAGTTAGGCTCCAAATTTGCAGTTTAATTTGCAGTTCAAGAAAAATTAATGTTCAAATTTTTAAGCCCAAGTTTGAAAAAAAAAATCGAATAAATTCATTTTTCACTGTTAACGTCAGTGTGAAGTTAGCAGTACATACCCTTTTCTCAGGAACTGAGCCAGCTACAAAATTGCAGTTAAGGTCCAAATTTGCAGTTTTGTATGCACTTCAAGAAAACACTTAGTTCAAATTTTTAAGTCCAAATTTGACAAAAAAATCGATTAAATTCATTTTTCACTGTTAACATCACTGTGAAGTTAGCAGTACATACCCATTTCTCAGGAACTGAGCCAGCTAGAAAATTGCAGTTAAGGTCCAAATTTGCAGTTTTTCATGCACTTCAAGAAAAAAACTAAGTTCAAATTTTTTAGTCCAAATTTGACAAAAAAATCGATTAAATTCATTTTTCACTGTTAACATCACTGTGAAGTTAGCAGTACACATCCTTTTCTCAAGAACTGAGCCAGCTAGAAAATTTCAGTTTAGGTCCAAATTTGCAGTTTTTCATGAACTTCAATAAAAAAACTAAGTTCAAATTTTAAAGTCCAAATTGGACAAAAAATCGATTTAATTAATTTTTCACTGTTAACGTCAGTGTGAAGTTAGCAGTACATACCCTTTTCTCAGGAACTGAGCCAGCTACAAAATTGCAGTTAAGGTCCAAATTTGCAGTTTTTCATGCACTTCAAAAAAAACTAAGTTCAATTTTCTGCTGGCTCATTTCCTGAGAAAAGGGTATGTACTGCTAACTTCACAGTGACGTTAACAGTGAAAAATGAATTTATTCGATTTTTTTTCAAATTTGGACTTAAAAATTTGGACACAAATTTTTCCTGAACTGCAAATTTGGAGCCTAACTGCAAATTTCTAGGTATCACCGTTGCCGAGAAAAGGACTTTTATGCTAACTTCACAGTGAAGTTAGCAGTACAGTATGAATTTTTTTTTTGTAAGGATTTAGAAATTTGGTTTTTTCCTTTTCTGGAACTGCAAATTAAACTGCAAATTCAGAGCCTTATTTCAGATTCCTAGCTAGCCCGGTTGCTGAGAAAAGCATAGGCACTGCTAACTTCACAGTGAAGTTAGCAGTACAGTCGGTTACACCCACTATTTGGTGAACTGCAAAATCCGGAATAGAAATGGATACAAAATGCAAAAAAACTGCAAATTCCTGCTATGGTCCCATTGGCCTAGCTCAAAAATGTTTTGCTACCTTCACACACGTAATAAATAAAGCTCACGCAGCCTTTGGTTCTCTGTTTCAAATTTGCAAATCCAGTAAAATCTCTTTACGCACAAAGTTGAGATTCTTCGAATCCAAATCCGAGCTGTTATATGCTTGTGAAACCTGGAAAGTCACGACTACCATCTCGAAGAAATTGCAGGCTTTTGTGAATAGCTGTCTACACCATCTTCTATCTTCTATATAAATAAAAATGTAAATGTACGTTTGTGCAAAACCTAGGATCTCTGAAAGTTCTTGACCAATTACTTTGAAATTTTGATGCAATGAATAATTGGATTAGGGGCGTGTTGTTACATACCTTTTATATCAAAAAGTGCAATGTGGTGGAGGTAAAGGCATGACAAGCTAAAATTATAACTTAGCTGTATGATAAAAAGAAATTCCTTAGTTATATTATTCAATTTCTATAATTTTTTTATTTGAGAGAAAAAAATTATATTTGATTTGTCAATTTTAAAATTGTTTGAAGTTTACTGGTGAGAATTCAGTCAATTATATTGGTATGGCTCGATCTGATTCGACCCGCGGCATTTAACCAAAGATAATATCATAATATATTATATCTTTGATTTAACATACGGTTAAGTGAGTAAAATTTGTATTTCTTGGTTGTTTTATTGTGCTTATTTCTGTTTTAATTTTTATAATTCAAGTTAATTTTAATTTTTGTTTTGTTTAATTTTTAAGTGCAATTATGGTGAGCTGTACAGTGTACATATGTGTGTGGATGATTTTCAATTTAATAATAAAACTTTGGTGAATTTGGCCTCTTCAGAGTCAGAGTTATTTAAATTTTGGTTTTAATTGAATGCTGGAATTTTTATCATGACCCGAAAGAACAATCTCCGACAGTTAATTTTTAATTAAAATGCTGGCCGCAAATACGCCACTGCGCTCCGACCGTTCCGTTTATCATGATCAATAAGGAAGGTAAAACTTTGGATAATGGGATAATTTTGGCTTCTAACCTTTTAGGTAAGTCATGAATCGTAGCTGGCTTATCGGCTCAGACTTTTGATTTAATAAAACCTCTTGAAATTTGGTAGCGTGAATAATAGTATATGGCATGGGTGGTTCGCTGCCAACTGTGATTTTTTTCAAAACTTTTAAAAATTTAAACTCACTGAAACCTTTTTTTATTGTTTTTAATGGCGTTACTTATAAAAAGTAAAACATTTGCCCAATGCATTTTGTATTGTACATTCTGTAAAATGTATTTTGCTACAACTTTTAAGGAACATACATACATCAGGGAAATTTAATGAAACTCAAATATACGGTACTGAAAAACTTTTTCGTTTTTTTTCGAATTGCATGCCTGCTTAAAAAAAAAAAAATTAAATGTCGAGATTCTGGATCTTATTTTTTGATTTCTTACACCTTCTGCTTCCATTACTCTTTTTCCTTTCTTTGTTTTTAATGGCCTTTTCGATTGGGGTCAGAATGACAGTTCTTGTTCTGAAAAGAACAGAAAATTGTAATGATTTTGATTTCAGAATCGAAATGAGAAGCGTTCCCACGTATCGAATCGCTGTTCCGGATTGCCAATCGATAAGGCCATAAGTCTTTTTTATCAGATAGCAACCCTTGCCACTATAACGGATTATTTTTTATCTTTTATTTTATGATTTTTTTTTTCGTTTTTCCATAGTATTGTTACTATTCTTATTAAACAAATTTATAAGAAAGTAAATATTATTGTACTGACATCCATGGTTCCATCATTTCTTAATGCTAATGGGAATAATATTTTAAAAGGAAAATTTACTAATGACGTTAAAGGAATATAAAATTCTAAAAATCAACCAAAAACATATCAGAACACTTTTGGAATACACTACCGATACTCACAAATAAATTTGTGACACACTTTTGACTAAAAACATATAGCTATTACTCTTTGTTAAAGTATGATCACGTTCAAACACAAATGGATTATTGTTAACTTTAAATTTAAAGAGTAGTGAATTTTTAAGAACATCACCACACAAGGTTCACACGAGGTTCAGCGGGAAATTTGTTTAATTTTAAATTATATAAGTCCTTGGAAAACATTCATTCATGATTATTTTTATTAAGGAATAAGAACCTTATGAGTTTTATGGCTTGATAAATGCAAAATTTTATCTACAAAGAGTGCAATACTTCTTTAAGAATACCTAACAGTTTTATTCCATAACGTATTTTTTAGAAAATAATAAATTTAGTTGGAACAACAAGGAACTGAAATACAACTGTACATGCATTTTGAATACACTTTTCAAAGTGACGTGAAATAAGTGATTTGTTTGATGCCATATACTTTATTCAAGCCAGTAAAAGTAATAAGTTAAATTTTACACAAAAGAGCACTGGACACAAAGTGTCTGTTGGTAGTTGGTAGAGAATTACCCAAATAGATTTCTTCGGAGTTTATTTGTATCAGGAATAAATTTTAAAGGGGAATTTGGTTGTCATTGCATCGTTCGAGGAATGTTTTTGAGGGGGGAGATACCCGATAGCTGAAAAGTGTTCGGGGAATAAAATACATGAAAAGCGGTTGTAGGGGCCCAGCGAAGCGGGCGGGTTACAGCTAGTATTCTATAGATTCGCTGGCCACAAATTTTATCAAACAAAGAATTGTGGCGCAGCACGAGTAAAAAGTGGCTGAACGTTGACATAAAAAGCGTAAATGGCAATGAATTGGTCACACCCTGAGGAAACCAAACGATGAAATTGCGAAGCAGTCCTTTGAATGGAATCCTCAGGGTGCACGACGGGTTGGAAGACCAAGAACAGTTATAGCAGAAGAAGACTTCCAGAGAAAGACGTGGCCACAGTTAAAACTTCTAGTTGCAGACCGTGAAGGATGGAAACGATTTGTTGGTGCCCTATGCCCCAATCGGGAGTACTTGATGCTGGAGATGATGATCCTACTCCGCGAATTTACCCTGCATCGTTGGGACTTTGTGCAGATTTAGGAAATGGGGACTTCTAGTTAACGTTCCATCTTTAACATATACAAATTTAAATAACGAAATAGGTTGGGCACGCAGCCATTCTCGACATGAGTAACTTCAGCCTTCGGGGACCAAGTGTCGCCCGTGCTCGTTTTAGTGGATTAAGTTTTGATCAGACCGGCCGCGCCCGCCCGTCTGTCTGTCAATTTTAGAATTATTTATACTCGGGGACCAACTGTCACCCGGATTAAAGATCTAAACAGACCGCCCGCCCTTCCCTCGTTGTGTGGAAACATCCACTTTTAGTGTTAAAATTGACATATCGATTTCTGTTTCTTCAATATACTGAGAGAGTGAACCGCTGGCTGATGGAACATGGCTGCCCCTCTCTCTTTCAGTTAATTAAAAAAAAAGCAGGGATAGGGGACCAGAAATAATAGTTTTTGCTGCGGGAAATTTTGCAAAACAAAGCCCGTTAATGAGAATTTGAAAATAATACAAAAAAATCATTATTTCATATTTTATATCAAAATCGTTAGAGCCGTTTTTGAGATAAATAAACTTTTCCTGAACGGCTGCGTCGAAAGTATAGGTACCTACCGTTATTTTTGGATCTAAAATTTTAATTTTTTTTCTTAGGGATTTATACCAAAAAAGAAAATTTTAAATTAAAAATATTAGGAAAATCACTGCAGCCATTAGTGGCTAAGGCTGTGGGTCAAGGTATCTACTTACAGACAGGCATGCAGTGTTTTCTGTCATTTTTGGCTCTGTTTTTTATTACCTTCTTCTGAAATTTAACCACATTTTCTTCCTTAATTAATTAAAACTTTACATCTTCATAAAGGATGAAGGCGTGCATTTTATTATAAGAATCCTCTCAACACTATTTCTAAAATTATTTCTGAAACACTTTAGAAATCTGCATTTATACAAACAAACGTGTAATTCCTATATTAATTACACTTGGTCAGCTAATTAAGGATTTTATTTGTCCCTATCTTCCATCAGTCTTCTTCCTCTAACCAAGGCTTCTTATTTCTTGCTTCATTATACAGGATTATTTTTATACAGTGTGTGTGTGTGTAGATATGCATAGATTATATTATTTATTATATTTAGACAATAATTAAGATGACCGATATGGCGTACAAGAAGTGTGGTAGTATAGAAGACAATTCCCCACCCAGTAGGTAGTCCGTCCAAGGACATACAAAATATAAATTAGATGAATATCCTTCTTATTTTTTGCCAGTGCTAAATGATTTACATCCTAAAACAATTCAGCATCCTAGTTTTGGGAGTATATACTTACGAGTACATTTATGTGGTCCACGAAATAGAAACCAAAAAAGGGGTCTTGATATAGAAAAATTTATGAATCGAAAGAGACGATAAGATGAATAAGGTTTACAACCATATCCCTTCCTTTGGGATATAGTTGTCCCACAATAATAATTTATGGTAGGCAATGTGACAACGACCACCACTAGAATCTGGACTATCAGAACATGAGAGAATAGAGGTTTTGTTTCAAAGAAAACAAAATGAAAATGAAAGTGAAAACGAAAACTGTCTTCACTTTCGCAAGGTAATTAATTGAGGCATACTTGCGAACAGTTTAGTTTGGGTTGTTTTTGTGTTTTCCTAAGGTTTTGGATCTAGAATACCCATGGAAAGGAGAAGTACCTAAGTCATTACACCTGTTTTTGTGAGCGACAGCAGTGCTGCTTCTTCAGTCTGCCTTTAATTTCTCTTGTGTATTTGGGGTTCTAATTAAAAATGAGATTAATTAAGACTGTTAAAAAGTTTTTGTGCCGTTTATATATATTTATTGTGATTACATGAAGATGGATGATGATGATGGTAATGGTCGCATGTTGATGATGTAGTCATTGCCGGACTCAAATATGTATAATTATGCAAGAATGTGGTATTATACGCATCCTTGTAGAGGTGATGCAGAATTTTTTTTCTTTATTAGCGTGTTTGTTTGTTTGGGCAGATACTTAAGTATCAAAAAGCATCTTTTTGTACTTACTCTTAGGAGCCAGTATTGGTTTCGTGAAAACACATTTCGAGGTTTAAATTTAAGTCTGAAGTGCTTCTTGGCCTGCGTCATGCTGCGGGGGTCTGAAATCAAATCTCTGCCTAAATACAAAAATGTATCGTTCAGGTCAACAGGTTCTTGAAAGAAAGTGACAAATCCCCCGAGAGTAGGTATCTCTTGTCGTGAAAAGATTCCTCTTGACTTAACCGTTCGGATTCTGCAGACAAATTTTAGAATTGATTAAGAGAAGGTATAAGTCACTCTAGTCCCTGATTGTCACGAACTTTCCAATTTATTAATCTAGGTATACAAGGTGGCACAAAAGTCATCACCCTGCCAAAAGATGCTACAATTTTTGCAAATGGCGGCAAATGTCAATTTTGCTATGACATTTGTGAACTAAACAGATACAAAGTACTCGTCATCATTCCTTAAATAAATAACATCCAAAGAACATGGGGTGCCACCTTTTAAAATAACCTGGATCTTGGATGGTTAAGGTTTTTTTGGCCTTGGCCCATCCATACAGAAAAGCAAGTAGGTACATACGATGCAGCTGTGCATTATAATTTTTGAAATTTTTGTTTGTAATTTAAACAAACCTACGACTTCATACAGTAACAGCAACAAAGAGAGTAAACACACAAAAGTGTATGTTTGTTTTATGAACTGAAATTAAATCGCCTTGGGAGTTGCGAACGCGCCGGCCGTTCTTTTTGATGTTAGTGCCGATTGCTATCTAAATGTGGGAGGTATAAAAACACATTTTCAGGAAGAACAATTCCAATGCAAAATTAAGCTGGTGTTGCCATTAAAAAATTCGCTCCCATGCTCATTGCCAACCAATTGGACTTTTAGGCTGAACATTTGAGTTGGTCCACGAAATAAATGTATTGTATATTCTGTGGGCATTGTATCAAAACAGTATTTCGGAGAAAGAAAAAAAGCTCTTAATAGGCATTACAGAAATGTTGTAGTTACCAGATACCTACTTCATCTTCCGCTTCTTTTTGTATACATTGGAAATGAGATAAAATAAGCCATTTAAGAGTGACAATGCAAATTGTAAAATGTAGAGTTAGAGGTATGAGTTAACCACTTGAATTGTTCACCACAAAATTCTCTAAGGACACACAAAGTAAGCAATGCTGAATGGTCATAAATATATGTAGTAAGTGAGTGGGTAAGTGAACAAAAATCACCCGGAGAGTTTTTCTATCTCAAAGCCGCAAACGACATATGTCCAATAAATTGACATCAGTTCGGTTTCATGCTTCATTCCTTAGTTTTAAGGTATGATGATGGAAGCTTCACGGAAAAAGAGGAGCAGGGGTCTACTCTGCTGTTTAACACGCACTTTCCAGGCAGTCTTCCTCTAGAAGGGAACTCGTTAGAGAAAATCCCTCTCAAACCAAAAAAAAAGAAAACTGGAAGTTAGCTGCAACTATCTGTTCAGGTAATGTAGTACCTCGTGACATGATGGTTAGTGCGTAGGACTGTCATGCCGAAGGTGTGGGGTCGATTCCCAGCTGTGCCACCTAAAAACAGAAATGTTTTATCCGAGGTACTGCCTCTTGCGAGGAACTGACAAATCCTCCAAGAGTATACTTGTCATTAAAAAGTGCTTCTCATTTAGCCGTTCGGACTCGGCAAAAAACTGTAGGTCCTCTCCATTCCTGCCAACAACATGCACACAAGAAGATGTCGCTAGAATATATTTGTATTTTTCACTCTTGCACTTTTGTACAGAAGTGAAATGAATGCAGTTAGGCCTTTATTTTGGAAAAGAGCCACGAAAATTTCAAAAAGAGCCAATTTTGGATGATTTTAGAAAGGTTGAGCCAAAGAGCCATACATGAAAAAAAGAACCAAAGTGGCTCTTTAGAGCCATGAAGGTAGCCCTGATGACAGCGCCTCACCTTTCCTTAAACCTTTTTTGACAACAATGGTATCGGTGAGGTCTTTGCTGACCTAGATCAAGTTGCGTACATTCTCCTTCTCCATCGCCATCCTGTACAAACAGACGAGTTTTCTCTACATGGCTCGACTCTATAGATAGTGCCATACGTGGCCTTGAAATCGATTTAAAAGGTGGTGGGTATCGATTAAACAATCCTGCGTTTTATCCAAAATCTGTACGCGATACTAAGAAAACTGATGCCTCTGTAGTTGGTGCAGTCCATAGCATCGCCTTACAAGAGGATAGGGCAAACAATTTTGAGGTTCCATTCATCGGGAATGCTTTCCTCCGACCATATTAGCTGGTGCACACTTCTAACCAATTCATGATTCATCGCCTTTGAATAGCTATCTTTACTTCGTAATGCTATCTTTACTTTGTCGAGATCGGGTGGACGGAATTATATTGGTCTGCGTCGTCCAGATTGAATGGTGCAATCTGCATGGTAGCGGAATCCAGTTCGTCATTGGCGTTATACAATTTGCAGAAATGATTTTCAATATCCTCAAACTGGGAAACCCCAGCACGTCAGAGGCGGCATCTCTTATGGCTTCCTGGCAATTTTTCCACTGGTTCTCGATGCTTGAAGTTGGCGGCATAGGAGTATTTAAAAGGGTGCGAGAGACTCGACCGGAAAAGGACCTGGTAATTTCTGGTGACTTTAGTCGTCCGACGTCAAATTTCCTCACAGTACTTCCCTATTTTGGCTTTGGTCTAGATATCTGGGGCATTACCAAGGCTACAACGTTGCCTTGTTTCGATCGCAATGTGGTCAATCTGGTTGGCGGTTAATGGCCAGGAATTCACCTTACCCACTTGTATATATCAAGATGCGGGAACTGCGCACTAGACACCATAACGTTTTGCCCCGCAGCCAAGTCGATTAGCATGAGTCCGTGAACAGAGGTGGTGTCGTGCAGGCTATATCTTCTGATTGTGCCACCAAAGCCATCATCTCTTCTAAGTTTGGAACCTAAATTGCTCAAGATAATCTTAATGTCATAGATAGGGCATTGCTCAAATTCCAGGAGCTCGTTTAGAACTCGCCTTTGGTGTCATGTCATCATCTTTCTTCTATGTTTAATGGGCATAGCTAGGTAGGTGGCTCGGGCATCATACTTGCTCGGTGCCCAATTAGCGCTGAACTGCGCCGTTTTGATACCATAACTCGTTTGACCTGTGAAGTAGATTTAGGTGATTATTTGTAGACATCCTCTGAGGATCATCTTCAATGCTTAGAATTTGACAGCAGAGCAGAGGGACTCGGGAAGATGGTTCGTTGGATTGTTCAAATGGTTCCTCAGAAGGTCTTCCAGGTACATTCTTGGATGCGGGATTTTTTCCTGGGCCTCCTTCTGTTCACTCCACATGACGGAGGCTTTTAGTAAAGATCGGCGTCCTTCATGAGACCAGATAAGTTCCCTGGTTAGAACGGATTTGGGTTTGTGGGCAAAAAAGACAGGAGGCTGAACATAATATACTCACTCGATTGGACCGCAACTCGCCTGAGGCCAGCTACGATATGCCAAGCTCGGCAGATAGCAGAATGGCACCAAAGCGCGAACGGTCCAGCCGTATGTTCATCGTTGTCATTGAGCATCATCAAACCCAGCAGAGGCCCATGTTCCGATTGGTCACGGTCTATGTGGTCTGGGGGGTACATGGTGCAGAATCAACCGATTCTTGTTTTAGATCCATTTCGTCGCGTTGAGAAAGGAAAGAAAATTTTTGATGTTCGTATCGGAAAGTTCGTTGAGATCGTCAAAAAATGCTACTCCAAGCGATTGTACCCTCATTATGGCTAGAGCAGGACATTTACAAAGAAAATGAAGGACTGTTTCTTTTTCTTACAGCTCCACAGCTACGGAAGTGAGTATTGTAGGGAATACCCAGCCTCGCCGCATGTTCCCCAACTATCCAGTGTCCAGTACAGGTTGCAACGATCCTTCCTGGCTATGTCTCGCCTGGGTCTTCATATCAGACCAATTGTTCAGGATCTATTGTAGGATCTTTCTGGATATTTTTCAATTGGTTAAGCTGCTCCACCTGCGATTGGATTCACGAAGAAACATTGACAATATACTGCACTTCACAACTCCAAGGGGAATGTTGACTCTTTCCGCGAGTGAGATGTGAAGGGCTGATCCTTGCTTGGCTAGTTCATATGCCCTTTTATTTCCCTTAATTCCTTTCAGGCCAGGAACCTAGATGAGGGTGACCCTGAGGTTAATATTTAGGCCTGCGAGCTCATCTCTCCTACTGACGTGTTTTGTCGAGTTTGCATTACCTAAGGTGCCTGTCGTTGAGAATGGATATTATCCATTCCCTGATGTAGTCCTCTATACCTCAAAGTCAACGAGTGCCTCAAGTATAGATTCGGTAAGCACGTTGTTGAAGTCCTCTTCTACATTTAAAACGGTAGCGAGGGTAAGCGAGGAAAATGTGTCGTCATCAGCAATTCTAAGGATTCAGTTGGAAACTGTGTGGAATCTTTTCAGCTCTCAATAGAATGGCAGTAATCTCGCCAACCTAGTTTCTTTGCTGATGCGAGAGCACGCTTTAAACTTTCAAAAAGTCTTTATATGGTTGGTAAAGCTTGTGTTTGTGGCAGATATTGAAGATTTTCCTAGTCATTTTTCTCAGACTGGACAGGTCTTCATGTTGAATGTTGGGGCTTATGCCGTATTTCCACCAAAGGATTATCTCACCTCAGATTTAATAAATATATTTGGTGCTTCCACCGATAAGTTAAGGTATTGGGCGTTTAGTGCCTTTCAACCATTTAAATCACCAGGTGTGGATGCCATCTTTCCAGCCCTATTTCAACAGAGTAAAGATCATTTTATGCCTTATCTTATCAGCATACTTAGAAGTAGTATAGCTCTCGGGTACCAAGCCTATGGAGAGGAGCTAAAGTAATTTTTATTCTTAAAATAGGGAAAAAAGATACAACTCATCCAAAGTCTTTCAGGTCGATAAGCCTTACATCCTTTGTACTGAAAACTCTGAAAAAAATAGTCGACAACTTCATAAAATCGGAAGTAAAGGCAATATTTTTTTCGAAATTGGTCTTTTTGACAGCTGTCACTTGAATTATGTTTAGTTTGGTTTGCCATTTCTTAATGAATAGACTTATTCCTGAACAACGTATGCAAATCGTGCAAATTTATTACCAAAATAATGGTTCAATCCGCACATCGCACGCTGCGTCCAATATTCGATCGACATAATCGCCCAGCAGTGTCGGTAATTCGAGCTACCGTGGATCGGTTTCGCACCACGTTTACTCTAGTGGATAATGCGCATCCTCAGAGATGCCGTACAGTGCGCACCGTAGACGCTATTGCTGCTGTAGAGCTGAGTATCGAAGAAGACCCGAATGAGTTCATCCACCATCGCCTCCAAAATTGGTGATCGAAAATTAGTGGTGGAAAATTGGGCCTCTCAGCTGGAATTTATTCGAGCCAGCCGCGGCTGACACTTGCCGGAAATCATTTTTAAAGCATAATGGGATTCTTGGCCATAACTTTAAATTATCTACGTTTTATTTCTTCTTGAAAATCACGCATCTAAAAAAACACCCTTTATTAGTAAACAGGCCTCTCAATGTTCGCCAACATGCCTACAAAGCGGGCAGATCTACATAAACCGCTCTGTTTGAACTCACTAATGCCTTACATTAAGCTTTTGACGCAATAGAATTAGCACCAGCTGCCTATATAGAAATAGAAGGTGCTTTTGACAATACCTCCCATGAAGGGTGTGCCAAGCACCATATCACCATGGATTCATGAGTTTGTAAGCCACTAGATCAGCTGAGGCACTAGCAGGAACAAATACGCAAAAAATCTTAACAACAAGAGGTTGCCCACAGGGAGAGGTACTTAGTGGGGCTATAAGTGAGACCAACCATTCATTTTGACCTGACGGGTTGAGCTTTAGTATACAAATGGTCCATGTCCTTACTTTACTTTTGAGAAGTGTTACCAAGGAGGCAACACTGTCAGAAGGACAAGAGAAGGGTTGCCACAATCCCGAAATGTTGCTTATAAATCGAAAACCAAGGGTCGGACGATGACCCGAGAACTCCCGTTGGATTCAGCACCCTTGAAACCATAGCACTACATTATTGTTTTTCTCCCACCCCTCCCCTTGCACGAAGGGGCTGGAAAAAAGTAATTTTAGAAATAAAATTTGAAAAGCCAATAAAAGTTAGAAAAATATTTGTATTAATAAAATCTATAGGGATGGTGTCGACGCAGAATTTCACAATCTACTACATTACATCCAGAGTTGGTTGAAAACCTACTTTGGTTATTTTAAAAAACCACTTTCAATGTGCTGGGGAGGGGGGATATGAAAGATTAACAAACTTGAACATATATATCTTGGAATAATATAAGCACATGACACATATCTTAAGGGTATTTTTGAATGCCCAATCAAAATGAACTCGATACAACTACCTTCAAAAAAGTTATAGCCTGTTTCATAAATGATGAAAAAATACCCTTAAAATATTCCAAGATAAATACTTAAGTTTGTCAATCTTTCATATACCCCCTCCCCAGCACTTTGAAAGTGGCTTTTTAAAAAAACCAAAGTAGGTTTTCAATCAACTCTGGATGTAATGTAGTAGATTGTGAAATTCTGCGTCGACACCATCTTTAAATTTTATTAATAAAAATATTTTTCTAACTTTTATTGGCTTTTCAAATTTTGTTTCCAAAGCGACTTTTTTCCAACCCCTTCGTGCAAGGGGAGGGGTGGGAGAATAACAGTAATGTGGTGTTATGGTTTCAAGGGTGCTGAATCCAACGGGAGTTCTCGGGTCATCGTCCGACCCTTGGTTTTCGATTTATAAGCAACATTTCGGGATTGTGTCAACCCTTCTCTTGTCCTTCTGACAGTGTTGCCACCTTGGCAACTCTTCTCAAAAGTAAAGTAAGGACATGGACCATTTGTGTACTAAATCTCAACCCGTCAACCCTGTGGAGTCTGGTAGTTGAGGAACTGCTAGAAAAGCTTATTTTCGGTTTCTGATGATATCGTCATCACAGCCCTAAGGAAGTTTGAAGAAACCCTCTGTGATATATGAGTCTGGCAACTCTGCAGTCTATGTTTTGAGCTATTATAAAACTTATTAAAAACCTAACGAAAGAAAGAATATTGTTAAATGAAATGTATGACGAAAGATTAGTCTGAATCGAAGGCGGAACCAGGAAGGTTGAACGGCCGAATAAGGAGTGGTTTTTAACATTATTTTTCCACTATAAACGTCGTGTTTTATTTGCTTCACGGGAAGGTTTTTTCTTGATGTCATGAGACAGACGATGGATCAGAGCTATCGTTGTGGTTCCCCTAGGTTTCGGCTCGCATCCTTTATAATCTTTATAATTCTAGGTAGGCTTAAATACAATTACAATGAAATGGTGCATATATCGTCCCTCATCTCACGAAGTGACGTAACTAGCAAATTGTCATACTGCGAATTTGAAGTTTCTGACATAATTGGTACTGAAGTAAGAGGGGTGTTGAAAATCACCTGAGTTTGTTCCTGTAAAAAGAGTGTAGTACCACGAACTTGACCTGAATTTGTAGCTAGTTAATTTCCAACGGTAGAGCTACGGATTTTATGTTTTTGTATTAAATGTAGGTACTCTTTTACACCCCCTCGAGGTTGAGTACAAGGTGACTTTTTCCCGCGTGGTATCCCCCAGAAAAATTAGAAAACATATACAAGGATTTATATAAAGGTTTTGGAAAAGTTCCCATCGATTCGGGCTCCACTACATTAATCATTTGGGGTCGAAGGTCACATAACATGGTAGTTCGTTTATGCAGGGTGATTCGTATAAAATGTGACAGAAAGCTAGAGCGTGTTGGCCTGGCTAATACAAGAAAAAAATTATATAGAATTGGGATTCTTTTCTCCCCCTTTTAGCCGGGGGGGGCAATTTTCTAAGAAATGGACTTAAAACAGAAAAAATTATTAAAAAATAACGGCAACACTAACAATGTCATATTATATCTTTTTGTAAAAAAATCCCTTCTTTCATTTTAATTTCAAATAAAGTTGTTTAAGCGAATAGTTTTTAAAAAAATAATTTTCAAACTAAATATTTTGAGAAAAAAAAAATAGAAAATAAATTAAAGTATGTTTTTTTTTATTTTATGTAATTAAGTGCTCTTTTTGTTTTAAAAATTCAATGATTTCATGTTTTTGACTATTAATTAATAAGAACATTAAATTTTGAAAGCAAATATAGCACTAAATTACGTAAAATGGGAACTATCCCAAAACCTATATATAAATCCCTGTTGTATATCATGTTTTTGAACTGTTTTCTAATTTTCCTCGGGGATATCACGCGGGAAAAAGTCACCTCAAGGGTGGTGTGAAAGAGTATATTTAATAGAAACATAAAATCCGTAACTCTACCGATTGAATTATCTCGAAAACGGTTACTCTTAGGAAAAAAAAGTACTTAACATTTCTTGTAGGAAATTTTCTAAGCTCTAATCCCGTCTTCGACATTTGTTCTGTAAAAGTTACCGTTCGGAAGATATTCTTGATGTTTGGGTTGGCCTTCGACGCCAATCGCTCATATCGATGGGTAGGTAAAAAATGGTGGCAAGAGCGTAACACTCGCTGTTGCCCAATTAGCACTGGATTGCGCCGTTTTGATACCATAACTCGTTTGACCTGTGTATGAAAGTAGATAAAAGCGTTCCTAGCTTTGAAATAGGACGGCTGTGGAGCATGGTTAATGTATCTTGTGAGTTGGGGTCATAGGACACTCACTCGATCGGATCGCATCTCGCCCGAGCTTTCCACATTATGCCGAGCTCGGCAGGTTGTAGAGTAGCAACGAAGCGATCGATCAGATCATGTGGTCATCATTGCCATTGAGCATCATGAAGCTCCTCAGAAACCCGGGTTCCGATTACTCGCGGACCTTGGATCTGGGGGGGAACATGATGCAGAGCGCAACAGATTTCTGTCTCAGAACCATTTCGTGGCGTTAAGAAAAGAGATCAAGTCTTTGATCTTCATTTCGGAAAGTTCGTTTAGGTCGTCAAAAAAAGCCATTCCAAACGATTGTGCTCTCATTCTGGCTAGAGCTGGACATTTACAGAGAAAATGTAGGACTGTTTCCTTTTCTTGCTGGTCTCCACAACTGCGACAGTGAGTATTGTAAGGAATACCCAGCCTCGCCGCATGTTCTCCAATTGGCCAGTGTCCAGTGCAGGTTGCTACGACCCTGGCTATGTCCCGCCTGGGTCTACATATGAGATCAATTGTTCGGGATTTATTTAAGGCGGGCCAGATCGTTCTGGATATTTTGCAGTTGGTCAAACTGCTCCACCTACGGTTAAATTCTCTAAGGAAAATTGACAATATATTGCCCTTCACAACTCCAAGGGGAATGTAGACTCTTTCCGCAAGTGAGATGTGAAGGGCTGATCCTTGCCTGGCTAGTTCATCTGCCCGTTCATTACCCTCAATGCCACTGTGACCAGGAACCCAGATAAGAGTGACCTTGAGGTTAATGTTTAGACTTGCGAGCTCATCTCGGCATTGTTGGAACAATTTAGAGGATGATGTAGCCGAATCAATGGCTTTAACAGCCGCCTGACTGTCTGTAAGGATGGCTGTATTACGATTTTGGTTTGGATCTGCTTTTAGCATCTTGCAAGCCTCCCTGATTGCCAGTATTTCAGCTTGAAATACACTAGCGAAATTCGGTAGCCGAAATGACTTGGAGATGTTGAGAGACTCAGAGAAGACTCCTGAGCCAACACCGCACTCCATCTTTGAGCCATCAGTATAGATAGTTGTGTCGAAGTCTCTCGTCACGGCGTCATCATCCCAGTCCCCTCTGGATGGGAATAAGACTTTAAAATCTTTACTGAGGCTCATTGTAGGAGCGCGGTAGTCAGTGGGAGTCGAAAGTATATCAGCGGGAATCAAATTTGTGATATTGCTGTGACCATAAGGTTTAGCAACCCAAGAATTTGATTCTTTAAGTCTTAGGGCACTGCAAGATACTAGATATTTTATGTGTAGATCAAGTGGTAGAAGGTGCAGAAAAACGCTTAAGGCATCCGTTGGGCAAGATCGAAGGGCCCCTGTGGTACCAACACTAGCTGTTCTTTGAACCTTTTTTAGTTTGTCGATGTTATATGTCTTATTTAGTGCGGGCCACCAGACAATCGAACCATATGTTAGAATCGGCCGTACCACTGCAGTATACGTCCATAGGATCATCTTTGATTGAAGGCCCCAGTTTTTACCGAAGGTTTTGCTACAGGCGTAGAAAGCTATGCAGGCCTTCCTGACCCGTTCTTCGATGTTTAATTTCCAGTTTAACTTAGGGTCTAGGATGACACCTAGATATTTTGCACTGGTTGATAGTGAGAGTGTTTGGCCGTTAAGTCGGGGTGGAGTGAAGGTTTGTATCTTAGTTTTGGTAGTAAAAAGCATCAGTTCAGTTTTGCTCTGGTTGACTCCTAGACCACAACTCGTAGCCCAGTTGCTAACTTTTCTCAAAGCCATCTCTGTGATTTCGCTTATCACAGGAGTAAACTTCCCTGATACTAATAATACCAAGTCGTCCGCATACGCAACCGCCTTCACACCACATCTCTCCAGTTTAAAGAGGATTTTGTTCATGACTAAAAGCCATAGAAGTGGTGACAGAACACCGCCCTGGGGTGTTCCTCTCCTGACGTGTTTTGTCGAGTTTGCATTACCTAACGTGCCATGAATCTTTCTATCTTTGAGCATGGATATTATCCATTCTCTGATGTAGTCCTCTACACCAAAGTCAACGAGTGCCTCAAGAATAGATTCGGTTAGCACATTGTTGAAAGCCCCTTCTACATCTAAGAATGTAGCGAGGGTATATTCTTTGAAGTTGATGGTTTTCTCAATTGTACGCACTACCTCATGAAGGGCCGTCTCGGTCGACTTACCTTTGAGATATGCATGTTGAGAGTTTACTAGAGGACATTCCACAAGTATGTCTCTAATATGTGTGTCTAGAATACGCTCTAGAGTTTTAAGTACAAAAGAGGTTAGGCTAATTGGACGAAAATCCTTCGCGGATTCGTGTCCTCGCTTGCCTACTTTTGGAATAAAAACCACTTTTACATGTCTCCAAGACTCTGGAACATGGTTGAGAAGGAGGCATCCTTTAAAAATCATCTCTAGCCGTGGGACTACCAAATCTTGTAGCTTTTGAAGCATGATTGGCAGAATTCCATCTCGGCCTGGAGATTTATACGGGGAGAAAGTATTAATAGCCCAGGCTATTCTTTCTTTAGTTATAACGGTATTGATATGCTCTACACGAGCTAAAGGTAAATTATAAGTTCTTTGCGTTTCGGGGTTGCTATTCTCGCAGCCCGGAAAGTGTGTCGTCATCAGCAGTTCTAAGGACTCCGTCGGAGAAACTGTCCAAGATCCATCAGGCTTTTTCAAGAACGAAGGATTACAATGCTCCTTAGAAAGAACTTTGCTAAGCCTTGCGGAATCTTTTAAGCTCTCAATAGAAAGGCAGTATTCTCTCCAACCAAGTTTCTTCGCTGATGCGAGAGCACGCTTGTAGACTTTCAAACAGTCTTTATAAGGTTGGTAAAACTTGTGTCTGTGGCAGATATTGAAGATCTTCCTAGTCATTTTTCTCAGACTAGACAGGTCTTCATTCCACCATGGAGGAAGGGTTTTACGGCTATATTTAACTGGGCAAGAGACCTTAAAAGCAGTGTTCATAGACACTTCAATGGTTTTCACCATTGATTCTAGATCTATAACTGATTCTGGACTCAGATTCGGTATATTGCGCAGTTTGGAATTTACGATTTGGCTGAACTTCTTCCAGTCAATTCTTTTCGGGTTTCTATAGGGAGCAGGGGTTTCAGACTCGAAATTAATATTGAAGAGAATCCATCTGTGATCCGAAAAGGAATTAAGAGGGGATACTCTCCAATTCTCCACTGATAGCTTAAAGTTATTATTAATGACGGTAATATCAAGTATGTCCTCCCACCCTTCGTAGCTATCCGAGCTCGGAAAGACAAAAGTAGGAGTAGTACCTCTGTTACATACAGTTAAGTTGTTTTCAATAATAAAATTAAAAAGAGACTCACCTCGTTCATTAATCTCCGAACTACCCCAGAGAGTATGTCGTGCGTTAGCATCACATCCAATCAGGAGGTTTGTCCCTTTCGTGTTGACCTCGGACGAAAGCGTGCGCCACTCTTCCGGCGGTGACAGCCTGTCGTGCGCCGAGTACGCTGAGGCCACCAGTAAGCCGTCTGCATTTTTATCGTCCAATCTGACGACTGTCAGATCGGAAGTGCTAAGGTTAGGACACAAAAAAGCTTTTAAGTGTTTTTTAGCTAAAATACAAGTTCGAGGCTTACCTTGGTCTTGGTTTGCGGTTTTGTAGAACAGATCATACTGGCTGTCTTGGAGACCTCTCACTCTACGGCCGTTAACCCACGGTTCTTGTATGATGCCGACGTCAATGTTCTCCTCACTCAGGAAAACCCTCAGATTATCTGATGCACATTTCGAGTGCTTCAGATTAATCTGAATGACCCTCAGCATCGCGTTTTTAATTTTGATTGCATTCTGCACAATCAGGGCCCGGCGGCTCGCTGGGGACCTCGACTCCATCGATGACATCGTCGAACACGACATTGTCATCAACTTTGTCGGGGTCTGTACCCTGACTGGGCAGAATTTTGACTTTGGCAAACCTGATGCCAAAGCGGAGTTTGAAGTCAGCCTTCTCAAGTTCTCCTACACTTTCTTCGCTAATCTTTAGAAGATAAGAAGCGCTGTTCTTCTGCGGTTCCTCAGTCTTGATGACTGCCCAGTCCCGCATCGGAATCAACGGATTTAGCCTCTGAAGACCGCGGATCAGCTCCTGTCCACTTGGCTTAATACTCATGAGGGGCAACCAGATACGCGCCTTTGGTTGTCTAGGGATATCCTTAGCTGGGATGAGCTTGAGCCTCAAGCCATCCCAGTGATTGCTAATCTTAGCAATGCAGCTACTAAGGAAATCCCTAGAGAACAAGTCCGCGCATTTGATAACCCTGTGTCCCCTGAGCATCTCACCAGAGTCAAAACTAGGGTAGGGTCCCTCGCTTGCCGTCACGGTGTAGGAAAACACCATCTCCGAGAGCTTGGCCTCGATGGAGTTCCACACTTCCAGCAGACCTCTGCTGTTGGTAGAGAGCTCATCCACAACCGATACTTGGAGGTCATCTCTGACGACCTCACTTAAAGTACGCGGTTGCGCTGCTCTGGGAGGTGGCACTTTCTTTTTCTGGCCATCAAACTTACTCCTTTTCGGAGGTTGGTTGGTCTCGTCTCGAGACCTATTTCGTTTGACAGCTTTTTCTTGGGTTGACTTTTCTTGCGTAGCCAGAAAACTGTTGTACTCTTCAACAATTTTCTGGTACTTGATTTTATCAGCTAGGTCTCTCTCAAGAACAGTCCCAGCTTCCTCATTCTTGGCAATCTTGTCAAGAATGAAGGTAGCCTTCCGGAACTGGAACTTGAGAAGAGTACCCGCTGATTTCTTTTTACTACGCCGTACAGCGCTGCTTTGGCTGGCATTGCTGCACGAAGGCTTTGGTTCGGAATTGGTGGTCGGTCGGGGCACAGGTGTACTATGGCTGGTACTACCAGTGCTCCCTGTGTTTGCAGGTTTCCCTACGATGGTCTCCTGACTGGAGGCCAAAAGTTCATCCTCAGTGTCAGCGGATGGGGACTGTTTATAGTTTCCTTAAAATGCCATGGGGATTCTATGTACCAAAATCCAGCTTTCCGCCATTTATTCCCTAATTTGGCTGATTTTAATGCTTAATGACTGGACTACAAACAATTTTTGTTTATCTGCTGCGTTTATTATCAGATTTATGGCTTCAAATATGATAAGTCAATATTTTCTGTTGACCTTAGAGTGGAACTATTTCCATATTGTATCTAATACCACTGTCTATCATGAGTAAGACTTGGATCGAGGACACAGAATTATAAAGCTTTCATTTTTTTGTTATTGACGATTTTATTCACCAAAAATGCTGTTAAGTTTATCGCCACTTTAATAAATACTGTATCAAACCAGTTCCATCGTAAAACTCGCACTTCTTAGAGTTCTCGATTAAATCCCAATGTAGCATCAAAACCGAGGGTTGGTTCACTAGCTCCACTACACAAATTTGGAATGTCTTACCTCGCAACCCAGTCGCCTGTAAATAATTGTCCTATTGTAAGGATATCTACGAGTATACATCGCAAAAAAAGAAAAGAAAAATAATTTACATCTAATAGCAACTTCTTTGTTTTATTAAAAAAAAAAAATAATAAACTGTACTTTATTGAAACTTAAAGATCAAACCATTATGATATTGCTATATAAGAATAAGGATTTAATATTGTTCCTTTCAGTGAAATTCAAGAGTAAACTGGTACAATGAAAAATGAACATTCTCTATTTTATACACACCATTATCGTATTCAAATTCCCCAAAATTCTAGACAAAAGACAATGAAAATTATATGCAAAGCGAACCTATGACGCCGACGAAGACGATTTGTCGTTGGAGCTGTCTTGTGTATTCTTCTTTCCGCTTTTGTCATCCAAATATAGATAAGGAAGACAGAAAGAACTAGAGTTTACAATAAAATGGCACATTTTATATCCGCGAAGCACCTACAAAATGATCTCTCTCGTTGTCTTTATCATGGATGGCCTCGTAGAAGGATTTCAGTGAGCTCCAATAATTCTGTGCCATATTTTGAAATATTGAAGAAATGGCATCCTTTTAGTTACTATAGTTTTTTTTTTTTAATAAGTTTACCATAGATTCCGGTGGCGAGAGGGAGTTATATTGAAAAATGAGAACGAAATGTGGGAGGGTGGTGTTGGGTAGGTATTATCCTTGTACTATACACAAAAATCTGTCTCTCCTGGTACCTATAACATCTGACGGAAGTTTCATCTCTATACCCGTCCCGCCCGTACTGCTTCGCCTGTCCCACTGTTCTACTTTGCAACTTAATGGGGATTAACGAGGTACTTTTTGGTGAGACGACTAGGAGTGAAGCTGGGATATATACGATTTCCGATTGACAGAAAACTTTTAGCATTTAGTTCAATAAAACTGTGCAGATATAGTACCTACATATATTTGTATGTGTTTATGATGTTGGATAGGAAAAGAATACTCTCTATTGATAGCTTCACCAAAAAGAACAAGGTTGACATCAGATTCAATTCATACTCTCATTTTGTTTCCTATATAAACGGTTTTTCTAAGGCAGACGCAGAATTATTAGGGTGATTAGTGAACATTTTGTTTCGCTTTAGTTAGCAGTTTAAGTGCAAAATGTTATTTTATGCTTTTGTCTCGTATATCTTTATTTGTATCTTTAAGCATTTATCGGATTAGATACAGACAGATAGAATGTCTTTGTAAGATAAGGATACGTTAATATTTCCATGTAATTGAGCTTCAACTAAGAATTATCTTATTTCGAACATTATTGTAGGTTATGTAATGAATACAAAAATTGTGTGTTTCCTTTGACGTATGACGGAAGTGAAGCTTCTTATACTTTTCTGTGCAAATTTTAGTGAAAGAATCTTTCTCAGTTGCCTCGCAATTGAGAAAGTACCTATTATTGAAGTAACATTTAGGGCCAGTTTATATTAACTTAGTTTTTTTATCCCGCTCCCTATCCATGGAGGGTCTCTGCTTGAGGTATTGCGGTCTCCTATCGGTTGCGGTTCTTGGCAAGCTCCCTGCAGTCGTCGAGACCAAGTGCTCTTGCGTCCTTAACCGCCTGGTACCTGCAGCGTAGGTTCGGTCTTTCTGATCATCTCGAACCAAGGTATATAGAATACATGGTATGATATTGCGCATGTCGTTACCCTATCTCTCTCACGCATTTTGTCAACAAGTGACGCAATTCTCTTTGCATTTGTTTTTGTTTCTGTTTTTTGTTTTTGATGTGTTGTTGTATTTTCTACACGTTTTTGTCCACAAGTGACGTAGATGCGCAAAACGAAAAAGAAAATCAACTCGGAATAGCATACCATGTATTCTGTATACCTTGATCTCGAACCTGGGGGCCGCGATTTGAAGGTTTTCTTGGCTTGAGCATTGTTGTCCATTCGCTCGATTTGGCCCAGTGACAGTGTAATCGACATGCTTTGGCTCTTTGGACTACATTCATATCTTGGTACAGCTCGTACAGTTCACGATTGAATCTTCTCATCCGCCGTAGAGTAGAACTGGTAAAATAAGCGTTTTGTATAGCGTGCACTCTGTGTTTCGAGAAAGATGTTTTAAAGCCATTTGCTTGGCCAAACCGAAGTAGCAGGCTCGTTATCGTTAGGGTAATTTTTCGTTCGTGGATTTGAACTTCTTAAATACCTCAAAATAACTGCTACCAACAGTGACGTTTTTTTGATATCATATACTTTGTTTTGTCGTCATTCACTTCAACACCAAGCGTTACGCCTGTTCATCAAAAGCTGTGAATGCCTCTAGTACTGCTAGCTTGGAGCGGTCGATGTTCTGGCTTTGTAGCCCTGGGTAGATTGCCTTACTCTTCGAAAGTACCTTCGAACATCTCCCCTATCGCTACAGTCCTCAATAGACTCGACCACCCGCTTCGCATGCTCTCTGTTTTTCCTCCTGAGAAGTCGGCGTTCCTCCCTTAGTTTTTGCCCGAAAATCTCCCAGGCAGTTCTCTTAGCAGCTCTGATTCTAGTTCGCAGCACTGATTGATAGGCCTTGTTCTTCGCTTCATGCGCCAGCCGGCATTCTTCATCGAACCATCAGGGGGTTTCGTTGGGGTCACCTAGTGAAATTCAGCATAGATCAGTGGCGGCACATCTGATGGCTTGTTGGCAGTATTTCCACTGGTCCTCTGCAGTTGGTGCTGGTGGTGGAGACTTGGTCAGCAAAGGTCCTGGCGATCACTTGTAATTTTAACTTCTCGACATCAAATCTTTTCACAGCATTCACTCGGCGTTGTGGCATCATAGATATCCACATTTGTACTTGAGCTACCACCAAGTAGTGATCCGAGTCAACGTAGGCCCTTCGGAACGTTCGCACATCCAGGATACTGAAAGTATGTCTGGCATCAATCGCAACATACTCAATGTGGTTGATGGTTCGTTGATCCAGAGACCCCCAGGTCCCTTTGTGTGTATTGAGGTGTGGGAATCGAGTGCAATCTATGACGCCATTACGCCCCGCCGGAAATTCAATTAGCCTGAGTCCTTTACCGGAAGTTTTGTCGTCAGGCTGTGTCCTCCGACTATCGAGAGAAAGATGCCCTCCACTCCGATTTTGGCGTTGAAGTCGCCAAGAATGATCTTGACGTCGTATTTCGGGTACCTATCATACAATTTGGTGGCGCAACGGCTCGTGGAGAACCAGGGACTGGGGGAATGGAGGGGACCTACTGTTTTTTGCTGAGTCCGAACGGCTAGATGAGAAGCACTTATGCATGACAAGTAAACTCTTGGAGTCCTACGCACTAACCATTATCCCATGAGGTACTATGGGCACCTATCATAAGTATTCTCGAGGTTATCGTAGAAATCTTACTTTGTTCAGTCATCTTTGTCTTCCGTATAGGAGTGGGCACAGATCAACGTGATGTTTTAGCATTTTGCTTTGATGCGGGTTGTGACCAGATTTCCGAAGCCTAAGACTTCTTGTCAAAGTCTTCCACTTATCACAAAACCACAACCAAAGAGCCGCTAACCCTGCTCCTTGCAGAACTCGCCGATGTAGATTTCACGTGACTTCATCCTTCGTATGCCCTCTCCATCCCATCGCACTTCCTGGATAACTGTTTCCTCAGCCTTTAGCCTATCCAGGTTCTCCACTAATTTTTCGGCTGCACGTATTGTGACTTTCCAAGCTAAAACCTATTCCTCCCTCGACCATTTCATTCACTTCCATTCGTGATCATCGGTCACGGTGCTTCTTGGAAGGATTTCTCTCCCCAGAAAACCACCGTTGTTGAATCTCAACGAAACTTAACTCTCACTCTCACATTCACGAATTCAACAAGTGTTTTCCCAAAACTTGCTGAATCACTCTCACAAATACAAAGTCGACAATTTGTTGGATGCCATTCTAAGGCTTGTTCAGACCTATTTCAAACTATATTTTCAAGAAATTAAAATCGAGAAGAAGACCTCCTAGTTAACACAAATTCTCGCGAGTGATTTGAGGCACGAATAATAACTCCAAAACCAATTTTTGGGAGAATTCAATTCCGATAATCTTTTTATAAAAATTTTTACAAATTGATAATTTAAGATTTAAGGAACTAAGACGCGTTAATGACCCATTTTGTTTACAAGTATAAAGTTAAATTAGTTTAAAGTAAGAATATTGTTTTGTTGGTTTTAGAGAAGGTAAAAGTCCACCTGACTCGTTACCTCTTCAGCTCATCCGCTGGCATTTTTCTCGTTGCATGAGACCACCCATCTGCATGCTGGATAGGTTCACGATTTTGGAACCACTCGTTCCACTCGATTTATAAATCGCTCGACCACCTGTTGTTGCTTTTGCAAAATCCTGGCTTAGTACACTAATGCGGTTGATGATATCATGATGGTTGCCCTTAACCTCTCTTAACAGCCACAACAGAAATAAAAAGAAGGAAAATGAAGCAGTCAATGACTGGTCGGTCATTATTGCGGTAAATTTTACCGTCGCAACCCAGTTAAAAAACTCGTTGATACCCAGGGGAAACTCGGTTAGAAGCCGTTAATTAGCCAGAGGAGAAGCCCCTTAATAAGCCCAAATGAAAATCATATTGATAAGCCGTCTGAAGTCGTTGATATTCATAAGAAATAATGCTGACGACTCCTCGGGTTGTTCAGTCCTGGTTGTCCAGTGGCAGTATATTTGTTAAGGGTGGGGGTAGAGTTGGCATTTTAGCTATTGTGCTGACCAAGGGTCAGTGTAGAAGGGTAGCGCTTCATCGTTGGTTATTGGAGCTATATCCAGGATTTCCATAGCGCTTAGGTACCTTGTTTTCGGATATCGTTTTTGATTGATCATCCTTTTCATCAGTTGATTAGGGTGGTTGGCGATGTTTCTAACCAGGAAGGCCCAGTGCAGATCCTCAGGACTTTCCTCTCGAATATTTGCAGTTCCTTCATAGCGGTTTTGGAATGGTGAACAAAACTGGGAAGCTGTAACTGATAACTGGTCTCAGGAGTTTCTAAAAGACTAGAACTTTTGTCTGTTGGCTAAGCCCAGTTCTCTTCTTCATCAGCGGGTAGAGGCGGTGGAAAGCAAAATTGGCAAATTTGAGGACAGACTGTGAATGTGGGTTGAATCTCAGTAGCCCGTTGAAGTTGATCCCTAGGTATCTGGCGCTGCGTTTGGCTGGTAATATGGTTCCGTCGGGGAGTGTTAGGGTGATATTCCTGCAGCTTCCATTTGAGCGACCGCGTCTGCCCTCTGGTCTTCTAAAGCAGACGAGCTCTGATTTAAATGAGTTGATCCGGATACCCCATTTGGTGTGAAATTGGAATAGTTTGCGGATGTGTGCCTCGACCTCTTGGACAGCTATCAATGGAGAGAATTATAGGTAATATGTAAATGAGTCAGCAGCGATGAGAAGGTTCTTGCATTCTCTGGACATTGATTGGTCAGAGGTCATGATGTCGTATAGAAGTGGTGAGATGCTCTTCACTGTCGATTTTCTGTTCTCCAGTTGCACGAAAAAGTTCCTGGAAAAAAGAAAAGAAAATATAATTTTTATAAGTGCTAAGGGAAAGCCTGGTATGTGGAGTTTATGGACAAGGCCTTCAATCCATAAACTGTCGAATGTTTTCTCGACATCCAGGAAGCATCCGACAGTAATTTGATTGTTGTTTAAAGCTGTGTGAAGTCAGAACCCCGACCTCAAAATGTTTGGGTTTTTATTATCGGATTCGTTTGCCCATCGTTATTCCACGTTTGTTCACCCACTGAAATCGTTTGTCCACCCCCAGGATAAAAGATATTCGACTTTTCTTTTTTTATAGCAAACCTCGAACAACAACAAAGTCCTCTAGCATCCCCAAATAGAGCCATAGGGGGTTGGGGCTGATTGGGTTCGTTTGTCCACCAGCTCAATATCAAAATCCATTAAAAAAAATTTTGTCCACCCCCAGGAAAAAAAATATTCAACTTTTTTGCAGTGAAAAACAAAAAGTGCTCCAACGTCCCCAAATGAAATCTAAGGGGGGTGGAGTGAATTGTGTTCGTTTGTCCACCAGCTCGATATAAAAATCCATAAAGAAAAATGTTTGTCCATCCTCAGGGAAAAAGTTATTCAACTTTTCTTTTTTGCACCAAAAAACAAAAATGGGGTCCAAAACCCCTAAATGAAATTATAGGGAGGTGCTGTCAAATGTGTTCGTTTGTCCACCAGCCCAATATGAGAATCCAAAAACAAATTCGTTTGTCCATCCATAGGATAAAAAATACTCGACTTTTCTTTTCTTATAGCAAACCTGGGAAAACAAAAAAGTTCTCTAGCATCCCCAAATAAAGTCATAGGAGGTTGGGGCTGATTGAGTTCGTTTTTCCACCAGCTCAGTATGTAAATCCAAAAACAAAATTGTTTTCCCATGCCCAGGAAAAAAAAATATTCAATTTTCCTTTTTTGCACTGAAAAACAAAAAGTGCTCCAACGTCCCCAAATCATATCTTATAGGGAAGGGGTCAATTGTGTTCGTTTGTCCACCGGCTCGATATAAAAATCCATAAAGAAAAAATGTTTGTCCACTCTCAGGAAAAAAGTTATTCAAGGTTTACATTGAGCTGGTGGACAAACGAACCCAATCAGCCCCAACCCCCTATGACTTCATTTGGGGAAGCTAGAGGACTTTTTTTCGAGGTTTTTATAAAAAAAAGAAAAGTCGAGTATTTTTTATCCTGGGGGTGGAAAAACGATTTTTTTTTTGTTTGATTCTCATATTGAGCTGGTGGACAAACGAACACACTTGACTGCACCTCCTTATAATTTCATTTGGGGGTTTTGGAGCCCTTTTTTGTTTTTCGGTGCAAAAAAGAAAAGTTGAATAACTTTTTTCCTGAGGGTGGACAAATATTTTTTCTCTATGGATTTTTATATCGAGCCGGTGGACAAACGAACACAATTGACCCCACCCCCCTAAGATATGATTTGGGGGCGTTGGAGCACTTTTAGTTTTTCAGTGCAAAAAAGGAAAGTTGAATATTTTTTTTTCTGGGGGTGGACAAACATTTTTTTTTATGGATTTTGATATTGAGCTGGTGGACAAACGAACCCAATCAGCCCCAACCTCCCATGACTTTATTTGGGGATGCTAGAGGACTTTGTTGTTTTTCGAGGTTTGCTATAAAAAAAAGTCGAATATCTTTTATCCTGGGGGTGGACAATCGATTTTAATGGTTGAACAAACGTGGATTAACGATGGACAAACGAATCCGATGAAAAAAAAAAAACAAAAATTTTGAGGTCGGGGTTCTGTTTTCACACAGCTGTTGTTTAAAGGTGTGGGTGTGGCGATGTCATAATGAAACTTCAGGAGCGGATGCAAGGTGGAATGTTTTTCACGGAAACCAAACTGCATGTCTGGGATGATGTTGTTTCGGTGCAGAATTTCTTGAGCTTCCTAAGTATCAGCTCTTGGTAGGAGGAAGGATATCGACCTGTAGTTGGTGACCATTTTCCTTTCACCTTTCTTGGGAATCGCCACGCCATGCAGTTGTTGAATATGATGGCTAAAAACACCATCACAGTTTGTGGAAGCCTTTTTAGAACAAAGTCGGTTCAGCTGACTTCTTTGGTTTGAAGTTGCCAATAATCTCAGCTATATTCTCTGGGGTGTTCAGTTTTGGTTGTTGACTGGATCGCTGGCAGGATAGTACCATAAGCTAGCAGAACTCGAACAAACCGACTAGGATTTGTATCAAATTCAAATTTTGATTGTTAAATACAAATAACTTTTAGAATTTTTTTAAATTTTGTGGGTTCAATAACGAAAGACCTTGAAACTAAAGAATCTGCCTTACCCAATTCTTGGAACTGAAGATACAACCCACAACTTAATTTAAGTTATTTTCAATTTATTTGTATGCAACTTCTATATGGTTTTAAAATATGTTGGTAACATCTCACTTAACCTCAACCATATAACTCAGCAGCTTTCGATGAGAACATTAGACTTAATATAACATGTTGATTTATTCCCACCATATCCATCGCATCGTAACATAGTGTTTGTGCTGCTGAAAGCCATCAGTATTCGATTTATTTTAACATTTTCTCATTCATATGTAAGTTTCTAGGTTATATAGGAATAGATAGAAATAAACGTGAATGAGGATAATTTATATCAACAAAAAGCCTTATAAATAGAGGTCTTTACCTTTTCTATGTTGATATACAAATATGTCAGAGGTCAGGTTTTGTATCTATACTTCATAGCACCAAAGTAGATATAAATAAAAAAAAAAAAATCCTTCTTTTGTCGATGTCTCTATACATTATACCACACCTCAAAAAGCCTTACACACAAATAATATAACGCTCAATGATTCATCACCTGCTATCATACTCAGTTCGCATCAACATCAAACAGCCATCACCCATAAAGCTAACCAACCATCATCATCTTCTATATAGCCAATAAAATTTGAACCTCTTTCAATATAAAGTCTATAAAATAGTTCAAGCTTAAGTACATACATATATCGCCATAATATTAACTCAGCCACACCTTTTTGGTCATATTCAATCCACTGGACAGGAAAGCTGTGATACATAAATCAATTAGAATTTTATATCTCAAACCTCTTTCCAGAAAAAAAAACGCACTCTTTCCTTTTGACGATAACTTTGGAATTTATTTAAGGAAGGTATAGAGGTATACTTACCTTGGAGGCTTGAAGTCTTCTATACCTACTAATACTAGCACTTATTTCCCACAAGTCCAATTTGCTTCCTACTTATCACCCCCTGAGAATATAAGAGAATATTTATAACGTGTGACCAAAAATAGCAAGTTTCTGGTTCCTAAAGGTTCAGTATAGGGAGGCCACAGCCAGGAGTACCTACCTACCCCTACTCAGAAGACAGAGAAAAACCATATCAAATTGGAAAAACTAACTTATCCCAACGTTCTCCTTTGGAATGGAACAAACATAATTCTTTTGGCTTAGATGACGACATGTAATTTACAACATCAGCTTATTATCGTCATTCTTTTGCTAGGGCTATGACTATCAGGATGGGACAGAAAGATGGTATGGGGATGTGGAGGCAAAGGAAGAAGGGACCTCCCATTCCCTGCTGCTTATAACTATATATTCGTTATGTTCGTCCTTGTGCCTGTGATGCCATCTCAAAAAGCCCATCAACTGAAAGACAAGCGAATTATATGAAATAAATTGTTTTGCCCTTCTGCTTATGGTGTGTTAGTGTCTATCTTCTGGAATACATCTATCTATGTTTTTGGTTTTCAAGTTGGTTAGGTTTTTAGGGCTTGGTGGAGAATTGCCTCCATTCGGGGGAAAATCACAATTTTTTCTATTATTATTTTTTTTTTTTTTTTTGCTTGACTATTTTTTTGTTCAGGGAAGCCGAAAACTCGTACCCTTTACGTTTCTATGATTTCTCTCTGATGGAATCAAGCTCAAACCGCACGTAAAGCCAAAGGAATAAACCATTTTCTTTTTAGGTACGGGTATGGCTATGTATGTATGTATATCTAAAACGCCGACGAGGCATTTAGTAATGGCTGTTGTTTTGTTTGATTTTGGTTGGTTCGTTGGTTGGTTTGGTTGGTTATGGCTCTCTGGCTGGCTGAGACAGATTCAACTTACAAAAATAATAGCTTGGATTTATCTCTCTATGAAGTAGGTATAAGAGGGTAAACTTTATTTTGTTGTCCTGGTCCTGGTCTTGTCTTGTCTAGTTTTTTTTTATTTTTAAACCACTCTTAACGCAATGCAACGAAATTTGCTGCAAAACATGAAACTTTAATTTACATAATTTTGAATATTTTCTATACAAATACTCGTACACTACCAACCTAAGCTATATACCAACTTATTTAATTCAGATTGAAAGGATGTGATAGTAGGAATGTTTATCTAAGACGAAAATACTATAAGGCAAACGAAATCAACAAACAGCTAGACACTTCATCTGTTTCTGAAGGTTCTGACAACGATTTAATATACACATCTGATGGGTTATTTATCTCAAAAGTTCTCTAAAGCGAGTACAAAAATATTTTGAATCAGATTAAGGCGAGATATGTGAGTTTCATCTATTAAGTTTTGATTAAATTTATATTTTGATAATAGATTTAAGCTGGAATAAGAGGTCATGTTACTCCTCCAAAGACTTAAAAATAGATATCATCATATCAGAGACTTATAACAACTATTTAAAAAGCTTATAATATTCATTAACTTTAATAGAAGCCGTCGCAGACATTTTTATTGAGAATTTTTACTGCACTTAAGTTTAATGTAATAAATCATTTTTTTTTTTTTTTGGTATTTTGTAAGTACGTAGGTACCTAACGATTACGACATCGTAAAAGACCCAAATATAGACGGTTGTAAAAATACCTACACATTTCTATGGAATAGTAAGAGCTTGTAGGTTTTTTTTTTTTTTTTGCGATTGGCTAGGGACCAGCATCAGACAAAAGATTAATTAAAGCTAAGAATTATTTTGTTTATATATTTTACTTTAAGTTGAAAATAAAAATGATAAATAAATTTTTAGAAAAGTGATGGCATTACTCAAATTACTGGATTTTAATCGATTTTTTTTCATTCATTTTTTTGAATTTTTATTTTATATAGGTATTTGAAATGAGAGCAGAGAAAAATTATTATTCAGAAATAAATTAAATGATACAAACATTTTTGGACGGTACAGATGAACTCAAGATTTTCTCTAAATATTTTTCTAGTTTATAGCTCTTGAGCGCGCAGCAGTGGTTGATCCAAGGGGGGAATGTAAGGGCTGAAGATCGCCCACAACAGATTCGTAAAATCTGTTGATGAAATATAGAATTATTCTTAAAATAATTAATTCTAGATATAATGTTCATACAAGTCAGAAGAGAATGGCACAGAAAACAACGAATGCATGAACTTGCTCTTAAACTTTCAAATTGCTTGGAGCTTAAGAAGTTTTAAAAAATATTCACGTAATTCAAGAAAATTTGTTTTTGAGATGATAAGGATGATATTAAGCCCGGAAGTCATTTTTGTAATCGTATTGCTTGGCCACCATTTCGAAAAATGGCGCCCAACATGTACTCCGGTCAGGAAACCCAAGTCCCGAGGATATTATTTTTACATTTGAAAGGAGATGACCCATTTTCCTATGGAGCTTGGGCCCAGGGCGTACACTAACGAGACTAGTACCAAATGAAAGCTAACGTTTAGCCCAATCTATCTGCCAGATTATGCAATTCCCATTATTCAATGCGTGACTGGGTTTTCTTAGTTGATAATGTTTCTAACTTTACTGAAGCATAGATGGATAACATGATGTCACTTTTACCTAATACTGCTATGACGACAATTAATTTTAATGATGTAGGTAACATCAATCCTCATTTATGTCGTTATTGGCTTGGTATGAACCTTGGACAGTTTTTGGAACTCCACAGCTTTGTCCCGGCGTTAAAAAGCATTGAGCTTTTTACATATTTGGTAAAATTAAGTACCGGTGATAGTGATCGTAGGCTTTCCTGTCTCTTAAACTTAACTCGAACAACGAACGAACAACTGTAGTAGGAAGTTTGATGTATTATTTTGTGCTATTAAATTTGGGTTTTCAGCATATAACTGTCCAAGATGTTTCAAGAAGGAACAAACTAACTCCCAAGGATTGCAGCGTTACCGCTGCGACCTTTTTTGGGTCCGTGCGACTAAACGACGACCTTTCGATCAGAGCGACTTTTTTCTCCGTGCGACTTTTTTTTTGTATTTAATATATGAGGCGATGAGAACCAAAACTCGTCATATCCATGCCAAAAAACATGTCACAGACAATGGTTATTGTTTAATATCTTTTTAACGATACTTTTAATATAATTTTCCTTTAAACTATACCCAATGGATTTCAAAATCTATGATTGGATATAAAAAATTATTTTCTAACTACTCTCATTTAAAAGTTATGAAACAATTAAATTTGAGTATGGGGAGTTTTCTGAAATGGATGTGGCGAGTTTTGGTTCTCATCACCTCATATCAAAAACACAAAAACACAGGTTTCTCGAACTCACCCATTTGAATTGGAACGAACAGAACAGAAACAATATTTCAATCGACTTTCATTCAACTATTCTTTTTCCATTTCCTTTGAAACGAAAACGAAGCGGCATGGCTTGCGCTTTATTGAAATTAAAATGAAGTGAAGGAACTCGAACTCGAAATATTAGAATGCCAGTTGAGTGATGGGCTAAGTACTCTGAACTAATAGTTTGAAATATCTTTTACTAATATCATTACCTACTATTCTTCAATAACAGCTATAGCTAACTGTAACTGAAATAAAAGTTGCGTAAAAAACCGTCGTCGTTAACATATAGGAATTAAGATACCCGTTTATAGCACTAATATTATATATAGGTAAGGAGTTTAGGAAAAAAGGTGACATTTTTAATTTTTATTTTTTTTCAGAAATTGAGAAAAACTAAATTGGGGTATGCCTGCCCAGTTTTTTTGATTTTAGTTTTCTTCATGTGCATCGGTAAAGCAAACAGACTGTATTTGTTGTATTTATTAGTTTTGCAGTAGGTTTTTGAATATAGCTTTTATTTAAAAAAGTATTTTGAAAATGTCACCTTTTGATATAAAACCAAAATATCGTAAGAAAAAACTCAATTGGATCCAAGGCCAAGTAAATAGTTTATATTTTTTGTTTGAAATCTTTTGTTCCGAAAGTGCCTTTAAAATTGAGTTTTCGTTGATACATGTTATTATTCTTGACTTAATCTCCTTGTCAATCGATAAAATTCAGGGTTTTGAACCCGATAAAATAACAAAGAAAAAAAAGTATCAAACGTGAAAATTTCATATTTTGTTCCTAAACTCTTCATATATAATCGGAAATATTAGCAAAATAAGGGATAATTTTAATGCGAATAAAAGCTGATGACTTAATTATTATATCTATGTTTTTGGTGATAAAAATGTTAAGTCCTAACCATAAAACTCATTGAGGAATCAAAATAAACCAAAAAAAAAACTTAAAATAGACTGATTTTTCTTAACTGTTATTCTGCTTAATAATGATTTCAATGTTATCGTGTTAATTCGAAATCTCCTTGCAGTAGCAAAAATGCATAACCATTTTAGTACTGATTTTGCTTAAGTGTCATCCTGCTCAATAGTCATTTCAATTTTACAATTTAGATTTGATATGTCATTGCAGCAGCAAAAAGGCGTAACAGTTTTGTTTTTGACTTTGCCTAAGTGTTATTCTCAAATTTTTAATTTTTACGATTACATTGAAATTACTTTAATCCGAATCACATTTAAGCAAAATCACTAACAAAACACTAACTCCGTTTTACTGCTGCAATTCGATTTTTTATTTACTTGATAAAATTGAAATAATTAATACCTACATATTAAGCAGAATCATCAGGACAAAATTTGTAAACGCATATAAAAATTTACTTATATCGTGAATTTAATAAAAACTGCGTTATTTTAAAGTTTAAGTTCTAATTTCAATAGCAGTTATTCCTGATTTTCGGTAACAGGCTAATAACTGTTATTAAATATCTGTTACTAATATATTGACCCATCCCTATAAAAGTTGAATACATCGGAAAACTAACTATACAAAATTAATCAATATCAACTTTTGTTATTACTTTCGTTATCATCATTACTGTTCTGAACGCCTAAAGGTTTAGCTATAAGTTTTTAAAATGAAGACTGGAATTTTTTAGTTTTTAAGTATTTATGGGTTTTGTTTAAAAAAAAAAATGTTTCAAAAATAATCTCAAGTGTTTTTGTTGTTCAAATATAAAAATATGGTTGTGCGACTTTTTATTTTCGAAATGCGACCTTTTGGATAAAAGTGCGACTTTTTTTCAATTATTGTCTTTTGCGACCTTCTTTTCTTGAGTGCGACTTTTTTTGCGACCTTTCGAAAATTCTCAGCGGTAACCCTGACGGATTGTTTGGAAACACCAACGTTAGTGAAAACGTTTGTCCATCCATAGTTATTTGCGATGGAACATATATATGTATATCTTCAAAAAAGTTCACACTATGGTTTTCAGAAAAAAACATATAGCTTGCATAAGTACCAGAATTTGGTTGAGCTCTTTATGATCGCATGCTGTGATGGGTATATCCTGATTCTGATACCAACATAATGAAAAATCTTTTTAGGGACGAATATGGGACATTAAGGCAATTTTTTCGACAAAATGATGTGTTTATTTTGGACAGAGGGTTCAGAGATGCGATTCCGTGTCTAGAATCTCAAGGATATAAGGCTTCATCCACAGATTCAGGCAACTTTCAATTGACAACGGCGCAAGCTAATAGATCCAGATGTGTTTCTATGGTAAGATGGGTCGTTGAAGTCGTGAATGGACGGTTTAAGAAGGATTTTAAGCTCTTTCGACAAGATTTTTTTAATTTAGCTGCTATTCATTTGATGGATGACTTCAAAATTGCAGCTGCACTTCTTAATAATTCTCATCCACTAATAGAAGACGCTGTCGATGGAAGCATTCTATTAGAATTGGCTTCAAGTCGATTAAACACTCCTAATTATTTAGGTGATTTTGTGAAAGAAAACAATCTTAACAGAACAGAGCCTCATTGAGCCGCATCGATGGAAATATCCCGAATCTGAGTAACTTCCCTATACTCACCTTTCAAGATCTACGCAGGATATCAATAGGGAATTATCAAATTAACTAGGCTCGCTCTTATTGTAGGGAACATTTAAAGGTGAACGGAACCTATACCATCGAAGTCTGCGGAGACCGGATGCGAATTTCTTCTTCTGCACATCAAAGTCTTATTGGCAACAATAACTTTTTAATACGAGGGCGACTCAAATCGAGGCATATAAGCAGAAAAGTGTATCTTACTCACATCCTGGAGAATGACGATACAAACGAGGCAAATAGTTCGAGCGCAATAAAAGCTTACTGTTGCAACTGTCTAGTTTGAATGAGCACTGTCGGTTGTTGCGCTCATGTAATGAGCATTTTATGGTATTTGGGCTATGCACGACACCAGGAAA
Organism: Dasysyrphus tricinctus; assembly: GCA_963921185.1. Classification (NCBI taxonomy): domain Eukaryota; kingdom Metazoa; phylum Arthropoda; class Insecta; order Diptera; family Syrphidae; genus Dasysyrphus; species Dasysyrphus tricinctus. The sequence continues at coordinate 223,955,803 of OY992530.1, read as the reverse complement.
CAATAAGCATAACACCAGCCCTGTTTTTGGATGGTATTTTGACACTTTGAACGAAGACCAGTTTTTTTTTTTCAATTTATTAACATTAATATACATATTTTAAATAATATAATTTGGTAAAAAAAGATACATATATTTAAAACTAGCTGGCCCGCCCCGGCTTCGCACGGGTAGATAAATCTAAGTTGCGTAACATACATAATGGGGGCTATCGTGGATAAAATTTCCCACGGAATTTCTCCCATCTTCTAAAATTGGAATTGCCGACAATTTTTCACTGTTCCTTGCGTGTTCAAATTTTTCGATCAAAATTGTAGCCCAGTGGCCAAGGAATATTAATTGTCGATGCCGATAAGTTCCGAGAGAAACTGCCACCATAATTCACGTTCCCAATTTTCGACGATGGGAAAAATTCCGTGGGAAATTTTATTCACGATAGCCCCCAATATTAAATAATGTCAATAAATATTATAGAAGGTACCTGCTATTATTATTTAATTTTGCTTGAAAAGATAACACAACGTAACGGAGCAGTCAAATAATACAAAAACTGGCGGATGTGAAACCAATTTGTTGGAAACTTATAGAGGCAAAGGGTAAAATCTATGATTAAATCTATTTAAAATTTCAATTTGAATATGAACATATATTTCTTTTTCTCTTCGACCATAAAATATTGAAACAAATCGATACTCAAATATTAAATGTCCCTAAACCACCTACGTGCGTACCTGGAGACCGCTCACAGGGCCGGACAAGCTATACGTGCAAACAGTGCAAATGCACAGGGCGCTGAACCCAATGGGGGCCTTGAGCAAGTATCAAAAAAAAGACACAATCACTACCTACCAAATGACGTTTTTCTTTTTTGGCTCTGAGCAAACCTCTGAGCAGAGGCTGAGCGATCAGAGCAGAGCTCCGAGCAGATTATGATCAGATCCCTCAGATTTTTAATTATAAAACACACTTGAGCATTGAACTGTCATTTCATAGTTGTGTTTGTGTTAAAAAAGAAAAACGCCAATTGATATCCATTGAGCCTGATTACACGATTCGTTTTTTCGGACGTTTCGTTTTTCGTTTTTTTGACAGGTACGTACCTTCGTGATTACACACAACGAAAAAAATGAATTCGTGATTTTTTCGTTCAGAAAATTTGAGGTTCATTTATTGCAAAATAGGCAGTAATAATAATTAAAAATACTTTTACATCACTTCTTGTTCAAATTTATAGCTATTTAATTAAGAAAAACAATTTTAAATCTCACTATTTACATTTTTTAAGCATCCCCCGCCTCTACTCGTTTGTCAAACCATAAACGTCAAAGTTCAACCAGAAAAAGTCTTGAAATTTTCATACGTGCTTTCGTCTTTCCGTTCCCCCTACGTTTCTACACCCCTCACCCAATGTGTCAAAAAGACGAAGCACGTAACGTCAAAAATCAAAAATAAATCGATGGCTATTTTCCAACCCACAGTAAAAAACTTGATCACAAAATCTTGGCAAAGTGCACAATTTTGTTCGCCTGTTAGGGATACGTCATTCGCCTCTTGGGGAGACTTCGTTAAGAACACGCATATCAACGTCTACCCCTTGCGAAGTGAGAATATGACTTCTTCCACCAATAACCGCAATTAAAGGGCGCTAATGATGAAGCCTGCGCAGGGTGCTATTTTAGCTCGGGCCGGCCCTGACCGCTCACAGAGTATTAAATTAAGGGACTATAAAATAAATTAAAACTAAAAAACCAAACTTAAAAAAACAAACTTCGGCAAAATTGTACAAAATCCTCGGTCGCCGCAGGTTCCATGTCACTTAAACCTGGTCTCGCATGTCTTTGCTATCAGATTGCTGTAGCAATCTTTAAATATTTTAGTCGCTCTTATTCGTTTTTGCAAAAAAATAAAAACACTAAATATCTACCAAATAATTACATAACCACCTACGGTATCGGAGACGCTGACGAAATATTTGTACTAAACTAGACCAAACGCGTGCACTTGTTCACTCTGCAAGCTTAAAGGCGATACAGTTTGATCACTTAAAAAAAGGTATATGGATGGACTCTGTCACACAACATATGTACACACATTGAAATATTTGAATTTGAAAATTCCTTGCGGTCTCTGAGACCGTTGGATAGGTGGTTAAGGGTTAAAGATAATTGCTTGCAGGGTTGTAAAAGAATGCAATCTTTTATAAAGGTAATCATTTAAATCGTTTTATTGCATTCGATCTTAAGATTTCATTCATTGACTTCGTCTTTAAATTCAGCTATCACCATTAATTTGACATTCAAATGATAGCAATTATTGTGTTTGCCTCCATTAATTGTCAAGAAATAGATTGAATACAATCTTTTGAGAATTCATGCATTATTTTGCATTCTTTTATATTCTTTCGCATTCTTTTGCATTCATTTTCATTCCTTGCACTCACTTGAATTCTTTGCATTCATTTGCATTTTTTGCATTAAGGATATAAAAATTGACGTATTAAGAACAAACATGCATACATAAGTATGTAAATGAAAAAAAAATGTATGTTACTTAAAAGATTGTTAGATAAATAATTCAAAAGAATTCAAAAGAATGCAAAGAATGGATAAACATGCAAAATAATTCAAACACACGCAAAGAATGCAAGCAATGCAAAAGAATTTAAAAAATGCATGCATTCCCAAAAGATTGCAATCAACTGATTGCTGTAAGTGAAATGCTGAAATGTGAAAAAAATGATTACAAACAAACAAACAGTTATAATGGTGATTACAGAATTTTAAGTCAAAGTTTCGAATTTAAGTCAATTAATGCAATCTTTAAATCGAAGTCAAAAAAGATTGGTTCTTCTGTTGCATTTTCATGCGATCATACAGTTTTTACATACATACATAAAGCATTTCGATTCCTTACGTTGTCTTGTATACTTGAGCTTTTCTAGATTTTCACTATTCAATTGAATTCTTATTGGCTAATTTCTTCGTGAGATTCCACCAATATTTCTTCACTTTTTCACTTTTATTTTTATTTGCACAAATATAATAAAATTGTAAATCCTTATAGTCTGAAACATCAATAATTACATTTTCTGACATTCAAAGCAGAGCTAGGTTTTGAATAATCCTACTAATATTATAAATGTGAAAGTGAGTTTGTTTGTTTGTTTGTGACGCTTTCACGCCTAAGCCGCTGAATCAATTATGATGAATTTTGATATAGAGATAGATGGGACTCTGGAAGCGTCAATAGGATACTTTATTTTACCATATGAGACAAAAAAAGAAAAAAATATTTGGTACCAAAACAACTTAATATTATATTTATAGGAACAGAAATAAATCAATATAGTTTGAAAAAACAATCAATCAATTTTGATATTTCGTTTAAGAGATAGTTTTTTTGTTTGTTTTATTATTTTGAGGTTGTATACTATTTTCTTCACAAACGATGGTTTAAATTAAAAAGGAACTCACAAGCCCGGGAGGTCAACTTCAAGCTCAATTATCTAAAAATCTCCGGAGCCGAATTCGAAAATATTTGGCAGATAGATTGGACCTAACGTTAGCTTTCATTTGGTACTAGTCTCATTAGTGTATGCTCTGGGCCCAAAAATGGGTCATCTCCTATTTCTGACATGCTAAGGATGATATTTAGCTTGGGAATCATTTTTTAATCATATCGTTTGGACGCCATTTCGAAAATTGTGGCCACATGGTAAAATAAAGAGAAACTCGTAAATAACTTGGAAAATTTCCATGGCTGAAATAACGGTTGATGTCTTAAAAGATAGGTGTTAAGTACACGAATCTTCATGTAAAATTTAAGTATTGCCACTTTTCGGGAACATACTTTTTTGTTATGTCAACGGGTGGAACCTCCAATTTTATGATCGTTTTTAATATGTTGAAAAGGTTGCGAAAACGCCACTAGATACCAAAGCATGTTGGGATAAAATAATTGATATTTTGAGAAGTAGGTGCTGAGTAAAAGCACGTTCTGTTAAAAATTTCAATGATGTCACTTTTCAGGAATATACTTTATTTGCTTGTCAAAATGTGGGACTTCCCCCTTTTATGAATGTTTTTAATGGCAACACCTCGTGTCTTGGAAAAATAACGGATGATGCTTTAATAGATTAGTGTAAGATAGACACACCTATGTTTTGCAAATCTTCGGAAACATACTTTTTTCATGCCAAATGTTGGGACTTCCACTTTGTTGGTAGTTTTTAATATTTCGAACAAGAAAACATTTGTGGAAACGCCTCTAGATGCCAAACGCATTTTGGGAATATAACAGCTGACGCGTCTTAAGGGACAGGTGTTAAATAGAAGCACCTTTGGTTAATATTTTAGTTTTACCACTTTTAGGGAACATACTTTTTACATGTCAAAGAGTGGAATTTCTACTTTGTTGGTTTTTCTAATATTATTAACGTGAAAAAAGTGTGGAAATGTCTCCAGACTCCAAAAGCGGCTTGGGAAAATAACGGTTGATATCTTTAAAGCTAGATGTTGAGTAGAAGCAACTTCGGTTAAAATTTCAGTGCTGTCACTTCTAGGCAACATACTTTTTTTGATGTCAAAGCGTGGGATTTCCATTTTCTTGGTAATTTCTAATACTTGTAACGTGAGAAAAGTTGCGAAAAAAGCTCCAGATGCCAAACGCATGTTGGTAAAAAAAAGTTGCATCTTTTTTCGTGTTGAAAATATTCAAAATCTATAAAAACTTGTAGCCCTTTTAAAATAAAAAAAAAGTATGTTGCCCAAAAGCGTTAACACTTAAAACTAACCAAAGGTGCTTCTACTCAACACATATCCTTTAAGACGAACGCTGTTAAAGAGAAGCCACAACTTTTTCATGTTCAAAATATCAAAAAACTACCAAAAAAGTGGAAGTCCCAACCTTTGGCATACAAAAGTATGTCCTCGAAAATTGGCAACACTGATATTTTACCAATAGGTGCGTCTACCTTACAATTATCTTTAAAGACATCATCCTTTATTTTTCTAAGACACATTTTGACGCCCAAAGCTGTTGCCACAACATTTTTCATGTTAAAAACAACAAAAAAAGGGCAAGCCCCGCAAAAAAAAGGATGTTCCAGAAAAAAGGCAACATTGAAATTTTAACAAAAGGTGCTTTTACTCAACACCCTATTTTTCAAACACTTTTTTGTGTTTTAAATATTTATTAAAAATGATCAACAAATTGGAAGGTGCGTCTACTACTCAACTCATATCTTTTAAGACATCAACGGTTATTTTAACCATGGAAATTTTCCAAGTTATTTACGAGTTTCTCGTCATTTTTGCCAAGATTGGGCCCCAATTTTCAAAATGGATCCGAATGATAGGATTAAAAAAAATGTAATCAAATGAAAAATAATATCCCCCACAAAAAACGGCGGGTTTCAACTAAAAACTATTTTTATAGAATTAAAAGCGTATTTCTTTGCTGGTGACATTAAACAGTGGTTTGTTTTGGATTTTTTTATACTTGTTAAACATTTGGCACTTCGAGTAACACACTTTTCCGTAGCCAAGTAGCCATATATTTCCTACGATATCCTGATGTTCTAAAAACAATTCACTGAACACTTTGAATTACCCTTTCCTGGTCCTGGTCATCAGGATAGAGATGCTGCACTTTTTCTAATTGTTTTAACAATTTTGTTTTTCAACTGTTTGCCTGTTTTAAATCCAAAATAGTTCAATGGCACTTTTCATTATTCTTTTTTTTTTCAAAAATCAAATTTTCTTGTATTACTTTGTGTAGTAGTCCGATGGGATGGGCCGAGCAAAAGAAAACTGAAAGACTGCGACATCTGCTACGGTGACTGTTACCGACTACAAGGGCTGCGTCTCTTTGGATGTGGATCCGTCATCGTTAGGGGCAGACTCAGGCAAGAAGTCTTGAGTTTCAACTATGTGAACGAGCACCTCACGACAATTTGGATCAAGGCTAGATTCGCCAGCATTAGCCTCATATGCGCGCATGCCCCCACAGAGGAGAAAGATGACGATACCAAGGACGAGTTCTACGAGCTCCTGGGCCCAGATCACGTAAGACGATTCGATTGAACGATAGTCGTTTTGACTGAAGCTGTCTCTATTCACATCTACAGGGAAAAATAGAGAGAGTAATAGTCGAAACGATGATCGTTCAATCGAATCGTGTTACGTGATCTGGGCCCTGAACAAGACATATGAGCAATGCCCTAGCTATGACATTTAAATTGTCTTGGGTGATCTGAATGCCAAACTAGGAAGAGAAGACGCATATTCGGAAGATACAGCCTGCACGACACCACCTCCGATCACGGACTCATGTTTATCGACATTGCTGTTGGGCTAAACGTTGTGGTAGATGGTACGCAGTTCCCGTATCTCGATATACACAAGGGGACATGGCTAATTCCTGGTCAATCAACTGACAACCAGATTGTTCACATTGTGATCGACGCAAGGCACTCCTCTAGTATCAAGGATGTCCGAACGTTTCGAGTAGCCAACGTTGTTCCAGACCAAAGCCAAAGAAGGGAAATACTGTGAGGAAGTTCTTCGTCGGATGGCTACAGTCGCAAGAAATCACAAGGTCCTTTTACGATCGAGTCTCTCGCACCCTCTTAAATAGCCCTATGCAGCCAACTGCAAGTATCGAGAACCTGTGGAAGAATTCCCAGGAAGCCATCAGAGATGCCGTCAGAAGCGGGCCACCACAGCGAAGCCCCTGATTCCACGAAGAATGCCGGTAAGACCTCTATTACACGATGATTCTTTGCGTCTGACTCTTTTCGAATTTTCATGAGTGCGAAGGAGAAAAAGCATCGGATTTCACCTTCGCACTCATTGAATTTTGACAAGAGTCAGACGCAAAGAATCATCGTGTAATAGGGGGCTAAGTATAACAGGCGTACAAAGCGGCGCTGCATAGAAGGACCAGAGCTGCTTGCGTGACATACGAGTACAAGAGGATAAAAGAATGGCTTCTCAAAAGGAAAAAGAATGAACATTAGAGGCACGCGATTGAGGATAAAGAGGAATGCTATTGCAGGAATGAAGTTCAAAAGTTTTACCAAAAGTTAAAAATAACTTCCCAAGGTTACAAGGCTCGAAGGCTGAAGCCTGCAGGAACGATTAAGGGAGCATCGTGGTAGAATCGCAGTCGGTACTGAGGATATAGAAAAATCGTTTCCGCAAGTTAATTATGCAGATTGCACAATTCAACCTGGACGACGGCGACGTAGGCCAGCAATTCCTTCCACCCGATCTTGACGAAGGAAGTTATAGCTATACCTAAACTTAAGTCTTTTAAAGCTGCTAGAGCTGATCTGATTGCTTTGTGGCCGAGGTGCTCAAATCGGCTGGTGATGAATTGGGTAGGAGTATGCACCAGCTCATCTGAAAAATATGGTCGGAGAAAAGCATGTCCAAATGGCTGGAACTCCAACATTGTTTGTCCGATCTTGAAGAAAGGTGATCCTTTGGACTGCACCAAATACATCAAATAGGCACCATTCTCCTTAACATCGCATACAAGATAATATCTGCCGTACTTTGCAAACACCTGAAGCCATTCGTCAACAACCTGATAGGCCCATATCAGTGTGGCCAACAGGAAGGTCCAACGTCAACCAAATATTCACACTATTGTAGATCTTGGAAAAAAGCCTGGAATTTCAAATCGATACCCACTACCTTTTCATCGATTTTAAGGCTGCGTATGACAGTATCGAGGAGAATGCTCGCTGCTCCATCAAGGTTGAAAAAGACCTCAGCGATATCTTTGATGTCGTAAAAGTTTTTAGACAAGGTGATATGCTGTCTTGCGATAACTTCAACATCACACTTGAAAGAATAGTGCAAAACTCTCACGTCCACACTAGAGGCACAGTCTTTCAAAAGTCCGTCCAATAGCTCGCTAACGCCGACCATATTGACATTATCGAACGAACAAGGCGGGATTTCAGTAGAGCATTCGTGAGTAGGAAGCTAAAAACCTGGGTTCAACAGTGAATGAAGGCCAGACCAAGTATGTATATGCTGTTAACAAGAAAGGACACCCAACACCGACGCCGACGTCTCGGACAGCATGTCATTATAGACAGCTTTAATTTCGAGTTGGCCAGAGACTTTGCTGAGATCAAATGAAGAATTACTCTTTCCAATCGCTGTTGCTTTGGGCTAAGAAGGCAATTGAGAAGTAAAGCCCTCTCTCGAGCAACTAAAGTGTCCCTGTATAAGACGCTTATCATCCCGTTTCTGATGTATGCTGCAGAGGAATGGACACTATTAACGGTAGATGAGAACGTTTTAGGCTGTTTTGATAGGAAAATTCTCCGGTTGATTTTTGGTCCCGTCTGGAGAATGAAAAAGATACAACAACGAACTGTACCGGCTGTACAGTGTACAGGGACCCCAACCTAGCCACAAAAGTAAAAAACCAACGACTGAGATGGCTAGTTCACCTTATGTAAAACACAATGGCAAAAAATACCCTTTTTTATAAAAATTGTCGGACTCTTCATCACAGCTAACAAAAGTTCAGCAGACATTTTTTTTCCAGTTTTCAAATGAGTTGAAAGCATTTTTTTACTGCTTTATGGTTTAACTTTTATTCAACGAGTCTTTCATTTTCGCTACATGAAAACAATACTTGGCCCTTAGAGTATGCAAAAAGTTAGAGAGAATCAAAAACGCAGATATAAATCACTTCAAAACCTCACACATAAAATACAACTCAACACTTTTTTTTAATATTAAACAAATGCTACAAAATATAAAAGTGATTTCGTCCTTGTTTTTTTTTCAACAATTCAGAAGCCTGGAAAATGGTTCAAGTGCGAGGAACACTTTTTAGTTAATTTGTTGTTCAGGCCGGAAGAGCGGAGTCCAAAACGATGATGGTTGTTTTTGTTGCCAAAATGTTTTAATTTAATTCCAAGTGGTACTCTAACTTTTGTTAAATTTTTGGAAAGGATTCTACATGGACAATCTCCCTTGTTTGTCTGGGATTAGTTCGGCCATAAAATATAGTTATACAGTGTAGTATGGGTATGGAATATAGAGGGTAGGAAAAGCATAGAAGCATTACGAATGGCGCTTGAGAAGTTTCATTTTATAGTGGTGTTTATGAAGATGCTGCACTTTTATGTTGCCATTCGTTTAGTGAGCACGTGTTGAGTTGAGCAATGTTTACTGCAGAGACGTGGTCATGGTTATATAGTTGACTATGAATATACCTATGCACAATAATCCGACATGTTGGATTGCTAGAATGTGTAGATATTGTATAGCAAATTAGCACTGAAAGTAGTGCTGTGGTGGTTGACGCTATGGGTCAGATGAAAATGGAAGGTTGGTGCGGCTATATAAACTATGAAATCAAGCTAACATTCTTCAAAAAACATTAGACCACAAACTCGAAAATTGAAACGTGCCTTGTGAGACCATAGACCAACCCAGCATACTTATACAAATGCAATGTTATTAACGACCAAAAAGCACAACTTGAACTCATAACATGTTTAAGTTAAGTTATATACTTAAGGAGAAAGAAATGTATAAGGACATAATTATAGTCCCATGTCCATTTCGGTACGTATGAGTTTATCCGTCTTTACATGGATTAGAGTTACAAAATAGAGATCATCATAATTTAAGACGAAAAGTATTTTAATTAAGATTGAATTAAGCCCATTATGTAAGGCAGAATTCGATTAGTGGTAACTCGTTGTTATTTAAACTCAGAATTAAAGTAAGATTGATCTAGAAAATTTGATTTGTTTGAAGGAGCTTTTGTTTCATAGATGATACTTGTTGGGGTTCATTGAAAGGGAACTAAGAACCTAATTCTGCGCTGATACCAATTTTTATATTCATGAATTAATTTTTTCAAAGTTCCCTATATGTTTTGACAGAAATATAGTCACAATTTAGGGACCCAATTTTTTCGTCTTCCTTATCATTTTAATGCCAGGTTTGGTCAAAATCAATTTTTCAAAAATGCATAACGTGCCTCTGGACCTTTGGCACCTCATATATACTTACGTACTTACTTACTTACTTAAGGTGGCGCTACAGTCCGGTGTGTATCAGGGCCTCAACCAACAGCTTCTTCCAGCCGGCTCGGTTTCTAGCTAGCTGTCTCCAGTTTCACACGCCAAGTTGGTTGAGGTCCTCTTCCACTTGCGTGCGCCACCTTTTATGCTGTCCACCTCTACTGCGTTGTCCCACGGGGTTGGATTCAAAGACTTTCCGGGCCGGATCATTGGTGTCCATTCGCTCTAGATGACCCAGCCATCTCAGTCGTTGGCTTTTCACTTTTGTGGCTAGGTCGGTGTCGCTGTACAGCCCATACAGTTCGTTGTTGTATCTTCTTCTCCATTCTCCATCTATGCAGACGGGACCAAAAATCACCCGGAGAAAGTTCTTCTCAAAACAGCCTAACGCGTTCTCATCCACCCTTAACAGTGTCCATGCACCATACATCAGGACCGGGATGATAAGCGTCTTATACAGGGACAGCTCGAGAGAGGGCTTTGCTTCTCAATTGCCTTCTTAGTCCGAAGAAACAGCGATTGACAAGAGTAATTCTTCGTTTGATCTCAGCACTGGTATCGTTCGCTGAGTTTATAGCGGATCCTAGGTAGACAAAGTCTCTGACCACCTCAAAATTATAGCTGTCTATAGTGACGTTCTGTCCTAGATGTTGGTGTTGAGTGTCCTTTCTTGTTGACAGCATATATTTCGTTTTGCTTTAATTCACCGTTAAACCCATCTTCTTGGCTTCCTTCTCAATGCTCACAAAAGCACCACTGACATCATGCTTTGTTCGTCCTATTATGTCAATGTCGTCAGCGTACGCGAGTAATTGGACGGACTTTTGAAAGATTGTGCCTCTAGTGTTCACGTGAGAGTTTTGCACTAGAACGATGTTGAAGAAGTCGCATGACAGCCCGTCGCCTTGCCTAAAACCTTTTTTGACATCAAAGGTGTTGGTGAGGTCTTTGCCGACCTTGATGGAGCAGCGTGCATTCTCCATTGTCATCCTGCACAAACTGACGAGTTTGGCAGGGATGCCAAAACTAGACATTGCTCTATATAGCTCGTCTCTATACATGCTGTTGACGAATGGCTTCAGGCGTTCACAAAGTACGGCAGATAAGATCTTGTAGGTGATATAAAAAAGACTGATGCCTCTGTAGTTGGTGCAGTCCAGAGGATCGCCTTTCTTGAGGACCGGGCAAACAATGCTGAGGTTCCATTCATCGGGCATGCTTTCCTCCGACCATATTTTACAGATGAGCTGGTGCCCGCTTTGAATAGTTCAGCCGCAAGGCCATCAGCTCCAGCAGCTTTATTGGACTTAAGTTTAGATATGGCTATCCTCACTTCGTCAAGATCGGGTGGACGGAATTGTTGGCCTACGTCGTCCAGGTTGAATGGTGCTATTTGCATGGTAGCGGAATTCGGTTCGTCATCGCCGTTATACAATTTGCAGATATGATTTTTCCATATCCTCAGCACCGACTGCGATTCCACCACGATGTTCCCCTGATCGTCCTTGCAGGCTTCGGTTCGGGGCTTGTAACCTTGGGAGGTTCTTTTTACTTTTTGGTAAAACTTCCGAACTTCATTCCTGCAGTGGCATCCCTCTAGTTCCTCGATCGCGCGCTTCTCATGCTCTTTCTTTTTCCTTCGAAGAAGCTTGTGTTCCTCTTTCCTCTTCTGAAAGCTGCAAATTACGAAAAATGAATCCCGATTTATACCTTGGCTCTGGATTTCGTAATTTACGACTATTTGTTTGTAATTTGCAAAACTGAGAAAAATGAAGATATTGATACTCAAAAATCGTAAATCAACCCTCTAAGTATCAATTATGCTATCGAGAGAAAACAAAAATTGCGAACAACAAATCGCAATTTGATCCAAATATTCCTCAATCGCACATTTGTAAATTTGCAAAAAAGATTTGTGATCACCACTTTTATTTCGTGATATTGCCACTTGGAAAGATCAATCCTTGCTCTTACCCTTCATTTTGCAGGTATACACACATTTAATTTAATTTATTTGAAATAAATAACTTTACGCTTGGCTCTACTTGGATTCGAACTCGCAACCCTCCAGTTGCGGAGCGAGCATGCAACCACCAGGCCAATTTGCATTACAGATCTTTGGTGTCACACATTGATGATTAGATACCTGCAATGTTGTGGTGCTTTATTTCTTCGAGAAGTAAATTGCGACAAGAAAGTCGTGATTTAGGAATTTTTTGTTGGTGATTTGCAACTATTCTCATGGAGTTGTAAATTACGATAAAAAAAACGTAATTCAGTGATTGTGCAATGTTAATTACTAAATATTTATCGCAAATCATTATTTTTAAATCCTGTTTGTGAAATAATGCTTTTGGAGAGTAAATTACGCAAAAACAGATGTATTTTGCTATGAAAAGTATAAACTTGAATCATGGATTTTAATTGCAAATCACGAAGAAACAAATTTTGTAAATTGCTACATTTTGACTGTTAAATTACCAGTTTTTGTATTAATTTGGGATTAAAATGTCTTGATTTACGAATTAAACATGATTCGTAAATTGCAACTGCAAATTTTTCAATTGGTGATTTTTCAATTCTTTCCGTGTATGCCTGTTGTTTGGCTGCATGTACTTGCCGGAATTCCTCGTCGAACCAGGGGTTTCGCTGTGGTGGTCGTGCGAAGCCCAGCACGTCAGAGGCGTCATCTCTGATGGCTTCCTGGCAGTTTTTCCACTGGTTCTCGATGTTTGCAGTTGGCGGCACAGGACTAGTTAAGAGGGTGCGAGAGACTCGAACGGAAAAGGAACTGGTGATTTCTTGCGACTGAAGCCGTTCGACGTCGAACTTCCTGACAGTATTTCCCTGTTTTTGCTTTGGTCTGGATATCCGCAGCATTACCTTGGCGACAACGAGGTAGTGGTCCAAGTCAACGTTGGCTCCTCGGAACGTTCGGAAATCCTTGATACTGGAGGAGTGCCTTGAGTCGATCGCAATGTGGTCAATTTGGTTGGTGGTTGATTGACCAGGAATTCACCATGTCCCCTTATGTATATCGTGATGCGGGAACTGCGTACCAGCTACTACAACGTATCGCCCCGCAGCAAAGTCGATTAGCCTGAGTCCGTTATCGGAGGTGGTGTCGTGCAGACTGTATCTTCCGATTGTGCCACCAATGACGTCTTCTCTTCTTAGTTTGGCATTAAAATCACCCAAGACAATTTTAATGTCATAGCTAGGGCATTGCTCATATGTCTTGTCCAGGAGCTCGTAGAACTCGTCCTTGGTGTCGTCATCTCTCTCCTCTGTGGGGGCATGCGCGCATATGAGGCTGATGTTGGCGAATTAAGCCTTGATGCGGATTGTCATGAGGCGTTCGTTCACATAATTGAAACTCAAGACCTCTTGCCCAAGTCTGCCTCTAACAACAAATCCACATCCAAAAAGGCGCTGCCCTTGTAGTCGCTAACAGTCACCGTAGTATATATCACAGTCTTTCAGTTTTCTTTTGCCCGGCCCATCCCATCGCACTTCTTGGATGGCGGTGATGTCTGCTTTGTAGCAGTCTAGGGCCTCCGATAAATGTTCGGCTGCACGTGGTCTATAGAGAGACAGAACATTCCACGTGCAGATCCGCAGTTCGTTGTCCTTATTTCGTTTGCTAGGTTCGTCAACAGTAAATCCGTCCGTATCCGAGGCTTGTTGTTGCTTCGCAACAAAAATGGCTTTACGTGGCCGGGAAGTCACCCCGACGACGGCACGACCCCCAACCTGGAGGACCAGACCCTATATATGTATATAACTCCAAGGGCGGGGAGCCGGATTAACCGCTCCTTATAGGCCTGAGCTCCAAATATGTCGTATAGTAGCCCGTATAAGGTGTTCACTAAGTAGTTCAGCCTAACTGGAATTGTAGACGCCACCACCTCATATATGGGAAATTTATGGGAAATTTGAAAAAAGAAAATGCCATCTTACTGGTCAGTAATTGTTCAGAAAAAGGCAACTAGTCCTAGAAATTGGTCATCAACTGAAGATAGCATGTAATCAATTTTTAAAGTTTCTCAAGTTCATGCAAGGTCACCCGCGATTTTTGGCACCTCATTATTCTGAAATTTACAAATCAGATCAAAATCTCAAGCTCAATTTCCTTAACTAATGCATACGTTTCCATATAGTATCTTCCTACATATATATGACAAGTAAATAAGGTATGCCAATTTTGAGTATTTATTAATGTACCTAAACCTAGTTTCAAAAAAATTCATACACCCGTTTCTGAAATATTGAGTTTTACAAGAACAAAATCATTTTTTTTTTACAAAAATTTATTTTTCAAAATTTGAAAAAAAAAAATGAACTTTTCAACAAAAAAAAAAATAATTATTGAAATTGGTTAAGTCGTCAATGAGAAAATTTTATTAAAAAAATAAAAACTTTATATGGCAGGTACCATTAATAACAGTTATTGGTATTTTGTTTACAAAAATGAACACTACCTACAATAAAACCCTGATATTTTGTATCAAATCCTTAGCGCCAGTTTTGAGATAAATAAGCTTTTCCTTAACGGTTGTATGGCAAGTTCCGTTATTTTTGAACCTAAACTAAATTCAATATATCCTCTTGGGAATCAGCAAAAATTCACCTTAAATTCAAAATTTTTAGAAGCTCGCATCATTGGTTTAGGCTTGTAGATCGAGATACAAACAGACAGACAGACAGAGACAAATAGAATTTTGTAACCCGCACTTTTTTCGTGCATCCTCTTTTTTTATAATGAGCGCGCATTAAAGGGGTTTTCATGATGAACACAGTGCAAGCGATTAGGAAAAAAAGGGAAGGGTTACAAAGGAGATACCGATGCACATTGGTTTTGAAGTTCTGAATATCAAAATGGGAGGGGAAAATAGAGCTTGGTAAAGCATTCCACATTCGTGTTATGCGGAAAAATGTACAAATAAATTGCCAATCTGCGGAAAAATTCCAAGTGAAGATTTTTGAATGCAATTATCTTTATTTGTGCCTAAGGAATACGCATGCGAAAGTCTACAAACGAAACTGGCTTGCGTTAAAAGTTATTCAAGGTTAAATGTCAAAAATACCGGTTTTCCACGTATAACTTTGAAACGGTACATGGTATTAAAAAGTAATGCAGACAAAACTTGTAGATAATATGATTATCTACAAGAAATGTTAAGACACTTTTTTTTCTCTGACTGATGGTTAAGAAGATATCGGCGTTTCAAAAAACGTAAATTGACGAAAATATCCCTTTTTTGCGTATAACTCAGAAATGGTGAATGTTATTGAAAACATTTATAGGCAAAGTTTGTATACTATGTTACCCTCTATTTCAAAAAAATTTAATTTTTTCTAAGAGTAATAATTTTAAAGATATAATTATTTGAAAAATTTCGTCAAAAACATGAAATTCCCGACTTTTGCTTTTAAATCTTAAATAACGAAATTGTCATAAAATAATTTATGTTCAGCTTATAGATTAAAGTGTAATCTACAAGAAATATTAACACACTTTTTTCCACACGAGTGACCAGTAACAAGATATTGCTACTTCAAAAAGGTTAAGTATTGAAAATAAAGATTTTTCGCTTACCACTCTTAAACGGTATATGTTAGAAATTTTATTTTTACACAGTTTGTAGGTTATTTACCCTTCTACAAGAAAATAAAAAAACTTTCTTATTTTTGCGCTTATTTAAAAGATACAATATTTTATATAAAATGCACAGAAGTCAAAAATAACGGTATTTTGCGGTTTTCTTTTAAATGGTGTATAAACAATAATATTCTCTATTAGAACTCTTATGAAGGCTTTTTCGATATTAGGCCCCAATAAAAAGATATTGAGACTTCAAAAAGTATCAATTTTCGAAAATGCTGGCTTTTCCGGCCCAAAATGATTCGCCCAGCGACATAAAATAATAATAGGGTTTTATAGATAGACATAGTGCAAACATTTTTTTTTAATTGTGGGGGGGTCTATCTCCCCCAAATCAACCGGGGGGAGCAATTTTCTGAAAAAAGTACTACAATTAAAAAAAAAATACATTTAAAACAAATGACAACACTTAAAATAAAGTACTATATTTTTTTTGAGATTTTCAAGTTTGTTTTTTAGTTATTTTTTCAAAATAAGTTATTCCTGCCAATAGTTTTCGAAAAAATGCCTTCAAACCCAACATTTAAAAAAAAACTGAAAAAAATAATATAGGTTCTGTTCTTTTTTCAAAATATGAAATCAGGAATTATATTAGTTTCTATTATACACTTTTCCTGTAATTTTCAAATGAATACTGAAAACCAGATGGTTTTATGCCATCTAGTTTTCGAGAAAATTGTAAACTAAGAAAACTATTATTTTATTATATGTTTTTTTTGTAGTACCTACATCTAGGAAAAATGCATTACCACTTCGGGAAAATTCCAAGCTAAAATTTTAAAGCGCAATTATCTTAATTTTCTCATAAGGAATACTAGTGCAAAAGTCTACACACAAATCTGGCTTGCGCTAAGAGTTATTCAAGGTCAAACACCAGAAGAATCTTCCTTACGAACATAACCTTTTTTTTGGATAGTATCAAGGAAAAAATTCATTTCCACTTGAGGAAAATTCCAAGTTAATTTTTTTAAACGAAAATATCTTTAAATTGCCATAAGAAATATTCGTTCAAAAGTCTACACACGAATCTGGCTTGATGCGCTAAGAGTAATTCAAGGTCAAACGCCAGCAGAATCTTCTTTTAGAGCATAACCTTTTTTTTTTTGGATAGTATCAAGGAAAAACTTGATTTAACTTGGAATTTTCCTCAAGTGGAAATGAATTTTTTCCTTGATACTATCCAAAAAAAAGGTTATGTTCGTAAGGAAGATTCTTCTGGTGTTTGACCTTGAATAACTCTTAGCGCAAGCCAGATTTGTGTGTAGACTTTTGCACTAGTATTCCTTATGAGAAAATTAAGATAATTGCGCTTTAAAATTTTAACTTGGAATTTTCCCGAAGTGGTAATGCATTTTTCCTAGATAAACTACCAAAAAACATATAATAAAAAAATAGTGTTCTTAGTTTACAGTTTTCTCGAAAACTAGATGGCATAAAAACATCTGGTTTTCAGTGTTCATTTAAAAATTACAGGAAAAGTGTATAAAAGAAACTAATATAATTCCTGATTTCATATTTTGAAAAAAGAACAGAATCTATATTATTTTTTCAGTTTTTTTTTTTTTAATGTTGGGTTTGAAGGCATTTTTTCGAAAACTATTGGCAGGAATAACTAAAAAAAGAAATAACTAAAAAACAAACTTGAAAATCTCAAAAAAAAATATAGTACTTTATTTTAAGTGTTGCCATTTGTTTAAAATGTATTTTTTTTTTTATTGTAGTACTTTTTTCAGAAAATTGCTCCCCCCGGTTGATTTGGGGGAGATAGACCCCCCCACAATTTAAAAAAATGTTTGTACTATGTCTATCTATAAAACCCTATTATTATTTTATGTCGCTGGGCGAATCATTTTGGGCCGGAAAAGCCAGCATTTTCGAAAATTGATACTTTTTGAAGTCTCAATATCTTTTTATTGGGGCCTAATATCGAAAAAGCCTTCATAAGAGTTCTAATAGAGAATATTATTGTTTATACAAAAAGTAAAAATTATTTTTCAAAAACTTCACCATTTAAGAGAAAACCGCAAAATACCGTTATTTTTGACTTTTGTGCATTTTATATAAAATATTGTATCTTTTAAATAAGCGCAAAAAAAAAAGTTTTTTATTTTCTCGTAGAAGGGTAAATAACCTACAAACTGTGTAAAAATAAAATTTCTAACATATACCGTTTAAGAGTGGCAAGTGAAAAATCTTTATTTTCAATACTTAACCTTTTTGAAGTAGCAATATCTTGTTACTGGTCACTCGTGGGAAAAAAGTGTGTTAATATTTCTTGTAGATTACATTATA
The DNA here is from genome assembly GCA_963921185.1 of Dasysyrphus tricinctus. Taxonomy (NCBI): domain Eukaryota; kingdom Metazoa; phylum Arthropoda; class Insecta; order Diptera; family Syrphidae; genus Dasysyrphus; species Dasysyrphus tricinctus. The sequence continues at coordinate 223,937,783 of OY992530.1, read as the reverse complement.
GTCTATAAGCTGAACATAAATTATTTTATGAAAATTTCGTTATTTAAGATTTAAAAGCAAAAGTCTGGAATTTCAGGTTTTTGACAAAATTTTTCAAATAATTATATCTTTAAAATTATCAATCTTAGAAAAAATTTAATTTTTTTTTAATAGAGGGTAACATAGTATACAAACTTTGCCTATAAATGTTTTCAATAACACTCACCATTTCTGAGTTATACGCAAAAAAGGGATATTTTCGTCAATTTACGTTTTTTGAAACGCAGATATCTTCTTAACCATCAGTCAGAGAAAAAAAAGTGTCTTAACATTTCTTGTAGATAATCACATTATGTACAAGTTTTGTCTGCATTACTTTTTAATACCATGTACCGTTTCAAAGTTATACGTGGAAAACCGGTATTTTCGACATTTAACCTTGAATAACTTTTAACGCAAGCCAGTTTCGTTTGTAGACTTTCGCATGCGTATTCCTTATGCACAAATAAAGATAATTGCATTCAAAAATCTTCACTTGGAATTTTTCCGCAGCGAATGTACATTTTTCCTGGGCTATCAAGGTTGTCACTTATTAGAGCGCATTTATGTTATTCGGTATTTACTAGTAGGTATATGCAATTTAGCTGTGTAGGTATGGATTAAAATCATATCTTTCTCGCTTATTTTTGGATACCATAGATTATTTTCTGCATCTGGCAAAAGATAGATACAGGTTGAGAATTAAACTAAAATGGCTCCACTTTCATCAGCTAGTTATTTTAATCTTTCCAAAGCTCTCTTAGGTTACTGAACATACGTATAATTATAAGATTCTGTCAGCTATGAACAAAATAGGATGAACTTTATTTATGACAAATACATATATAGAACCAAACATGCGGAGGAATGATTTTTTTTGTTTTGTTAGAACCAATTAAAAGTGCACATCATACACTAAGAAAATATCTTAAAAAAAAAAACTTGATTAAGAATTCAGTTCCCTAATTAATCCTACCTCCCAGCAAGCAAGTAATTTTTTTTTTCAAAGCTTCCGTATTCTGATATATGAACACAATTGAAGAACTGAAAAATTCTTATCATGACTACAACTACTAGATACTAAAAACAAAAAAAAACTGTTGAAAGTTTTACGTTATTTTTGTATTCATTTTGCATTACTTTACATTTTCATCTCACAGGTGAAAGTTTTCGTATCTCATAAGTCTTTGTTTTGTTATTTTTTTTTTTTTGTTTGTTGAAGTACTTTTTCAAGCATGACGAAAAGTTGTTCCGAATTGTTGTGAAATAAATTGTTAGAAGTTATTTTTCTCTCAGACAAAGTAGCTATTTTGGTAGATGAACATTGATATAAATAACAACAACAACAAAAAAGACAATGTCACACATAGTTGCTCTTATAGCAAATCATAGATAATAGTACATACTTGCAAAACAAAAAAAAATTAATTCAAAAAGGGTTTTTTTGATCGCTTGAATAAATTACAAACAAATAAAATATTGAAACTTCTTTGTTCTTTAGATTTTCTGAGTAAGTCTTTTGAGTATGGGATGTCATTATTTTCAATGTTATAATAATTATTTTCGATGATAGCTAAAGCGACGCACGGTGAACTGCATTCCATCTTTTATTGACTGCAGTTTCAAGTTTTCAATCAAGAAATATTAATTTTGACATTCTTTATTGTTCAAAGGTACTTCCTCAGAATGAATTCGATTCAGTGATTTGTTTAAATGTGTGTTCTTAAAACTAAGAGTTACATTTAGCTCGACCAGGGTGAATTGGAGTCGATGTGAACGAGAAGCTATCTTCTGTGCTTTCACCTTCTACAGAATCAGCAGTCCCAGTATCACAAATTACCAAAAAAAGAACCAATGAAATAATGATGAATGCAAGAAATGATGCACAACAATTTGATCCCCAGACCTTTGGCATGAGGACACAAATCACCGTTGCAGAACAGACTGCAAGAGACTTGTCCAAAAGGCAGCACATTTTCAGGGAAGGCCACTCTACGACCGGAGAGACAAAAATAGCAACACTATAATCTTCTGTCGGAAATGACGGGCTACTATGACATATTCAGAGCTCAGGCCTATAAGGAGCTGTTAATCCGACTCCCCGTCCCTGGAGTTATATTGTAAGGGACTGGTCCTCCATGTTGGGGGTTGTGCCGTCGGGGTGACTTCCCGGCCACGTTAAGCTATTTAGTTACGAATCAACAACAAAAATCGGATACGGACGGATTTACTGTCTGTTGACGAACCTAGCAAACGAAAGAAGGACAACGAACTTCGGATCTGCAGGTAAAATGTTCTATCATTCTATAGACCACGTCGCAAAGCAGGCATCACCGCCATCCAAGAAGTGCGAATGGAAGGGCTGGGCAAAAGAAAAAGGAAAGACTGCAATATCAACTACGGTGACTGTTACCGACAACAAAGGCAGCGTCTTTTTTGGTGTACATTCGTCGTTAGAGGCAGACTTGGGCAAGGAGTCTTGAGTTTCAACTATGAGAACGAGCGCCTCAAGAAAATTATCCAGGTGAACTTCGCTAACATCAGCTTCATATGCGCGCATGGCCCCACATAGGAGAATGATGATGACACCAAGGACGAGCTCCTGGAGAAGACATATGAACAATGCCCTAGCTTGTCTTGGGTAATTTTAATGTTAAGTAAGGAAAAGATGACGCCTTTGGTGGCACAATTTGAAGATATAGCCTGCACGACACCAACTCCGATAACAAACTCAGGTTAATCGAATTTGCTGCGGGGCGACAAGTTGTGGTAGCTAGTACGCAGTTCCCGCATGTCGATATATAAGTTAACGACGACAAGTTAACTTCGACGAATATTGTGCTTCCCACGAAAAATGCTGACATGCAGTCTGGGCGATGACACCAATGTTGCAGCGAACAATTTCCAATTCTTGGAAATATGAAAGCAATGTCTTGGGAAATAAATAATAATACAGTTATGCTACGTAATCATTAAATAGGTATTTAAGTTCTAGATTTTAGGAAAAATTATGCATCGAAGGCAGAATCGCTGCCAGTTTGTAAAATGAAATAAAGAAAATAATAAAGATATAAAAAAAAGTAAAAGAATAAAGATTCTTTTTTTTTAATAAAAATGTAATAGCAAAAAGTTAACTGGAGCCCGAGCAGTAGGGACATTTAAAATCAAGTATTGCGAAAAAATCTAAGTGTCGTTCGTCCCGGTAAAAGTCCCTAAAAGTAGGCACAATCGGTTCGTAGAGAAAAAAACATTTAGTATACCGAAAAGTGTTCTCAAGTAGTCCCCTCGGTTCGCGAAATTGATTTTAATAAATAAGTGTCCTGAAAGAATCCCTTTAAAATTGTGACAATTTTAAAATAAAGTGAAAACAAAAATATAATAAACTGTTGCAGAATTTGAAAAAGACAGTAAAACAAAGTGGAAAAATCATAAATTACTGGAGAATTGGAAAAAGGGCCCCTTAGTTGAAGCAAAGCAAAAAGGACGTAGTTGAACTACACGCCGCTCCACAGACATGCGTATCATCTTTTTATTGTAAGAATTTTAAATATTTACGTATCTTAAGATAATTAATTTGAAAAAATAAAAATATTTTAAACAAAATTTAAATTTCATATTGAGAAAAATTAAGAAATCAATGGTTAAGGATATTATGAAAAGATTTATATAATTTATGAGAAACAATTTACAATTATTTTTAAGGTCATAAAAACTTCATTTTCCTTTATAAAAAAGAAATTCATAACTAAATAAAAAGTGATAAAAATTAAAAACCTTATTATTTTAAGAAATATAAAAAAATATAATAATAAATATTTGCGAAAATAAGTGAAATCAATGAATGCCTTGCAACGTTACTTAAAAATATTTTAAATACAAACCTAAACGTAAAGGAAAATTTAAAATCGAAATCAATTTAATAGATAATTAAAACCTTAACACAAAAATATTTAGAAAATATTAATTAGGTGTGAAATCTTAAAAGAAACAAAAAACCATGTCGAATCCAGACAATCTTGTTAGACCTCCCATGGTCCCCCAACAAAATCCTCCAATGCAACAAAACTATAGCATAAATCGTGTCGAATTACAGAACTTAGTCACCTCCATGGTAGCTCAAGCCCTCCAAACGGATGGTAGGCGCATTGTTCATTCTATAATGAACCCCAACTCTGATCAATTCGCAGGAATTGATCAAGTTATCAACCCAGATCAACGAGGAAATCTTTCAGACCTTGATAAAATACCTGATGTTGTCAGAAGCTTGAGAGAGTTTTCTGGGCAACCAGGCGAATTTAGTTCATGGCGCAAAAGCGTCGAAAGGATCTATGATTCTACAAGAGGCTCCCCAAAATATTTCGGCATTATAAACGTAATCCGAAATAAAATTGTTGGACATGCGGACCATGTTCTCGAGTCCTACAATACGCCCCTTAATTGGGAAAATATTTCCAGATGCCTAACGCTTCATTACGCAGATAAGCGTGACTTGGGAACTAGAGTACCAATTAACTTCTTTAGTACAGGGTAACTCTTCTATACAGGACTTCTATCAAGAAGTCTATACTCATCTCTCATTGATTCTCAACAAAATTTCCTCTATGGAAATGGGAGCAGAAGCTTTGAACAGGTTAATGCATGCTTATAGGGACAAAGCCCAAGACACCTTTATAAGGGGTCTTAAAGGCGATCTGCCTAGGCTTCTCGGCATCCGAGAACCTTCAGATTTACCCCAAGCATTACATTTATGCTTAAAACTCAAAAATCAAAATTATCGTGCTCAGTATGCAATAGCATCAAATAATAATACGAAGAGAATCCATAATTCAATGCCCCCAGAACTTCCTCCCAGAAGAACACATACTAATAATTCCTTACCCAATCGTCAAATCCCATTCTACCCACAGCTTGCCCACTTTGCACATGTCCCCCGTTCTGTAATGAATTATAACAATCGACCACTCCCATTCAATAATAATGGTCCTAGACAACCACCCTTCCAAAGCAATCCTTTCCAACATCAACATCAATCCTTTAATCAAGCTCAAGGAAACAACATCAGACCACCACCAAGGCCACAACCAAGACAGGATCACATGGAAACATCAACTATTGGAACAGCTAGAGTGAATTACGTTAATAGACCGCAGTATCAACAACAACAGAAAAACTGGCCACCAGCACCGAAAAGAGCCAACTATCAACCCCAACAACCCAATTATCCTAGTAAACTACAAAGGAATTTTCACCTGAATACATCACCTCAAGAAAACCCAGAAGAGTCAGAACTGAAGCAATACTTCGACGCCTCTCAGTTAGATGACCTACAATATGCACAAACTTTCAATAATTACATAGAACCCATAAACAATGAGCAAGTAGATGATAATGTCACTGAAATATTTTCTGAACTTAGCGACATCCATTTTTTAGGTTAGTGAGCTCTTCGTTACCCTATATTGAAGTAAAAACATCTGGTGACGAAGTGCTTAAAATTCTAATCGATACAGGCTCCAATAAAAATTACATTCAACCCTCTTTGATAAAAAATCCAATACCCAATGAAGAAAAGTTGTATGCCAATTCTGTAGGAGGAAACGTAGAAATAACACACCACACTTTTGTCAATTTGTTCGGAGTAAAAGATCTTAAAATTAAATTCTTTCTTATGCCTCATTTAAAATCTTTTAATGCTATCCTCGGAAATGATAGATTTATCCGCAGTTATCTATACTCGTCATAATTACATGACAATTAAAGGCTCTACTAAAATTCGAATTAAGCAGCTCGCTAATCTACCACGTCGGCCGTAGAACTGTAGATCAGCGGCTCCTTTTCAGTGGAGACGTCTTCGCACAAGAACTGTGTCCGATTGGGACCGAATAGATAGGGTTAAGCAGGAGAACCAGTTCTGGTGGTTGAAACTCGAACACGAAGTTAATTTGGATATCTAAAAGTTAACTATGCATTTTTCTATGCCATGGTCGACTTATATTCACATAGGTTTAGGTTGTAAGTCTTAAGCAGGGACAATCAGGGTGGCACCAGAAAAAAAAAATAAAAAATATAAAACCAACAAAAACACAAACAAAAATTATAAAACCAATATTGATAAGTAGGCTAGTTTTTATGAATTTTTGTCTAGCTTTAAGCTAGTTTTAAGAAATTGGAAAAATAAAAATTGAATTTACAGTGTATCAAAGTAAAACTCGTACAATGCGCCAAAATTTTGTTTTTTTATAAGAACTTTTTGTATTGGTAATCAAGTTTCTTGCAATCATTTTTATTTGTTTTAGCACAACTGTGTTAACCATAAATAGTCCAATTTATATAAAAAAGGAAATGCAATATAGTTTTAAATTAACATTTATTAAAGTACTTGGAAATTCAGGTCAAAGTTAAACTCGAACATGAGTACTTCGTTGGAAGACCTTTATTGTCTTTCACAGCCCTTAACCTGTTTGGCATAGATCTTACCAATTTTTCACAGTAAGAGGGTGGTATTTTTGTCCATTCTTCCAGCAGCACCTTTTTAAGATCATTTTTACTGGAAATATGATGCAATCTTACCCGGTCCTCCAAATAACTCCATAAATTTTCAATTACGTTAATGTCTGGTGATTGCGGAGGCGTCTCAATCACTTTTGGGCAATTGTACAACCGCCACGAACGCACTTTGTAAGCTTTGTGCTTGGGATCATTATCTTGATAGAACTGGAAACTATCCCTTATCCCAAGTCTATCGGCACTAGCATGTAAATTTTACTTGAGAATGTTTAGGTACATGTGTTGGTCCATTATGCCTTCAATGAAATGCAAATTTCCTGGTCCTGATGCTGCCATACAACCCCAAACCATGACCGATCCGCCACCATGCTTAACGGTTGTTCGTAAATTTTTTTCTTTGAGCTCTTCATTGGGCTTGCGCCAAACATTCACCTTCCCATCTGAGCCAAAAAGGTTAAATTTACTCTCATCCGTAAAAATACACTTCTTCCAATAGTCAAAATCTCTGTAAAGGTTCTCTTTTGCAAAAACAATCCTCTTTAATTTGTTGATTTTACTAATTAACGGCTTCTTCCTGGCTACCCGTCCATTGTAGTTGTTTTTTCTTAAAATAATTCGAATAGTTTCCGGACATGCTTTCTTCTTCAGATACTTTTCGGCTTCTTCAGCTAGTTTGGGAGCACTAATTTTGGGATTTTCTTTAACTTTTCGAAGTATCCACCACTCATCAGCATCATTAAAAATCTTTCTACAGCTAGCTTTTCTTTTATTTTCTATACATCCTTCTTCCTTGTACCGCTTAAGGATGTATTGGACCGTTGAGTGACTGCGATTCACTAAAAGACCAATTTCTCGCATGGTCTTCCCATTCTTAAAATGCATTATTGCAAGGTTTCGTACGTCTATAGAAGTTTGGCCGTTTTGTCTACCCATTTTGTAAAAACTCTTATATTTTATGTTTGAAAAAACTCACAATACTGACAGCTTTAAAAATTAAACATAATTTTTTCCTATCGTTATTAAATATGGCTAGCTAAAGTAAAAAAAAACGGTGTACGAGTTTAACTTTGAGGTGTTTTTTCTGACTAGTTAAGGAAATCCTTGATAATGGTAATTTTAAGGTGGATTTTTGTAAGTTTTTCTTAAAAAATATCCGAGTGACTGTTTTAGCTTTTAAACAGCTACACATCTTTAAAAATAAAATGGTTCCATACAAGTTGTTTGTTCGTTTTCTTAAAAACGAATGCTTTGTACGAGTTTTATTTTGATACACTGTATATAAAAAAAAAATTATTGTTTTAGCTTTCATTTGATACGCCAATTACACTAGTTTACAAAAATTTGGGTCATGGTAGGGTCCTTAGAAAAAATATATTTTCTAGACTAATTTTGGGTCACTGAACACGAAAATCAAAATTATTTTTTTTTTTCAAAGAAGCGTTTTCGAGATATGCGAAAAAACCATTTTCTCAGCTTTTTTTCCAGATATTCCCATAAATCTCGCTAACGGCTTAGCCAATTTACATAAAATGTGTATTTCCTGAATGATGTGATTTGTCTCCTTCCGACGATGTACCGTTTGTATGAGTCGGACTGAAATCTTATAAGTTACAGGCATTCAAAATTTCAAAAGCGAGTATTTTTGAAAAATTTCTGGTTTTTGGTTGCTCCATATGGATAGAAAAAAAATATATAAAATAATTTTAAGGACTCAGGTGATAAACAATCTTTTTAACAAAGATTTGAGTGAAAGTTTTTCAAAATCGGACGATAAATGTAGAAGTTATTAAATAATTAGTGAAAGAAGGCAAATTAATTTTTTTCAATAAAAGTCATATAAATGTACATTAGGGTGACTGTTATTTCCCAAAATAATTTTTTTTAAATCATAAACCCCTAAAATCAAAATTGTATGCCCTAAAATAAAGCTTTTCATCAAAAAATGTTTGTCTAAAGTGATAAATCGGTGCCTCTTAGGACATTCTCTATTCCATACAAAGGAAAATTGGACACACCAAACTCCAAGACCAATAATGACGTGATATATATCGTTGGAAAGATATTTTTATGAACTACAATAGTTACTAAGAGAGTTCATTTCAAATCTCTACGTGAAAAAAGTTATTCGCTAGTTAAGGATAGTTTTTTCACACCAAAATGCGCTGAAACACAATTTTGACCAGCGAATAACTTTTTTCCTGCCTTGAAAACCCCTTTACATTGGATATTTGTATATGTATTTAAATGTTGGTCATCACGACCATTAATTAAATAATGTTTGGCTTTTCTTTGGATTGTAGAAAACAATACACCCTGTACATTTAATTCATATTTATATGTACATATTTACATACATATACCTATACGCATAGTAAGCTAAGGATGTTGTGCCGTTGATGATGATGAGGATGACAATGGTTGCTCGCATCCATCCATCAATCTTATGGAATGCCTTTGCTTATACCCCTTACAGCATCAACAACGATTTGACACATAACAAAAGACTTTACAATTCAAAATTATTGTAATTAAAAAAAACATTTAAGGTGAAGGACAATTGTCTTTCTCTGCGAGATTGTCAAATTAATTTTGTTAAAAAAATAAACTTTTAAGTACATTATAATTTTTGTTGTTGTTCTGTGTGTGTGTGCAAATGATTTAGAGGTTGTGTTGGATACTTAATGCAGATGTGACATCAAAATGAATAATTCAAATTTTATGACAGATGGAGTCAAATTCAGGCTCTGGCTCGAGTAGATTAATCATTATGCGATGTAGGTAGGTAGGTATAAGTATATGTTTAGTTATTATTTGTACCTACCTTCCATCAACCTAATTTAATCTTAGTTTAGGCATTTAAATGCGACCATATGTGTTTAGACGGAATGACAGTTTATTAAAGCATATACGAGTATAAAACAGAAACCTGATAACGATTTTTTTAAATTTCTAAAAAAAGTTTGCAACAAACCATCAACATCCACAACTGAGCACTCGAGTTTTTCAGAGGTATTTGTATAAGCACGAAGAAATAGTGTTTATTTTAAAGCAGAATACATAATTTACTTACTACCATAAAGTCGGCGCTACAATCTGGGTAGGACCAGGGCCTCAACCAAGAAATTTCTTCCAGCCGGCTCTGTTTCCAACTAGCTGTCTCCATTTTCACACTCCAAGTTGGTTGAGGTCCTCTTGCAGTTGCATGAGCTACCTTTTACGCTGTCCACCTCTATTGCGCTGCCTCAATGGGTTGGATTAAAAGACTTTCCGGGCCAGAGCATTAATATCTTTTCGCACTGGGTGACCCAGCCATCTCAGTCGTTGGTTCTTATGCGGCTAGGTCAGTTTCACTGTACACGAACAGTTCGTTGTAGTATCCTCTTCTCCATTCCCCATCTATGCAGACGGGACCAAAAATTGTCTAGAAACTGTTTCCCTTAAAACATAGTGTCCATGCTCCATGCCTCTACACCATACAATACAATCAGGATGATAACAGTCTTATACAGGGATAGTTTCTCAATTGCCTTCTCAACCCATGGAAGAAACGACTGGCAAGAGTAATTCTTCAGTTGATCTCAGCACTGGTGTCGTGTTCGCTGAGTTGATAGCGGAACCTAAGTAGACAAAGTATCTGACCACCTCAAAATTACAGCTGTCTAAAGTGACGTTCTTTCCGTGATGTTAATGTTGGGTGTCCTAGTTGACAGCATATATTTTGTCTTGATTTCATTCACTGTTAATCTCATCTTCTTGGCTTCCTTTTCAATCATCACGAAAGAACCACTGACATCACGTTTTTTCGTCTGATTATGTCAATGTCGTCAGAAAAAGCGAGTAATTCGACGGACTTTTGAAAGAATGTGCCTCCAGTGTGGACGTGAGAGTTTTGCACTATTCTTTCAAGAACGATGTTGAAGAAGTCGCACGACAGCGCATCACCTTGCCTTAAACCTTTTTTGACAACAATGGTATCGGTGAGGTCTTTGCTGACCTAGATCGAGCTGCGTACATTCTCCATCGCCATATCCTGTACAAATGGACGAGTTTGCTCTACATTGCTCGACTCTATAGAAAGTGTCATACGTGGCCTTGAAATCGATTTAAAAGGTGGTGGGTATCGATTTAACAATCCTGGGTTTTATCCTAAATCTGCCATAATGCGAAAATATGGTCGATGGTGGACTTCTCTGGCCTAAGGCCACACTGATGTGGACCTATCAGGTTGTTAACGAATGGTTTCAGGTGTCAGAAAGTACGACAGAGAAGATCTTGTACGCGATACTAAGAAAACTGATGCCTCTGTAGTTGGTGCAGTCCAGAGGATCGCCTTACTAGAGGATAGGGCAAACAATTTTGAGGTCCCATTCATTGGGAATGCTTTCCTCCGACCATATGAGCTGGTGCACACTTCTAACCAATTCATCGCCAGCTGCTTTGAAAAGCTATCTTTACTTCGTAAAGCTGTCTTTACTTTGTCGAGATCGTGTGGGCGGAATTATATTGGGCTGCGTCGTCCAAGTTGAAAGGTGCAATCTGCATGGTAGCGGAATCCAGTTCGTCATTGGCGTTATACAATTTGCAGAAATGATTTTTCCATATCCTCAGCACCGACTGCGATTCTACCACGATGTTCCCCTGATCATCCTTGCAGGCTTCGATTCGGGACTTGTAATTTTGGGAGGTTCTTTTTACTTTTTGTTAAAACTTCCATACTTCATTCCTGCAATGACATCCCTGAAACTCCTAGATCACGCAATTCTTATGCTCTTTCTTTTTCTTTCTAAGAATTTTGTGTTCCTCCTTCTTCTTCTGCCCGTAAAGCTCGCGAGCAGCTCTTGTCCTTCTATGTGCAGTGCCGCTTTGTATTCCTACGTTGGCTATATATACAAGGCCCAGCACGTCAGAGGCAGCATCTCTAATGGCTTCCTGGCAATTCTTCCACTGGTTCTCGATACTTGCAGTTGGTGGCATAGGACTATTTAATAGAGTGCGGGAGACTCGATCGGAAAAGGACCTGGCGATTTCTTGACGTTTAACTTCCTTACAGTATTTCCCTGCTTTGGCTTTGGTCTGGATATCCGTAGCATTACCTTGGCTACAATGAGGTAGTGGTCCGAGTCAACGTGTGCTTCTCGGAACGTTAGGACATGCTTGATACTGGAGGAGTGCCTTGCGTCGATGGCAATGTGGTCAATCTGGTTGGCGGTTGATTGACCAGGAATTCGCCATGTCCCCTTGTGTATATCGAGATGCAGAAACTGCGTTCTTACTACCCCAACATTTTACCCTCACATTGAAGTCGATTAACCTTATTCTGTTATCGGAGGTGGCGTGTCGTTCAGGCTATATCTTCCTATTGTGGCACCAAAGAGGTCTTCTCTTCCTTGTTTAGCATACAAATCACCTTTGCTTATGTCCTGTCCAGGAGCTCGTAGAACTCATCCTTGGTGTCATCATCTTTCTCCTATGAAGGAATATGCACGCATATAAGCTGATGTTGACGTATTTAGCCTTGATGCGAATTGTCGTGAGGCGCTCGTTCTCATAGTTGAAACTGAAGACTCCTTGACTAAGTCTGCCTCTAACGACGAATCTACACCCAAAAAGACGCTGCCTTTGTTGTTGGTAACAGGCACCGTAGAGATATTGCAATTTTTAATTTTTAGGGCCTCCGCTAATAGTTCTGTTGCACGAGATCTAAAGAGAGACAGAACATTTCACGTGGATATCCCATGTTCGTTGTCCTTATTTCGTTTGCTAGGTTCGTCAATGTAATTTGGAAAATAGAGATAATGCATTTATGAATAGAAGAACAAAAACTATTGAACAAATCAAAGGCGATTGTCAGCCAGGTGCCATTCAGAATTCCTACCTAAATTGATATATTTATCCATTGCAATCAAATTTTGCAGATTTTATTTTCCAATAATAAAATATAGAAAGTCATATTCACTGGTATCCAATTTTATTTATTAATTCAACGAACCCAATTTGAAAATACCAATATATCAAGCCAAAAAAAAGAAATCACAACGTTTGAAATACATACATAACATTCCCATTCAACATTTATGTGACTGCGATTGAATTGCCAAAGGCACAGTCATACCTATGTGTTGTAGTCACGGCCACGGGTTCAAAACGAACAACAACATTAAAAATGGCATCCAAAAAGTACAATTTTTTTATAGATGATATTAAATGAAAGTGCCAGAGCATCTTCCGATCCGGAAAACAATTCCACACATAAACAGACAGAACTATGCTTTTGCTTTTCTTGGCATTGATGTGCGCCATAAAGAATTCATCGCCCATGCGATGTGACCAAATTGCTTCCTGTATTCCCAAGAGATGTGAAAATATCTTGTTAACATATGTACTACGTACAATACACCTATATCGTTTGCCACTATTTCATCCACGAAACAACACATCGATGGCCTTTTTTGAAGGTATAGGTATACTCGTAGGCATTAGAATTCTTTTAGGAACCACATTGCAGGAGGTTTTCAACAAACGGAAATGGCTTTCTCAACATAAAATAAGCGATTTGGAAGAGAACACACTTTACTTAGCGGATGTGTCAAGCCGCGTTGTGTCGCGTCGGTCGCCGGAAGTTTCAGGAGAGATCTTTTCGCTAACAAACTCCGTTATACTATGTGATGACCGAAAATTATGCTCCATATAACTTTTTACGATATACGCTCGCCTCTGCTAATGCTGTGTCACTGGTAACTGTATATGGCCGTGTAAAGTGGCAAGTGGGCCTTCCTCACTAACCATAACTATGGCATTTCAGAATCACAAAGAATATGTACTCCCTACAGAGTGTATGCGGAACAAATACTCACAAGAGGCACCCTAAGCACTGCGTCGTCGGTCGTCCTTTGAGTAAATTAATGTAAATAGTTTTTATGATGGCATCACAACGTATAAGTACAGGAGGAGCCTTGTGGTGACATTTTTTTGTGCTCTGGAAGTAAGTTTGAGTTGAGTTGTATAGTTCCATGCTCTTTTTACCTGCAAAATGGCCTTTGGTTGACAAACATTACGACCTCATTTTGTTTGTTCTCTTAAAAAGTATTTTATCGGCATCTGTTAATGCGGAATACACTTTTGTTTATTTTTTTTTTTTTTTTTAACTTTGATGTTCATTAACTTTGTCGGAAGTTCCTGGCTTCGACTAAAGTCGCATAGGGTTTTTATTGTAATCAACAATGCCTATAGGGGCATGATAATGAACGTTGAGTTTTTTATCGGTCTATTGTCGTTTTTAAAATTCATCATCTTTTGAGAATGATTTTATGGTGATAGAACAAAAGAGTTTTGATGCGGAAGGCAAAAAATCAACTTAACTTCACAACCAGGCGGGAAGAAGGTATTAAATTTTATACTTTAGACCCTGAAGTGATGACTTTTGTATATCTTAGCCTTTATTGAAGCTAATAAAATTTATATTTCAAAATTACAGCACTTGATCTTTATCCAATTTTGTTCTGAAGTTTTGCACCTCACACTATCGGAAAAAACAGTCAGATTCATTGTTTCCTAAGACAAAGGTTATATCTCTTCTCAAGGTTCATTTTGTGCCAATTTTTTGTTTCTCTATATCTGATTTACAGTGGTAATAAAATCAATGTTTAATGTGTCCAACTTCCATCGTCAAAATAAATCCAATAGGATTAAATGTTCCAAAGATAATTGAAAACTGAAAGACTTTTCCCCCCTACGAAATGACAAGAACAAAAAAACACCCCCACACTTCTGAACAGTACATAATAGACTACCTATCATCCGGAGGCGGCCTGCACTATAAACTGCACAAAAACTACATATTATAAAAGAAAGGAACAACAAAAGCTGATGTAAACTGCAGCTGGTGATACTTCCCTACACTTAAAGAAAAGTCAAAGAAATTCTATAATTCTCAAAATACAAAAAAAATATTTGGTCATTCGTTCGCTTTGTAAGTGACGAGGAATTAAGAGCCTTAAATATTCTGTCAAGTTTGAAGCTAGGAGCACTTTTTTATAAAAAAATATATTCATGGTTAGTTTATTATTTCCTCGCAGTTTCTTCAGAAAAGGTCCAAGAGTCGTGCACGCAGAGGCATGGCCTGTTATTTTTTAAGGATCAATATGGGCTTATGTGAAAGGCTTTAAACATTTTTGGTTTCTTGCTCCAGTATGTCACACAGGAAAAATATAGTGTGCATTTATTTGTAACAACACTAGCTATCATATTATTAAAAAATTATTTGTTTATAATATTAATATTAAAAATAATATTTAATATTTTAGTATTTTGTCTGTATGTTTGCTGAGCTACAGCCTAAACAGCTGATTGATTGATTTCCTTCAAGCTTGGCACACAGCGTTTTTGGTCATTCCATCATACGTTTTTTTTATTTTCTTAGAACTAAAAATAACGGTATCTGCCGTACAATTTTTTTAGCAATTTACTTGTATCTTTTCATCAGATTCAGTTGGTTTCATTATTGAAACAAATCTGCAATCTGCACTTAATGTAGTTCAAGATTATTTTTTTGATTGGAAGATAAAAATAAATGGATCAAAGACTCAGGCTATCTTTTTCTCACGAAAAATCTAAACTGAATAATTATAATAAGCTCTTGATATTTAAAGCAGTTTTTCAAGCAATTATGTATGTTTTATGGTTCACCGTGTTGGGGGATATGTGCAAAAAGTCATATTCTAAGACTTCAAAAAGCTCAAAATAAAGTCCTAAAAATGATTCTCAAGCTTCCATGGTCGTTTTCAACAGCTGAACTTCATGCTTTCGCAAATATAGAACAGGTATTACAAAGAGTTGACAAGCTCAATGTACGCTATAATTTATCAAGTATATCTTCAGATAACATATTGATTTCAAACCTAGCTTCTTAGTTATATGTATTATGAAAATACATTTCCGTTCTTTTTCTTTACTTTCCTTTTTTTAAGACTGATTTTGTGATATTTATTTATTAAAGTAATTATTTATCTATTTATTATTTATTTTTTTTATTACTTTTTTATTATATATTTTTTATATATTTTTTGTATTTTTATTTATTTATTTATTTATTTATTTATTTATTTATTATTTATTATTTATTATTTATTATTTATTATTTATTATTTATTATTTATTTATTTATTTATTAACTTATTCATTTATTTATTAATTTATTTATTTAATATATTTAATTATTTATTTTTTGTTTATTATTGTTTGTTCATTAATTTATTTACTCGTTTAATTTTTTTCCGGAATTTTAATATTTTTTTTGTTATTTATTGTTTGTTTATTTATTTATTTGTTTAATTACATATTATTTATTTAATTGTTTATTAATTTACTCTTCATTTATTTATTTGTCTATTCATTTATCATATATATAATTATATATATATAAAACTTTAAGTTGGGTTTGATTTATATACCACACCGCCTACCTTCTCCTCTCTTAATCCACCAAACACTTTTTAATGAAGGTTTTTTTGTAGCTTTTCCTTCAATATATGGTTATTTGCTTTTCATTCCTTGTATTAAAAATTTTTATTATTCGTCAGTAGTAAGGTACATTTATACCATAACTCTGTAAATTGTGCAGTATAGTTTAAGAAAAAATGTAAGAATATTCTGCTACAATAAATACAAATACAAATACAAATTAACAAATTCTTATTTTTCACAAAAAATCGGCTCCACAACTTTTCTTAAACAAAAATTCAATAAATTTCTTTTAGTTTAGGCTACTTTTGAATAGAAATCATTTTTCAAAAAATGGTTATTGAAGAACCATTTTTTGTTATATTCGATTTTCTTGAAAACGGTATTTCTGAGTTCAATATTTCTTTTTATACAGAAGCTCCTAAAAAATACAAACAGTTTTTTTTTACCAAAATTTTCCAAAATTTTTGTTTGGATTTAAAAAAAAAACTTAAATTTTTTTTTGACAACTCGATTTCTATGAAACTTGGTGCTTAAGTGGCTTCCAACACTCCATATTATATTTAAAAAAAAAATACTTAAGTGAAAAAGTAATTGTTCTTTTTTTTTCTTAAAAATGTCTCCAATGATTTTTATAAAACATGCATGCTAAAATTAGTACCAACATTTTTTTTTATTTTGAATTTTCTCATTATTGGCTTAACGGATTTTATTTTCTTATATAAAAATTTCAAATAAGATTAAATAAACCAACATTTTCGAAAAAAGTTTTTGAATTTTTTAAAAAGTTTCAAATTTTGTTTTATGATTTTATGATGAAATTAGATATCTCAAAAACGGGTCGATTATTTTTTTATTAAATTTGTTCTTATATTCACATAAATAAATACTTAAGATTTGCATACCAAAATTTTTCCTTAACAATGTTTTAAGAATTTGATATAAGAAATTATTTTTTTAGAAAACCGCTTCAACGATTTTTTTGCATACAATCATGTTCTTTTTTTTACCTCAAACTTTCAAAGGAGCTAATTTAAATATCATATTTCATACTTTTAAATATTTTTCTCTCATAATTTCCATGTTTGAATACACAATTTTCTTAAACCCTCAGCATCTTGAACAAAAGAGCAAGTACGTGTCACCCAGACACCCAGTCATATATTTTCTTTTTCTTTAATACCTATTGCTAAACTGTATGTAACTGTAAAAAATTTTGAGTTAAGACATGAAAATAGTACTTTTTGTTTCATATTATGGCCCTCGTAATATTAAATCCATGATAATAATTTGACAGTTGCTATTGCAGTCTATATAAAAGCTATGTATATAGAAATTGCTAATCAGCAATTAGTTCTGATTTAAATTCCAAATTCCAGAAGTTTCTGATTTATTAGGACGTACGAATTATTTCTGCGTAAATAATCGGCATTTAAATTACATTTTATTAACAGCATGGACAATTCAATTCAATTGTTTAATGTAATAGTTCCATCTAGTCCAAGAACGATGGGAATTACAATAAGATAAGGTCTAGTTTTGCCTAGCAGCATTTTAAATAATATATGAATAGTAAAAATATGCCCCTATAAGTCTTAAGCGACTGAATTACTTAACTGTTTTTAATAACTTTAATTTTTATAATAAATTCCAGTTTTTTGATATCTCACTAATAAACAAATAGTTGTTCAAAAAGTAAAAGACCAAGATCCCAGGGCCGCCAGACAAACGTCATTTTATCATAGCTGAATTTTTTCCTGTGAATGAGCCCTATGGTAGGTATTAACGAATGGATACTACGAACCTTGAACCTGGGTGCGTTTCGGAGGTATTGAGTGCTAAAAGTGCATAAAATGATGGAAAATTACGTTATTTTATCAGAGCTGATTTTTTTATATGTTTCAAAGAAAGTTATGATAAGCTTATTTTGACACTTGCCAGACACCTGCATGGGGACCCAACGCCAGCCAGACACGTTTAAAGGTGTCAAAAAAGTCGTAAAATTTACGTTATAGTATCAGAGCTGAATTTTATATATGTTCTTTGGGCAACTGTTTCAAGATATTTCCCAAGCTGCCAGACACCTACATAGGGACCTAATGCCTGCCAGACACCTTTTAAGGTGTCAAAAAATCATTAATTCGCGTTATAGTATCAAAGCTAATTTTTACATTTTTTCTATAAACAAATGTTTTAAGATATTTCCCTGCCAAACACCTGCAACAGTGGAACCTAATATCAGCTAGACAGATACAGATTTAAAAGTATCCAAGATATTCCCCAAGCACCAGACACCTACACCTAAAAGTTTTCAAATAATCGTGTTTCATACGGTTCAGTATCAAAGCTATTTTGATCTAACGAACAAAAATATGTTCCTTGGATAATATTATTTAACAAATTTTTAGCCAAGAGTGCGAATGTTATCCTTAGGTTCCAAGGCTTCACTGGTGCTTAAATATACCTACCCATCAACATTTTCTAAGCATTTATTAAAAAAAAATATTTTTTTTTTCTGCTACGACTAACTTGTTACCAAGCAACAAATAAAGAAATTACTTTGAAAATGCCCAAATTAGTAAATTAAAAAATCCAAATGGGAAATTAAACCCAAAATAGGAAAAATTGCCAAAAACTACTGCAATATAAGAAAATATCGCCCAAATGTGATCGGGGCGATTGCAAACATTTTTAGAAAACACCCAGGTGTAGGTGGCTGGTGCTTGGGAAATATCTTGGATACTTTTAAATCTGTATCTGTCTAGCTGATATTAGGTTCCACTGTTGCAGGAAAAAAAATGTAAAAATTAGCTTTGATACTAACGGGTGATTTTTTAAGAGGTTTAGAACTTTTAAAAAAAAAACACAAAAAATTCGAAAAAATGAATAAAATATTTATTTGAATCGATAGTTTGAACCTTGCAATTTAATGTTTAAAGATAATTTCATGCAAATGTTGACCGCGGCTGCGTCTCAGGTAGCCCATCCGCTGAGTCCAATTTTGGCATACTCTTTCACACATATCGGCCGGTATCTCACGAATGAATGCATGGATGTTGGCTTCCAGTGCGTCAATCGAAGCGGGCTTGTCCCTATAGACATTAGCCTTGACATACCCCCACAAAAAATAATCTTATGGTGTCAAATCGCACGATCTAGGCGGCCAATTGACCGGCCCGAAACGTGAAATTAACTGTTCACCAAACTCGCCTCGCAATTGCGCCATTGTTTCGCGCGCTGTGTGGCATGTGGCACCGTCTTGTTGAAACCACATATCATGCAAGTCAAGAACTTCCATTTCGGGCCCAAATCCTTCCGCAAAATTTTCCACGTAGTGCTGTAACAAAGTCACAATCTTCCGAATAGACTGCTCAGAAGGTCGAGAATGCCGACCATAAAATGGAAGCAGCGCGCGATGAACATTTCGAACCGAGCCCGAATTTTGATAGTAAAATTCAATAATTTGCAAGCGTTGTTCATTTGTAAGACGATCCATGGTTAAATTGCAAACCAAACTGAAGCTGTTTGACAGTGACACAAGGTACTAAACACACGTCAGCTGTCAAAACCAGTGTTGCCAAAACCAAACCAGCTAAAAAATCACCCTTTATAACGCGAATTAATGATTTTTTGACACCTTAAAAGGTGTCTGGCACGCATTGGGTCCCCATGTAGGTGTCTGGCAGCTTGGGAAATATCTTGAAACAGTTGCCCAAAGAACATACATATATAAAATTCAGCTCTGGTACTATAACGTGTCTGGCTGGCATTTGGTCCCCACGCCGCAGGTGTCTGGCAAGTGTCAAAATAAGCTTATCATAACTTTCTTTGAATCATATAAAAAATCAGCTCTGATAAAATAACGTAATTTTCCATCATTTTATGCACTTTTAGCACTCAATACCTCCGAAAAGCACCCGGGTTCAAGGTTCGTAGTATCCATTCGTTAATACCTACGATAGGGTTCATTCACAGAAAAAAATTCGGCTATGATAAAATGACGTATGTCTGGCGGCCCTGGGATCTTATAAAATCTATAAAATATTATAAGCTTTCGTATTTCGTTGCCGGCGACTTCTAGCGACTTTTTGGTTTGAAAATTTAAGCCAATCTATAGCGACTTTTATTTTCAGGTTACGGCAGCACTGTTTGTGTCTTCGAACTAATTGGTTAAGTTTAAGTTTGTGAGCTACCTGAAATTATACTCGAGTAAAAAGCCATAGTTTGCATTTACCAAAAAAAAAACAGTCGTTTTTTACTACTTTTTTTTAAACAAACAGTGAATAGTAAAAAAATAATCGCACAAAATCTTTAGAAAGTCTTATAGAAAAGTTGATTTTTCTATGACGTCATCATTTGCTAAGATATTGGTAGGTAATCAAAAACAAAAGTATTTTTTTCATTAAAAGTCAGATTGACCATGCAAAGCAAAATAGGATAACAACAAAAAACCATTAGATTTGATTGACCCAAAAAAAAAAATATATAAAAATGACGAACTTCAAAAAAATAATATAAACAAATGATTATCTCGTTTCATTTCTTGCAATAACGCTATAACGGTACTGCGACAAAAATCATTTGCAAACAAATCTCGAAACAGGAAACAGTCTGTAACATGAACCAAGATATACTTTTATGATGGTCTTTGATGCGCTGAGTTCGAATTTGGCCTTGGAATTGCTCTAGCACGTCACGTTTTTGAGATATTCGAATCTAAAGATTAAAAAAAAATGCATTTTTTCGAGGTAATTTGTTTCGAAAAAATATTATTGGTCATTCTTATGTTGAACATTTTACTTCAAGTGTCTTTTCGAAGAAAATACCTCCATTCGTCTTCGAGAAATCGTTGGTTTTCGTTTTACAACCTAATTCTCAAAATCTAGTCAATTTGTGCTCAAAAGGTTTTCAGCATTCGACTTAAGGCTAATAACAACATTAAATATTAAAAGACAATTTACTACTTTATTGTGTAAAATAAAAATTAAAAATCAAGTAACAAACATTTTTCGATTTTTTTTTATTTTGAGTTTTCAAACGAGTTTTTCAAAAATTGTAAACTTGATTTCCTATACAATAAAAGATTTCGTTTTAAGCTTTAAATAAAGGTATAGAAAAGTATTGTAAGTTTTTCTGCTGTTTTAAATAGCTATTTTTCCACTTTAATTCAATGTTTTTGGGAATTTGTCCCCCCTTATAGAAAAGAGGAGGAAATACACCTCCCCTTTTTATAATTTATTTCTAAGAATATCTTCAAAAATTATTTCATAATGTATTGGCCAATAACTTGGAAAAATTCTGTGTACTTCTTACCTTTGAAGAAACAGTGTTTCTCATGTGAAAATAAACACTGTGTCAAAAAAATTTAAATAAGGACACAACCACCTTCTTTTCACCATAACTTGCTTTCATAACGTCACTGGAATGACCATGAATCAATATATACTTCCTTTTTCCGATATTTTTGAGTAAGTTGATCAAAAACCATTAATGTTGTAAGACAATAACATTGTTTTTCAATTTTTCTAATTTTCTACTGCTCGTATCTTTCTTAACCTTGCTCCTACCGAAAATATGAACATAACTTTTTTGTAGGAAATTTAAATTTCATTTCGTAGTGTACACTTTTCCGTTTAAACGCTTAGTTTTCAAAATATTTTCGAAAAGTTACAAAAGGGGACCTTTAACCGCCCCACATGCCTATAGCTCGTGGCCCTGGAATGGGGATTTTAAGTATGTTATACCTGGGGGTTACTTCTACCACATAAAATAATAACCCAGAAAGCATGATTTATTGCATTTATTTTATAATTTTGAGTCTTCGTTGACTGGACTAATGCCGTGAATGATATCGTCAATCTTATGCTTTGGGTTATGTTTAGCATGGTGTCGTCTTTTTTACCTTATATAGTTCAAGTTTGAGCATCCATATAGCATGCGAAATATTGTTTTCGGTCAGCAGCTGGATCACTCGCAGGATTGGTGTCACTTAACGTTTGTCTATCCAAAATTGGGCATCAGTGTCTGATGCTGGATGAAGGCTTCAATTTTGAAGACTGGTTCCGGAGATGGGTTGGGCGAGAAATGAATAGTGGAGGCTTCCACTTTATCTTGTGTCATTGTTACTTTTCCACTGTTTATGATAATCGTTTCAGGCATTTGTGTTCTATGACAAATCAGTCTGCTGATATTCTTGAAAGCAACGGGTCCAGATTTGATTGACAGCAGTCTCTTCTGGAATTGATTTTTACTGTGGTATTGGATAGAGTTCCGGAACAAACTCGTAATTTTAACAAACTGAAGCTCAATTCACGCTGTCTGATAATATATTTGGTTTGGCGAAACAGCTCGTGGAGAACCTAGTGACTTAAAACTCTCAACCATTCCTTTGTTAGTGTTATTGGCAGGAGTGGAAGGGATCTACAATTTTTTGCCAAGGCCGAACAGCTAGATGAGAAGCACCTATTTATGACAATAGATACTCTTAGAGGATTTATCAGTTCCTCTCATGGTGCAGTACCTCGAAAAAAACATTTCTGTTCTTAAGTCGAAGTGGCTAAGAATCGAACCCAAGCCTTTGGTATGACATTCCAACGCACTAACCATTGTGCCACGAGGAACTACTGTTTGATAAATTCTGTTGGTTCTCGCTGGTGAATCCTTGACAGATTTTTCCTTAGTTGTTGCTTATTGGCTGGGTGTAATAGGTTTTGGATTTGGAAGGAGCTGATTTCTATCCCTTGACGTGTTGGACTGCTCTTGATTAACCAGGACATTCACAATAGCCATCATCATCACCATTGACAACATACAGCCAATTTTGGAAAAATCCCAGCAACTTCAAATTGAAGCCTACTTCATTTTCATCAATTTCAAGAAATTGTAAGACAAAATCTACAAAGTCTAGAGCTCGTCTGTCTCGCCTTTGCATTCCTGCCAAACTCGTCCATTTGAACAGGGATGGACGATGGAGAACATGTGCTGCTCAATCAAATTCCCTTAAGTCTTTACTGATATCAAAGAAGAGACAAGGCAATGCATCACTTTGAAACTTCTATAATATCTTTCCTGAAGGAATAGTCCAACACTCTCGCACCAGTAGCAAAAGCGCAATCCTTCAATGATCTAATTAATTTTCTTTCGCTGACGATATTGAAACAATCGGAAAAACAAAGCGTGAAGTCGGTTGTCCTTTTGTCAGTATAGAGGAGGAGGTCCAGTATATACTGCCATCAAGAAACACATCCAACACCGAAGTTCTGGAGAGAACGTCACCATAGCTAGTTACAACTTTAAGGCTATCGCAACTCAGAACAAATTACCAAATTCGCAAATTTGCAAATTTTGCGAACGAACAATTTTCTTAAATTTCATTTTAACATTATTTTCACAGCTTAATGCTTCCGTGCAGAAGAGATTACAAAAATAAGAACTTGTGTTCGATTTTCCTAAAAACACAATTTGTGCTATATTTTGCACAAACCTGAGGTAACATGAACCGGGCAAAACTTGCAAATGTTCAACTTAGGCGAACGAAAATGTATTGATCTTCTCTGTCTTTAAAGTTTCTTGAATAAAAATTGTATGGTATCATTTTTGTTCAGTGTATATTTAGGTCAAGTAACTTGGATAAAAATATATTGCTTTGGTTAGTTTGCAACACATATTACGGTTGACTGTACACATTCGTTAAGATGCCAATGCAATTGCATCACAGAATTGGGACAACAATACACAATACTTCTATCTGTCTAATTCTTACCCCTGCCTGGTCTCTTCAAACAAAATCCTTCTTTAGAAAGTACTTAAGTTTGTGGCTGACGAACGACCACACGAACAACAAGAAAGTGTTCAACCAATTTAATCTATTGTTAAACACTGCCAAGACTTCCTTGATTTGATGAACGGATAAATGTCCTAGAAAAATCCTTGACATCAATGTCTAAATAATATTGTAGGTATATATGTATGTATGAATTGTATATATATTTGAGGAAAAAATAAGAAATAGGGTGAAAAAAATAATTTTATCCGGCTCGAAGGACCAAATAGAAAGCAAAAGAAAAAAATAATAAAATAATACAAACTTTTTACCATTTCCTTTTTTATTCTTTTCGCTTTTCAATTTCAATTAACTTAAGGGGTTACGGCGCAGTAATTTTAAGGCACAGTTTTTATGGAATTGATTTTGATTGCTTAGATTGGCGAACGCTTAAATGGATTTCCTTCATCCGACCAACAATGACTCGTGAATAATAAAAATTGATTTTTCATGCGTCGCGTCATAGTCGTCGTCGGCATCTCCCGCCACCATTGTCGTCTTACTTATTTACAAAATACAATAAATGGTTTAAGCACGAGAAGTTAATTAAAAGGAAATAATCGCGGTTCAAAATCCTATCCTTTTTATATCAAATGAAAGTTATTGTGAAACGGGGGCAATAGGGATGACTGCGGTGTGGTAGCGGTGTATAACGGAAGCGGCTTCTATTAATTGTTTCCGCAGAAATCGGGGCTAAAAATGAAACTCTTCTAGAGTTCTAATTGTCACTGTGGCTCAGTTAATCCCATCATTATTCTGGAAATCATTTTAAATCCCGCTGCCAAGGAATACCTACGTTTGTATAGAGCGCATAGTGCGACATCAAAAATAAGGTTTTTTGAAGCTTAAGGTTGGGGTTTTTGAAAATTCTTCTTCCGGTTATATCGGTTAAAGGATTTAGTCAAATGCCTTAAGAGCTTTACATTGTGAGCTTTTGCTATTAATTAACGAAAAAATGAAAACACAAAGAAACGAAGTTAACAAACCGGAAACAGCCTGATTGCTGTGTGTAGAGTGTCCCTATGGCCTCCATTAAAAGAAACAAAAAACTATGGACATTGGACCCTCTCTTATTTTAGATGAATATTTTCTTGGATTAATAATTAAAGGTCTAAGGGTTAAGTGTTTTAAACTTTTTTTTTGTTTTTGTTTTGTAGCTGTTGTTGTTTTGGTTAACTTATTTGCCAGAGGGATAGTTATTGAAACGGCTTTTGAGTAATGCCTCTTAGGCTCTATTGGTATCCCATAAAGTTATGAGGATGAAGATATGCTTTTTGGGGTTAACTTAAGAATCATTAAGTGTTGATATTTGTGGTATTGTTGAGGAATCAGGGGTGTGTGTTTTGTGTTGCTCGCATTCCAATGGGAGAAACGATGGAATATTCTCTCTATGTCGCTTATACGTTAATGGAGGAACTGGTTTTTTGAAGGAAATCCTTACTTTATTTGAAATTTGTTAAGTGGTTTTGTGGTATAGAGCTCTGAGTCTTGCTCGAGGTGTTTTCCTTTTCGATATTATGCAAAGAGGTGTGAATATTATGTAGGGAAAGAGTGTTATATTTGAAATATGAATTTCACTTTGACTTTCATATCCAAAAAGGAATGTCTATTGAATATAAAACAAATAAATATATTCTTGGCTAGGTATTTCGGGGTGAAATATCGGCTAGACAGATCCCTCCATAAAGGGCAAAAATTTCATTAAAGCAGAGTACCTTTATTTTTGGTTGGGTGCTTAACACGTAAATGGAATTATAGTAGAGATGTAAATATTTGTAATCGAATATTATGTATGTCTGTGTGGACATATTTTACTTTTATTTGAACACGATTTCTTATTGATTATGATGTTCCCTTATCTCTATGAAATATAAAATCAAATAAATTTATCAGGGACTTGAAAGAGAACTTATATTTTGGGTTCAAATGACTGATTTTTAATTAAGATTTGCTTCAGTTACGATTCTTTTTTATACGAGTTTTTCAACGACCTGCAATGATAAGGTGTTCTTTGGGATGACAAAAATTACGAGATGAAATGTTTTCGGGCGTTATTTATAAATATTTACAGTTTTATGTTTTATTTTAATTTTTTGATTAATTAAAGTGTAAATATAAATTACAAAATAATTTCAAAAATTAATAGTTTTCTTTATCCTCATGGACTTATGGCTAATGATAAATCATATTTCGGTAGAAGCTTGTCCTCGAGGTAAAGAGAAAATAATTGATTTTTCAATTTTGGGTCGAAGTTCGGTTTGACTTGATCTAGACCGACGATTATGGTCTGGATCTTGCCGGACGGCTATATGGTCAGGATCTGGACGGAAGATTGGTCTGGATCTGGACGGACGACGAGACCGATCTCTCCTGCGACGACGACGATGGTAGATTTGACGGGGTTGGGCCTGCAGGAGGAGGTGGGTCTAGAATTAAAAAAAACTTTTTATTTTTTGTTATTAATTTAAACAAAAAGTTGAGAAAAGTCGCTTATGTCAAGTTTTCTTGAGCAACAATGCCCGCTTCGTGATTTCGCAGGATTTTAACTCTCTATTTTGGTTACTCTGTCCCAGGGATGCCACTTTACGGCAATTGCAGTAGATCTACTGGAATTTCCGCAAAAAATAAGTCTACTGCCACTAAATCTAATCTACTGCACTTTTTTGTTTTATAAATCTTCTCTTGAGCAGATGTAAGAAAATCCATTCAAAAATGTAACCGCTGCAAGTTTCGATTTTAACGATACAAAAATTAAACTGCTGAAGTACATAGATGCCCGCGGGGGCTAATGCCGCGGGAGTTATGGCACTCCACCAAATACGACATTTAAATTGGCTAAAACAACTCTTTTAACAGTTTGAGAGAAAAAAAAAATAATGCCATCTTAATTCTTGATTGAATATGATTATGTGGGAAAAAATAATTTAAAATCGTTGGAGCGGTTTTTTTTTAATTAATTTTTTATATAAAAAATTCTTAAAACATTTTTAAGAACAAATTTTGGTATTCAAATCTAAAGTTTATATTTATATGTATATAAAAAGAAAATTTGAGAAAAAAATTGTCAACCCGTTTTTGAGATATGGAATTTTCAAAAAAAAAATTGATAACTTTTTTTAAAAATCCAAAATTTTTTTTTGAAAATGTTGATATGCAATATTATTTAATCTTATCTGAAATTTGTATATAAAAAATTCATCTTAATCCGTTTAGCCGATAATGAGAAAACTCACAATAAAAAAATACGTTCTATGACAGGTACTCTTAATAGTTCCTAAGTGTAAAATTTTATAATTTTTGGTAGTAGATCATACTAATTTTAGTATATGAAAAAACTTTAATCAAAATCGTAGGAGTCGTTTTTAAGCAAAAAATTTACAGATTTCACTCCTTGAGTAACGATGGGGACATTGAAAATGACTTGCTAATGCTGGATAAATCCTTAATCTTTATAATTTATACAATCTTTCTTCTATTTTGAATTTTATCTTTACCAATTTGTACCCTACATATCAATTTAATTCATCTTTTTTATGAAGACCAATCCAAGCGTTATATTGAACAAAAAAACTAAAAATTTGTTAAACAAACTTTATTCGCACTTACACATGCACTTACATCTTTACTTGCACCTAGTTACACCAAATTGATTTTTTTTTTCTTCAGCTTCAGAAATAATTAAGAAAGGATAATTTTTAAGCCGTTAGCCCAACAACAATTACTTCATCAGAATAATTGCTTAGTAGTACATTCATTTCATTTTCCCTCCGTTTTATCTTCAACCAAATTTTGATTCTTCCCTAAGCGCAAAATGATGTTAGCATATGTATCACTATTTTGGTTTTTCTATTTAGTCCTGTATTCGTTTTTTCTTTTTCAAAATCACGTTTTTTGTATCACTAACTAAAATTAGATTTTCCAAAAACAAATATTCAATGTTGGTAGGTAGTTGTTACCCCTCCCAAAAATTTTTCTTCTCTTATTCCCACTGTAGTTTTTTTTAATTTGTTTCATTTTCAAATATACAAAAGGGGAGGTTCTTTTTTGTCATTTTATTGACCCACATATATTTTTTCCCACTTGTCTTCTAATCTAATACTTTTCTCTTACTTCGTGCGGTACCTCACTTTTTTCTGTTTGATTTAGCTTTGTGGTAACACCAAACGAAAATTATTAAAACCTCATTTAAATAATAAAATTACCCCGAAGGCAATATCATTGTTTGTTCTCAAAATATTTGAGACGAAAAAAATTTCTCCACAATTTTTGGTGAAGTATCTTGTAGTTTTTGTTCGCTTAAAAAAAACTACTTGTTGAATTTTCTTACAGATCCTATCAATTATCAATTCTAAACTAGTATATATGTAGATTTAAATTAACCCGATGCCAATATCATTATCTGTTCTCAAGGTATTTGAGGCAAGAAACAATTTTTTAGCAATTAGTGTGTAGAATTGCTTGCTGTTTTCGCTTTAAAAAAAGTTATTAAGCCAATATTTTTAAAAAAGTTCATCAATTTTTATCTTAAACTAGCGTATACAAAAAAAATTACCTCGAAGCAAAGACCGTATAATACCAAGATATTGCATCTAGTGTAAAAATTCGCAGTCAAAGCGCTAGTACTGTGACGACCCCAGTGGTGACCCCATAGATGTGTGAGTAAGAACCCCGTCTATGTATAAGTTTTACAATCGTCGGTGGCGCCGTCGCTGAGTCGTGGGTCTGCGGCGAATAAAGGCTTGCATGTCTGTATGTGTTATGTGAGTTAGAATGTGAATGAGGATGTGATACAATACGTGGGAATGTTTCCCTTCCCCCGACCGACCGCATCTAGAGCTGATTTTTGGTGGTTGGTTGAGATGCGGTATCTTGGTATTATATGGTCTTTGCTCGAAGCCAATATCATTGTTTGTTGTCAAGATATTCGAGCCAAACAACTTTTTTCAACAATTTTCATCAACATTTTTTGTTGAATAGAATTAACCTGAAGTCGATTTGTTCTCGAGATATCCGAGACTAAAGAAACTTGAACTGCTCCTTGAATTTATTGGAAGGTCCTTTCTGCATGTAATGAAACTACTGTGTATAAAATAAAATCCATCCGAAGTCGATATCTTTATTCGTCCTTGAGATACGGTGAACGAATAAAGCGAAGGAACGTACGAACGTACGAACACACACAGACATCTCTCTACAAAAAATGGATTCCGATTCTAGGGAGCGAAACGTGAAGATATGTTAAAATTTTCATTTTGACAAATCGGACCATTTATTATAACTTCCAATGGGAAGTTAAAAAAACTATAACTTTTTTATGTTTTAGTTTTGTGATTTCATTGACCTATATTTGTATTCCCACTAGTAGGTATTCTTATTTCATATTTTTCATTTTCTTCGTTAATTCGTTTAATCATAGCTAAACAAAACACAAAAGTAAAATAATGAACAAAACAAAAAACCCCCAACAAATATCCCAACGAACCTACCTCAAGACTAAACATCCCACAAGCCTCCTATCCTACTTACCTACACGCACATCGCATTCTATACTATTAATATTACCACTATTATTTACCGGCAACCAACAAACGAACCTCCACACCAGAAGGCATCTTTGCAAATTGCAACTGAAGACTGAAATGAACAGTCTTTCATAATAAACTACTAGACAGAGATCAGGGATGAAATCGTGTTTCAATAATGTATCAAAAGATAAAAATAAAGTGTATCGAATTGTACTTTTTGATTTGTTTCATCAAAATAATAATTTGTCCACATTTGCTGTTGTATGAACGTATGTTATGTTTCTATGTCCAATTAATTAAACAACTTAGCTGTTTATGTTAATTAACATATAAGGTAGGTACATACTGACATATGCGAAACTTTTATTACAAAACTGTAGGAATTTGTTGCAATACCCTTAAATTTTGCGAGATTTAAATTTGATAAATTTAATGTTTTCGATTCTTAATTTCGAGATTGTTGAAACCGGGATTTTGTAGATGCCATTTTCTTAAATGTTCTCGAACAAACTATCTTAATCATTTTTATTTCTGGGCAATTCCATGGTAACTCACGTTACATTTGGGAGAGTTTTACGCTCTCTTTTATTAAAATTTCAATATTTATATGAATATAAATAAAACAAAATTTCAACGCTTTACATGGTAATGATTTCGACTGCTAGGAAAAAATAAAATTTTTGGGAAAAATAAATTCTTTCTTATTAAAAAATACTAAAACATGTTGGTAACTCACGTTACCATATTCGGACACGGGTTTTGTAGCAGTACAATGCCTATTTTCTAAAAATTAAACAAACCAATAAGGCTTTACTGGCTTGTTGAATAAGATATAAGAACTTATCAGCCTGTTTATATCTGTACATAAATTTTAAATTATCGAAAATATTTTATACATATAAAATACATGGTAACTCACGTTACAAAAAGTCGGTAACTCACGTTATTTCACGTTTTTAACTTAAAAATTTAGGGTTACGCCTTTTATAATTTCATTTTATTTTCAGCCGTTTGTTTGTTACTTGAAGGATATTTTGCTATTCTAATTTTAAAACTAGCAAGCAATAGACAGGGGGCGAGATAAATTTTCCATTTTTCTATCTTCATGTCCACTTTTTCATGGAATTACCCTTCTTCTGTTATATCGTTGTCAGCCTCGGTTCACAGTATACATTTTGTGAGGTCAGATGATTTTCTTTTTAATTTGCTTTATCTTTTTCGTTGAATGCAAAAGTGTATCGAATTTTTTAGAAGTGTATTTGTGTAATTTAACAAAGTCGAGTGTATCGAAAAAAGTACAATTTTATCGACTTTTGCAACCCTGACAGAGATAAAAAGAAATCTTGAATGAACTATGGCACTATTATTTGTGTTCTGTTTATTTGGGCTGATTGTCCAGCACAAAAACTTGCAAATCGACGACGATGAATTATAGGAATATTGATTAAAGATTTAGTACCACTTTTTAATTGAATTGTATTTTCGATTTGTGAAGCTTATATAGGACGCACAGCTACGTTTGATATATCAAAATAATCGTCAATTATTGAAGCTGCTAATAAAACAAAAACGAATTGTTTAGGTGCACAAATTAAAGAGTTATTAGGTGATATGTAAATGAACAGAAATATGTTATTATCTCGACTTAGGTATGATTAAAAAAATAAAATTTTACATATTATATGTGAATCTATATAATCTATCTCCGGTATGAATTTGAGATTTTTAAATGCAACCGTTAAAAAGATAAAAAATAATAACTACGAAAAATCGATCAACAAAACTTATATAAAATAGGTATATAAAATAGAAAAAAAAATACTAGGTATCAAAATTTCTTCGGCTCAATTTGTTATTTATTATCTGATCAGCAATAATATTTCCCAAAGAAATCAAAATGAAATACAAACTTCCAACGTTATAAGTAATGTATTTAATAAAATATTATTCGATCAAGACAAATTCGATTCTAATTAGCGGACTGTATTAGATGTTACCTCGATGATGGTTGCTTGTAAAAGAGAACAAATAATATATTGCACCATCGTACGATGCTAATCTTCCGAAACCCAAATCATCAACAAGTGCATATGAATAGCGGCTCAGAGGATTAAAAGATTAGCAAAGTGGGAAAAACAAATCAACAAAAAAAAAAATTAAAGTCAATAATACATAGGGTATTATTTGACTATGTTTGGCTATTTTACAAAATATTTACAATTAAATGAAAATTGGTGAAGTTTTTAATAATTAACTAAGTAATCAATTTATGATGAAAAATAAGTATTTATGATGAACATAAATTAAATAATTTAGGATGAAAAAATAATTAAACAGTGCATTCCTGAACACGCCGGCCCCCCTGAAGGAATTTCAGGAACATGGCAGAATAGCCAGCTTCGTTATTGGTCGCTTAAAAATACCATTTTTGGTTCGAACGGATACAACTCGCACAAGATCATCCTCTCCGGGATGAAGTTCTTCAACTCGTCCTAGCGCCCATTTGGATGGTGGCATATTGAGCTCCTTGATGACAACCAGGTCGCCAACTTTAAAATTCCTGGTCTTCTTTTGCCATTTGGGACGATGTTGAAGCGAAGTTAAGTAGTCAGAGTGCCATCGACGCCAAAACCCTTGCAACATATTTTGAATGAGTTGCCATCTTCCAAGTCTATTAAGTGGGACATCTAGACAGCTGGGCTCTGGTATCGCCGAATATATGGTCTACCTATAAGGAAATGAGACGGTGTTAGAGGGTTCAAATCTGTATCAGAAATAGAACAAAGAGGCCTAGAATTTAATAGTGCTTCAATTTGGGAAAGCAAAGTGGACATCTCCTCAAAGGTCAAAATATTATTCCCTATCACTCGCCGGAGGTGCTGTTTTACACTTTTGACCCCCGCTTCCCAAAGGCCCCCGAAATGAGGGCTATGTGGAGGAATAAATTCCCATTTGATACTTTCCGCTGCCAATGCTGCAGACACTAGATGATTATGTTTCTCAGATCGTACCAACTCAACCCATTCACACAGGGTTCTAGCAGCTCCTTGAAAATTGGTACCATTGTCCGAGTAGATGACACTGCATTTTCCCCTCCTTGCTATGAATCGCCTCAAAGCTGCTAGGAAAGCCTCGGTAGACAGGTCGCTGACGACTTCCAAGTGTAACGCCTTTGTCGCCATACACACAAACAATGCGAAGTAACCTTTCACGAACTTTGGATTTCTTCCTTTGGCGAGTCGAAGCGTTATTGGTCCAGTATAGTCACAGCCCGTTCGGTTGAAGGCAAAAGATGGTGAAAGTCTGGAAGAAGGCAAATTTCCCATGAGTTGGGATGAGGTGGCTTGACGCTGACGAAAACAACCCATGCAACCATGCACAATTTTCCTTATATGGTTTCTACTTCCAAAAATCCAAAACTCCTGACGTACCAACGAAAAAAGTTCTGATACTCCTGCATGAAGAAATTTATGATGAGCATCCTTAAGAATTAAAAGAGAGACCGGATGACCTTTCGGCAAAATTATAGGATGTTTAAGACTGAAAGAAACATCAATTGCATTGGAAATTCTTCCCCCGACACGAAGCAGCCCAACCTCATCCAGAAACGGCGACAAAGACGACAGTTTAGAACGGCTGGAGACACAATTTTTAGTTTTCAAGGATTGTATTTCCTCGGAGAACTCCTCTTGGGCCCATAGCAGACATTTCTGCTTTGCATAAAGCAACTCTGCGGAGCGCAAGAAACCTTTCACTCGTTCATCTGGAGGAAGTTTATTATTCCTAGCACGGCTAACAAAAACAGCTACAATTCGAATGACTTTGAACCAGGTAGAGATTCGTTTCCCTAGTTTGTCGATAAGTCCTTCATGGGCACGCATTACATTGGCAACAACAGGTTGCTTTCTTCCTTCAGGTACTTCTACTAGTTCCACTCTTTCGGCCGAAATCGGCCAAGAATCAAATTCCATGAAAAGCCAATCTGGACCTTTCCACCAAATTTCTAACTGTAATAACTTGCTAGGCTCGACCCCTCTCGATGCGCAATCAGCTGGATTTTCCTCAGAGCGAATATAGTGCCATTCAGAGCGGGGAAGAACTTCAAGAGTTTCGGCTGTACGATTGGCAATAAAGGTGTTCCATCGACGAGGAGGAGAGGAGAGCCAAGCTAACACAATTTGAGAATCGCAAAAAACGAAGGTTTGGGTGGGTTTTATATCCAAAGAAGAGCGAACCAATTTTACCAAACGACTTAACAGAAGCGCCCCACAAAGTTCAAGGCGTGGAATCGTTAACTGCTTCACAGGCGCGACGCGGGTCTTAGCAGCAACCAGTTGAACCTCGATTTCCCCATTCTCCGACAAACTGCGAATATAGACGACCGCTGAATACGCCTTCTCGGATGCGTCTGAAAATCCTATGAGCTCAAAATGCTTCGAATTCAACGTAAACCTTCTCAAAATTTCAACCTTTTCGAAGTAGAGCAAATCCTTTCGGTAGGAAATCCATTTGTCAGCTATTTCACTTGGCAGTGGATCATCCCATCCGATCTTTGTTTCGTGCACCCACAACTCCTGGAACAGCATTTTAAACAAAATGGTGGCAGGAGCCAGGAAACCCAAAGGGTCAAAGATTTTCGAAATCTCCGACAACAACATTCGCTTAGTGGGCGACAACGGCGATTTTTTCTCTAAAGAAATTTTGAAGGTGAAACTGTCACGATGGGGATTCCAAACTAGTCCGAGAACCTTGGTACAATTGTCAGCACTATCCAAATCAAGAGAAACTGTTGGTTCACAATCCAACCCCTGCAAAACTGGCCAGCAATTTGAACTCCATTTACTTAACTGCAACCCCCCACATGATAATAACTCGATCAACTCTGCTTTTAATTTCAAAATACGGAATCCGAGCCTGTCATGATATCATCGACATAAAAATCATGCAATATGGCATGCGACGCAATAGGAAACTGATCCGCGTAATCTAAGGCAAGTTGCTTCAGAACTCGCATCGACAGAAATGGAGCAGGTGAAGTACCGTAGGTGACTGTACACAGCCGATAGTGTCCAATGGGTTCATCAGGATTTTCTCGCCACACAATACGTTGAAAATCACGGTGTTTCTTGTCAACCCAAATTTGCCGAAACATCTTGACAATGTCAGCACAAAACACAAACTTATGGACTCTAAACCGCAAACAAACGTTTACCAAATTACGCTGGAGTGGAGTTCCTATATGTAGCATCTCATTCAAACTGGTACCACTGCCATCCTTATGAGACCCATCGAAAACAACCCGAATTTTGTTTGTTACAACCGCATGATGAGGCAAATAGAAAGTCTGTCCAGTAGTGGGTTCGATCTCGTTTGGTGGGATACGCTCCATATGCCCTAACTCCTGGTAAACCTTCATAAAACGACAATACTCCGAGCGAAGATTTTCCTGGCGAGAGAAACGACGTTCCATAGCAAACAACCTAGACAATGCTCCAGAGAGAGTGTTGCTGAAAGCAACATCCTTTTGCCGGAAAGGTAACTCCACAATATATTTGTTATCAGGCGCACGAGAGAAGGTTTTACAGAAGTGAGCATCTGCAAAATCACCAGAATCTAACGAATATGAATTGTGAGGAAGTTCTTCGATTTCCCAGAACGATTTAAGAAGAACATCAACATCCTGCACAATTCCTACAGGCAAAGAAACAATTTCTTTGATCGGAGATTTACCGGTTATAACCCATCCAAAAATGGTATTGTGGGCAATCAAATTACCATGTCTATCCGTGCGACGGCCATCAAGCAAAATACTCCAGGCCTTGTCAGATCCTAATAAAATATCAATAGGACCTGGGACGTTGAAGCCTGGGTCAGCCAATCTCAAATCATTCAACAGTAAAGATTTATCAAAATCAAGAGGCAGAAGAGGAGTTTTCGAAGTTATTTGATTCAAAATGAAGGCTTCGACATCCATTTCATTTGAATCAAAACAAGATTTAAGATTTAGGGTTACGGCACCCTGTGTAGTACCAGCTTCGAGCGAAGAGATTCCAGAAATAGGGATACGAGCGTGACGACGACGCAGATGTAACCTCTTCACCAAACCTTCAGTCACAAAAGAAGCCTGGGAACCCGTATCGAGCAAAACGCGACAAAGGTGTATTTTACCAAAGATATCTGGAACCTGAACAACAACTGTAGGCAAAATACCGGAGGGACGGGTTTCGTTTTGAATATGATTGCTAACAATTGACAACGAGGCAGCTTGAGATGTGGCAGTTTCTGCATTTGAATTGTTAGCTTCACTAACCGGCGACGGTGAATCCAAATGCACAAGAACATGGTGACGAATACGGCAATGAGGACAGCGAGTTTTCGAGCGACATCTCGATGACGAATGATTGCTTCCTAAACAATTGTAGCAAAGTTTTTGATCTCTAGCATAGCTACGACGAGAGGTAATGGGCAAGGCAAGAAATTGAGGACACTGTGGCAGATAATGATTTTGTTTGCACATAGGACACACGGAATTGGAAACGGCAAGGCTTTTGATATTATTCGAAGAACTACCCGAGCGCGTTGATTGTTTATTACCACGGTTTTTCGAATCACTTGGTTTGGTTGCGCATGCTTCTAAGGCATCGCATCTTTTTTCCAAAAAGTTAATAAGTTCTTGAACGGTCGCTTTTTCAGAATTGTCATTATGAAGAGCCCAAGCTTTACGCGTTTCTAAATCAGTTTTACTAAGCATTAGATAAATCAACCAAGGATCTCTGCTTTCAGATTTCAGAGCCTTCAAACCACGAATAACTTCATCTGATTTATCCGCTAACCGACGCAAGTGTCCACTGTCCGCGACTGCCACCGTTGGCATCTTCATAAAGCTTGCAATATGCGCGTTTATAATGTATAACGGCTTATTATACCGACGCTCAAGTTTTTCCCACGCTTGCTCATAATTGCAATCCGCTATCTCGATACCGTTTAAAAGTTTTGCAGCTTCATCAATTAAAAACGATTTAAGGTAACGCATTTTCTGAGCACCCGGAAGTTTTTCCTTGCAACCGATGCTTCCTAAAAACATGTCCCGAAACTCAGGCCATTCGCGGTAGTCACCACCGAAAGGAGTTATTTTAAACTTTGGCAACTCAATTTCATTAGACGGTTTTGTAGCAGATAAGGTGAACGGATTATTTAAAAAAGTCTCAAACAAGGCGGTTTGTTGCTTAGATTGTTCATCCGTTGAGTCACCGTTAGTTTGAAGACGCGGTGGAAGAGGCGGTGGAATGGAAGGAGTGTTCTTTCGAATCGCTTTAACAAATGCACTTTTCGCATCAAGGTATTTTTTCTCCGTAGTTACAAAATCAATTTCGGGATCAATGTATCCCTCTTCGTCACAATATTTAAAGAACTCATTATGGTTAAAACAAAAATCCTTCCACGTTTCCTCTAACCGTTCTAACCGTGTTTCTAAATTTTCTACGTCTTCATCTGCTACATCTAAAATGTATGAATGAGCACGCGTTATCGCACCCTTTAAATGTCCACGCGCTTGCCTTAGCGTATTCATAATTATTGCAATTATTTTTTAAGATCAAAGTCTAAACCGAACACGTGAGAGCAACAAATCTATAAAATACGTTGCACAAACTATGCACTTTTAACCACGAATGTCTTTCAGAAAAATGCACCAAACTATCGCCAACAGCCCTCCAAAAAGCCTAACAAACAGCAACACCAGCAAAACAGCAAACCCAGCAAAACCAACAGCCAAATATTTTCACAAAGAAAATTCGATACAATTTTACCTCTAGGTAACCAATACCCAAAATATCTGCAGGTCCACGTAATCCAAAAGGTCCAAGCAACCACCATATAAATACAAATAATCAATTTAAATTTATTTGAATTTAATTAAATTTACAAAAGGATCCGGCTCGAAGGACCAACTTTGATCAGCAATAATATTTCCCAAAGAAATCAAAATGAAATACAAACTTCCAACGTTATAAGTAATGTATTTAATAAAATATTATTCGATCAAGACAAATTCGATTCTAATTAGCGGACTGTATTAGATGTTACCTCGATGATGGTTGCTTGTAAAAGAGAACAAATAATATATTGCACCATCGTACGATGCTAATCTTCCGAAACCCAAATCATCAACAAGTGCATATGAATAGCGGCTCAGAGGATTAAAAGATTAGCAAAGTGGGAAAAACAAATCAACAAAAAAAAAAATTAAAGTCAATAATACATAGGGTATTATTTGACTATGTTTGGCTATTTTACAAAATATTTACAATTAAATGAAAATTGGTGAAGTTTTTAATAATTAACTAAGTAATCAATTTATGATGAAAAATAAGTATTTATGATGAACATAAATTAAATAATTTAGGATGAAAAAATAATTAAACAGTGCATTCCTGAACATTATCTTTCTTAAACTATACAATTTAGTACAATCAGCCTTAACCCTGATGTGTAGCATTTGTGAACCATCTATTTTTGAACTTTGAACTTACAACCATTAATATCTCACTTTGTAGATTTTTTGGGATTTCAAAATATATTCAATTCAATTCAATTCAATATGTACAAAATTGTTATATTAAACTTAACCATCGATAAACAAAAAAAATATTACTCTGGCACATCTCATTTGTGTTTTTTTTTGTTCGACCATTTCACATAAAAACCATATTTTAAATTCCTTACAGCTCGAATTTAAAAAAAAACCCGTCATATTGCACCTCTACATTATTTTCTTATCATAAACATTTTTCAAAAAATTTCCAACGCTTAGATTTAGTTTTAGAAGCACAATGCTCTGCTGAGTGCTGACTGCACTAGCTCTTGCATTTTTTAATTATAGCAATATGTATAGTTAAAACTTATATTGTTCATTTTAGAAACACCAACCAAAAATTCAACCGTACCCTCCCTATCCGCCTGCAATCATCTTCTATACATATTTGTTCATTCCAAAATGAATGGTAATACCACCAAAAATTCGATCTTACCCCCCATATACGCCAGCGTTCATCTCATATACACATTTGTTCACTTTATTCATTTAAGTAACACCATAATTTACTCAAAACGACCCTATAAACATTTTCAATGTTAAAAAAATTTCCTTTGCGGCTTTTTAACTTTTGTATGGAAGGTACCGTTATTTTTTCATAAATGTAAAATTTTTTCTAAAAAAATTTTAGAAAATACTAAAAAACTCTTAAATATCGAGTTTCAAAAAAATCGATTATGTCGTTTTCGAAATATTTGATTTGCCAAAAAAAAATTGAAACATTTTTTTAAAAATCCAAAAAATATTTCTTCAAAAATGTTGGTACACAAAACTATTTATATTTTTTGGAAGCTTCTTATACGAAAAATAATTGAAATCGGTCGTATAGTTTTGAAGAAAATCAAGAATTTAAAAAATGGTTCTTTGGGAGGTACCATTAATATCCATTCTTGAAAAATGGCTTTCCACCCACTTTGGAAAGTAGCCTTTACTAAAATAAATTTACTAAAGAAAAGTTGTCGAGCCGTTATTTAAAAAAACACTATTATGTAAAATTGCTAAAATAAATTTATTAAAGAAAAGTTGTCGAGCCGTTATTTAAAAAAACACTATTATGTAAAATTGCTAAAAAAAATTGTATTGCAGGTACCGTTATTTTTAGTTCTAAAAAATAAATGAAAAAAACGTGTGGGCATAATCACCAAAAACTACTATGTGCCAAGTTTGAAGAAAATCGATCGAGCCGTTTAGGCTGTAGACGAACAGACAGACAGACAGACAGAATTGTGCCACCCACTTTTTTCGTGTTCTCTATCATCGTAATATCATGTTTGATTGTTATCTCAAAATTTTTTTTTGCACGAATCCAAAAAATTGTCTTATAGTACCTATGTATATCGCAAGTTAAAAATTAGTACCATCATAAAACTTAGTGAAATCGTTTCATGTATTATGAGAATGAAAAATCAAAAGAGTCTATACAAATATTTCACATGGAAGGGTGTTTTTTGGAGGGGGAGAGGGGGGAAAATTGTGGTGAATCAAACAGAAAAATTAGCTTTGGTGCAGCCTAAGCATATGACCCATGTTTTTAAGGTAGTTTTGAATTCTGAATCAAATAACACTAAAATCAAGTCGATACGATCTCCGTGAAAAAAGTTATTGTAATTTGTATATAAAGATGACCATATTTTTAGTATAAAATTAAAATATTACCGGAAACAATTAGAAAATACTGGTTTGTCGATGAAACTTGGCATCAATGGTTCATTTGTCAATAAGAAGAAGATCCCATAAAAATATCCGTGGTTAAAGGGTGTTTTTTTGAGGGTTGGGGTGAGGTCATGAAACTTTATAAGAAGGTGCTATGAACTACCAGAATGAAGAATCAAAAGGGTGTATAAAAATACCTATATGGTAGAAGGATGTATTTAATGGGTGAAGGAAAGTATAATACTTTTTCCAAAAACAAAAATTGTTTCCAAAAACAAATAACATCCTTTACCCAGGCCCACAAAAACACCCTTTCTTCCTTGGTATTTTTGTAAGCTCTTGATTCTTCATGCTCTTAGTAAATGAAACACTTTTACCAGAATCTCAAGGGGGTACCATTTTTGTCACAGGTTTTATGGTAATAATCCTACCACTACCCCAACTCCCCAAAAAAACACCCTGTAACAACAGATATTTTTATAGACTCTTCTTATTATTGATTTTCATGACAAATTAACCATTGATGGCAAGTTTCAACGACAGACCATTATTTTCAACTGGTTGTACGAAACCGAGCGAAAACAAGAAATTTATATGACGCGCACATAATTGCGAAGTGGAACTTTTCGTTTAGTTTTCGTTAACTTTTGCCGTCGGAAGTGAGAGCGCTCAACGACCGCTCTTTCGTAAGTGGGCGAATGCAAAATCAAAATGGTGGAAGCAAACTAACAAGAACTTGGCGCTTGGTGCAAAGTTTTCAACTTTTTTTTTTTGTTTGATGAATGAATGAGAGAAGTCAAAACAATTTTCTTTTAATTAGTTTATATCACATAGAATTTTAGTGGTTTTGCAAAATAAATAATTAAAAGCTATCACTCTGCGCTGTGAATAAGTATAATGAGAAAATAAACATTGAATAAACAATTATTTATTTTTTGTTCAATTCCAACCACTTAAGTGCATTATGGGCCACTTATGAAATTGACGTTTCGGGAAGCTTCTTTTCGGTCGGTTTTGACATAAGCTTCCGACAGCTTCCGCATATTCTAGTTCTACCTTAAAACTTAAAATACTTAAACAACATCCCAAATGACAGATGTCAGGTGTTTTCAATTTCACGAAAAGTGATTTTAAAAAAAATCAAATATCAAAGGGCACGGTAGTGCCCAGTCAAGTTCGCGGCACTACACCCTTTTTACAGGAACAAACTCAGGCGATTTTCAACCCCCCTCTAACTTCTGTACCAATAAAGTCAGAAACTTAAAATTCGGAGTATTTGCTGAACTTATCAAACACAGGTGGCTCACCAAATTTCAACTCTTTAGCATTAGTAGTTCCCAAGATATAGGACTTCAAAAATCGCAAAAACCGTAACTGACTGACTCACTGACTCACTGTTCACTGACAGTGACTGACTCACTGACAGATCATCAAAATTATGGAGCACTTCCCGGCATCGTAGAAACTTGAAATTTCGCGCAACGGTAGGCCTTGTGGTACATACAAAGGGTGGCATCCACCCACTTTCTTAAATATTCTATAAATTATATGGAGCCTTTCCGATTGTTGTAGAACAATGAAAATTGGTAAATTGGTAGGGTTTCAGGTACTTAGAAAGAAAAAAATTGAAAAAATGGAATTGTCCATACAGGGGGCGTGGCATCCACCCACATTCTTAAAAATTCTTATAAATTATATGGAGCACTTCTGATTGTTGTAGAACGATGAAAATTGGTAGGTCGGTAGGCCTTGAAGTACTAAGAAGAATAAAAATCGAAAAATTGGAAGTTTCAGTTCAGGACGCGTGGCATCGACCCACATTCTCAAAAATTCTTATAAATTAAATGAAGCACTTCCGATTGTTGTAGAACGATGAAAATTGGTAGGTCGGTATGCCTTGAAGTACTTAGAAGAAAAAAATCGAAAAATTGGAAGTTTCAGTTCAGGGGGCGTGGCATCCACCCACACTCTCAAAAATTCTTATAAATTAAATGAAGCACTTCCGATTGTTGTAGAACGATGAAAATTGGTAGGTCGGTATGCCTTGAAGTACTTAGAAGAAAAAAATTGAAAAATTGAAAGTTTCAGTTCAGGGGGCGTGGCATCCACCCACATTCTCAAAAATTCTTATAAATTAAATGAAGCACTTCCGATTGTTGTAGAACGATGAAAATTGGTAGGTCGGTATGCCTTGAAGTACTTAGAAGAAAAAAATCGAAAAATTGGAAGTTTCAGTTCAGGGGGCGTGGCATCGATCCACATCCTTAAAAATTCTTATAAACTATATGAAGTACTTCCGATTGTTGTAGAACGATGAAAATTGGTAGGTCGCTAGGGCTTCAGATACTTAGAAAGAAAAAAATTGAAAAATTGGAATTTTGCATTCAGGGGGCGTGGTATCCACCCACATTCTTAAAAACTCTTATAAATTCGAAAATTGGTAGGTCGGTAGGGCTTAAAGTACTTAGAAAGAAAAAATTGAAAAATTGGAATTTTGCATTCAGGGCGCGTGGCATCCAACCACATTCTTAAAAATTCTTATTAATTATATGGAGCACTCCCGATTGTTGTAAAACGATGAAAATTGGTAGGTCGGTAGGACTTGAAGTATTTAGAAAGGAAAAAAATCGAAAATTTGGAATTGTCTATTCAGGGGGGGGGGGGGTGCCATCCACCCACTTTATCAGAATTGCTATTATTGTATGAAGCACTTTCGGTTGTCGTAGAATTGTGAAACTTTGTAGAGCGGTAGGGCTTGGCTTTCACCTGGCAAAATTAATCTTTGCAAAAAGGAGTGAAATCACAACAAAAACATAAATGTTAAAAAAGGAGCCAAGTTCTTATGTGTACAAGAAATCTGTGCGTAAAAAGTCAGCCAAAAAAAGTAATGAGATCTAAAATATATGCCAAGTTTTAAGTTCATGACGTTTAATATCAAGTATCTTAAGTAGAGTAATATCGAAACAATTCCAAATCATGACAGAAATTTGGTAATTAATGATTACTAATTAAAATTTGGTGGATTTACTTGGCAAGTTTTCTCTTAAATACTTATGTACTTAATTACAAATTTAAAATGTATGAAAACTTGACCAGTGAACCCAACAAATTTAAATCAGTAATCATTAATTACCAAATTTCTGTCATGATTTGGAATTGTTTCGATATTACTCTACTTAAGATACTTGATATTAAACTTCATGAACTTAAAACTTGGCATATATTTTAGATCTCATTACTTTTTTTGGCTGACTTTTTACGCACAGGTTTCTTGTACACATAAGAACTTGGCTCCTTTTTTAATATTTATGTTTTTGTTGTGATCTTATTTTACATAAGATATGACTTGAGGAATCTACCTTATATTTGATACTCAAACTTTGTTTAAATATCTTAATCTTGAAGATCCAAGTCTAAGAATAGTTATAATTTTGAAGCTAATACAATCAGTGGCGTAGCTAGGATATTTGCCGCCCGGGGCAAAACACTAATTTGCCGCCCCTTCGGTCTAACAATACTTAATAAAAAAAATTTGTGATCTTCATATCATCGGTCTTAAAGTTGCAGACAAAATTTTGATTAGAATATGTTTTATAAATGCAAGGAATTACATTCTGCGAAATATTGATACACGCCACTCTGCCGCAATATCTGCTGAATGAGTTTTTTTTGTTTCTGACCTACTGAGATTTAACTTTAGTCTGAGATCAGAGATTTTTAAAGTGGGACAAAAAATCTCACCTGAGCACTGAAATTCTCTTCAGCGATTACTGAGACGGAAATTTTTTGAATTAATTTCTTTATGTTCTTTCTCAGTTAAAACTGTTCATTTGACAGCCAAATTGCAATTTCTCGGTGATGTGCAAATACGAAATAGATACAAATATACAAAATAGAGGTTGAATGTTGATAAACAGGAAAAATAAATTGATCTTAGTATTATTTTTCATTAATTTCATAAAGTTTTGTGCTTTAAAATTTAAATATTTAAAGCAAAGTTAAAATTTTGTTTCCATAATTTCAGTACGATTGAACAGAGAATCTTGTTCCACCAAAACATTTCACCTACCTCAACTTGATATTGAGCGCTTGGTGAGAGTTTACTTGGTGAGACACGCCTATTGTTTCATCAGTATTTTACAGCAAAGCTGAGAAATTGCATACTGTTCATATTTCTCAGATCTTATGATCATGAACTATGAAAGAGTCCAAGCTGGCTAAGTCACTTCTGAGTGTCTGACTACAGAGTTTTACTCCGCTGAAATTGCAGTAGATTGTTGATCTAATGCATTTTTTCTCAAAATAAATCTGCTGCAAAATCTACATACTGCACTTCATTTTACGAAAAAAAATTAATCTTCAAGCATTCGCAAATAAACTCACATTTTTTTTTAATTCTTTGTGTTGAATGCAGCCATATGTATAATTTAGAGCTTTTTTGATTGCTGGTTTTATGTTAAATAAAACTAATGTAATATTTTATTCATTTTTATTCATTTATCAGTTTTATTTAAATAATATTTATATTTGAAAAAAACAAAAACAAATCAACTGCGAAATTATTCAATCAACAGCTTCTTTTTTTTTCAAATCTAACGCGAAAAATTTTCTGAGAAAGGTCTACCCCTCTGAACTCTAAATTGAGAGAATTAAGAAATACATACATATATGTAAAGCTACAATAGCGAATGCTCATTAAGAAAGCCATCATTTAAAAAATAAGCTTGTGTTTATTACCAATTTCTATAATGAGCAACGGTCATGATTCTGCCGCCCGCCCCTAGTGATTTGAGCACAATGAAAAATTGAACGTTTTTACACCTTTAAATTTTATAGAATTTTTAACTCAAAAAAATAATACTTTCTGTTTATTTCTAACTTCTGTAATAAACAACGATTTCTTATTGATTTCAATTTAATAAAAATTGATTTAATTATTTATTAAACAAA
Source organism: Dasysyrphus tricinctus (assembly GCA_963921185.1). Taxonomy (NCBI): domain Eukaryota; kingdom Metazoa; phylum Arthropoda; class Insecta; order Diptera; family Syrphidae; genus Dasysyrphus; species Dasysyrphus tricinctus. The sequence continues at coordinate 223,893,256 of OY992530.1, read as the reverse complement.
AATTAAACTTGTATCTATTTCCAACTTCTCATGAACAAGCAGGGGCGTCTTTAGACAATTGGGGGCCCAGGGCCCTTAACGATATGGGGGCCCCTTGAAATTGTTTTTATTGAAAACTTTTTCATATTCCAAGTCTTACCATAATTTTTATTAAATTTAACTATGTATTAACTATTATCATTTAACTATTTCGGGAGTATTAAAAGGTTAGACCCTGGTGCTCTTTAGAAACGTATACAGACAGTTGTTGTCACGAGATTTTGTGTTCAAAGAAAATTTTCTTTTCATTTATTTTTAAAATATGTTCAGGGAATATCTCTTTCGAAACTTAAAAAGGGATAGTCCCATTGAAAATTGATCGATTTACCTACCAGCCAGCGTTGCCACGATAAAAAAAATATTGAGGGCCTTTTTGGGTGCCCATTTGTAAAAAGTTCGGGTCACATTCCGTCATAGAGAAAATATCAATGAATCTAATAGGTGATTTACAAAACGAAACGTAGTATTAATAAAATTGTCAACCACTTTCGAGAAAATTTGAAAACAAAAACTATTTACCAGCTAGCTTAGCCATACTTTAGAGCGTTTAGGCAATATCATTTTGATTCTCTTAAAGAAAATATGTTTGTATAAAAACAGAAAACTAAGATTTGCGGGCCATTTCTGTTTGGCCAGGGTCTAGGGGCCAACACTCAAAGTAGGAGGCCATATGGCCCGATCGGGTATTTTATGGCAAATTATTTTCAGTAGAGCTAAAATAAGGAGCATTGCATTACACAATGCACATTGCACATGTTACTCTCAGTTGTGCCAGTGCCGTAAAAAAAATAATATAGAACCTATGATGTTTTAAAATTTTCCGAAACGAAGTTTAAACAAAAAATTTGTTCAAGGATTTTGTTCCGGGTGTACAAATTAAAAATTTTAATTTTCTCGTTTTCGCTTTGTTTTGGATATTTTTATTTTTAACTAGCTCTACCTTCACCAAACTACAACAGATCTATTCAAACGAGCGTTTGTAACCTGATCTAAACTTTGTTCTTGTGCGGATAACGATTTTGTAGGGATTTTTGTATCAAACGTCATTTTTTAAATTTTTGAGTTTTATTGTCTTTGATATCATTTGATCAAAAACAAAAAAAAAAAACAAGTTTTTGAGTATAATTTTTGCTTCCTTATTATAAAGCCCAATTAATACTCTTGACGCTTTGTTGCAATTTTTTCAAAAAAAAAGGAATTAAAGACAACCAAAAATACAAAATTATTTAACTGTGATCGACTTTGTATTTAAAAGATTTAATTTAACTAGTATCGCCCAGTGGCCGAACTTCGGCCAGGAAAAACTGACACACGCACTCAAGAAAAGAAAAAGCAATAATTAATAATAAAGAAATAACTTGATGGAAACGCTGGCATTGCCGTTGGTTTATCTTGTTTCTCTAGGTTCATATGTAAATAGCACTTGTGAAAGCTTTGTATAAAAACGCCTAATTTGTTTAACTAAATATTAATAGCAAATTAAGAGATCAAATTTTTCATCAAAAATTTGTATCATCATTCTGCAAAATTTCAATCTTCTACAATAAACTGGTAAAAAGATACAAATCAATAATCTCAGAAAAAAACGTGCTTGTAGCCCTATAAATTCAAAATTTTAAATAGTTTTATCAAAACAAATCACAATTTATAACGAATTCTGATCTTTTGTAAATCAATTTCGGATCGAAATTTCCCCATAAACTAAATTTTCTAACTAAATTTATCCTTGTTATCAAAATTCTTTAATTTTTTGCGGTTCCTGTTAATACTTCACAGTCAATACTTTTACGATGCAAACACTACACTCTCTTTCTTATACCATTGACTAAAGCCTTTGAAGTATTCAAATTACGAATGAGCATAACAATGGAATTTATTTTCAATTTCAATCTATGCTCGGCATACCACTTACTTTCAGTGAATTTAAAAACTGAAGTGGATAATCATTGACATTAATCGAACCATTACTCACTTAAGTTCAAATGTGGTTCGCTTGAAAAATGTTGGTTCAAGAAAAATTATTTTATCTGCTATCTCATGATCACAAAAAAGATATGTACCTTCATACATATGTTTTGACATGAAGAAATTAGCTCTAAATTAACTGATATATTCAATTGAAACCAAACATTAGGATTTGTGAACACAAACAATCTTTTTCATTCGAAACTAAAAAAAAAACTCACTTCAGCTTAAATGTTTTCTGCTTGAAGAATGTATGGTTTCGTATAAATAACTCACTTTTCTAACTTCTCTCCTGAGCTTTCAGCTCAAAATTTACTAAAATATTATATTGCAAAATCAAGCATTGAGTTTTGTAAACCCAAAAACAAAATGTGTCATTTGGAAACAAAAAATACTCACTGCAGCTCAACTGTGATTCGATTTAAAAGATGTAATTCAGCAAAAATGAAAGCATCTGCTTGTGTTGCTCTTTATCTCTAGCAGTGATATTTGGCGTTTCAGCAAAACAACTACCATTCAAATATTGAAAAAAATCGCTAAAGGAGATGTGGCAAAATTGTAAAAAAAAAAAAATAAGTTAAAAAAAGTTTATTAACCTTTTTACAACTAAAATGTCTGGGTCTGTGATATTAAATGGTTTCGCTGTGAGATGAAATAACGATTTTACTTTGATATTTTCTCTAATTCGTTTGTTTTTCAATATTTTATTTCAGATTTTGAAGTTTTTAAAACAAAAATATAATACTCTATTGAAAGTCAATTTCTCCTTTTTTATTTTACTCGATTTTCTGCAGTTCTTCAAAGAAAAAGAATTTTGTTAAGGATGGGTCCTCTTCACTAAGGGTCACTGTACGTAGTCACTCATTTCTTTATGACTTGAAAATAAGTTTTGTTGTAAAAAAACACATCATTTTGCCCAAGTTTAAAAAATAAGGAAATATGTTAACAGGAACTCTAGTATGAAACCCCATATTGTGTACATTCTATTTGATTTTCCCAAGCAAGGCTTCGGAAGGTGGTTTTCTTATTTATTATTGACTGAATCTTAGATTATTATATATCAAAATAAAGACTGAAATGTGTTCTTTCACATAACTATTAAAATAAAATGCACGACTGGATCGCACGTACTTGCTCTTATGTTCAAGTTGTGTGGGACTTAAGAACTTTAAAAAATATTCAAGTTATTGTAGAAAAAGTATAAAAAGCATTTAAATCGTTCTTTTAATTGTATAAACAGTCTGATAAATAACTTAGAGCTCAAAAAAAAGTATGCCATCTGTTTACTTGAAAAAATATGAATATATGCAAACAAAAAATTTAAAATCGTTGGAGCCGTTTTCTTAAAAAATAGTTTTTTATATATACAATTTTTGTAACATTTTTCAAAAAAAGTTTTGGTATGCCAATTTTGAGTATATATTAATATACATTTAAAACTGAAATTTCAAAACAATTCATCAAGCCGTTTTTGAAATATTGAATTTTCAAAAAAAAATTTTGAATCTTTTTTTAAAAATCCAAAATTAATTTTTTCCAAAATTTTGGTACACAGTATTATTTATATTTTAACAAAGCTTTTGCACAAACAAAATTATTGAAATCGGATGAGCGGTTAATGAGAAAACCGAAAATCAAAAAAACCGTTATATGGCAGGTACCGTTAATAAATGTTTTTGGTAATTTTTTTTCTTACCAAAAAGTACACCATGTCTACAATAATACACTGATTTTTTTTTATCAAAATCGTTGGAGCCGTTTTTGAGATAAATAAGCTCCGTTATTTTTTGAGCTAAAAAAAAAAATTTCAATTTCCCCTCTGGAGAGTTACAAAAAAACCTTAAGTTCAAAATTTGAAGAAAATCGCTTCAGTGGTTTAGGCTGACAGACAGACAGACAGACAGAATTGTGCCACCCACTTTTTTCTTTTTTCGTGTTCTCTATCATCGTAATGTCATGTTTGATTGTTATCTCGAAATTTTTTTTTTGCACGAATCCAAAACTTGCCCTATAGTACCTACCTATATCGCAAGTAAAAAGGTACAAAGCTACTGTTGATTTTTCAGAAATAACTGATTTCTACAAAAATTACTAAGTTCCACGTTTATTTGGTTATTTCAAAAACTGAAGGTTCTAGAATCATGATTTTTACATTATTTTAAAGATATAAACTGACCTTTCATTTTATACCAAATGGATAGGGGTTTGTCTTACACTTCCTATGATATATGACTTTATTTGCTTATAAACGGAGAAAAATCAAGCAGGAGATGCCTTCGAAATATGGACAATAACTCAAAATCCCCACATACGATGTCCCTTAAACTTCACAGTTTTAATGTGCTAACACACACCTTTCTTTTGATACCACTCTTGTTCATGCACGCTCTTGGCCCAAAAGTGCGTCATCTCATTCAAACATCAGTTGAGTTGCTAGGGTTATTCTTAGACTAACCTTATCTCTTATCTTACACTTTGATAGAACCGTTCTAATATCGTTCGATATTACGGTTCGATCAAACCGTAATGATATTAGAACCTCTCTGATTTTCTCCCACTGCTTCCTCCCATGTCGTTTGAAAACCTGAAGATGTTGAAATAAATTTTGAAAAAAAAACCAAAAACTTCAAATCGATACCCACCGTTTTGCATATGTATGTATGTTTATTGAAAAATTTCAATTTTTTGTAACTCTAAGGGTTAACTAAATTGACAAAACTGTTATCATGTTAAAGTATCATATATCATTAAACATATATAACACTTACCTTTGTTTAGTTCTTCTTCATACTTTCAATACAATATGTATGAACGTACATACATACATACCTACATTAACATACATATAGTTTTTCAATTGAATTAAATGTTTGAAATTTTAAGCAAAAAATAATAATTTTTATCAATATTCAAAGTGCGCGGCAGTGTAAAATGGTACTTGGCTAAAATGGACCCAAACAGTTTAATTTTGCGATTCGCACACCTTCACGACTAAAAGCATTCCATCCATATAAAATTTATCGAAATCGGTTGGATACTTTTTGAGAAAATTGTACCACAAATTTTTTTTTAAGGCTATTTATATATAGATTTAATTTTTTTCATTTGTTTGTTTGTTCCTAACCTAAAAAAGCGTTAGATGTAGTTTTATTTAAATGTGTTTATTTTATTTAAAAATTGAACTTTTCTTGAATTTCATTTTGGCACGAAAAGTACCAACATAACTTAAAATATTCTCTTTTTGTGGAAAAATTTAAAAGGTTTTAAGAGTATTAAGTGGTCTTTCATGATAGATAAGGAAGAAAAAATAATGCTCCATCACTTATTTTATTTGAGCCAAATAAATCCAATCTCAACTTCGCATATATCTACTTTCAAAAATAACAATCGTTGATATACTTGGGCAGTTCAGGGGGCCCCCTAAATCGTGGTTTTTGGAAAATACTGCAATTTTAGGCAGGCATTTATTATGAAACAATAAAGCGTATGGCGCTTTTTGGTAGCTCTTTCAAATAAATATTTTTTAAGCTACCAAAATTCAAAACCCGGTGATTTTTTATTTCGCAAGCTATTAATAATTTGTTGGACCTTCGTCAGAGACGTAGACATCTGCTGGTAAGGGTACTATAGGTCATTTAGATTATTAACAGAATCGGTTACTGCCCTAGACACCGCACTTAACTGTTCTATTCTATGACTCTGTGTATCTTTTGCCATTTTCCTTCTCTCATGCGGAGTGACTTTTCGTTTTTATTTTTATTCGAAGTTCCGATCTTCGAATCTGAGTTCGACATTTTGGGTGGAGGCCTCTTAAGGGGTTTTTCTTTTTTAATTCAGAGCAGAGTCTGAACTGTCAAACAAAAAGTTGTGTTTCTTTTTTAGCTCTGAGCGTTCAGAGCTAAAAATTTTTATTTCTTTTTTCGTTCTGAGTGTGTTCAGAGTTTGTTCAGAGCGCGCTCTATGAGCTCAGAATAAAATGACTGAGCAGACTGAGTCCAATGCTGAACGCATAGCATTTGACAGCTAGTGTTCAGGTGTATTTCAAAAATAATTCAGGGTGGTCAGAACAAACTTGCTCAGATGATGTTCAGAACATGCTCGACATGTCCGGACTCTGTTCAGAGCTCTTTTCTGAATTAAAAAAGAAAAACGCCTTTAAAAGAGGATTGTTGAAGTTTTGTGCATATATGTATCTGCAAAGAGGTTTGCTTTATCTTCATGAGTAACAAGAAGACAATCATTATTTTCTAAGTGTGGTATGAATTTATTTTTATTTTGTAATACCTTGGCAATATTCCAAAACGGTTTTGAATTTGGTTCTAGAGAGCTGAGTTTATTTATCCAAAAGTTATTTTTGAACTTTGAGATCTCAAAAAATATTTGTTTTGTAAGATTTTTCATTAATATAAAGGTATTATCTTGCTTATACCTAGCCCATTTTCTTCTATAGTAGTTTTTTTGCTTTATAAAATTTTGTATATAAGTGGGTAGTAATATGTTCTGTCAGTTATAGTTATTATTTCTTAGGACATGAATCATCAATACTATCTAGAATAGTTTTTGTTATTATTCCAACTTTTTCGTCTACTTGTTGATAATTGGTTTTGGTTATATTTTCCAGTTCACAGGGATTATTTCGTAGAGTTCTTTCTACCTTTGATCTAAACCTATTCCAGTTTGCATTTTTTAAATCTAAATATTGCACATTTGATCTTTTACCGCTTAGTTAAATATCACAGTTTATAGGTATATAAGCTTACCAAAGCTTAACCCGTCGCGTCAGGTTGAAATGACAGGTACATTTTATGTCGATGAGGTCGAGTACCAGATGCGTATAGTTTGAAGTGCTGTAAGTTCTTAACGGTTACAAACTTGTATGCGGGCAATTACCTACCTCAGCTTCCTGTTTGTAATACTTTATTTTTTTTTTCCAAGGCTTACATTTTCGGTTAATTTGGCAAAAACTAGATTTCATGACCTTTGCTGACCTTTTATGACTTCCCTAGCGGTCATAGGATATTTGAAGTCCGGTTAGGAAAGCAAATCCCGTGCGTCTCTTTTGGCGCAACTTTTTCACATTAAAAACAACCAAAAAAAGGGGAAATCCCACATTTTGACATTAAAAACAAGTATATTCCTGAAAAGTTGGCAGGCCCTACGAACTAACTCCCAAATGACTTAACTCCCACTAGTCGAAATGAACTAACTCCCATCAAATTTTCTGGTGGGACTTAGTTCATAAAGTTGGGAGTTAATTCATTGGGGACTTAGTTTATTATGAACAAAGTCCCATTGAACTAACTCCCACCAGGAAAAAAGTGGGAGTTAGTTCATTTTTATTTTTGCGAGAGAGCAAAACTAAGCTAAAAGTAGGAGTTAGTTCATTTTGTCAAAAATTGAATTTTTGATAATTTTTAAGCTATTGTAACGGAGTTCAGATTTGAACCGGAGATAAATACACCGTTAGGAGATTTGGCATAACAGTTTTCAATGTGTTTCGAAGACCAGCTTCATAGTCCGTCATAAAACTTTTTGCCTCAAATTTGAAAATACTTTCATATATTTTGCCTCAAATTTGAAAATACTTTCATATATGTAACTAAGGCGGTTGGATGTTGTAGGAACTGGGGGCCTCGAGCTGTATCTTTTCCTACACATCAAGTGCTTACAATACCTCCAAGTTGGTAGCCGCCGGATACTGGTCTTGGCTTTATGCCAGGACTTGCTAAACTTGTAAGTGCGAATGTTGATCAAGGAAAGAATTGCAACATTAAACCCATGGCCCTACAGATTGGAGGTTAGTGCGTTGGGCTAACGACCCGGCCACAGTAAAAAAGCCAATTGTTATGAGAGAGACGCAAGAAGCCTCGGATAACGACCCCCCTCAAATGGCAACCAGACCCGGAACGAAAATGGACTATGATCTACGAGTATGCACCTGGAATGTAAGGACACTCTACACACCAGGTGCTACTCAAAAACTTGAATCTGTCCTCTCGCGGTACAAGGCAGACATTACCGCGATCCAGGAGATACGATGGATAGGATCAGGTATAACGAAAAGAAAAGATTGCGACATTTATTACAGCTGTCACCAAAGACTGCACATGCTAGGATGCGGATTCGTCGTGGGAAATCGACTCAGATCAAAAGTCATCGATTTTAAGCCGATAAGTGATCGCCTGGCTGTGATCCGCATCAAAGCTACCTTCCAAAACATCAGCCTAATATGTGCACACGCCCCTACCGATGAAGCTGAGGAGTCTAACAAGGAGGAGTTTTACGACCTCCTGGACGGAGCCTACGGAGCCTGTCCGGAGTACGATGTCAAAGTCGTGCTCGGAGACTTCAATGCTAAAGTCGGAAAGGAAAACATCTTTGGCGGATTAGTTGGAAAGCACAGCCTCCACGAAACGACAACAGACAACGGCTTCCGACTAATCGACTTTGCTGCAGCTCGTAATACGGTGATAAGTAGCACTAGGTTCCCCAGGCGAAGGATACACACAGCAACCTGGCGATCTCCAGATGGTCGAACGGCCAACCAAATCGACCACGTGCTAATTGGCGCAAGGTACGCATCGAACATCTTGGACGTGCGAACTTTCCGAGGTGCAAACGTGGACTCTGACCACTTTCTTGTTGTGACAAAGTTCAGAGCCCGACTGTCCAACGAAAAGAAAACGAAGACCGCCCAAAGAAAGAAGTTCAACATCGCATGCCTTAGCACATCTGAGAAAGCCAGAGACTACAGTGAGCAATTGACCGGGAAACTCTCTGCCGTACACCCAGCCACAAGCGTCAACAACCAGTGGAACCAGTATCGCGACATTATTAAAGAGACAGCCGAGACCACCATAGGCTATCAACCACCCAGAAAAAAGAACCCGTGGTATGATGATGAATGCGCGCTATTGAAGCAGGAGACGGAAAATGCACGAATGCAAATGCTGCAACGGAAAACAAGAGCAGCAAGAGAGGAGTACCGTGAAAAGAGAAGGAAAGAGAAAAAAACCCTGCGTAGAAAGAAAAGAGCATCCGCAGCCTCTCAGCTCAAGTATCTCGAAGAGTCCAGCACCGCCACCAACACCCGCCGGTTCTACAAAACAGCCAAGCAACTGGCATCTGGTTATAGGACTGGCACGCAAGCTCTTCGAAACAGCGAAGGGAACCTAGTCACCGAAGCACAGGGAATTGTAGACGTGTTTAAGCAGCATTTCCAGCAGCTGCTTAATGGGCATTATGTAGAGGAGGCGACAGGGGAACAAAGAAGCATAAGACCAGTCAATGAAGATCCAGTCCCAGCGCCCAGTACCGAAGAGGTTAAGAGAGCCATCCACAAGCTTAAGAACAACAAATCCGCCGGCTCGGATGGCCTACCTGCGGAACTCTTTAAGTATGGAGGAGATGTCCTGGTAGGGTGCATGCACCAGCTCATCAATCAAGTTTGGGAGGAGGAAAGTATGCCCGACGACTGGTCAAATAGCTCCATATGCCCAATCTACAAAAAAGGCGATCCTATGTCCTGCAAGAACTACAGAGGCATATCCCTGCTTAATGTTGCCTACAAGATCCTATCCAACGTACTATGTGAGCGTCTAAAACCTTTCTGCAACACTATGATCGGCACGTACCAGTGTGGCTTCAGGCCAGGCAGATCAACGATAGACCAAATCTTCACATTGAGGCAAATCCTGGAAAAGACCAACGAATTTCAAGTCGAGACCCACCACCTATTCATCGACTTCAAAGCCGCATATGATAGCATAAGTCGCCAAGAGCTTCTATTGGCGATGTCGGAACTCGGGATCCCGAAAAAACTGATCCAGCTATGCCGCATGACGTTACAAAATACGCGGTGCAACGTGCAAATGGGTAACAGCTCATCCGAGTTATTCCAGACGTGTACAGGGTTCAGACAAGGAGATGCGCTATCATGTGATTTCTTCAACCTAGTCCTGGAGCAGATAGTGCGCAAGAGTGGTGTTAACATGGAAGGCACTATCTTTAACAGGTCTTCTCAACTGCTTGGTTATGCGGACGACATCGACATCATCGGCCGTTCCAAGAGAGCTGTACTTGAAGCATTCACAGCTATTGATGAACAGGCGAAACGCGTTGGTCTTGAAGTGAATGAGGACAAAACAAAGTATATGCTATCAACAAACAAAGCCTCATCTGTCCATCGCCTAGGACAAAACGTCACTGTTGGTAGCAGTAATTTCGAGGTAGTCAAGGAGTTCACCTACCTCGGAACAAACATCAATCCCACGAACGACACCTTAGTGGAAATCCGACGAAGAATTACCCTAGCGAACCGCTGCTACTTCGGTTTGGCCAAACAAATGGGTTCAAAACTCCTTTCTCGAAAGACAAAGTGCACGCTATACAAAACTCTAATTTTACCAGTTCTACTCTACGGTGCCGAGTGCTGGACGATAAGTAAAAAAGGGGAATTGATCCTGGGCACTTTCGAGAGAAAAATTCTACGGCGGATATTTGGTCCTATATGCGAAGAGGGCGATTGGAGGAGAAGATTCAATCGTGAACTGTACGAGCTGTACCAAGATGTGGATGTAGTCCAAAGAGCCAAAACACGTCGACTACATTGGCTCGGCCACATCGAGCGAATGGACAACAACGCTCCAGCCAAGAAAATCTTCGAATCCCAGCCCCCAGGTTCGAGACGACCAGGAAGACCGAACCTCCGCTATAGGGACCAGGCGGTCACAGACGCAAGAGCGCTTGGTCTCGACGACTGGAGGGAGCGTGCGAGGGACCGCAACCGATGGAAGACCGCAATATCTCAGGCAGAGACCCTTCATGGATCGGGAGCCGGATAAGTAAGTAAGTATATGTAACTAAACAAATGGGTATAACAATCCCGACTTTTTAACCATCAGTATAAAGAAAAAAGGATAGATCTGCAAAAAATGTATGTTCCTTAATTAGATCATAAAAAAATAATGACAGTGAAGGCTCGGTGCAGGGGGGGGCGCGCAAAAAGTTTTATGACGGACTATGAAGCTGGTCTTCGAAACACATTGAAAACTGTTATGCCAAATGCAATAGTTAATGGATGTTGGTTTCATTTTTGCCAAGCTTTGCAATTAAAACTGTTTGGGACTTAGTTCCTTTGAGAAATTTTATTTATGTTTTATTTCTAAAGGAACTGGGAGTTTGTTCATTTGGGACTTTGTTCATAATGAACTAAGTCCCACTGCTGGGACTTAGTTCATCTTCACTTTGGGACTTAGTTCATTACACGGTTGGGATTTAGTTCTTAAAAAAAATGGGAGTTAGTACATATGAACTAAGTCACACTTTTTTTGGGAGTTGTTTCATTGGGAGTGAAGTCATTTGGGAGTTATTTCGTAGTGCCAAGTTGGAAACATTTAAATTTTAACAGAAGGTGTATTTACTCAACACTTATTTTTCAAAATATCAATTCTTATTTCCCAACACGCATTTGGCATCTGGAGGCGTTTCCACCACTTTTGTCATGCTTCATTGACTTAAAAAAGTATATTTCCCGAAAGTGGCAAGACTGATATCTTACCCCAAGGTTCGTGTATTCAACACCTATCTTTTAAGACATTAACTGTTAATTTAGTCATGGAAATTTTCCAAGTAATTTATGAGTTTCTCTTTATTTTACCATTTGGCCCAGATTGGGCGCTAATTTTTGAAAATGTCGTCCAAACGACAGGATTAAGAAAATGATTACCCAACTCAACTTCATCCTTTGCATGTCAAAAATAAATATCAAATGTGAAAATAAGATTTATCTATAATAAAATTTGGGTTTCCTGACCAGAGTACAGGTTGGGCGCCATTTTTCAAAATGGTGGCTAAGTCATAGGATTACAAAAATTACTTCCGGGCTAAATTTCATCCTTATCAACTCAAAAACAAATTCCAAACATTAAAAAAGGTGCCCGCAAAAAAAAAAACGCACGGGATTCGGTTTCCCGACCGACTATTGAGGAATTTTTTTCTGATTATAAGTAATGAGTCCCAACGTGCATACCAAAAATCAGCCTGTTACTAATTTTTTCCTTAAAAAAGTCTATTCTTACTGGGCTAGAATTGTCACTTTCCCAATAAATATTAATTAAAAAATGTTACCGGACAAAACATTACGATTAATAACACAAAAACATCGATTTTCTATAAAAGGTCAAAAGTAACCTCAATCGAACGCCACTTCTTTCCACATTTACAAACACACAAATCTAATTTTATAGTGAGGTGAGGGGTTAATATGATAATTGAACAATTTCTGTTATCAACTTATTTAACGTTAGTTAAACTTTCTTTAGTCATGAAAAGCTCCAATAACGCATGAGTAACTATTCAAACATAGACTTGGTTGAATTATAATTTACGTAACGATTTTTGCTTCAGTGTACAACTTGTCTTTAAAAATAAAATATTTTTACTTGATCAAAAATTAATAAACTTGACATTGACATCTGAATTTAATATTCTCCCTGGGCTTTTATCTCAAAAAAAAATGCAAGTCCCACAAAAGTGTGAAATCTAAGTGTGCGTCCACTCAATGGGAGTTGACAAAAAAAAAATATCGACCAAAAAGCACAAAATTGTTGCAAGAGCTCCAGGGAGCTGTGGTTTGCATAGAAAAATACTACTTTTAATCTCTTGATGCTTTTGCATCAGCACTACTTGAGGTGTGGTTTTGGTCTCGGAGCACTATCGATAAATTGATTCAAGTCTAATATGCTCCCTATTCTAAAGTTGCTCTTCGAACACAAATCTTACTTTACGTTTTTCATTGCCGTGGCGGTCGTCCTCGTCGTCCATAAGACAGAGCCAACAACGCCAACGTTGCTTGAACTATGACTATGCAAGAAGCACTTTTACATCCCAATCCTATGGCCCAGTCATAGCCTTTTCTAATATCGTTCTTCCATGTAATCACTCAAAGATGACAGTGCCACAGTGGAATGGTAAAGTGGCATGGTATGGAGGAGTTGGATTTTATATTTTTTATTAAAAATTCGTATTGAAAAATATTTCATATGCATTGTGGGAGAGGTCGTCCGCTCGTCAGTCGTATAGTCGATCAGTCTATGATGGTCCTCTTGGAATGGGATGCAAACAACAAAAAATGTCCTCGTCCTCATACTCATCGTCACAATGAAGAATAATAGACGAGGAGAAAATATTCTTTAAAGAAAATCTTTTATTCGAAGTTCGAACCAAAAGACTATAAAAATTGGATGGGATGAGATATGTACCTTCCTACCATCACCGAAATGGAAGAGAATATTGATACAAACATAGGGATATAGATGGAAAAAAAAAGGACATTTGCGATGTTTATGGTGATAGCGTCGCACGATGCTACTATTTTCTATTGATGTGGAAAATGTATGTCCTGTCTTAAAAGAGAAGCTTTGAAAATGCATAACTCATTCCGCGTAATAAATCAGGCAGAATAATTCCTTCGCATGCATGGCAATCCTCTCGATTTTTTTGTCTTATTTTTCTTCAGTTCTGATGGGGAAGCTTTCCCATTTTATACACATTAGAGAACTCCTCTCCATCGAAATTGGCTCAAGGAAAAAGAAAAGGAACAATTTATTGGCTGCACAGCATCTCTATAGAAGCACTAAACGAATGTTAAATCTTCATTTTTAGCCACGAAAGGATAATAGCTCTATAGTTGGATTGATCACAGAGAGGAGTGGGGGAAATGGTTGGGCATGGGTGAGAACATCACTGATGGGCCTTATTACATTTCCTACTCGATACTTTTAGTTATTTTTTTTTTGTAGCCACTTTGTTTTGAACTCACTTTGTTGTGAATAGGAAGAGCCGGACCGGATTTGGACCATATTAAGGCCCATGGCACTTTACGATTATTCATTTTCAAAAAAAAGTAAAAACAAGCATATTTTAAACCTCACGGTCAAAAATATTAAAATAAAAGAGTTTTTAAAAAATTTTATCAAAATTGTCTGCCCAGCAGATATAAAACGCAAGGACGTCGGAGCCGCATAAACGTACAAACGCAAGGACCGACGACGGATGGTATATGCTGAAAATCTACACAATTGTGCTTATTTTACCTCCATGTGGTAGCCATCGTATACTGGTCTCGTTCATCCTGTCTTGACTTGCTAAACTAAAAAACACGAGCACAAAAGACAAAAATAGCAATTCAATAATCATCTGTCGGAAATGATTGGCTGTATAATTCGGCTGAAGTCTTGAACGAGCCTATCAGGAAGATGGTGTGTGGCGGATCAATTCAGCATACAGAATCAACGGTGCCATCAACAGTCTTGAAGGTAGAAACCGGGAGAAGTGTCGCCACTGAGGCACCTCCTCTAATCAAGGCAGCAGCGGAAGAATTCCCCAGATGGAATCAACGGTGGCGTCAACAGTTCCAGTCAGGCTGAACCACTTAGTGAACACCTTATGCGGGTTACTACGACATATTCCGAGCTCAGGCCTATAAGGAGCGGTTAACTCGACTCACCGCTTTTGTAGTAATATTGTAAGGGTCTGGTCCTCCACGTTGGGGGTCGTGCTGTGTTGGGGTGACTTCCCGGCCAGGTAAAGCTATTTAGTTTAGTTGCGAATCATCCGGATACGGATGGATTTACTTCAATTTGCTTCAAGTCTAAATTCGCCAACATTAGCCTCATATGCGCGCATGGCCCCACACAGGAAAAAGTTGACGACACCAAGGACGAGTTCTAGGAGCTCTTGGACAAGAAATATGAGCCCTAGCTATGACACTAAAATTGCTTTGAGTGATTTAAATACCAAGCTAGGAAAGGATGACTTCTTTGGTCATACAACCGGAAGATATTGCCTGCACGACACCACCTTCGATAACGGACTCAGGTTAACGGACTTTGTTGCGGGGTGAAACGTTGTGGTATCTAGTACGCAATTTCCCGCATCTCGATACACACAAGGGTACATGGCGATATCCTGGTTAACCAACCACCAAGCAGACTGCCCGCATTGGGATCGACGCAAGGAACTCCTCCAGTATCAAGGATGTCCGAACGTTCCAAGGAGCAAACGTTGAATTGGACCACTATCGCGTTGTAGCCAAGGTAATGCTGCGGGTATCCAAATCAACGCCAAAACAGGGAAATATTGTTAGGAAATTCGACATCAGACGGCTAAAGTCACAAGAAATCGCCAGGTCCTTTTCTGATCGAGTTTCTCGCACCCTCTGAAATTGTCCTTTGCCACCAACTTCAAGCATCGAAAATCAGTGAACAAATTGCCAGAAAGCCAACAAATTTGTCGACTCCAACGTGTTTGGCGTCGCACGACCACCAGAATGCCGGCAAGTATATGAAACCAAACAACAGGCATACAAAGCGGTGCTGCATAGGAGCACCAGAGCTGATCGCAAGCTCAAGGAGCAGAATAGGAAAGAGGAACACCGGCTTCTCAGAAGGAAAACAAAGAGCATGAGAACCATCTGATCGAGGCAATAGAGAGATGATGATCAGGGGAACATCATGATAGAATCGCAGAATCGGTGCTGAGGATATGGAAAATCATTTCTGCAAATTGTATAATGGCGAGGATGAGTTGAATCCCGTTGCGATGTAGATTGCACCATTCAACCAGAACAACGTAGGCCAACAATTCCAACCACCCGATATCGAAAATGTGAAGATAGCTTTTTCCAAACATAAGTCCAATAAAGCTCCTGCAGCTGATGGCATTGCGGCCGAGCTGTTCAAAGCGGCTGGCGATGAATTAGTTATAGGAGTATGCACCCGCTCATCTGCAAGATATGGTCGGAGGAAACCATGCTCGATGAATGGAACCTCAGCATTGTTTGACCAATCCTCAAGAAAGGCATCTGGACCGCACCAACTACAGAGGCATCGTTCTCCTTAACATCACATACACGACCTTCTCTGCCGTTCTTTGTGAACGCCTAAAACAATTTGTCAACAACCTGATACATCCATATCAGTGTGGCCTTTGGCCAGGAAAATCCTCTATCGACCAAATATTCGCACTATGCGCTGGCAGATCTTGGAAAAAACCCAGGAATTCCATCGATTTCAAGGCCACGCGTATGACAGCATCTATAAAAACGAGCTTTATAGAGCAATGTCTAGGTTTGGCATGCCTCCCAGACTCGTCTGTATGTACAGCATGATAATGGAGAATTCACGCTACTCCATCAAGGTCAGCAAAAACCTCACCGATAACTTTAATGTTAAAAAAAGGTTAAAGGCAAGGCAATGCGCTGTCATGCTACTTCTTTAACATCATTTTTAAAAGAATAGTGCAAGACTCTCACGTCAACCCTAAGGCACAATCTTTCAAAAATCAATCCACTTACTCGCTTACGCTACCGATATTGACATAATCGGACGAGCAAAACTTGGTGTCAGTTGTGCTTTGGTGAGATTTGAGAAGGAACCCAGGAAAATGGGTTTAACAGTGAACGATGGCAAGACCAAAAACATATATGCTGTCAACAAGAAAGGACACCCAACACCAACGCAACGTCTCGAACTGAACGTCACCATAGCCAACTAAAATTTCGAGGTGGTCAGGGACTTAGTCTACCTAGGCTCCCCTTTCAACTGAGCAAACTTTACCAGTGCTGAGATCAAACCAATAATTACACTTGCCAATCGCTGCTTCCTTAGACTAAGAAGGCAATTGAGGAGCAAAGTCTTCTCTCGAGCAACTTAAGTGTCCCTGTACAAAAAACTTATCATCCCGGTCCTTAACTGGTGCAGAGGCATGAATGCTATTAACGGTGGATGAGAACGCTTTTGGCTGTTTTGAGCGGAAAATTCTTCGGGAGATTTTTAGTCCCGTCTGCATAGATAGGAAATGGAGAAGACGGTAAAACTACGTATTATATAGACGGGCTATACAAATTAACATCGACCTAGCCATAAAAATGAAAAGCCAACGACTGAGATGGCTGAGTCACCTAGAGCAAATGGACATGAATGCTCTGGCCGGAAAGTCTTTGAACCCAACCCCGTGGGACGGCCGGCGGCGGTGCAGTAGAGGTGGACAGTGTAACAGGTGGCACACGCAAGTGGAAGAGGACTTCAACCAACTGCGCGTGCAAAACAGGTTCATCAAGCTGTGCTCACCACAACGGAAATTCAAAAATACAATGATGCAATAATT
Organism: Dasysyrphus tricinctus; assembly: GCA_963921185.1. Taxonomy (NCBI): domain Eukaryota; kingdom Metazoa; phylum Arthropoda; class Insecta; order Diptera; family Syrphidae; genus Dasysyrphus; species Dasysyrphus tricinctus. Next base: position 223,876,084 of record OY992530.1, on the reverse strand, counting down.
TGATGCTCATTTCATGCTTATTTTGTACTGCAATCCTGCCCTGGTACTAATATTCCAATCTCCTCAAACTGGTGGGGGACCCAGCTTGACGTCAATTTGCTGGAGAAAGCTAGCTAGAGACCGGCTGGAAGAAACTTGATGGTCGAAGCTCCGGACTGTAGTAACATCTTAAGTATTTTACCCGAATTATTGTGCCAAAAATGTATGAGCGAAACCATTTCACACTAAAAATTAAAAAAATTGTTGCATACCGCATTAAAATATCGTGTTTTAATTATTGGAGAGTTTCTTCTTTTCACACAATTTTTGCGTGTATTGAATCAGTTATGGTGCGGACACAGCGTAACATTTATCGATGTTTACTATTGTAGATTTCCAAGAAATACACGGTATTGCGTTTAATGCGGGTGATTTAATTACCGCACATCGCATGCATTGTTTGAAAATTAATGTTTTTTTTTTTAATTTTGACCACAGTATCGTGAGTATCGTGAGGAACAAGCAAATGGACTAAGACTATGGGCCTTAAAACGAGTATCGACTTTTATCGAAATTCGGTCATCGAAAAAAATTAATTTTATCATTTAAAATCTTAGTTCATGTGAACGAATGTTTTTACGATAAATTTGGTTCAAAACAAGTAAAATTTTCAACATCGAAATGATGAAATGCATTTTTTCGACTATCAATTTTGAACAAAAGTCGTTTATCGAAAGTAAACGAAACTCTAAATGAGGGCCTTTTTCACACTGAATGACAAAATTAAATCTTTCTAAAACGCAAACCCGCATCAACTCATATCACGTTGTAAATATTTGGGACTTTCTGCATTGCCCACAAAACAAAAGCAATGCGTTTTGACACATACCTGTGCTTAGGCTAGACATGGCAATGGTGTACCCTTTGTGGTGGCATATCTACTTAAAGATGTTAGCAAATTTGATGATGTCTCAAAAAGGAACGATATTGCGGTAAAATTTTGTTGATTATGCCCGCAATATCGTGGAGAACGTTGTAACGAAGTTGTATCTTTTTATCCGCCAACCGTCCGAATCACCTATCAAAGAATAATCAACCTGCCTGATCTATAACTGCATATTGACAAAACGCCAAGATTCCACTATAATTACTATGCAGAATGGAATAGCCAAGAAATGATGCATTACCCAGAGGTGCCCATCACGTAAAAAACTTTCCCAACAGTTTAATTTTTCCAACGCTGCAGCTCAACTGATATATTCATATTTGAAACACCGTTCACAAGCTGTCTGGAACAAAGACAAACTTTCATCGTTCATAAATTTAAAGAGAGGAGTTCCAAAAGGTTCTTTACTTGGACCTCTGCTTTTCTCCTTATTTATTAACGATCTTACGCAAGTTTTGAAGTATTGTTCATATCACCCCTATGCCAACGAACGTTCAATTATATTTTAGCTTTTGTTTAGGACTAGTTGAAGATGCAGTAGTAAGAATAAAAGAAGATCTAGTTTCTGTTCTTGAATGGTCGAGTAAAAATCAACTTTTATTAAATCCAAATAAAACTAAATTCATACCAATCAGCACTCAACGACTTGATTTCGAAGACTTCCCAAACATAATTCTCAATGGACAGGTGGTTGCAATGGTCTCTAAAGCAAGAAGCCTTGGAGTTATTTTTAATATTACTCTAACTTGGAAGGACCATATCAACAGCATAGTTGGAAAAGTAAATATATGCTTCTTTGCGGAGCTCATAGATTTCAAGATACTGTTTACCCATTGAAGTGAAAAAGAAGCTGGTAAAGTCTCTGATTCTTCCTGTTCTGACCTTTGGCTGCGAAATATTTGCTGATTTGGACTCTGAATCGCTTCGTAAATTAGACTTTAACTCTGTACCTAGAGTTGTGTTGGCAGGAATGGACGGGACCTACAGTTTTTTGCCGAGTCCGAACGGCTAAGTGAGAAGCACTTTTTCATGACAAGTATACTCTTGGAGGATTTGTCAGTTCCTCGCAAGAGGCAGTACCTCGGATAAAGCATTTCTGTTTTTAGGTAGCACGGCTGGTAATCGAACCCTCACCTTCGGCATGACAGTCCTACGCACTAACTATCATGCCACGAGGTGCTACTGCTTAATAAATACAAAAATAAAAATACAAAAGAAGTGGTCGCAAATTTTAGTAGGATTTCTTGATTTCATGAATATTACGGATGCCGGACAGCCAATCTTCGGATTCTAATCATAAAATTGGATCACTCTAAATATTTTTACATTATTAAAATTATTTTTGTTTTTGCCGCCTGGTCTCCTAGGCCTAGGCCCAGTGGCCCCACCATGCTACAAATTGGCGCTGTTTCGTATTCTCCGTTCTTCCTGACAAAACTCTCCTGAAGGATGCACTTATGTTTGAATGTTTTTTTTTATTATTTGTCTTCTTTTTTTGTTTATTGTACTTCCTCTCTGATGCTTCTACAGCAATATTTTTAACGGAAATAATTTATGTGCATTTTTAAACGGCCAAAAAAAAAAACGTTGCCTCTGTTTGCCTTTTACTATCGCATCTAGCTTATATTCTTTGGTTCGATTGGGAAAACAGTAGTTGTTGGCAAAACAAAGGATGCATTTTGTACTTGTACACAAAAGGTCAAAAATGAAGCTTTTGAGTGAACAATTTAATAGATTTGAAGTGGTCAATGGCAGCGTAGATATACAAGGAACGGCCAATCATAGTCTTTGAAGTCACTCTTGATTATATTGAAGGCAAAGGACGATGTTGGTTGGAAACAGTTTTATTAATATTTTTTTTTTATTTTATTTTCTGGCAAATATTTTGTTGGTATTAAATTTTGTTTGAAAATACGGACTAAGAGTTGCCAGTAGTTGAATCGTTGGAAAATCAGAATTACACGAAAGAGGATAAAGTTGAAGGGGACACAGAAAAATTGGTTGTAAATATTTTCTTTCATTTTTTTTTTTTTTAATTTATTATTTTAAGTAATCGTATTAAAAAAAAACAAGTGCCTTTTGTCCTGTTCCTGTGAATAAATACTATCTCAAGACTTATGTAGAGACTTCAACGTGGGCAAGGAACGAGCTCGAACGTTATTTTATAATTTAATGTTATGGTTTTGTCGGAGGTAAGGAAGCGAAAAATCCTTTAAGAGTAAGGTATACCTATACCTTATCTACCTGCCTTGCTAGAGTGTCATATTGTTGGGTCTTTGCAGTCAGTTTGTGCAGGTCCTCTCCTTCTTTCTTGAAAACTTAACGACATAATAAAACTTGAAAGAATAATCCCTGGTAGGATTACTTTCAAGTTTTTTTTTCACAAAAAAAAAGTGGGAAGATTTGAAAAATATATCGAAGTATGCATTAAGAATGGATTTTAATGAAAACCGAAAACTGTATTTATACCTAAAGAGAGATTCTTTATAAATTCTTTTTGACTTGAAGTATCAAAAGTAACTTGGGCTATTATCAAAACAAAAGTTTAGGTTTAAGATATTAAACCTGCTCACGGTAAATATCGAGAACCCACGCGACGACGAACGTAGCGTGCGTCATTTAAGTGACTACTCAGCCATCACGTAAGGTTATTTACATAGTTGCGATGTAACCACAAGGATTGGATACGAAATAAGGACAACGAACTTTGGATCTGTGCGTGGAATATTAGAAACCTTAATAGGCCACGTGCAGCCAAATAATTAAAGAAAACTTTTTGTATAGTAGATATCACCACCATCCAATAAATGCAAGGTGCTGTGAGATAAGGCAAGGCCAAATAAAGCCAAATTCGAAAATTTTACCTAATTTCACTATGCAGTAGTATCTGATTACCCCACCCTCAACTCTCCATACATTCAGGCACAAATGTTCGACCTCACCTGTGGAGGTGGTGGTCTGGTGGTCATATCTATCAATACCTTCCTCAGGTTGTTGATTGCTTGTGGTATGGTGGCCTTCTGGCCGGGCATCCAAAATACCTGATTCCAATCGGGGCGACATTGAGGCAGGTTCCTTGTGACTGGTTTAGGTAAGCTAACACCCTTGCCATCAGATTTGGTGGAGGAAATATCCACCCTAGCTTAAACTTCGATCGGCGACTGAATGCGTCGAAAAACTCTGCCGCACGATATCTCGAATCTATGGACACATATCTTCCGACTACAGCAGCTGTGTCCCTTGCAGAAAACAGATCGATATCGGGAACCCGCCATCTTTCGAAGATGAGCGCCCTTGCTACTGGTAGAAAATGCCATTCGGGTATAGATCGACCCCATGAAAGTCTTTCTGTTATGCCATTGTACCTTCCCGGAAAGAAAAAAGCAAATATGGTTATGTTGAACTGATCTACGAGGTGAAGAATCTGATAAGACCCCCTCCTTGCAAATGTAAGCCAAGAGAGTACGGTTGTCTGTCTGAAACAAGAAGTGCGAACCGCACAGCCGATCCGCTAGGGCACTTATAGCTCTGTAGACTGCATACATCTCGTTCATATTGGAGTGCCACCTTACCTGCTTTCTTGACCATCGACCTGACATGGCTGTCTTGTCCAATTGAGCACCCCAACCTAAGGCTGCCGCATCTGTTACCAAAAAATTTGCTATTGCCGGTTTGTGAATCGATGAGAAATTGTCTGTGGCTCTGAGCCACCAAGTGATCTCCTCCAGTGCCCTCCGAGGGATAGGGAGTATATGTCTCACACGTCTGTTGAACCTTCGGTTGCAAAATTGTTTCTGAAACAATGCCTGAAGAAAAGTCTTATCTTATTCGCTTTTTATCTCTAGAATACTAATACAATTCCCATTGAATACCCAGAAACTCTGATTTGGTATGAGAACCGATTTTTTTAAATTTATCACCCATCCGAGGGCTGCTAAAACTTCTACAGTCTCCGCGACCTGAACTGTAAGATTGGGCCAATCTTGACCTACCAAAAAAAAGTCGTCCAGGTAAACTAAGACTCGGATGCCTCTGCTTCCAACAAGTTAGGGCTGAAAATATCCGGGGACTGATGACTGGCCGAATGAGAGGCATGTAAGTTGTAAGAGTTCGCATCTGTACACTACTCTCAGAAAGGGTCGATGGCTTTCTGCTACTGGCATATGAAAATATGCCTGTGATAAGTCTATCTTTGGCATCCAATCGTTTGCCTGTATAAAACCTGGGACGGAGGCGTGGGATATCAGTTTGAAAGTTTTTTCTGTTACATAGTTGTGCAGCGCTCTCAGATCGAAAATGGGACGAACTCCCCCACTGGATTTCTTTATTATGAACATCTTTGATAAAACTTGGGCTGGCTTGAGAGGAGGCCTCTAGCTCTAACACACCTAATTCTTACATCTCTTGTACTTGAAGATCCATCTCCTTTTTTTCTTCTTTTTCTAAGCGCACACTGAATGTTCTTATTAGAAATCTCAGAATTCAATCTCTCACGCCTCATTTCAATGCACTCAGCTCTCTTACCACATATCACCGGCAAGGCTAGTTCTGTGTTTTAATAGGAATCAGAGGATGATCCAAACAAAGGAGAATGGGCAAATTTGTATGAAACATGGGCGTGAGCGGCCAAGAATGATTTTGTTATTTTTGTATGTGTTTTAGTCCTACAATCACCGTGCAGAAATTTTTTCATTGTGGTGTACTTCAAAACCGAAAAAAATGCATTTTTGTTCTATGACTTTAATAAAGTTTTACTAAGTTTCTGGCTTCTGACCAATTCAAAACTAGAAAAAGAAAGTGGAACAAGAAATCTAGACAGTCTCAAGAATATTTTGTATATGAAAATGGCCATATGACATCATTAATAAGAACATTTACCATAAAACTATAATATTACAATCCTCACAATATTAAAAAATCCTGAGTAAAATAATATGTTTTAAAAAATTACAAAGTTGTTGAAATACGTATGTACTGGGTCTGTTTAAACCCGTAATGCGTCCTTGGGATATTCTGACACCCCGTTAAACACACTAATACAGTATCAGTAGACGTTATAAAGTTAGAAAAAAGCACTACATCCACTAAAAATATAATCACTATGCAATATTGCTCAATGCAATTGCATTACATAAACATTGAAATATCTTCTTTTCTAAATGAAATGCAATGTAACGTCCATAGTGGAAGTTGTTCCTGAGTAGCATACCTTTCATTTGACACTAATTTCATTAATGGCCGCTTACGCCCAAAAATGCCCATTCTCCTTTGTAAATTTTTCAAACAGAGACTTTGGCTTTAAATCATCCGGTGACTTGAAAGCCCAGTCAATAGTTGACTAAAGTCCTGATTTCAATAAAGCCTTTTGTTCCAACAAGGAATTAGAAAGGGCTGGCATAACTTGATCTTCAGAAACTAAAAATCTTTTGTCTTACTGAGAAAACAGAGCTCATCATTTACCTGAAGTTCAACGAAACCCGGAGTAGCCGCCAACATCTTCATTGCTTTTGAATATCTCACATTCTTCTAGGTCGGTAGTCCAAAATGTTGCAACCTGACAAGCGCCTCAAGATGTTCTTTCTTCGCTGGCTGCCTTTCTCGCATCACTCTCAACCTTCAACTGATCTAGATCTAGTGTGCTGTTAGAACAATCTGGATGACTGAGGAACTCATTTGATGTTGGCATGTGCAGTCCGATACTCGCCTCTTCTTCCTAAGGAACAAACATGCCCATACATTGGGGAAAATAACTGGCTTGATCTGCTAGTTCATTTAGCTTCTGATCAATTGAAAATTTCAACGAACCTTGCGACCAGGGTTGTCGTTTCACTTTTTCAGAAAGCAGTAAAAAGAATAGCAGTACACAGCAGTACGGCAGTAAAATATACATATATTTACAAACATAGTTGTTAATGCATTTAATTTTCTTTAAATGCATATAATGTTCATTAAAAATGATCACATACGCACCCATTACCTATTTAACTCTAGCGCACTGCAATGCTGGTATTAAAAAATGTCCATTACATAAAAAACTCTTGTTATGTTTATGCACGTGTTTCTCAAAACCTGATGCTTTTAGGAAAAAAGTTAATATTTTTGTGTAGAATTTTATGAGCTTCATACGATATTTATTGTAATTATTTTTGTCCTTTCCTTTCCTTAATAGACTAAATTTGACCCGCTGTAACTTCAATAGTACATACATAGGTACCAATAGGTTTAGATAATTTTACTGCCTAAAAGTTAATTTTCTTCATTTTGTTGTAAAATTAAATTCCGGTTATTAAAAAAATTGAAACCACTCCTTTTTCCAGATATTGGCCTTACTTAGCCTGGACACCACAATAACTTAGTTTATAATGAGAAAACGTAGCCAAACGCATTGTACAAAAAATATTGCTGATCGATTAATGCTATTTTAATAAATTTTTTTTACTAAATTTGCTCCATAAAAATCCTGCATGATTTACTTTTAATCTATTGGTTGCATGAAGAAAAAGCATGGTAATTTTTTTTTGTATATAATTGAATAAGCTACAATTTTACTTCAATATTTCATTCCAAAAAGTTGATAGTTTTCATGAAATAAGCAAAAAACTGAATTTTACACTCCTTTACTTCTGCAAAAAATCTTTCTTCAGCCAAAATTTAGGGTGGTTTTGCAAATTGCTCAGGAAGTCAAAACAAATATTCAGCTTTGTAGGAGTTTTGTGGAAGTACATAAAAGTCAAAATTTCCTGAGCTAGAGATCCATTAATATAATTTAATATTGCTTGACAGAACTATGCACTCGTAAAAAATGTAACGCGAGATTCTGTTTAATAAATCTTCGACTTTTTTAATTTATTTATTTTAAAGCTTTTTGGATAGGATTATGATTTGCAAATGTTCTGTGAACAATTTTTCAAAAAAGCAGTACTTTGGTCGTATTAGCAGTACGGCAGTACGGAGTTTCAAAAAGCAGTACAAATACTTCAATTGCAGTACTTCGACAGCCCTGCTTGCGACAGACCGAATGATCGTATAGTGAATGGCAGTCCTTGCGACCGAAATACTCAGTCTACGATTAAACTTCATAATTTTTATTTTGTTTCTAGGAGACGAAATAAAAACATAACAAATTGAAGGAATTTTTTGACACACTGTCAGTGAAACTGGTTCGCAACGTGTGTGCGTACTTTCGAAAGTCGTTGCAACAGTCCGATCGACAGCCTGTATGACAGTCTTAACGTGAATGGCCCGCTTTAATGTTTATGTTCATTCTGAAGTATAAACATTTTACTTCGAAACTCTTTTTTAATCTTCCAAAAAGCTTCATTCATCTTTGAGCAAATCATTGATTAGTTGTTAGCCTTCATCTTAAACTATTCTTGCGCCATTACCAAATGAAAATGCAAACTCAACCCCGTTTGGTGGTCTAAAGAGCTCGCCATCCTAAGGAAAAAATCTAAGAGGCTTTTCAATAGAGCTAAACATAGCAATGAACCCGCTGACTGGGATCTTTTCAAGATCAGTAAAAATTAATATAAAAACAGAACAACTCACGCAAAAGGAGCAGCCTGCTGAAAATTTTGTACAGACATAGAGTCTACTAACGATGCTGCTAGGCTCAGGAAAGTCATGTCGAAGGTCCATGCTCCCCCTGGCTTTCTTAAAAGACCGGATGGAACCTGGACTGACACCTGCTCTGAAACGTTAGAGTCACTTATGAGCACTCACTTCTCAGGATGTTCTTTTGATGCATCTGTTATGGATAGAGGCCCTAACATAAGCGAGACTTCTAATTTTGGGTAACCAAATAATAGATATTCAAAAAGTGGCTTGGGCCATAGACTTCTTCTCAGCGTACAAGACTGCAGGGCCTGATGTAATAATTCCAATTATTCTCTAAAGCTCTAAAGACGTAATTGTACCGCTTCTGGTGGAAATTTTTAAGGGATGTTTGAATATAACCTATATTTCATCTGGTTGGAGAAAAGTTAATGTCATTTTATTCTGAAAGCTGGCAAGCCAACCCACACTGACCCAAAAGTGCTGTACGACTTAAGGAGTGTAAAAAATGGAAAAAGGGCCACGGTGGTCACAGAACTAAATATAATGAACTTCACTGACATAGACATTCAAACGGACTATATTTCACCGTACATAGATTTTAACCCAGTCGCACTAACAGATATCCCGACTAGGGAATTATGCAAGGAAAACCAGGTCCTAAACGCAAATCATGACGGTTCCAAAATAGACGCTGGGGTAGTGTCAGGCATCTTTTAAGATAATCTACCCATCAATAGATCATTGAAGCTACCAAACTTCTGCAGCGTTTTCCAAGCTTGCAGAAGTGCTTGCAGTCTGCTAAGCTGCTAACTATCTTTCAACATATGCATTGACAAACAAAAATATTGATATCTTCATAGATAGCCAGGCGGCAATCAGAGCCTTTTCGTCAACCGTCACGAAGTCAAAATTGGTTGATCACTGCCGTAATGTATTCAGATTGCTTGGCGAAACGAATTCATTCACCCTTCACCGGGTCACTGTGACATTTATGGTAATGAAATGGCTGATGAACTTGCCAAAAACGCTTTAATTCTTGAACCGAACCAAACTGTAACTGTACTTATGTATATGCCGCTGGAGCATGAAAAGAGAAGAATTCACCAAAGTTTTCTCAGAGCCGCTAACAACAGATGGTTAACCAGTGACACCTCTGCCGGGTTTCAATTAGCCTTTGGCCATATATTTCAAAGAACAAGACAGACAATTTACTTAAGCTAAGCAGACCTCAATTGTCCCTCTTGGTTGGAATCCTTACGGGTAAAAACTCAATGGAAAACCACATGATCAGAATGGGCATTAGCCACATCTGACCTATGCAGAGGGTGCCAGGATTAAGAGGCAGAAGAGGACTTTTTTCACTTCCTCTGTGAATGCCCCCAGCCTAGCCAGAACAAGAAAAACAGCCCTCAGGGAATAATTTTTCGATGAACTGGGCGACCGACGCGACGTCTCTCTTTGGCACCCCATTCGCAAAACTTCCACAAAATCCCTCCTCTTACCCCTTCTATTCCTGCATTATCCACATCCTGGGAAGCACAATGGATAATGGATCCATTGAGATCCGAGTGAGGTGATACGGCTTCCCGCATCATCACCTATCCTTACCTAAACTACATAATTTGAAAATAAGGATTTTTTGAGAGAATTAGGAAAACATTGTTGCAAAGAAAAACCTTGAATCAACATTTGTTTGAAATTGTATATACTTTCAATTAACTTCTAAGTAATTTGCGAAAAACCAATTGTTTTCTAGTTATTGGCTAAAAACTCCAAAAAATGCATTCTTGTACCAGTTCTTGCAAATGTTTGCATGTTGAGTCAAGAAACTTTTTTCGCAAACCGCAGATTCGAATTCAGCACCCCCAAAAACATTTAGCAGGGAACAAATCAAAACTACCCCTCGCTAAGTGCCCTTTTGAGCACAAATTGACTAGACTATGTTATGTAACAGTCCTCATGATTCAAATTTTTCCCCAAAAAAGTTGACATGGTCCTTGTTTTCTTTTTTTTTTCGAGGAATCTTTCGAGAAATTTCCAAATTTGTTGCATGAAAAACATCCAATGAATTTCATATTTTTCATTTTTATGAAACTCCTTACTACTAGTTCCCATTCCCATACAATGGTGATGATGTGAATTCATCCGAAGCTTTAAAAATTTATTTCCATAACCGACATTTTGTTTATTTTGATTTTGGATTCTGTTTTTCCGAAAAGTCTAAAGGATAAGAAAACAGGTGCATTATCTCCTCCTTCATCACTTTTCACCTTTTTGTCACTTTTTTTACAAAACATCGTTTTTCCGATCCGGTCCAAAACATGTATATATCTACATCGAATAATCACTTGCTGGGATGTAAATACTTAAGAGCAGGCATCAATTTTTTTATTTCCTAAATCTCTCTTTAATTTAAAAATGCTTTTCTTAAAACTCCTTCTTTGATTTTTTTATTTCAGAACTTACCTAATGGCAAAACCTTTTTTGCCCACTCATTATTATAATTTTCCAATCACAATCAGCTATGTAGCAGTTAGGAAAATCAAATTGACGTCCAATTAATATTCCCTGTATAAAGAGAAAACATTGAAATACTCTTTAAAAAAAAAGAAAAAAACGGTTACTTAATGGGCAATATGCTAAAAACTATGATTAAAAATCCAAATCAATGTTCATAGGTAGTAATTAGTCTGATGGGAAAAGAAAATAGTATAACAACAGAAATGGTTCTCATCCCACTCCTCACCCCCGCCTCTCCCCTCCCCTCATCACTCAAGTCATTATAATTTTTCATCTATGTAAGTATAAAAGTGAAATGTCTTATTATATTTTTTTTCGCTGTCATCATTTCCTTATTTCTTTTCCTAAATCTATATGGAAACGGAATTTTTTAATCTCGAATCCGAATCTCTTTCTCATCAAGTCCATCAATCGACAACGACGACGAACGACGGCTTTTGTTGAATGAAAGGGGATCGCAGAGTGCGAATATATGTAGTTACAGGGTAAAGCAGGTGTAGGAATACCTTTTGCATTGGGGCACAGGCAGGCATTCTTGCATAATTTTTGCCTCCATTTCCGTTTCATGAAATGACACTGAATACGTGACATCCCCGTTAAAGAGGGATGATGCCTTTTGTTTGTGTTTGTAAAGCTATGTGTGGCATGTATAAAAACGATCCCTTTTCGATTGCATTCCAGATGACCAGGAACGTCTCTTCCTGTATCTACTAATTGCGGGCTCAGGTGGAGTCATCGTGTGCATCGTAATTGTTGCTGTACGTGTTATAATGCTGAAGCGTCATGATCACAATGCAGACAGTCATTCGCAGTCATCCGGGAAGGGAGGCGCTGCTGGAGAAACAACCATTCCAAATGGATTTAACGATACGATATCGGAAATTGATGCAGACATAGACTTAACCATTCAGGTGCCTGTGCCGAGCGTTTCAAAGAATGAGGTGAGTTTTTCTTCCTTCAACTTGATTTTTTCTCTCATTTATTTCTTCTTCCTTTTTTGTTTTGTGAAACAAAAATAAAATAAAGGAAAATTTCCTTCTATGGTTCCTGTTGCACGGGACCAGGACATACATATATGGAAATACATTCACGTCCTGTGGCTGGAGAACAAGGCATCCAGTTCCATGGTGTGCAATAATCTAACGGTGATGTGATATTACAAATCGCATTAATGCGGTATTCGTCGCTTGGTTGTATAGGGACTCTCTCCGTTTCTGGTAGTCAGTTTAAATGCAAGCAAAATTCTTGCACTGGAATAGAGCAAGCTTCAAGGAATTTCCTTTCTTTCTAGTTAAGAAGGTTAGCGTAAGTGTGTTGTGTGTTCGTGTTTTATGTGAGCATCGTTATTAAAGAGTACTTTTCTTAAATCGGAATTGTGAAGACGTGAAATTCGAAAATGAACAAAAAAGCTGATAAAGTGACAGTAAAAGGCTAAGAGATAAGTATGTATTCGCCAGATGTATGTACCATTGAGCATACATATAAGAGCAGATAAGAAAAAGCTTTTCAATGTTGTACAAAACCTATGTAAGTACATAGGAACAAATTTACTAGAGGAATGTTGAAAAAAGTTGTAAGTGCTTGTTACTTAAAGGGCTTACTTTAAGTAGCAGTTAAACGGGCATTATTAAAGAAGTAAGAAGGAAAATTTAAATCCTCTGATAATGAAGTGCCTAACTTCAATCGAATATTACTTACATAAACGATAATGTTGATATCTAAATCTCTAGTGCGCTTTTATGATTTCCTCCAAGGCCAGTACTTTTGACAGATTCCTAATACGAATAGAAGAGTAAAATTTGTTTATAAAAACACCAGTTGTTTTGGAACGACATGGCTATTAGAAAAGCTAGGGTCCAGGTTTTCAGGATCCTATGCCCATATGAGCCTAGCAATATTGAACAGCGTTTTTTTCTTTTACTTTTTCTTTGAACAGTGTTTGGTGAACCACCAGCCTACAGTACAGCTTTGGTCATCGAAAAGAAGTGTATTTATCTCGCTACTCTATGATCCTGGTCTGGTAGATGGCACCTATAGGTTAGGTTAGGTTAGAAGGGCTGATGATACGGCAAGCCGTAACATCTCACTCGGATCTCAATGCTAACCAGGATGTGAGTAATGTAGGAATAAGAGGGAAAGAGGAGGGGTTTAGTGGAAGTTTTGGAAATGGAGTGCCTCCCTGAAGCCATCCTCCGCTTTGAATGAATTTCAGGATGTTTGTTAGTGGCAAAAGAGAGACGTCGCCCAGTTCGTCGAAAAAATATTCTCCGAGGGCTGTTTTTCTTTTCTGGCTAGGCTGGGGCATTCACAGAGGAAGTGAGATGAGCCCTCCTCAACCTCTTCGTCCTGGACACCCTCTGCATAAGTCAGATGTGCTGATGCCCATTCTGCTGATTAGCTTAACTAAATACTCCTTTGCTCTCTGAAATATCCTGCAAAAGATTCCTTGAGACCAAACAGGTGTCAATTGTTGACCATATGTCGTTAGCAGCCTTGAGGAAACTTTGGTGAATTCTACTCTTTTCCTGCTCCAGTGGCATAAGTACCCAAGATATAGTTTGGCTCGCTTCAAGTAGTGAACCGTTTTTGGCCAGTTCATCAACCATTTCATTACCATAAATTTCACGGTGACCCAGGACCTATCGAAGGGTGATTGAATTCGTTTCGCCAAGCAGTCTCAATTCACTAAGGCAGCGATCAACCAGCTTTGAATTCGTGGCCATTGACGAAATGGCTCTGATTGCCACCTATCTACGAAGATTATCAATGTCATTGTTCGTCAGTTCACATTTTGAAAGGTATTTTGGAGGCTCGCAAACTTGCAAGCACTTCCGCTTGGAAAACGCTGCAGAAGTTTGGAAGCTTCAATGACCTTTATCTGGGTGGATTGTCTGAGAAGATGCCTGACACTACCCTAGCGTCCGTTTTGAAACCGTCTGGAAATGTCGCTACATGATTTGCGTTAAGGACTCCATAGTTCCATTGTCGGGATATCTGTTAGTACGACTGGGTTAAAATCTATGTACGGTGAAATATAGACTGTTTGAACACCTACATTTGTCAGTGAAGTTCATTAAAGTTCTGTGATCGCAGTGGCCGTTTTCAAATGTTTACACTTCTTAAGTCGTAAAGCACTTTTGGCCACCAACTCCTTTGTGAACAAATCTAGTAGGGCAAGTGCGAGGAAAGTCCTAGGGCTGTGGTTGGCATGATTCTCATGCCACTAGTTGTGCCAATACACACCAGTATCTGAATTTTGGTCATGACTATAAGATTGACTGCCTTATCCAAGGCTGGCCACCAAACCAGACAGGCATACGTCAGGATAGGCCTTTTCAATGGTTGTGTACAACCAATGAATGGTTTTGGGGCTAGGTTCCCATCTCTTGCCAAAAATTCTACTGCATATGTAGAAAGCTATTGAAGCTTTTTCCCTTTCTTTGATATTCTCTTTCGAAGCTTAAGCTTACGAATTACGATCGATCGATAGCTAAATCAAGATATTTGGCCACGCCAGATATATGGAGTGGCGCACAGTGGGGCCAAGGTGGATAAAACCTTATATATAAAATTGTTTAATATGGCATTGTGATACACTTTTCTTTCAGTATTTTTCATGCAGAGTCCGGCTGTTATAATGATTTTATGGTAAAAAAATACGCTTTCGGCCGAAATAAAGGATCTTTTAAACTGATGTTTTCCATAATTTCTCTATCTCATGGATTTTTATTTAAAATTGTTCAATGTTCTATGTTAATATATACCATAAAATAAATTACCCTATTTTTCGATTTCACCGGAAAATCTATCCAAAATTTTGACTTCGGGTGTACTTCCGGACGTGAGTAGCCATACAAAAAAGTTCCACCTTCCAAGGTTCTTTTTGAAGATTCTGTTAAAATTTCATCACCAGATTCTACCAGTTTTGGGATCAGTGAATCAAAATTCAATTTAAGAAATAAGAAAATTACTGATTGATTCGGTTCGATATATATTTTGTTCAACAAAATTCGCAATAGTCCAGTCAATTTGTGCTCAAACGGGTCTTTGCTATAAAATTGTGGGGAAGTTTTGAAAAAAACTCAAAAAAAAATGTAGCTACATTAAATGCAGCCTGATATTTAATATTCATTTTAAGATCATAATCTTTTTTTATGGCGTATGTTAAGCATTTAATTTTTCGCATGAATAATAATTTGATGGAAGCTATTGTAACCTGCATATACAAATAAATATATGTTTGTATGTATTAAATATTTTTGTTTCCAAAATAAATAAATAGGTAGGTACAATGACACAATTAAAACTCACTATGGCGTATGTGGAATATTTTTTGTTTTCAAATAATTAATATAACTAGTACGTCCAGGCCTCGAAGTTTGAATAATAATACTTTCGTCTAGTTGGTAAAATTCTAGAAAATCGTTCAGGAATCGATCATCAAAATGATTCAATTATTTCAATCAATCGATCTTTCGATCATTTTCATTTCAATTAATTTATTTCCGATTCAATTTTATTCAATTCCATTGTCAATGGATTAAAAAACTTCTAAAAAATCACAAATTTTTGATTAATTTTTATTGCTCCAAAAAAGGTGATTTTAGGGCAATTAGGTGACATCTGTATCAAAATCTACTTTTCTTATCAAAATATAGTTTCCCCCTATATTTCAAGCCATTAACTGTCAAATTCCATTGACGGATGGCTACGATGTTGATGGACTAAAAAAAAAAAAACTGTAAAAAATCACAAATTTTTGACGAATTTTTACTGCTCCAGAAAAAGTTGATTTTTAGGCAATAGAATTCTCGGCATTTAACTTACAAGCGGATAAAACTGTGTTACCGGCGTTTAGTAGGCACTAAAAGTTTACTTGTCAACGCGTTGATAGCTCGTAGCAAAAGTGACATTTGCATAAAATTGGGGCTAAGCTGAACCAAGAGAAGTGGCATTTGCATGCGATTTTTTGATTACAAAGTCATTCACGCAGGTAGAGAACAACCTCTTCGGGCTAATTTAAACGAAGGATAAAAACTGTGTTACCGATGCGTGAATAACACAACAAACGTTTTAGTTATAAGCACGTTGACGACTAATGGGCCTGCACACACGGGACGATTTCTGCCGGCAGAAAAAAGAGTTTATAGGAGAAGGGAAGTGAAATGCCCGGTATGAAGTGGCATAAAATCTTCTACCTTGTTTGGAGTGGAAGAACGAAAAAGAAAACTAATACACACATAACTTTCTACACATTGAAGTCTGCATAAAATACTAACACAATGAAAAAATTTACATGTATACATTTTTTATACCAGAATAATTCATCCCGTGTGTGCTTGAAGTAAAGTATTGAATCAGATTTCTACCAGGCAGATATCATCCCGTGTGTGCAGGCCCAATAGCTTTTTTGCAAGCATGGATGATGGCAAAAAAAAACGACATCGGGGATTACCGACGCCATCACAGAAGAAACATGGAGTTTCCATTCATACTATCGATAACATGTATGTAATTCATTCCAGTAAGGCAGTTTTTCTCCGTGCTTAAATTAAGCACCGAAAATTCTCCGTAAATTGATGAGCACCGACATCGTTTCATTCATCCAATTCCCTTCAGGCTTGCAAAAAAGCAGAGCTATTATCGATCAGGTATGAAAGTCCGCTGACTATCAGTCAGCCTGACAAAAAAGTGTGACAACTTTTAGCAAAAATTGACGTTTGCATACAATTTTTTGATAGCAAAATGAGCCAGGGTATTTGAATACGATTTTTGGATGTACTCCAACATTAAGTAAAAATCGGAAGAATAATTGCATCGTTTAAAAGCAGTCTTGAGCTTCGAGAAGAATTGAGCTAATTTTCTGCAGCACTGAACGCTGCCATCATTTCTTCCAAATAAATGGACAAAAATTCCTGCCATTTATATTGTGCTGTAATGTACCCAATTTGAGCTGCCGTATGCGAATTAAAAAACAAAAAAAACGTACTAAGTAATGGTGTTTAGACAACATCCATTTTTCTCGCAAATTCGCAAATGACATTTTTTTTTAAATTACGACATTTCTTAAAAAAAAAAATATGTGCTGTTTTGTTCCTACATTATGCTGCAATGCTGCTTAGCGCCGAAGAGATTAAAATAATTCACATAATGTTAACTTTTATGGCCAAAAATAAACTTAAAGAAATGTGGAGCACTGCTATTTTCGAGTTTCAAAACAAAAAAAAAAGAGTTGTGCGGTATTTAGCTCAACTAGTGCGGCTTTGTGTTGTAAATATTCCAAAAAATCGCAAATTTATAAATCTTAAGGATAATTTTTTTCTGAAATTTTAGCAATTTCGTAAAAACGAAAGATGAGCTCAGTTTACGCTGCCATATATGCCGAAGAGATAAGAAAAATATCGCATATCTGTAACTTTTACTGCCAAACAACATTTTCGAGAAGCGGTTAAAATGCCGGTGCTAACTTCACACTTCACGATTGGTGAGATGTGGGGTGATATAAAAAGTGTTGGCTGGATCCGAAGCTGTAACTAAGTGAACGAGAGTTAGAGACTCTTGGATATCCCAAGATACCTGGAATAGAATTGAGCTTCGCAAATCGTAGAAGATGCAAATAAATGCCGCTGTAGATGCTCAACAAAAGGCTGTATTGCGAAGCGAGTATCGCCTTGCACATAAGATGGTCTATCGCTGTGTGAGACGTGACAGGAAGGTGAGATTAAATGGTTTCGTGGAAAACGCTGCAAGAATAAGAGGAGATATGAGGGAATAGTACCAAAGAAGTAATTGGGAAAAAAGCAACACCATAATCATCCTGGCTTGGATGTGGATGGCACACTTTTGGTATCTATTGAGGATCAGCTACGCAGATGGAAGGACCATTTTTGTGCCCTGCTAAATGAGGACTCCGTTGAGCAGAGTGTTGAAGTGCCCCAGCACCTTAACAAGATGCGCACGTTCTATAGGGGTATTGCTTCGGTATCGGAAATTCAATCATTAATAAATCTCTCCAAAAATAACAAGGCAGCTGGACTTGATGGAATACAAGCTGAATTCCTGAAAGCCGATCCCGTAACAGCGGTAACTTGATACAAATCATATGGGAAAATAAAACCAGCGGTTAGTTGATACAAATCATATGGGAAAATAAAAACTATCCCAGGACTGGATGGATAGTGTGATTGTTAAGCTGCCAAAGAAAGGTGATCTTGCGAGTTGCAACAATTGATATGGTATCATCATTTTGTCCGTTTTCCCAAAACTAATGACAATCATCATTCTCCAACGGATAGAGGATAGAATCGAGTCTACACTCAAGAGACATCACGATCGTGTGTCGACTTTATCAACACCCTGCGTATCATCCTTGAACAGTGGATGGAATTTCAATCACCACTTTACCTCCAGTTCGTGGGTTTTGAGAAGGCCTTCGTTCGAGTTAATCGAGAATGTATATGGAGCTCGTTGCTTGGTAGTAGAATTCCCCCAAAATGTTTGTCATTATTAGGGAATCCTACAACAATGCAAGGTGTTTTGTTTTACACAATGGGCAGCTATCCTACTCCTTCGTAGTGCAACAGGGTATGAGACAAGGGGATGTTCTATCGCCAATTCTCTACCTGCTGGCGATGGACGACGTACTGACAGCCAGTGGTACAGCTGAGCGACAGGGCATTCAATGGAGACCGTTCGAAAGGCTCAGTTAATAAGACTTTGCCGATGAT
Source organism: Dasysyrphus tricinctus (assembly GCA_963921185.1). Classification (NCBI taxonomy): domain Eukaryota; kingdom Metazoa; phylum Arthropoda; class Insecta; order Diptera; family Syrphidae; genus Dasysyrphus; species Dasysyrphus tricinctus. The sequence goes on along the minus strand of OY992530.1, from coordinate 223,857,355 downwards.
ATACATATGTATACTGGCAAATAACATCAGTGGGCTGAACGGGATGTGCCAATCACTGGAAGTGAAGATACAGCCGAGTAGTCTAACAATAAACAGCAAAACAGTCTAAGAATAAAAACAAAAATAGTGCTAACAAGCCGTTCCACACATCAGCGATTTTTTTCAAGAGGAGACGCCAGTTGAAGAGGTTGAACAATTTGACTATAGCTTGGAAGTATTGTTTCTGTAAACGGTCGGTGGTACGGAGCTGGACGTAAAAAGAATAATAAATAAAGTTCGTGCTTCCTTCGGTATTCTGTTCCCAACTTGGAAATCCAGTCAAATCTCCTTACGCACAAAGTTGAGATTCTTTGAATCCAATGTCAAATCCGTCCTGTTATATGCTTGTGAAACCTGGTGAATTCACGTCTACTATTTCTAGGAAATTGCAAGCTTTTGTGAATCGATGTCTACTCCTCATTCTAAAGATTCGCTGGCCACAAATTTTATCAAACGAAGAATTGTGGCGCAGGACAAGTCAAGAGCGGCTGTACATTGAAATAAGAAAACGTAAATGGCAATGGATTGGTCACGCCACACACTGAGGAAACAAAACGATGAATTTGCAAAGCATTCCTTTTGAATGGAATCCTTAGGGTGCATTGCAGCGGATTGGAAGACCAAGAACAACATGGAAATCAATTGTCTTAGCAGAAGCAGAGAAAGACGTGGACACAGTTTAAATACCTTGCTGAAGACCGTGAAGGATGGAAACAATTTGTTGGTGCCCAATGTATGTCCCAATCTGGGTTACAGGACTTGATGATGATATTTAATTTTTATTTCATTTTTAACAAAATTTTTTTAAGGTTTAAACTGGCAAATGTACATTAATTTCCGAGTATGCAATACCATACATATTGAAAAGTGGCCAGTTTGACAATTCTCTCAGAAACGCGAGGGTAAATTTGGTAGCATTTTCAGTTCTGAAGCAAGCTCCAAACAAACATATTCCATAGTAAAAGCCCTTGAACGTAATTATTTCTTATTAAAAAAGGTATTATTCACTAGAATAATAGTACAAAAACAGATTTACCTCCATGTTCTGAAAATTTTAAAATACATGTTTTATACTTTTTTAAGCTTTTTTAAACATCACCAAAGGACTTTTGACCAGCTCGTTAATTTTGAAGTTCTTCTTAGTTAATTCCCATCATAGCCAACTTATTCAACTCGGATGAGTTTTCCAGAATTAATCCTATAGCTACCGCACTCACTTCACTACATTTTTGATACCTCTACCTACATAAAAATCGTTATTTAAATTATGCACTATTCAACTCTGTGTATGCATATTATCCTTTTTGTAATAATTTTCAACACAAAACATGTCCTCCACACAATATTCACCCAGGGCCAAAGTATAGAAACGTTCTCAACATTTTATGATTCCCCAGAAGCGGATATAAATGTCACGTGGAATCGTTACATCAGAAATAACATGTTGTACGGGGGGTGGGGGGGGGGGGGTTGTACTCGTGTTTGCACTTCTTATATTTAAAATTCCAACGAAATTTCCTGTTTTATATAGATTTCCTTTGCTAGATCTCTCTCTCTCTCTCTCAAACTTAAATCCTTCAGAACGTGGATCAGGATTGAATAACGAATTGAGGCAACAAAAATGAAAATATAAAAAAAAAAACGAAAAAGAAATTTGACTGTTAATGTTTTGTAGTAAAACTCTTTATGATGCTCACTCGGAGCCAAAACGATGCTTTAGGCTGCAATATTGTGGAGTTGAAAGGAATATAAATATAAACTCTAGCTTGGGTAGTAAATTTCAAAATGTCAAAATCCTTTATCGTTGATTTCACATTTAAGTTTTGATTATATCCTAAAGAGTTTCTCTTTTAACTTACAATCGGTATTATTACATTTGCAAAACACAAATGTGGTGAGTGGATAGAGTATATGAGAGTGAGGTGGGGTGAATATTGTGCATAATTTAAAGGAAGTTTATATATTCTCATAAAATATGTATTTGACACATCAAAAGGCGAATGAAGAACCTGCCTTCAAGGAACAAAACAAATTTTTTCCTGGAAATGTTGTTCTTATGTCAAAGTCACGTTCTTCTCTAATTTTATGAATTCAAAATGTCAATTGGTACACTAGTAGTTAAATTTTGTTAATATTTCATTCGTTAGATTATAATGGATGATTTTGTTACTTAGTAGATTACATACTTCAAGTCTTCAAGAATGAAAGTTAATTAACTTATGTACATTCTCAATTCCGAAATATGTAATTACAGAAAGCTTTCAACCTGATTATGTATTTCCGCACTAAATGTCCCTTTTATAGTTGTCGCAAGTCACAACTATACCTACATACCCAAATAAGTCAAATGAGGTGTCAAAAAAGGGGAATTTACCTGAAGCTTGACGAATTCAATTTTTGGTTTTGAATTTTTGCTACACAAAAAACGCATTTTAACTTTGTAATTAGCTGCCGCGTTTCGAGTGCACGAATTTATATATGGGAGTGGCGCTATCACTGTTTTTGACGTGTAAACATTTATGCCGTGGGTAGGGCATAATTGAGTATAAGTACTAGTTAAATTGAAAAACTAATATTATTTGTTGGCTCAGTAGTTATACAACGGTAAGATGTCAGTTGTGTTGACTTTGACTTGGGGATATTCTATCCTGTATTCTCAGTAGTTTATTTTGGTGTGGGTTGGGAGTGGGGTAGGCAATGTTCCTCATTGTCCATTGTGATAATGTCGTCATCCAAGGTTTCCATCATATTGAAGTCGCTCTTGTCTGTGCCCGGTAGCCATCTTTCTCATTAACTGATTTGGGTGAATGCAGTAGATAGGTACCTGTTTATCTGCATTGTTATGTTCGCTTCTGTGCTCAGGTGCTCGTTCCTCTCTATAGTGCAATTTCTGACAGTATCGCGAACATTTGAATTTCCTTAATAGTTGTCTTGGAGATTGAGAACTAAAGTAAGTAAAAATAGCTTAAGTCTAGCCGCAGGAACCGCTTGTACCTACACCAGTCATCATCAAGTCCTGTAACCCCGATTGGGGCATAGGGCGCCAAAAAATCGTTTCCATCATTCACGGTCTGCAGCTAGATATTTTAACGGTGGCCACGTCTTTCTCTTGGAGTCTGCTTCTGCTAGGACTGTTGATTTCGACAGTGACGGTGCGTCAATAAGACGTTTTAGACAGTGTCTACCCTACCGTAAAGAGAGAAAAAAAAATAAACCTACTTGTTACAATCAAGAAAACTGTGTTTACATTCATTGCATTAAGTCCCTAATGCTATGTTTCCACCAAAGGCTTATCTGAGATTAGATTAAATAAATCTTTTTGGTGTTTCCACCGCACAAAAAGATTTAAAAAAGATTTAATTTGATAGCATCTTCAAAAATGCAAATCGTTTTCCAATTTTTCTTATAAAGTGCGAATGAGACAGAATGTTTGATTCGTGTGAAAAAATGAAGAACTGAATGCGAGTCTCGAATGAATCGTTCAGCACCATGTAAAAATAGGTTAGTTCGATTTGTAAAACTATTTGTCCTAGGAAGATTTAACAAGATTAATTTCTAATCCTCAAGATTTACGAAATAAATTTGTATGGTAAATCTACGAGATTTAAAGGCGATTTAAGGTTAATCTCATTAAATCTCAGATTAGCGCTAGGTGGAAATGTAGCATAACATCCATAACCTATCTCAAATTGTCAACGCCTATAATTTAACAAACATAAATCATAATATTCATCCCCTACTATTCACACACTCACATTTTCCACACCTACTTTTATTTCTTTAGATAATAATTTGACCTCTACCAACAACCACAAAGCACAAAATCTCAATGCTCACACAATAAAAACGCTATAGCTTCGCTATGGGTCTGCCTTCTGCATCTGCTACGTGCTTTGGGAAAACCCGACTGAAAACGAAGACAGAGTCTTTCGTACTACCTAAATTATATGAAAATAAAATCAGCGGATTATGTTGCTCAGGTAGAATTTCTATGTGAAGCAAGTAGACAGATTCGAATCTGTCTAATTGCTTGTTTTGCTTTGAACTTTAAAGTAAATTCGAAATTTTTTCGTTGACTGTTAAGTGAAGAGAACAACTTCTTAATTTTTTATTTTTGGAGTTGATTAAAGAGGAGTGGGCAGTTGTAGGTCAACCCTAAAAAATGCAATAGGTAGGAAGGCTGGACTCTTTCGCAGAATAACACTACTGACGTTTTGAAGAGCTGTATCTTTGGGATTAGTTGCCGTATTGAGTCGAAACAAAAAGCATTTTGAAGCTGGGTTTTGAAATTGTTTTACAAATACATATTTATTTTAAGATACCATTATTGCCTTATTGCGACTGAGAGAAATGGTACGAGAATCAAATGTTCTATTATTTTCTTTGTTTTATGAGTTTCTTGAATTTTTGTTTATATGTATATCAATACATTTTTTATTCAGCTAATTTAGGTCTGCCAGTTTTGTTTGTTTGAGATTGGTGTACCTATATAACTTTTAGTCAAACAAATGCATACTTTTGTCTTTGATCACCATTATCTCAACAAAAAATAGTAAGGATGAGGATGACATATTCAAGGACAGTTTTTATGACTTGAAAAGGTTTTCAAAATAATGTTTTTAAATCTTTGTGTGGACTATGTACATACAATCATACATATCTTGGCCCTTCAACGTTTGTCTCAAAAAAATACAAGCATTTAATAAATATACTTACCTGTGTACAATTTTTTGTAATTTGTATTCTTGTATTAAATAGATATTTAATTTTTGCTTAATAGAGTTCCTTATTGGTAGCCATGTTTTTTAGACAGGTTTGTGAAGTCTTGTGTGAAGTTTAACGTTTGATTTCAAAGAGACATACGCTGTTTTTTGGACTTTGTTAACAGTTTTTATTTTTGACTGGATAAGATGGAAAATAATGAATTAAATTTATAACTGTCTACCCAGTTCGTTCGAGTGCCGCACGTCACTGGATTTCGATGCAATGCCCCCTCAGGACTTCATTCAAAGGACTGCTTTGCAATTTTAATCGTTTGGTTTCCTGAGTGTGTGACCAATCCATTGCCATTTACGATTTCTTATGTCAACTTTCAGCCACTCTAGTCTTGTCCTGCGCCACAACTCTTCGTTTGATATAATTTGTGTTTCATAAAAGCCTGTAATTTCGTCGATATGGTAGTCGTGACTTTCTAGGATTCGCAAGCATTTAACAGCACGGATTTGACATTGGATTCGAAGAATATCAACTTAGTGCGTATGGAGAAACATCGTCTATCGGCAGTAGAAAGAGAATTGGTGATAGGACCCCCCCCCCCTATCTCACACCCTGCCGCACTTCGAAAGAGTCGGATAGCTGCCCATTGGGTAAAACAAAACATCTTGCATTGATATAGGACTCTCTTATATGGCAACAATTTTTGGGGGAATTCTCCTACCAAGAAGTGATCTCCATATACATTCACGGTTGACTCGGTCAACGGCCTTCTCAAAATACACGAACATGAGGTAAAGCGGTGATTGAAACTCCGCAGACTGCTCAAGGACGACGCAGAGTGTTGATATGGTCGAAACACGACCGACCACTGCGGAAACCAGCTTGATGACTCTTGAGTGTAGACTCGATTCTGACCTTTATCCGCTCCAGAATGACTGATGTTGTTTTTTTTCCCGACAACTTCCTTGGATATTTGGTACAATTCCCTCATATCTCCTTTCTTGCAGTATTTTCCGCATTTTCTGCGAGAACGTCCCAGGTGTCTTGAGATATCCAAGAGTCTCTAACTCTCATCCACTTGGGTACAGTTTTGAATCCAGCCTCCATAAAAAACACTTTTTATATCACCCCACATCTTATCAATTATTGAATGTTGAATTCCGTTAAATGGCGAAGCTCTGTCGTTAAGGTTGGTAACAATTACGACATTTGTTGGGATCACTTAAAACATACGTATTGAACTTCGAACTCCTTGCTGCACCCTGTGATTGGCGTTGTTCGTAGCTTGAGACTCATTAGAACCAAATGGTGGTCGCTTCCTACGTTGGCATTTCTAATACTTCGAACATTGCACATTGATTTCCTCCATCCCTGCTGAATCATGATATGGTCAATTTGTTTTTCAGTTTCACCATCCGGATGTAAAATACATCAGTATCCATCTGTATCTTGGATTTGTCCGGTTTTTGTTCTCATCAAACAGGTGCAGACTATAGACGATGTGGAAGGTCTAGCTGGGTTGAGTATCTACGAAATCTTGCAAATTAATAAATCTCGCATCTGAAAAATTAAATTAAAGTTGGTGGCACAACAGCTCGTGGAGACCCAGGGACTTACAACTCTCAACCATATCTGCGTATGTGTTGTATAGTCAGGAATGGAGGGGACGTAAAATTTTTTGTTGAGTCCAAACTACTTGATGAGAAGCACTTATTCATGAAAAGTATACTCTTGGAGGATTTCTCAATTCGTCGCAAGAGTACCTCACAAAACAAATTTCTGTTTTTAAGGTGGTAGGTGGGAATCGAACCCAGACCTTCGACATGCCCAGGCGCGGATACAGGAGGGAGGCAATGGGCGCAAGCATAAAATATGAATTTAATACAATGTTATCAAAAAAATTTTTTTCGTTATAAGTCTATAAAATTTATTTTTGGCAGCCAAAAGGGGACTTCACGTTTCTATTTTGCTGATTTTCCATTTCACGAAATTATTTAATACTTTTTGATGAAACAGACGATGCATTTCACCTCTCCCCTTACCTTAATTGCTAAAACACAAGTGCAGCTTTTCTCATGCGGTGCAAATGAATAAAACAAGTTTTTATGGGAACGGACAAACTCAAGAGCCGCATACAGCTCAGCGTTAAAGCAATGAGTGGTTGTTCGTTGGCCGCTGACCAGGTTCCGCTATGCACAAATAGCCTGCAAACCTGGCAAGCTTATAAGTTATAGCTTCCGTTTTGGTTATCTGATGATCAAACTTAAGGTCTTTAATAATTAAAAGATAAATGTAGTGGGGCTGTCAGTGAGACCAACCTTTCGTTTTGACCTGACGAATAGAGCTTTCGTATAAGAAGTGTTACCACGATGGCAACACTATCAGAAGGACAAGTAAGGGGTTGGCACTTACCAGTTTAGACCCCGAAATTTTACTTATTAATCGAAAACCAGGGGTCAGACGATGACCCGAGAACTACCGTTGGATTCAGCTCCCTTGAAACCATAGGACCACATTATTGATTTTCTCCCACTCCTCCCTTTGCAAGAAGGAGATGGAAAAAGGCCGTTTTGCGAAAGAAAATTTGCAAAACTAAGAAAAGTAAGAAAATTTTAATAATAATAAAATGTAAGGATTGGTGTCGACGCAGAATTTTACAATTGATTAAACTTCTTCCATAATTAATGAAAACCTACATTAGTTTTTTTTAAAAGTCACTTTCAAAGTGCTGGAGAGGGGGAATATAAAAGATAACTTACTTACCTATCCGGCCCCCGATCAATGAAGGGTTTCCGCTTGAGATATTGCGGTCTTCCATCGGTTCCGGTCCCTCGCATGCTCCCTCCAGTCGTCGAGACCAAGCGCTCTTGCGTCTGTGACCACCTGGTCCCTATAGCGGAGATTCAGTCTTCCTGGTCGCCTCGAACCTGGGGGGAAGGATTCGAAGATTTTCATGCCTGCAGCGTTGTTGTCTATTCGCGCGATGTGTTTTGGTTCTTTGGACTACATCCGCATCTTGGTACAGCACGATTGAATCTTCTCCTCCAGTCGCCCTCTTCGCATATAGGACCAAATATCCGCCGAAGAATTTTTCTCTCCAAAGTGTCAATTCCACTTTTTACGTATCGTCCAGCACTCGACGCGCGCCGTAGAGTAGAACTGGTAAAATTAGCGTTTTGTATTGAGTGCACTTTGTTTTTCGAGAAAGAAGTTTTGAACCATTTTTTTTGGCCAAACCGAAGTAGCAGCGGTTTGCTAGGGTAATTTTTCGTCGGATTTCCACTAAGGTGATGTTTGTTTCGAGTTAGGTGCACGCCTTGACTACCCCGAAATTACTGCTTCCAACAGTTTTGTCCTAGGTGATAGACAGATGAGGTTTTGTTTGTTGATAGAATATGCTTTGTTTTGTCCTCATTCACTTCAAGACCAACGCGTTTCGGCTGTTCATCAATAGCTGTGAATGCTTCAAGAACAGGTCTTTTGGAGCGGCCGATGATGTCAATGTCGTTCGCATAGCCAAGCATTTGTGAAGACCTGTTGAAGGTAGTACCTTCCATGTTAACACCACTCTTGCGCACTATCTGCTCCAGAACTAGGTTGAAGAAATCACAGGATAGCGCATCTCCTTGTGTGAACTCTGTGCACGTATGGAATAGCTCGGAAGAGCTGTTACCCATTTGCACGTTGCACCGCGTATTTTTTGCCTGAAGCCAGCTATACTGATTTTAGACGCTCACATAGTACCTTGGATAGGATCTTGTAGGCAACATTAAGTAGGCATATGCCTCTGTAGTTCTTGCAGGAAATAGGATCGCCTCTTTGTAGATTGGGCATATGGAGTTATTTGACCAATCGTCGGGCATACTTTCCTCCTCTCACACTTGGTTGATGAGCTGGTGTATGCACCCTACCAGGACATCTCCTACATATTTGAAGAGTTCCGCAGGTAGGGCATCCGAGGACTGGTTGTTCTTAAGCTTGTGGATGGCTTTCTTAACCTCTTCAGAACTGGACGCTGGGACTGGATCTTCATTGACTGGTCTCATGCTTCCTTGTTCCCCTGTCGCCTCATTTTCTCCTCTCTGTGCTTCGGTGACTAAGTTCCCTTCACCAGTCCTATAACCAGATGCCAGTTGCTTAGCTGTTTTGTATAACCGGCGGGCGGGTGTTGGTGGTGGTTCTAGACTCTTCGAGATACTTGAGCTGAGAGCGTTCTTTTTTTTGGGTGATTGATAGCCTATGGTGGTGTCGGCTGTATCCTCAATGATGTCGCGATACTGGTTCCGCTGGTTGTTGACGTTTGTGGCTGGGGGCACGAGAGAGTTTCCCGGTCAATTGCGCACTGCAGTCTCTGGCTTTCTCAGATGTGCTAAGGCATGCAAAGTTGAGTTTCTTCCTTTGGGTGGTCTTCGTTTTCTTTTCGTTGGACAGTTGGGCTCTGAACTTTGTCACAACAAGAAATTGGTCAGAGTCCACGTTTGTACCTCGGAAAGTTCGCACGTCTAAGATGTTCGATGCATGCCTTGCGCCAATTAGCTTGTGGTCGATTTGGTTGGCGGTTTGACCATCTGAAGATCGCCAGGTTGCTGTGTGTATCCTTCGCCAGGTGCTACTTATCACCGTATTACGAGCTGCAGAAAAGTTGATTAGTCGGAAGCCGTTATCTATTGTCGTTTCGTGGAGGCTGTGCTTTCCAACTAATCCGCCAAAGATGTTTTCCTTTCCGACTGTAGCATTGAAGTCTCCGAGCACGACTTTTACATCGTACTCCGCACAGAAAAAAGCAAACTAGATTTGTTCTTACATAAACGCCAATTTTTCTGTAGAACTAGAACTTTTGCCGTCGAGAGTGGAGAGTACTTTTTTGTAAGTGGACGGATACTTCCTTACTTAACCCTAGAAGACTAATCATATTTTTTAGTACATAAAGACTAATCATTCGTCGAATCGACGACGCAGTGTTTAAACCCGATTTGCTGCAAAAGTAATTGACAAATTCTTGTTATTATCAATAACTTATTCTCTTTGACCCTTTTTTGTAATAAAACACGATTTTTTACTTTTATGTTTCACATACATAAGTCTTCTTTTTTCTTATTTTCTATAGGAACACTTGTTTTATGAGATCTTTTTTTCTTAATTTTTTTTTTTATAAAAATAATTAAAAATAATAATTCAAAATAACAAAAACCTAAACATTAATTCATAAAAAAACGAGTAAAAATAACAATAATAGTAAAAAAAAATTATTTGTACATTTGGTGCAAACTTCAATTTTGTGTTTTCCGCATATGTTTATATTGCACTCTGCACATTTGGATTTCGTCATACACCGTTTTTTTGAGGGACACATTATGCAAATCTTTCTTTTTTCGGGCTAATTTCAAATATGCTGTGCTCTGTTGAAGATTGATCATTGTTGGGAGTATTAAGTTGAATTTTAGTCCTGAGAGTTTTCAACACTAAAAGTTACATTAAAGCTAATGTTCGTCGTTTCGACGATTGATCGTCCCATTATTCCCTAAAAACCACCCTTACCTAAGCACACAAGTCGCCAAGCTTCCGCACACAACAAGAACTCATTGATGACTAGAGCTACACGAAAAACGAAAGCGATTGCGAAAAAGGGTAAAGAGAAATTCAAGAAACAAAAAAATGCGTTCGTCGAATCGACGAACATTATGGCTGATTTACAATGACGCGTTCGCGTTCGCGATGCGTACGTTACATTTAACAAGCGCTACGGCCGCGTCAAGATAAATCGAGCAAAAAAATTTAAACTTTTTTCAACACAAGATGGCCACATACCTAAATTGAAATCGAAATGTCAAAACGCACGCAAAAGTTGAATAATTTCTACTTTCGCGTTGCAGCCGCTTACGTTACGTTGGTTTGTGTACCTACTAATGGATGCAAAATCGTAACATAATGCTCAACGCGTCATTGTAAACACTAAACAGATATTCCTATGCCTGAACTTTTGCGTTGACAAGCAAATCTTTCAACGCAACGCCCAACGCGGCATTGTAAATCAGCCATTAGTCTTCTAGGGTTAAGATGGTGCTCACAGTCCAGGCAGGACTACGCGCCTCAACCAACAAGACCCTCCAGCCAGCTCGGTCCCTAACCAGCTTCCTTCAGTTACGCACTCCGAACTGATTGAGGCATATATGTAGGTACCGATTCAAAACTTGCAAACGCGCCAGTAACAGCTCGCTTCATTCTCCCAATGATGTCAATATTATCTGCATAAGCAAGTAGTTGAATTGGCTTTTGAAAAATTGGTCCTCTGTTGTTGACTTGCGAGTTGCGGACAATTGCTTCAAGAACGATGTTAAACAGGTTGCATGATAATGTGTCACTTTACCTCAAACCTTTCTCGACATAAAAGGGTTCGATGGTGTTCTTACCAACTTCAACGGAGCAGCGAGATTTCTCCATCATCATCCTGCACGAGCTGACGAGCTTTGCAAGGATGCCAAGATGCGACATTGGCTCTGTATAGTTCTACTCTATCTGCGCTATCATATGCGACTTTGAAGTCGATAAAGAGGTGGTGTGTATCGATCCTGGGGTTTTTCCAAAATCTCTAGGAGTGTGAAATTTTGATCGGCGGTTGATTTTCCGGGCTTACGACCTCACTGATAGTGGCTGATCAGATCGTTGACAAACGACTCTCAGCGATCACATAGTACAGATAACAAGATTTCGTATGCGACGGTGAGGAGACTTATACCTCTGCAGTTGGCACGGGTCAGAGCATCTTCTTTCTTGTGGACGGGGCACACTATACCGAGGTTCCATTCATCGGCTATACTTTCATCTGACCAAATTTTGAAGATAGGTTGGTGTAAGCAAAGACCGTATAATACCAAGATATTGCATCTAGTGTAAAAATTCGCAGTCAAAGCGCTAGTACTGTGACGACCCCAGTGATGACCCCATAGATGTGTGAGTGAAAGCCCCGTCTATGTATAAGTTTTACAATCGTCGGTGGCGCGGTCGCTGAGTCGTGGGTCTGCGGCGAATAAAGGCTTGCATGTCTGTATGTGTTATGTGAGTTCGAATGTGAATGAGGATGTGATACAATACGTGGGAATGTTTCCCTTCCACCGACCGACCGCATCTAGAGCTGATTTTTGGTGGTTGGTTGAGATGCGGTATCTTGGTATTATACGGTCTTTGGTGTAAGTCATCTCCCCCTGCTTTGAGTAGCGCGGCTGGCAGGTGATCCGCACCAGCAGCCTTGTACGCTTTAATCTTGGCTTTCAGTAACCGCAATTCATCTAGGCCGGCTGGACGGAAATTTTGACCATCATCCTCCAAGTTAAATATAGTGTTCTGTCTAATAGTGGAGTTTTGGCCATTTTCGCAGCTTGGCAGTCTAGAAAAGTGTTATTTCCAGATCATCAGCAGGGACTATGGGTCTACCACCATATATATTTCCGCTCTCATCTCAACAGGCTTCCATTATGCCCTTGTAGCCCTGGATAGATTGCCTCACCCTTTGGTAGAACTTTCAAAGTCAACGTTCCTCCCTTCGTTTTTGCCCGTAGAGCTCTCGGGCCACTGGTTCTAGTCTACAGCATTGATTTGTATGCCTCATTCTTTGTTGCATGCGCCAACCGGCATTCGTCATCGAACCACGGGTTTCGTTGTGATGCCCTACACGGTTAAAAATTTTGGAGTACTTTTTAATATTTTCTGGGTTACATATATGACAACACCAAAAATATATTGAAATTTAATACTTGACAAATATTAAAATTTGGAAGTTAATACAAAATATATTAAAACTTAATAATATCAGATATTACAAAGGAATACGAAATCTGTATTATATTTTAATAATACAAAGGTATTCAAATATAATATTTTATTTCTTGAAATTTAATTTTTAGATGCTTTTCATGAAAATTAATACAAAATATATTACAAAAATAATAGTAATGAAAGACTTTTTTCTAAGAGTATTTATCTTCTAAGTCAATTAATGGTGGCATTATTATATTTATTTTGTTCACATATGTGAGAACTAAAATCTTAATGCGATTGAAATTTTATCTACTAATTTGTATATTTTACCTCGAAATATTTCAACGCGCCTTCAAAATAATGCATATTTAAATTGTTTATTTATTGTTTTATTGCTGTTTTAATACAATTTGTATTGAATTTTAATACTTTTGTATTAAAAACTTATGCTGCATGTTCATATTTAAATATGGCTGATGCTTGCTTGTAATGGCTTCCTGTTGTAATACAAATTGTATTAGATTTTAATACTGTTGTATTGAAAGTATACGCATCTTGCTATTTTAATACAATTTGTATTAAATTTTAATACTTTTTGTATTAAAAATAACAAATCCCGAATCCCGAATATTTTAATACAATTTGTATTAAAATTTAATACATTTCGTATTAAAAATACGCGAGTCTCGATATTTTTTAATACAATTTGTATTAAATTTTAATACTTTTTGTATTAAAAATACACGAATCCCGAATCCCGAATATTTTAATACAATTTTTATTAAATTTTAATACATTTTGTATTAAAAATTCATGAGTCCCGATATTTTATATTATATTTTATTTCATTCGATTACTTTTTAATCCTTTTGGTATTAAAAATAACAATTTTAATACTAATCAATTAGAATGTAATACAAAATTATTAGAAAATTTCTTTAATATTTACGGAATATTAAAAAGTAATATTTTCTGTATTGAATACGGCTGTAATACAAAGGCTGTATTAAAAAATACCCCAGAATTTTTAACCGTGTAGTGAAACCCAGCACATCACTCTCCTGATTGCATTTTGGCGGTGTTCCTACTGGTCCTCTGCAGATGGTGCTGGTGGCAAGCTTGCTGAGAGACTAAGAGAGACGTGGTCTGCCAAAGTCCTTGCGATCTCTTGCAATTTTATCTGCACGACGTTAAATATTTTCACAGAATCCACTCGTTGTTGTGGCATCATGGATATCCACGTTCGTACTTGAGCTACCACCAAGTAGTGATTCGAGTCTATCGCAAATATGATCAATCTGGTTGACGGCTCGTTAATCCAGAGACTGCCAGGTCCCGTTATGTATATTAAGGTGTGGAAACCGATTGCTTGTTATGATGACATTTCGCTCCGTCGAAAATCAGCCTGAGTTCGTTCCCGGAAGTTGTGTCGTGCAGGCTGCGTCCTCCGACTATCGAACCAAAGATGCCCTCCTTTCCACTCTTGGTGTTGAAGTTGCCAAAAATAATCTTGACGTCGTACTTGGGGCACCTCCGTCTTCGTTGGTTTCAACAATAGATTCAACCAAAGCTTCCAAAAACCCCCTCCTAAAGCAAATTTGCAATCCTCTGATTCCAGAAGATAGGGAGAAGCTAAGCACCTTCATATTCAAGTCCGTTTGAATTATGAAGAGAACGAAGGTCTATGCTAAATATTTAATAATCAAATGCTTGTCACTTTGTCCTTATTGTTAAGTCATCCATACATTCTTTCATGAATACCGGAACCTTTTTATGTATTGGTACATATACCCAAATATTCTTTTATGGAAAAATGTTAAGAAAAAAAAATAAATATCTAAATAATACGTTAACATCCCTTGTCGACTATATATATATCTATATCTTTTCATTTGTATATCAATATTATTATCTTATGTTGTTTTAAAAATAAAAACAAAATAAAAAAAATTGCATATCCTCAATATTTTGTCCTTTCTTTAACGTCCACATATATCTCTTTTGTTCTATTTTTGCAGAACTACATAACTTATGGACCAACATCTAGCTTATACGGTAGCCTGGGTCCATCAAATATATCACATACCTCATCCACGATGCTTTTGCCACCCACAATGGCTAACCCCTTGATTTGTGGTAGTGGCGGTGTTGGCACTGGCCCCAGACAATCACCCGATATTATCGGAATATCGAATGCTTACATGGCGGCAGCAACTTCAACGACGACGACAGCAAACACTATTGGGTCGCCCCAAATCCATCCACCAACATCAACATCAGGAACAGCTGCAGCAGGTAACATAATCGGACCTGGACAGCAGACATCAAATGTCAGTTGTAGTGCAATAGGTAAGGATGACAGCAACAACAATACACAATAACTTGTAATAGGTATCGTAGAAATGTACATATACCTTCTTAACATGACTGCTATTGCTACCCGACCAGAGCGCCAGCAGCGGCAGCCGACGGTGGTGGTGGCGGCGATGCATGGTAGAAGTTAACTAGGATAACACACAAACATTCATCTCCATTCGATATATCTACACAAATGCACGGGTTTTGTTCTGGCCGCCCTTATCTTGTTAACAAGAAAAATATCGGAACCGGATGGTACCAAACAAACAAGAATTACAGGGGAAACAAAAAATAACCGAAAAAACTCATACTATACCTACCTATACGTCCTACATGCATACAACGAAACTTAAATGAGATTTTGGTATGTGGGTGTGAATGGAGTTCCTTCGACATGCTCATTCTATACTAAAGAGGGTTTCATCATGGCTTACCGTGTACACCACCCAGCTTATTGTTTGATTTTTGAAAGTTTGATGAATCCTTCAAACGTGATGGGAATTCTCTGTAAATTTTGTGATGTTCTTTCTTAAAAGTTGTGTGCAAACGTTTCATATAGTTATTTTGCTATTATGGTTGCCAGGAGATTATTTTTATTATTTCAATCATTTTATTAAGGGTGACAAGCGTGAAAGTTTAAATCTTTTCTTATATTATTTTAAATTAAATTAAATGTTGCCACAATAATATCAGCTGAGTTTGATTTACTTACTTAATTCTTTAAGGTGGCGCTACAGTCCAGAGTGGGCAGGGCTTTAACCAACAAGCTTCCAGTTTCGAAAGCCGCCGAGTTGGTTGGGGTTGGAGTCCTCTTCCACTTGCGTGTGCCACCTGTTACGCTGTCCACCTCTACTGTGCCGTTCCATGGGGTTGGATTCAAAGACTTTCCGGACCGAAGCATTGATGTTGATTCGCTCTAGGTGATCTAGCCATCTCAGTCATTGGCTTTTCACTTTTGTGGCTAGGTCGGTGTCGCGGTACAACCCGTACAGTTCGTTGTTGTATCTTCTTCTCCATTAGTAAGCACCACTGACATGACCCTTTGTTTGTCTGTTTATGTCAATATCGTCGGCGTAAGTGAGTAATTGGACCAGCTTTTGAAAGATTGTGCCACTAGTGTTGACGGTATCCTTTAAAGAACGATGTTAAGGAAGTCACATGATAGCGCGTCGCCTTGTCTTAAACCTTTTTTGACATCAAAAGTATCGGTGAGGTTCTTCCTGACCTTGATGGAGCAGTGTGCATTCTCCATCGTCATCCTGCACAAACGGACGAGTTTGGGAGGGATGCCAAAACTAGACATTGTCTAGAAATATATGAAAAGGTGATGGGTATCGATTTAAAACACCGGGGATTTTTCCAAGATCTGCTGTAGTGCGAATGTGTGGTCAATGGTGGGCTTGACTAAAGCCTATATCGGAACTTGGTTTGTCATGTACATTATTCAATTTGCAGAAATGATTTTTTCATATCCTCAGCACTGACTGCGATTCTACTACGATGTTCCCCTGATCATCCTTGCACGCTTTGGCTCAGACATTGTAATCCTGAGAGGTTCTTTTTACTTTTAGAGAAAGCTTCCGAACCCCATTCTAGCAATAGCATCCCCCTATTTCCTCGATCGCACGCTTCTCATGCTCTTTCTTTTTCCTTCTGCGAAGCCGGTGTTCCTATAAAAGGAATTTATACCCACGCGACTGCCACTAACGACTTCAACACGACTTATGACTTTTTAGGTGAGTTCGAGTTTGAAGTGCAGCAGGTAGCACTTCACATGCTACCACCACGACTAGCTCAAATTTAGGGCTGGGTTCCACCAAATAAATTTTATAAGGCCATTAAACTCTTTATGATTGATAAGAAGAATGTACATATGTTACTAATTTTTTTTATATAGCCACAAGGGCGTAGCTCCCAAAAAAGTAAAGAAAAGGGTGCCAGAATTTTGTTTTCAACAAGGAAATCACAATCCTGAGAAGCGGAACCGACGGTGAAAGTAATTTTAAACAGGAAAGCATCAAATTTCATTCCCGAAATGGGATTTGAATAGTTTAAACTTTATTGTTTGGGAAACCTTTATAAATATAGGGAGAAAACCCTTAATCTTTTCAACAGCAGAGAAAAATGGTTAATTTTAAAGCAAAATGCACCGTTATCGCTTTACTACCAATACCACTCTACTTTCTTCTCCTGCAAGTTCTTCCCTTTTCTCTGCTACCAAGTTCCTCTTTATCCTCCCTTTTTAATTTATTAAACCCTTTTTTTTACTTATTACAATCCTTGGATATAACACCAAAATTAAATTCTTCACTTTTCGACACTTTATATTTCTCGCTTCGCTATCTCTTCAAAAATTCAATCTCTCTGTAATGTTCTTCAGTATAGAAGTACCTTTCCGATCTTTCGATGTCTGTCCGGCATCCTCTTGTTTTCAGCCAATCAGAAGCCGCGGACGGACACGCAGCTAACTTGCTGAATTGTGCTGTCGTTGACGAAATCCAGTGGTCCTACTTACTCACACACAAGGCCGATCGCTGGTTTCACTTCCCGGAGCGGAGAGAAAGCCAAACAGAAACACAAACTGTCAAAAACCGAAGAATTCAATTTCGAATTATTAAAAACATTTGTCCCCGTGTATACAACAAAAAAAAGGGAACTTTGCAGCAGTAAAACAACCAATGACCAGTGACTAAATATTTTGACGGAAATGTCGGCAATTATTTTCTTAAACGCGGTTTACAAGAAAAGAAGACTTCGGTTAGAATTTGGGTATGAGGGATTAGCCGATAACGTTCCATTTTTAACAAAAATACAAATTTAAAGATTATCAGTGGTATTTATAAACCCATGCCAAGCAATGTCTAACTTTAGACACCTGTCCAACTCCAAAATGTTATTTATAAACATTAAGCACCGATTGGCTAACTTAGCCACTGAAATTGGCTATCCAAAGACATGTTTAATGAATAAGGTAGGCAAATATTTCTGGTTTTCTAATTTTCTAGTTTTGAAAAGAATGAAAAACTAGTTGAACGTGTCCCAAAGCATACTAAAATTCATTAATTCATTCAAAAATTAATAAATACAGGCATGTCACTGAATAAATGAGGTCACATTTGGGCAATCGTTGGAATGCGTTTATAAATAACAAGTTGCCTAAACTATTTGGGCATTGACTAGCTGGACAGCTGCCCAAGCATGTTCTAAGAAAATCTAATAAATACAACTGTATAAGTATATGTCGGGCACTTGGCCATTCTCAAAACGAGTAACGTCTTAGGTTCGGGGACCAAGCATCCTCCGAGCCTTGTTTGGTATTGTATCTTTGAGCAGACTGCCCCGTCTGTTAAGGATTTTTCTCTGTAATTGATGACTGACTGTCGGTCGCCCGAACTCTTGGATCAAATTTGTCTTGGGGTGGATCATTCATCCACTTAAGCTGTCAATATTTACATCGAGTTTTCAGTTTCATCGTGGCTACTAACTGGTGTCTCGAGCTTGTAATCAGGTTTGAGCAGACCGCCCGTCTGTCAACCGGTTACTTACGATTCGGGGACCAAATATCACCCACATTTCTTCGGTATCGTAGCAGACCGCTGCGCCCGTCATATCATTGATATTGTTTCCTTCAACATACTGAGAGAGTGAACCGATGGCTGATGGACCATGGCTGCCCTTCTCCCTCTCAGCATGTTGAGAGAAACACCTGCAGGGAAGGAACAAAAATGAAAAGGCGGGAGTAAGGATGTGGGTAACTGAAAGTACAGATTTTGTCACGGCAAATTTTACCGTGACACCTCCTCTGCTCGTCGTGCTAACGTGTATCCCTGAGCCTTCTTTTGTTTTAACTTTATGAAGATGTGAATAAATGATCCCGTCTACAATTTTATTAATTGAACACAGCCTAAAATTTGTTTAATGTACAAAATTAAGCATTGCCACCTTAGTCCAGTCATCACGTCGTGAAAAAGGGCCTGACCTTGCGCGCAGAGGCACTGTCTGATTTTTTTTCATGGATCGGTAGAGGCTCATTTAAAAAGCTTAAATCCAAATTTGCACCACCTGACAACTTTTTTTACCAAAGTTATTGGTAAAAATGTGTTTTTTGCCATTTTTTCGTCTTTTGTGAATATCTCGGCTGCAGTATGTCGCACAGAAAAAAATAAAACATGGATTTATTTATAATAAGATAAGCTATTAAATCATAAGAAAATTAATTTGTTTAAACAAATAAAAAAAAAGTTATAGTTAGTTAAAGTAAGTTTTTATTGTTTGAAAATCACTCTTTCGTGATTATTAAGAAAAAAGCTCATCTAACGATGAAGTTTTTATTTTTTACTTTTAAAGTCTTTGTAATTACCTACAATTTAAAAAAAAAATCAGCCCTTAACTACCAACACAAGCCGAGATATAAATTTATGAACATAGGTAAGTCAGCGCACCCACGTCATTTTATGTTTTTAGGTTTTATTTTATATTTCAGCCCCAGTATGTTGCAAAGTTAAAATTGAAAAGTTTTATTGTTTATAATAACTCTTTCTATAAACTTGCGTTAAATTCAATTTGTTTAAACAAATAGAAAAAAAGTTTTAGTTCATTAAAAGGTTTTTTTGTCTTGATTTTATACCTTTTTTTCATAACTATTGAGAAAAAAACTGTACTTAACGGTACCTTTTTTCAGGTTTACTTTTTTTTGTTATAGTCCTATAAATTTTCTATAAATTAAAAAAAAAATTAGTCCATAACGACAAACAGGAGCCAAGTTATTCATGAATTAAAAATGACGCGTCAGTTTACCAACGCATAACAATATTCTTTCTTTTTTTGTGAATAGGCTATTGATTATGTCCTAAAAAACAGGTCAATAAGGAAGTAAGACGTTCGTGGAATTTTATTGTAACAATCTTCAAAGGGGTCTTTGTAGATGAGAAAACCGCGGAGTGCTATTAAATTAGAGGGTGCATTTTGGAGAAAGGGGTACAAAAGCACCCTTTTTGGTTTTTTGCATATAACTCGAAAACGAAGCAAAATTTCGAGATAATTCTCAAAACTTTTTTGTAGAGAATACAATTTACTATCAAAATTAATTTTTGAAAAAAAACAATTAAATTTTTAGTTGGCAAAATTTTTAAAAATTCATTGCCAAAAAATGTGAAATCGCATTTTTTTTACGTATTTCCTTATAATTTTCGTACCAGCAGGGATAGGTATAGGTATTCCTTTCTATAAAAGAAAGATAATTAAATTTCCTTTAAATAAATTAAAAAAAGGAACGGTTTGGATAAAAATCGACCGAGAAATAGTCGTTCAAACTGGGCTGATTTTAAGTTTTAAAGCTTTATGAATGACATTTTTGGCTATTTTGATGGACTTGTTAGATTATACACAAACTGGGTGTAGTAGGGAGTCATGGCCAGTTTAGTCAAAAATAAAAGTCAAGTTTCAAATTTTTCGCAGTTTTAGGATTGCCATCTAATTTTTTCAAAATTTAAAATAATTGTCAAAATCAACACACTTGCTTTTACAAAGCCGGGCTTTGAGCACATGTTAGCAGTTAGTATACCTTCTCAAACGTGAAAAAAATAGTTTTGGACCAGTTTTTCGGTTGATGGTCCTTGCCAGAGCAGCTCAACATTTTCTTAATATGTAGGTATTAAAGAAATAACTTTTTTTATTTTGGAATACCTAACTCGTCTGGCACTTTTTTGTCCATATAACGAAAGGCATAAACTACTTAATACCCTGGTTTGTGAAAGTAGATTTGTTAGTTTTGATAATTATTTCAAAAATTAGAGAACAAAAGGAAAAAAATCACCAACTTTATACCATTAAAGGCCGCCTGGCATGCATTTTCGACAGCCAAACTCATATGGCACAATTTTGTCTCTATATAAGGAGACATTAGTAGTCATACTTATATTGAAAATCCGGCTTTGTTAAAAAAGATTTGATAATTATTTAAAATTTCAAATAAAAAGTAAATTCTTATAATATCTACTTTAAAAATGTTGAGCTTGTCTGGCAAGGACTTTCAACCGTAAAACTTGTCTGGAACTATTTTTTATTTTCATGTTCGAGAAGGTATAAGCTAACATGTGTTCAAAACCCGACTTTGTAAGAGCAAATGTGTTGATTTTGGTAATTATTCTTAATTTTGAAAAAATTAGATGGGAACCTTAAAACTGTAAAAAAAATTGAAATTTGATTTTATTTTTGACTTAACTGGGCATGGCTCACTAATACACCCAGTTTGAGTGTATTATCTAACAAGTCCATCAAAATAGCCAAAAATGTCATTCATAAAGCTTTAAAACTTAAAATCAGCCCAGTTTGAACGACTATTTCTCGGTCGATTTTTATCCAAACCGTTCCTTTTTTTAATTTATTTAAAGGAAATTTAATTATCTTTCTTTTATAGAAAGGAATACCTATACCTATCCCTGCTGGTACGAAAATTATAAGGAAATACGTAAAAAAAATGCGATTTTCACATTTTTTGGCAATGAATTTTTAAAAATTTTGCCAACTAAAAATTAAATTGTTTTTTTTTCAAAAATTAATTTTGATAGTAAATTGTATTCTCTACAAAAAAGTTTTGAGAATTATCTCGAAATTTTGCTTCGTTTTCGAGTTATATGCAAAAAACCAAAAAGGGTGCTTTTGTACCCCTTTCTCCAAAATGCACCCTCTAATTTAATAGCACTCCGCGGTTTTCTCATCTACAAAGACCCCTTTGAAGATTGTTACAATAAAATTCCACGAACGTCTTACTTCCTTATTGCCCTGTTTTTTAGGACATAATCAATAGCCTATTCACAAAAAAAAGAAAGAATATTGTTATGCGTTGGTAAACTGACGCGTCATTTTTAATTCATGAATAACTTGGCTCCTGTTTGTCGTAATGGACTAATTTTTTTTTTAATTTATAGAAAATTTATAGGACTATAACAAAAAAAAGTAAACCTGAAAAAAAGTACCGTTAAGTACAGTTTTTTTTCTCAATAGTTATGAAAAAAAGGTATAAAATCAAGACAAAAAAACCTTTTAATGAACTAAAACTTTTTTTCTATTTGTTTAAACAAATTGAATTTAACGCAAGTTGATAGAAAGAGTTATTATAAACAATAAAACTTTTTAATTTTAACTTTGCGACATACTGGGGCTGAAATATAAAATAAAACCTAAAAACATAAAATGGCGTGGGTGCGCTGACTTACCTATGTTCATAAATTTATATCTCGGCTTGTGTTGGTAGTTAAGGGCTGATTTTTTTTTTAAATTGTAGGTAATTACAAAGACTTTAAAAGTAAAAAATAAAAACTTCATCGTTAGATGAGCTTTTTTCTTAATAATCACGAAAGAGTGATTTTCAAACAATAAAAACTTACTTTAACTAACTATAACTTTTTTTTTATTTGTTTAAACAAATTAATTTTCTTATGATTTAATAGCTTATCTTATTATAAATAAATCCATGTTTTATTTTTTTCTGTGCGACATACTGCAGCCGAGATATTCACAAAAGACGAAAAAATGGCAAAAAACACATTTTTACCAATAACTTTGGTAAAAAAAGTTGTCAGGTGGTGCAAATTTGGATTTAAGCTTTTTAAATGAGCCTCTATCGATCCATGAAAAAAAATCAGACAGTGCCTCTGCGCGCAAGGTCAAATGACCTAATGACTGGACTACCTATGCCACCAACAGCAAATGTATAGTTTCGACGATAGAAAGTTGCCGAAAATTCAAGTGGATTGAGTGCAAAGCTCCTCGATACGAAGCACTTTTATGTCGTTATCATCGACTCTTTAAACCGTCTTCGATTCTAACCATGTTTGAAAACATCGTGTTGCCTAATTAACTCACACACTTTCGAAAACCACAACATATTTGTTCGATGTCTACTTCTTCTTGAAATTTGGAACAAGATAAGAACCCGAAAACATAACTCGGATTCAATCAATCAAAGACTGTTGTGTTAGCACTGAAAATTGATAAATTCTCTGAGCGTCCAATCGAAAACGATATGTATGAAATTAGTTGTTATCTGCTCCCGTTTCACTCTACCAGCTCATTTGAATAAATTGGGGAAAATATTATGCTTCGGCACCAGATGTAAACAATAAATTAGAACACTCTCACGACTTAGGGCTTGGCCACGTAGTGAGTGGCAGAGCGGCGAGCGGCAAAGCGGTAGAGCGGCAAAACTACACAATCCTGAGCGGCAACAACAAATTAAAACATATTGAATGGTTGCGGCCACGCAGTGAGCGGCAGCGGCAGAGCGGCAAGCGGGAGTTCTGAGCGGCAGAGTTGCATCGCTCTGATTTGTTTTATTTTTTTATTTAATCCTGAGTGGCAATTTTTTGAGTTTTTTGAACGAAAAAATAAAATAAAATGATTGTTTGATTGTGTTTTTATATTACGTTACTTGGCAACGACATATTCAGAGCTAGAACTTGCTGCTCTGCCGCTTTGCCGCTTGCCGCTCACTACGTGGCTATGGCTAGGGCCTAAGACCAAATGGTTCAACAGGAACTTTAGAAAACTTCGTAAACTTTCCACTAAGCCAACGTGGGGCACACGCCCCAACAAGGGAGCAATTTGATTTTGAAGGGGAGCAATTTTACATTTTATGTGTAATGCATTGTAGATTTCAAAATAAAATGAGTTCGAAGGAGAAGGAGAGATCTCAGTTTCTCATTTATTTAATTTCGAAAAGAGTCCGGACTCAATTTTGGTGGGGTGGCTCCCTCAACCTCACTGAATTCTGAATGAATCTTAGCTTTTCAGTGACAAATATGAGGTGTCGCCCAGATCATTGAAAAAATATTCTCCAAGGGCAGATTTTTTAGTTCTGGCTAGGCGAAGGCATTCACAAGGAAAGTGAGATGAGCCCTCCTCTACCTCTTCGTCCTGACACTCTCTACAAATATTAGATGAGCTGATGCCTATTCTGATCATGTGGGTTCCCATTGAGTTGTGAGCAGTTAGGACTCCAACCAAGAGAGACACAGTTAACGTCTGCTTAGCTTGAGTAAATACTTGGTTTTTTTTTTTAAATATCTGGCCATAAATTCCTTGAAACCCGACCCGTGTCCATTGTTGACCATCTGTCGTTAGTAGCTTTGAGGAAACTCTGGTGAATTCTATTTTTTTTTCCTGTTTCAGTGGCTTAAGTATCCAGGGTACAGTTTGACTCATTTTAAGTGATGAAACGCAACCAACTCATCTGCCACTTCATTTCCATTAATGTCCCGGGACCCATCCATCGAAGGGAGACTGAGTTTGATTTGCCGAGCAATCTCAATTCACTACGGCAGCGATCAACCAGACTTGACTTCGTGACCTGACTCCCGTCTGGCTGTCTATGAAAATGTCAATATTTTTATTTATCAGTTTACATGGGAAAATATATTCTGCACCCTCGCAAACAAGAAGTACTGCCGCACAGTGGTCGGAAATCAAAATTTAGCGCGAACTAAATAAAAAACTGAAGGTGCAAATCACCATGACAAATGTTATCTATCGTACGTAGAATTCATCCGCGTACCCACTGATGACCTTGATTTTTTTATTAAAGGTCGAAGATGTTACTAAAAGACCCGTTAGTTGAACGATGCAACCATTATTCGCAGTATGGTATGCTAATTTTGAATAGTTTATCATTTGTAATGGGTGTGAAAATTCAACTCAAAATTATTTTAATAATTTAAAAACAAAGATAAGGTATATAACGGTAAATATTTATTTGATAAATTTAAAAAGCTGTAAAGTGAGGACCAAATTAAAAAGGATTTTTAGGTTATTATTTTTTTAAGTTAAGCATAGAAAAATCGCAAGTGTTTGCAAGTGTTAAGACAGCTCTAATATCGTTAGGGAGTCGCTTCTTTTCAAGATAGTACAAAAACAAAGTGCATTCACGTGCTAATTCATTTTTTACAATTTATTTAAGAATCGTCACAAAAGGCCTCAATTTTCGATATTTTTGGCATATCATGCTGCGAATATAGGTTGAATCGTTCAACTAACGGGTCTTTTAGTATCATTTTCGACCTTTAATAAAAATCCAAGGTCATCAGTGGGTACGCGGATGTATTCCCACCTACGATAGATAGCATTAGTCATGGTGATTTGGACCTTCAATTTTTGATTTAGTTCGCGCTAAATGTTGATTTCCGACCACTGTGTGCCGCTTGGAAAACACTGCAAAAGCTTGGAAGCTATATTGATTTGTTCATGGGTGGGTTGACTGAGAAGCTGCCAGAATACCCCAGCTTCTATTTTCGATCCGTCTTAGGACCAAACGTGATTTGCGTTTTAGACCCGGTTTTCCTTCCAGAATTATCTTCAGAAGTCTGTTAGTGCAACTCGGTTAGAATCTATGTACGTTGAAATATATGTAGTCTGTTTTAATGTTTAATGTCAATGAAGGTGATTATGGTTTTGTGACCAATTTTTACATTTCTTAAGCCGTAGAGCACTTTTGGCTGCCAACTACTTTGTAAATAAGTCGAGTGCAGCTAGTGAAAGGAATGTTTCTAGGGATGTAGTTGGTGTGGTCCTCATGGCACTAGTTGTGCCCCAATTCATGCTAGTCTGGATTTTAGACAAGGTCTTAAGATTGGTTGATTTATTCAAGGCTGGCCACCAAATCAAACGTACGTACGTATAATTATAGGACTTATAATGGCTGTGTACATCCAATTAATCTTTCTTTAATTTGTTCTCTTCAGTTTAGTTTCCGTTCGATAGCCAAACCAAGATATGGTGAGAGGGCTTATATTTGGGATGTTACGTTTCCTCGTATAAACAAAACCAATTCTGTCTTAAAAGAGTTGACTTTAAGTCCGCAGCTTCTGGCCCAATTGCTGAGCTTGTTAATGGCAGTTTGTAGGAGGTCCTACAGTGTGAGAACGAATTTCCCTGATAATGACTCATGATGTCATTAACAAAGGCTACGACTCTGACACCGCTTATACTTAGCTTAACTAAAATCTGGTTTACGACCAGAATCCAGAGTAGAGGAGATTAGACCCCTCCCTGTGGCTGACCCATAAACGTCCTAGCTTTTAACTTTAAGCTGGGTGATAGCCATTTCTGCATTTATAATTCTTGTTTCAGGCATTGAATCAATCCAATATGACACCATCGGATCGATGATAATAAAGTGTATAGCGTGCCAAATAGCATTTTTGTAAACATTGTTGAAAGTCCCTTCTATGTCAAGGAATTCTCCCAAAGTAAATAATTTGAGGTGAATTGATTTCTCAATCGTGCCAACTACTTCATGGAGCGTCGGTCGTCTCAAAAGATTTTCCCTTCATATATGTATGCATGTTGGGCCTGAGAGAATGCTGTCATTTAGCTTAAGTCGAATGTGCATCTCTACTAGCCTTTCCAGGGTTTTTAGAAGAAAGGAGGATAGATTTATAGGTTGGAAGTCGGTTTAGTATGGATATGCTTTCCAACTTTCAGGATGAAGATAACCTTGATTTTTCTTCAATATTTAAGCATCCTTTGAATACTTCCACCAGAATTGAAACAATCAATGTTTTACAGCTTTGGAGCATAATTGGAGTAATTCCATCAGGCCCTGCAGACTTGTATGCTGAAAAGGAGTCTATGACCCAGGCCACTTTCTTGTTATCTACTATTTAATGGCCAATATTTGAAAGCTCACTTATGATAAGGGATCTATCCATAGGAGATGCATCAAAAATTACTTTACTATATTTTAGATGGGTCCAGGGTGGACTACGGACTCAACCAACAAGCCCCTCCAACTAGCTCGGTGCCTAGCTAGCTGCCTCCAGTTACGTATTCCTAGTTGGTTGAGGTCGTTCTCCATTTGTGTACAACCACATATGGTGGGATCTTCATCTGCTGCGTAGACCATCATCAGGGGTAGACTTGAAGATGTCCATGCACTCCACGTGTCCCATCAGCGATCTCAGCCGCTGTACTTTCAACTTTTTGACCAGTTTGACGTTTCTGTAAAGCTCATTGTTAAATTTTGTCCTCCATACTCCCTCGATACAGACTGGACCGAAGATCACCCGAAGAATTTTCATTTCAAAGCACCCAAGCAGAGTCTCATCCGATTTTAACAGGGTCCATGCTTTTGCCCCATACACAAGTACCGGGATGATAAGGGTCTTATATAAGGTCTCCTTGGTTCTTTGAGAGAGGGCCTTACTACTCTAATACCTTCTTAGGCCAATGAAACAGTGGTTGGGAAGAGTGATTCTTAGTTTGATATCTGTACTGATGTCATTTTGCAATGTTATAGTGGAGCTTAGGTAGACAAAGCCCTTGGCGACTTCGAAGTTGTACCTATCCATCGTGATGTTTTGCCGGGCTCGACGATGTTGAAATTCTTTTTTCGATGATAGCATATAGGTGTGTACTTCATCTTGTTCTCATAAACAGCCAAACCAATTTTCGCCACCGCAGCCTCTCGCATCAAAAATACATCCTTGGAAGTGAGTGCTCATAAGTTACTCAAGGGTCTCAGAGCAGGAGTTCTGGTATCATCAGGTGTTTTAAGAAAGCCAGGAGGAGTGTTGACCTTTGACATGACGTTCCTAAGGCTTGCAGCGTCATTTTTAGACTCGATTTCTGTGTACATAATAATTTCTGCCATTTTGCTCTTTTTGCATAAGTTCTGTTTTTATATTAATTTTTAATGCTCTTGAAAAGATCCCAATCAATCCCAATTTTAAGGCCAATCTTATGTTGAAGATTCTCAGTTAATTTTCCTAGGGTATCCATACGGCTTTGAATTTTCTGTTCAATTTGGAATGATAGCTTATGCCAAGTATTTGGTAACCGTAGTCAAAGTTATAACCCAAAATGTGTACACACGGTTTGGTTTAAAATTCTCAACTCAAAGTTCTAGTTCCAGGTACAGCAGGTAATGCCTTCAGCGACCACTCAGAACAACACAGTTCTCCAACTCTCATTCTAGCTCATACATACATTGACTTTAGGGTTTCTTCCTGGATGTGTTTTCAAGTTTTCGTTTTTGAATTTTTTAACCTCTCTTGATGAGATGATGAGAATTGTTTTGAAACGTTTCATATATACCAACATATGGACATAGAATTTCGATTTAAGGGAGTTGTTTGTGTTTGGTAGAATATAGCCAAACCATACAGCAACGACCATCAGATTTTAACAACGTGACCAATGCTTGGACAGAACAATGTCGGATATAATGATAAACTTTGTCATATTTAAATTACTAAAAAAAAATATGCTATAATAGTCAAAAGGAGAGAAGAATGTTGACATTTTGGACATGATTATATTTATAAATGGACTTGACAGAGTATGATGAAGATATTTCAAGAGCCATGCATAGTTTTAATTTTAGATTGTTCATTCTGAATACTAATGACTGAAATATATATATGAAAGTAGATTTCTCCTGCACAACATGTACAGAAACAGACAAGCTTATTGACTTTCCGGGGGTACCTCGTTATACAATTTAAGGACTTCATATTGCATTATCTGACAGTGAGTTTAATAATGTCTCATATTTTTTCAAAGCTTGTTAGAAATGGTTAGTTCAAATCATATAGCATTCATAGTTATACATACATTTTGGACAACAAGGGTGACAGCAAGATTAAGTAATGTAAGAAATGAGATGTTATTGAGGTGACTTTGTTGCTTCATTTAGTATTGGAAGAAATAGCAATGGGCAATTTATTACTATTACCAGGAACCAGGAATAGAGCTGCAATAAATAAGCTTCTATCTGCTTCCTGACTTTGAGGGCATTATTGGTATAGATCTCTGTTACTTCAGGTCTCTAACTCTAACAGGAAAGATAACCCTACCCTCCAGTTGTTCATGCAGAATGTCCTTTGTGGCATCAGCTGTATAGTGCTGCCCTGTCGGAATCACCAACAATATTTGTATTTTGATTTTGTTAAAGTACCATTCTTAAGTCCAAATTTTCGACCATCAACCCCTTGCAGGGTTGCCGCTTTATTAATTTAGAGAGTGAATTCATTTTTAACGAATAATATCTGTAATTTAAAATTTATCGAAAAATAAAAATTTATTCCTAACAAGAAGAAAAAGTATTAATAATTTGTTATGTGGTATTTTTTCATGTTTTGTGAAGTGCTACGTACAAATTTTCTTTTAAAAGTTCTTTTAAAAATCGTTAGCAAACAATTTGTATCTTAATGTTTTTTTAGTCCAAACAGTTGTTCACTTCTGTACTGTATCACGTGAAAGGCTTCCAAACGCAACATTACACATAAAATATTGCAAGCAAAATAATTCCTTCCTAATTTTCTTGTTTTTAATCAAAAGCAAGGCTCGGTTGTAAGTTGCGAAAACAGAATTTTTACTCCTTCACTCAAGATGGTGGAAGCCTGCAGAATAAATTAAGGGTGTTTTTTTTAAGAGGTATAGTACTTTGAAATGGAATAAAAAAGATGATTTTTACTTGCGATATAGGTACTATAAGGCAAGTTTTGGATTCGTGAAAAAAAAAATTGAGATTTCAATCAAACTTGATATTACGATGATAGAGAACACCAAGAAAGTGGGTGACACAGTTTGTCTTTCTGTTCGCTTACAGCCTAAACGGCTGGATTGATTTTCTTCAAACTTGGTACATAGTGGTTTTTGGTGATTATGCTCACACATTTTATTCATTTTGTTTTTAGAACCAAAAATAATGGTAGCTGCCATACAATTTTTTTAGCAATTTTACATAATAATTGTATTTTTCTCAAAAACGGCTCGACAAGTTTTCTTGGAAAAAATCAATAAATTAATTTTAGTAAAGGCATCCTTTGGGTGAAAAACCATTTTTCAAGAAATGGTTTTTAATGATACCTCCCGAAGAACCTTTTTTTTTTAATTTTCGATTTTCTTCAAAGCAGTATGACTAATTTCAATAATAGTTTTTGCACAGAAGCTTCCAAAAAATATAAATAGTTTTGTGTACCAAAATGTTTGAAAAAATATTTTTTGGATTTTCAACAAAATGTTTCAAATTTTTTTTTGGTAAATCAAATATTTCGAAAATGACATGATCGATTTTTTTGAAACTCTATATTAAAGAGTTTTTTAGTACCTACTCTCTAAAATATTTTTAGAAAAAAATTTACATATATGAAAAAATAACGGTACCTACCATACAAAAGTTAAAAAACCGCCAAGGAAAATATTTTTTTGCTTGAAAACGACTACTACGATTTTGATTAAACTTTTTTCATATAGTAAAATTAGTACGATCTACTACCGAAAATTATAAAATTTTACACTTAGCAACTATTAATAGTACCTGTCATAGAACGTATTTTTTTTTTTGAATTTTCTCGTTATCGGCTAAACGAATTTATATGAATTTTTGTATACACAAATTTCAGATAAGATCATTGTATATAAATTCTATAGTATTCTCATGAAGAAAAAAAGCTCGTGGCCATCTATGCGTCCAAATGTCATACTAATTTTTGTTAAGGGATCTCGGTAAGGCGATCACAGCGAACCTATCGACCAAATGTCTACCTACAAAATCGTGTTTCATGAGACTACTATAGATTGGATATACAATGATAAGATTAAATAATATTGCATATCAAAATTTTCAAAAAAAGTTTTTGGATTTTTAAAAAAAAGTTTTTTTTTTCTTTTTTGAAAAATCGATATCTCAAAAACGGGTTGACAATTTTTTTTTTAATTTTATTTTTATATACACATCAATACATTCCTTAGATTTGCATACCAAAATTTGTTCTTAAAAATGTTTTAAGAATTTTTTATATAAAAAATTAATTTTAAAAAAAACCGCTCCAACTCACAGTGGTCAAAAAAGTCGATCTAGATGGACAAAATTAAAAAAGTTAGTGTTCCAAAATTGGCTAAAAATCTCATACATAGGCTGAAAAATATCTATTTCACCATATCTTAAAATATTTTTAACATATTTTTAAGATAACAGCACTACGCAAGTTGAAAGTGACAGTTTTGATAGACCAGATTTTGAAGAAAAATATGAACAAAAATCAGTC
Source organism: Dasysyrphus tricinctus (assembly GCA_963921185.1). Classification (NCBI taxonomy): domain Eukaryota; kingdom Metazoa; phylum Arthropoda; class Insecta; order Diptera; family Syrphidae; genus Dasysyrphus; species Dasysyrphus tricinctus. Next base: position 223,826,441 of record OY992530.1, on the reverse strand, counting down.
TTCAAAGTAAACGTTTGTATTACTTAAAGCTATTAAGGTTAAAAAAAATAAATTATAGGAGTTTTTAACTGAAGGTAAGCGCATAAAAAAAAATAAAAAAAAAACATTTTCAAAATTGTTTGTTTTCCCATTTTTTGAGAAGCGTTTTGGTTAATTGTATTATAACTGAAACCCCAAAATGAAGGGCTTGGTTTTATAGAGCATCAGTGTTAGCTTCTGGTATCGTCCATTCACATTTTATGTTTTTGAAAAGCTTGACTTACAAGCTAATTGTTTGCAAAATATTTCTTGCTACTTTCTGCTATTGTGGAAGTTATAATGTCTTGTAGGTTCCAGATTTTCAAAAAAGCATTATTTAAGGAATGGAATGTATGTACTCGTGGACTGAAAATAGCATCGTGTTTTGTTTCTATTCTGCAAAAATTAAACATAAAGTAGCTACCACCAAGTACTAATACTAAAATGCAGTTAATTTTTAAAAGTTTTGTTGAGTGTGTTGCAACTGTTTTATTGCTTTATTGTGAAATGAAACAATAGCCTTTCGAAGTGTTAAGCTTGATAGTGTAATAACTTTAGGAAATGAGCCTATTACAACAAATATAAAGTTCGAAAGCACACCTCGTAAGTAAAGAGAGAAAGAATATGAGGAAATGCTGGGCTGTCGAGTAAAACATTATTGATTTAGCTAATTCTTTTGAATTGTTTTTCGTTTAGAAATTCGTTTTTGTGCTGCTTGAAAAAAGTTGCAGCAAATACAATTAAAATAAAAATCTGCTTCGACTCTGATTCTCCCGGAACCGGAAATTCTTCAAAATCTTGGCGTTCGCTAAAAACAAGCATCCAAATCAATATCTATTATCGTGTGGCACTGGAGTTTTGTTATTTGAAAGGCAACCTAAGAATTCATATCAATTGATCAGGTTCCAATGCAGTTCTAATCATTTACTTCAAAAACAAAAGTGCGAAGATGAAAATACCGCCCACTTAATTAAGCGCGGTAAGTGGTAATACAACTGTTACATCGTCTTCTTAATCGCAGACAAAATACAATTCCAGAGTTAAAAATGAATCATTTTAGTTATTTAATTAAATTAAAACATAATGTTACGCAAAAATTAAAATAACAAAATTTTTCGAGGATTAAAAATTTTGAAGTATGTATATCCCCTCTTGGTAAAGAACAAGCCTTAAAATTGCACAATATTATTTTGTCTAATTAATCTTCAATAAGTACCTAAGTACCCCTAAGCAAGTGTTTTAAAATCAAAAAATAATTTTGTCCAGGTAAAATTCTGTTTTTGACCACTGTGCAACGGTTTTAAATTTAGGTTTAAATGAGAAATCTTTGGGAGTCCGAGTCGATCCGTCGAAGAGAACAGACGTGTGCTTGAGATCTTATTATTTATTATTGAACTTTGGAACTTAATTTGACGGCTAAGGCCGCAAAACTCAATTTCTATTTCTATTTCCTTATATTTGGAAAAAGTGACTATTAGAATTTAAAATTAGTGATAAAACACAAAAACTTTCCCCAGCATTTATGCTGGGGGCCAGTAATAGTGATCCCTATAGTGCATTAAAAAGTCCACGTGGCTCACTTGACATTTCGAGATTTACAAATGTATTACCTTCAAATCAAAGTACGAATAAAGAATCTCTTAAATCTTTAGAAGCTAATAAACTTCTCTTCAATATGAATAAAACCGAATCTAAGAGTGGTGAAAATGGGTCACCAGCATTACCGACATCTAAGAGCCCAATTTTTCAACCAAAATTGATAATTCCAAACAATTATACTGATTCTGATTCAAATGACGAATCAATGGAGATTGCAGAAGAAAGTGCACCAGAATGGACAACTGTCATAAACAAATTGAAACGATCAGCCAACAGCTTTCAATCCAACAGAGGGAAAAAAATTAAACATATTATGGGTGAGTCACCATCTAACACTCACCAGAACCAGAATATTCCAAACCTGTCGAGCAACAGATATGCTACACTAGCTGAATCTGCTGATCTGCATAATCTTCCATCAACATCATACTCAAAACCAAAAGAGAAATCGTCTCAAATAACCAACACTAATACCACTTTAAGTATTCAGAACGAAGCTGGAGCTAACTCTCTTAATTCAGCAATTATTGATAACAATTTGCATAAAAACATAAACAACAATAATACACCTTTTTGCCCTCCTATATTTATTTTTGGCGCCAATTGTACACTTATTAGTGATCTTATTAAACTTGCTGCGACTGAATGTAATGTGTCTAATTTGTTACATAAATTTGTTAACATGGGGTATAGGAAAACAAAGGTTTATGTGAATAATTCAGCCGTTCACAGATTAATGATAGATCGATTACGAGATACCGGTATTGGAGCCTTTTCTTTTTCTCCAAAAGATACGAAGAAAGTTTCTATTTTGTTGAAAGGTCTTGATGGAGACACTCCTATAGACAAAATTAAAAAAGCCTTAGAAGAAGTTGTTCCAAATATCAAGATTAGTAAGATAGCACCTTTTGCTACAACTCGTTCTAAAGAGTTAAGTTTAAAACTAAATATTTTTAGTGTGCAGCTAGAAGTAGGAGAGTCAGTTAAAGAACTAATAAGTGTGAAGTATTTGCTCTTTCAAAGGGTATATTGGGAAAAAAAAATTAATCGAACTGTGATTCGGTGCTATAGATGTCAGCGATTCGGACATTCAGGGGAATGTTGTGCTTACTTAAAAAGATGCGTAGTGTGTGGCGAATCTCATGATTCCACTCAATGCATAGATGCCTCCAAAAAGCTTAAGGAGCAAAATGAGGAGGCACCTCCAGCGAAATGCGTTAATTGCAACGAGATTGGTCATGCAGCTAGTTATCAGGGCTGCCCATCATATCTAAAATATAAAGAAAAAAAACAACTGTCAACTCAAAAGGCTAGGGAAACTGCATTTAAAAGTAGAACTCTCGTAGAAGAGTCATTTTATAACTTTACAAATGCTAATGTTTCATTCGCTGAAAAGGCAAAAACCTCTGCTCAACAAATGAGACCACAGAAGTTAAATAAGCAAGTATTTAGTAATCAATCCTCGTCAGTTAATCAGGAAAAAACAACAAAAGGAGATTTGAACGGATTTTTAAATGAAGCTAAAAATCTTTTCAACATCTCATTTAAAGATCTCTTGGTCAAAATAAGACAGTTTTGGCCTACATATCAACAGTTACAAAATAAGGAGGAAAAAATGTTTTCCTACCTTAATTTTGTTGCCTCAATTGTAGTATAATGATGGAATATTTCAATTTAAATATAATTTCGATAAATTTTAACTCCATAATTTCAAATGCAAAAAGACTCGCACTTTTAGATATACTAAAAAATAAAAAAACACAAATATGTTTCCTATCCGAAACTCGACTAACTGCAAGGCACAAACCCTCTTTTGAAGGTTATAACATCGTTAGAAATGATTCAGGCAGAGGAACAGCGGTTTTGTTGGACAAAACTTACAAGTTCGAAATAGTTCCTTTCCAAAGTAATAAATTTTCAGTTTGCCTTGCATCCATCTCTTCACAGATTGGCAATGGCACAACCTTACGTCTAATTGTAGGTAGTATTTACATACCATCAAACGCTGGTAGTAACTTATCCGGCGAACTTGATAGGCTTAATTCCCTTATATCTGGTTTTGATTCAGCGGTAATTGGTGGTGATTTTAATGCGCGACATACTGCATGGGGTGACAGCGTCTGTAATAGTAATGGAAATATTTTCAACAATTGGTTTTATAATGGTCCATTTATGAATATGGAAATAGTACCATCTGACGGCCCAACATACCCAAGGTCGTCGTCATATTTAGACTTTTTTCTCATGTCCTCAACTCTCAGCCTTGGAAGCAATTTCATAAATCCTTCAAGATGTAAGACTTTTCCAGTTGCCTCAGACCACTTTGGAATCATCTTAGATGTAAAACTGAAAGATTTTCTTCCAATACTATTGCCGCCAGTGACATACAGGAGCTTCAAAAACACTGATTGGGATGCTTTTAGACTAAGGATTTATAGTAATTTGTCATCTCTCATTATTCCCGATGACAGAAACTTATCAAATAACGAAATAGATTCTTATATAGATCAGTTGAATAAAATCATTATATCAAATGTAGAATCACACTCAGTCATTCTATGCCCTAAAAACCACAAATTTCACTCTATCTCTGATAAAACTAAAAAGCTTATTGATCTTCGAAGTATCTGGCTCAAAGAACTTAAAAGAATTTATAATCGGCATCTAAACAGAATAAATCCCGAATATCTTCAACTCCACTCTAAGATACAATGTCTGAGTAAATTAATAAGGGATAATGTCAATTTGGACCTAAATAATTCATTCCAATCAAGACTTGAGAAAATCAAACCATCACCATTCGCATTTAGAGAAATAGACAAAATTACGGGACGAAAATATTTTGGAACAGACATTTCAAAAGATATACTTACATACAATGGACAAAATTTGAATGACATTGAAACCAAATTGGATGCCTTTAAGGATTTTTACTCTTCTGTTTATTCAGGGTCTGAGTTCTCCAACCAGAATTTTGAAAATGAAGTTTCTTTTGTCATAAATGAATTCAAATCCACACAGCTTAGTCGAAATTTACAAAACTTTTCTCCTTCGAATAAGGCTACAAGCCCCAATGTATCTATATTTACAACACCCGAAAAAGTGAATGTTTTCAGGGTTGCTTTAAATAACAAAAAATCTGCTGGTAATGACCAGATCTCAAATTTCATTTTGAGAAAATGTCCTCATTCCCTCGATTCAATCTTAGCTTCAATATTTAACCAATGTATTAACAACGGTTACTTTCCTCGTGCTTGGAAGGAAGCAACAATTATACCGATTGCAAAAACGAAAGCTGCCAAAGATATAACAAAATTTCGTCCCATTTCACTGCTTTCCAATATAGGAAAACTTTTTGAAAGAGTTCTAGCAGATCACTTAAATATCTTTACTGAAGAGGCTAACATTGTTCCGAATAATCAATTTGGTTTCAAAAAAGGAAATTCAACTGAGCATGCATTGCTAATCATTCAAAACAAGGTGATTCAAAACTTAAGAATAAAAAAATGTACAGTCAGCCTGGATATTGACCTCGAGAAGGCTTTTGATTCGATATGGCATGATGGACTTATATTTAAGCTTTTAAACCTAAGATATCCTGCATGGCTTATAAAAATTATTTATAGTTTCCTTAATAGTCGTACTACATCAATCTCAATCGGATCTGAGAAATCCGAGCCCTTTCCTGTGGTTTCTGGTGTGCCACAAGGATCAATCCTTGGGCCATCCTTATTTAATATATACCTTCAGGACTTCCCTCTGAAAGACCCCATCTCAGAAGAACCTGGATCAATTCTTTATGCTGATGATACCACTATATTAGCTAGCGATGTACGTCCAAGTGTTGCATTAAATAAAATTAAGGAAAAACTTCCACATGTTGAGAATTATTTTAAAAAGTGGAGACTTAAAATAAACCCAGAAAAATGTGGTCTAACTTGTTTTAGAAATTCTAGTGGTAAAGGACATTATCTCGCAGTCAAAGAGAGTAAATCACTATCTTTGAAAATATATGAAAGTCCAATAGCATTGCGCCGCGAAACAAAGTATTTAGGAGTTAATTTTCATACCCGATTTCTATTTAACAAGCATGGAAGAAAAGTTTTGAACAGAGCAAAAATGGTTTCAATGATGCTTAAACCAATTCTTAACTCTAAAAAAGTGTCGGGCAAAACGAAAACCCTTATGTATAAAACGTTAATAAGACCAATACTATCGTACGGTTTTTGTATTTGGTTTACAGTAACACCTTCTGTAGCCAAGGAAATGGAAATTTTCGAAAGAAAATTTTTAAGACATTGTTGTGGAAAATTTAGAAAACGAAATAAGAAATATTTTTCTAACAAAATCATTTACGAAGCAACGAAAATGACACCTTTAATGGTCTACCAAATTGAACTCCTTTTTAGAAAACTAGAAAGAATCAGCTCCCACTCAAATCCACTTGTTAGTTCTTTGATTGACTCTCATACTGATCTAAGTTTAGATGATAACTATTATCTATCACCATTTAATTTGTTAAATGACCAATCTCTATTGAGACCCGATACAAATAGGACATTCTCTGTACCATTTTACGAAAAATCATCTACACTTAATTTTAGGGGATGATTCTGGTCAAAATAATTATATATACATAGACTAATACCTATAAACCTTTGTTTATAATGCATTAGGTTTAAATTTTCTTTGGATAGTATAAAATATTTATACTTATCCTTAAGGATATTTAAGACTTGTGCACCTCATGTATATATGACTAAGTCCTTTTCATACATATATTTTTTTTTTTTTTAGATAGGGTTATCCTTCTAGTTTTAGTTTAGTTTTAATTTAGTTTTAAGTCCTAGTCATAAGTTAAGATGCTTCAAAAGCAAAGTTGCGATTGTACGCCGGGAGCAAGTGTACACAATAAATAGAAAATTATTAAAATAAAATGTTAATAAGTTCAATGATTTAAATGTTACAAACATTTATTTAACTTTTGATAAAGTCAGACATATCTTTAAGTCGACCATAAATTAAGTTTTAGTTTTTAAGAAGAAAATGTATTGATTTTGTAATGTCTCAATAAAAGTTCAACTTCAACTTCAACTTCTGAGAAATCTTTGATTTTGTTAAGGTTGGTTTTTGTTTACTTTTCGTGCTTAAATTATTTTATTAATTTTTTTAAACTATCCATTTCAAAAGAAAGTCTAATTTTGAACAAAATATTTTAAGTGTAAAATTGTCAAATTTGGCATAGTTTGCGAGTTATATCAAATATAATGAAAAGTGGCCAGTATGACCATTCCCTCAGAAACCCATGGGTGAATTTAGTTGCATTTTCGGTTTTAAGCATGCTTATAGACCAAACAAACATATTCAATAATAAAAACATTTGCACACAAGTGTTCCTTTATACCCCTCATTTTCCGGTCTATTCAATAGGCTATTCAAAAAATCCATCATATCGTTTTCGAAATGAAGAAAATCGAGAAAAAAAAACGGTTCTCTGAGAGATAGCAGATAGCGGGTGGCAATGGTGCAGTGGATGTAGTGCTTGACTGCTAACTTAGAGGTGTGGGTTCGAGCCCCATTCCAGGCAGCATTCTTTTCTATATTCTCGCAGCTTAACTGGTTGCCACCCGTGAGATTTAATGAGATAATAAACACCTTGATCTCAATCCACTAAGCCAAATCTTTCCTATCCTCCTACTCTTTCTAACTAGTGCCGTGCAATTTAGGTTGCATTTAAAAGACCCTAGGTCTTACAGGTATATAGTTAATATTATAAAAAAAAAAAAAACATTTTTTGAAAAATAGTTTCAATACCCTTTATAGTAAGTTGGTGACCCGTTGCAGGGGCGGTGCCACACCCAGTTTGCTTAAATCCTGGTGTTGAAGAAACGGCTGCCCGATACGCATGAATTTTTCAAAATTTGTTACTATGATCATAGAAAAAGTAAAAAATTGTTAAAGTAAAATCCACCCACTGCTTTTCTTTCTTTGTTTCTCGGAAATGGCTCCAACGATTTCCATAAAATTTTCGGAGTTTGTTCTTATAAACGAGAAAGAAAATTGGCAAATTGTTTTTAGTAAAATCTGCCCACTGCCACGCCCACTTTTCTTATTTCTTTGTTTCTTGAAAACGCCTCATACGATTTGCATAAAATTTTCAGAGTTTATTCTTATGAACGACAAAAAAAATTAATTTAAGTCTACCCACTACCACGCCCACTTTTTATATCTTGATTTCTCAGAAACTGATTTGGATAACATTTGTTTGTTTGTTCATACTAGCAATATAAAGATTTACGAACCACTTTTGGTATTGTGAAACCCACAGGGTGTCACGCTCCTCTTTTTTGGGAAATCCAATAGTGATGATTATTCACTCATTTGTAAACCACCCTGGAGGTAGAGTTCACAGGACAGTGGTGTCCACTGTTGGCCTAATCCACATAATATCTTATTAACATTTTTTTATTTTTTTTTTCGTCTTTGAGAAGGTAGTTCATTCTCACTCAGAGGTCCAGCGACACGTTTTTAAATTGAAATTTCATCAAAACAATAGTCTTCTTCGTTTTGTAGAGAAATCTCATGAATATTGTCGCAGGTTTCCCCCACTGCAATTCATGCAAATTGGTGTACATTTGAGGCTAACTTGTCGGTAGCAACAAGCGTGTCCGCAATTTTTTGTACATTTACATGCTATGAGTCTAAGACGGGGGTTTAAATGAAACAATTTTTTTTAATATTTTTCTCGTATATAAGAATAAACTCTCAAAATTTCATGAAAATCGTAGGATACGTTTCTGAGAAATAAATAAATAAGAAAAGTTGGCGTGACAGTGGGTGGATTTTACTAAAACCAATGCCAATTTTTTTCTAGTCCATAAGAACAAACTCTTAAAATTTCATGGAAATCCTTGGAGCCGTTCCCGAGAAACAAGGAAATAAGAAAGTGGGCGTGGCAGTGGGCGGATTTTACTTTTACAATTTTCTTAATTTTTTCTTTGATCATATTAAATAATTATAAAAATTCCATCCGTATCGGTGCAGCCGTTTCTTCATAAACCATGATTGAAGAAAAGTGGGTGTGGCACCGCCCCTGCAAAGGGAAGGTGATCACCAACTTAGATTTAAGTTGTATACCTACCCCCGAAACGACCCGCAAAATTTCAGCCTGCCACTACTTTTTTCCATTTGGTGAGTAGTAAAATTTCTCTATTCACTGGACTGTTATGCTAAAAGTAATTTATTGAATATTTTTTAAGAGGATTTACGGAGCCATTTTTGAAAAAAATAGCATCTTGTAAAATTGCTAAAAAAAATTTTATGTCAGCTACCGTTATTTTTGGTTCCAAAAAAAATTAAAGAAACATGTGGGGAAGTGACCAAGAAATGCTATGTACCAAGTTTGAAGAAAATCGATCCAGCTGCCTTTCTTAGTCTGTAGCTTAACGGACAGACAGACAGACAGAATTGTGAGTCCCACATTTTTTGTCTTCGTATTTTCTCGTATTTCGTATTTATTAATGTCAATTTCACAATTTCTATCGCTGACCAACTACAATAACAAGCGGTTTTTAAAAAAATAATTTTTTATATATAAAATTCTTCAAACATTTTTAAGAACAAATTTTGGTATGCAAATCTTAAGTATATATTTATGTGTATATGAAAACAAAATTTGAAAAAAAAATTGTCAACTAGTTTTTGAGATATAAAATTTTCAAAAAAAAAAAATAGAAGTTTTTTTTTTAAATCCAAAAACATTTTTTTTTTAGAAAATGTTGATATGCAATATTATTTAATCTTATTTGAAATTTGTATATAAGAAAATTTATCTAAATCTGTATAGCCGATAACGAGAAAATTCAAAATAAAAAAATATGTTCTATGACGGGTATTATTTTTTTTTTTGGTAATATTTTCCATACTTTTGTATGGAAGGTACCGTTATTTTTTCATAAATGTAAATTTGCTTATAAAATTGTAGAGAGTACTAAAAAACTCTTAAATATCGAGTTTCAAAAAAATCGATCATGTTGTTTTCGAAATATTTGATTTTCAAAAAAAAATTGAAACATTTTTTAAAAATCCAAAAAATATTTGTTCAAAAATTTTGGCACACAAAATTATTTATATACAATATACAATTATTCTGTATACAAAAAATAATTGAAATCGGTTATACCGTTTTGAAGAAAATCAAAAAATTGAAAAAATGGTTCCTTGGGAGGTATACCAATAATAACCCTTTTTGAAAATAGTTTTCCATACAAAGGAAGCCTTTACTAAAATAAATTCATTGAATTTTTTTAAGAAAAGTTGTCGAGCCGTTTTTGAGAAAAAAGCGATTATATAAAATTGATAAAAAAAAATTGTATTGCAGGTACCGTTATTTTTGGTTCCAAGAAAAAAATAAAAAAAACCATGTCGGCAGAACCACCAAAAACCACTATGTACCAAGTTTAAAGAAAATCGAACGAGCCGTTTAGGCTGTAGACGAACAGACGGACAGAATTGTGCCACCCACTTTGTTGGTGTTCTCTATCATCGTAATAGCATGTTTAATTATTTTCTCAAAATTTTTTTTTGCACGAATCCAAAACTTGCCTTAAAGTACCTATATCGCAAAAAAAACCTAAATCAGTGATTGTGCAATGGAAATTACTTAATATTTATCGCAAATCGATATTTTTAAATGCTTTAAAGATGAGTTATTTACCAATTTGGATTATAATTGAAAAAGTGGATAAGATCAAATCTTGTTTTTCTATGAAAATGAAACAATTAAGTAAACATTTTCCCGACGTTTTGGCAGGGGTTGCTGCCTTCTTCAGGGGAACTTTATTTAACAAAAAAAAAAACAAATTATGATTATAACAATTGTATGACAACTTTTTTACAAGAGACTTACGTTATGTGAAAAATAAATTTAGTATTTTAGTTTTACATAAGTAAAATTAAAAGGTTTTATAAATAAAGTCGAATAAAACCTATGCACTTCGAATTGAAGCTTGGTCTTTTTACTTTATAATTAAACAACAAATTGATAATTGACGTTTAGTCTGAGACAAGTGAGCAGTATACAGCGGATATGTTCTGTGTGTCTAGTTTGCGGTTCATGTTGTTGCTGTTATTGATGATGTGCAGTGTTTGGAGGTTGTATCGTTTAGACGTATGTCTCTCGGTCTGAAGAATTTTGACATCATCAAAGTCGGGAGAGTGGCCACTTTCAATACAATGACTGGCTAATGCAGTCTTTCCAGGGTTGTTGGATTTAATGTCTGATTTGTGGTTAGACATTCGTTGTCGAAGGAATTGTTTCGTGGTGCCAATATAGCATAGATTACAAGGATCATCTGGTTTGCCGTTACAATTAATTTTGTATATCACATCAGTGGCTTTGTCTTTATCTGGTTTGACTTTTAGTTTCGAAAAAAGATGACAAAGTGTTTTATTTGATTTGTAAGCCAAAAGTAAATCTTTAGATTTTGTGGCGACAATATTTTAAAAGTTTTCAGACAGACCTTGTACATAGACAGGCCTCATACATAAACAAAAAAACAAAGCCCCCCTCAACAACATCAACACGGATGGTCCTCTTGGCTATTATAAAAGTGTTGTTTGTGTACAAGGTCTGTCTGAAAACTTTAAAAATATTGTCGCCACAAAATCTAAAGATTTACTTTCGGCTTGCAAATCAAATAAAACACTTGGTCATCTTTTTTCGAAACTAAAAGTCAAACCAGATAAAGACAAAGCCACTGATGTGATATACAAAATTAATTGTAACGGCAAACCAGATGATCCTTGTAATCTATGCTATATTGGCACCACGAAACAATTCCTTCGACAACGAATGTCTAACCACAAATCAGACATTAAATCCAACAACCCTGGAAAGACTGCATTAGCCAGTCATTGTATTGAAAGTGGCCACTCTCCCGACTTTGATGATGTCAAAATTCTTCAGACCGAGAGACATACGTCTAAACGATACACCCTCGAAACGCTGCACATCATCAATAACAGCAACAATATGAACCGCAAACTAGACACACAGAACATATCCGCTGTATACTGCTCACTTGTCTCCGACTAAACGCCAATATTATCAATTTGTTGTTTTATTATAAAGTAAAAAGACCAAGCTTCAATTCGAAGTGCACAGGTTTTATTCGACTTTATTTTTACTTATGTAAAACTAAAATACTAAATTTAATTTTCACATAACGTAAGTCTCTTGTAAAAAAGTTGTCATACAATTGTTATACCTAATCATAATTTGTTTTTTTTTTTTGTTAAATAAAGTTCCCCTGAAGAAGGCAGCAACCCCAGCCGAAACGTCGGGAAAAGTAAATGTTTACTTAATTGTTTCATTTTCAAAACCATTGTGACCAGAAAAGCCAAAGGAAAAACAAGATTTGGTCTTATCCACTTTTTAAATTTTTAAATGCTGTTTGTGAAATTATGCTTTTGGAGAGTAAATTACGCCAAAAAAGTTGTATTTTGCTATGAAAAATACAAGCTTGAACCATGGATTTTAATTGCAAATCACGAAGACATAACTTTTGTAAATTGCTACGTTTTGAATGTTAATCTACCAGTTTTTGTATTAATTTGGGATCGAAATACCTTGATTTACGAATAAAACATGATTCTTAAATTGCAACTGAAAATTTTTCAATTGGTGATTTTGCAATTCTTTCTGTGTGGCTCTTAGACTATAACCACCGCATATGAAAACCATGACTGGCGGACACACTGTATGGGTGAATTTTTCAAAATATTAATATTTCGGTCTCCTTCATTTTTGAACCGAAATATAAGATTATATTATAAGTTTGTTAGTTGGATGGCTTAAAACAAACGGATTCCAACATTCGCTCTAAAAACCAAAAAGTTAACAAATTTATCATACCCGCTATCTCCGTTTAAACACCCAAAATGTCATTCCCCTGACGTGTCTCCAGGCCTACTTACTACACTGCAATGAATTTTAGCAACGAAACTAAAAACGATACAAAAAGTCTAATGATAGAGTCTTTTTAATAATATATGCACCCTCGATACAAAATAGTTAGTTTATTTTTACTTGCTTTAGTTTGTTAAATAGTAGGAATTAAGTAAGTGTCCCCCATAAAATGATCATTTCTATCCCACCAATGGATTTAAAAAAAAAATATATAGACTCAAAATAGAAAACTAATTCTTTTTTTGATAAACGGGAAAAAATTGCACTTTATGAAAATTGAAGCAAGAGTTTGAAAAAACTTCACTGTCTTTTATATTTCAAATTAAGGCAATAACATCTTTTTCGTCCAGCGCATTTGTCATTCCTCTATCACGTGTTTTTTACTAAACCATGTGGTATAAAAATTAAACAGGTTAACTCTTCTGTGTCTTTTACAAAGGCCTACATACATGATAAATAGTACAAAACAGATAGTTTTCTTATAACTTTGATTTAATTCACATAAAACATCCTTCGGAGTCATTCCCCTAACATCATTTTTTGTGTCCTTCCCTGACTTTCAAGTTTTCATTATAATGATTGACTGAGCTTTGGAACTTCTAGAAGGATCAATATCATTGCATTTAATCATATTTTCAGTATTTTTTGTTGTTTTCAATTTTTTAACATTTTCTCGTTCAAAATATCATAAAATAATGTAATTATTACTAAAAAGTGTCTAGTCTCGCATAAACCTTGAACCACAAAGGCAAGTTCGTGCGACATAGTCGTGGATACTATTTTTAATGATAGTATTTGTCTCTTTTTTCTTTATCCTCCTGAAACCATCCGCAAAATTAAATATACATTTTTGTCATTCCCCTGATACAAATGTCATTTCCCTGACTTAAAAAAACGTTAGAATTAATCAACTACTATGACACCTTGTTTTAAAGTAGTTATGAAAGAGTTATTAATAGATAAAATTCTCATTCTAGCAAAATAGGTTGTTTTGAGCGAGGGTCGAATTTGGATTGAAAAATATTAATGTTTTGAAATATTGACCCATATATATTATCTAAGAGGGTCCAGGGTTACCAGTAATTTTTGTCAATATTTATTTCCTGATCATATCATTACGAAGTTAGAATTTGCTAAAGCAAATAGAAGCTCACCATTAACAGGTCATGGTTTTCGTAAAGTTTACTAAAATATATGGAATTACCCAAAAAGTTTATCTCTTTCTTCTAATATGTTGAATAACAAGTAAAGATTGCTCGTATTTATTCTTTTCTCTGGAGCTCTGGGGAATAGTCATGACCCCCCCCCCTCTGGATCCGCCACTGATTCAATCAAGAATTAAGATGACGCTCTTTCATTTCACCACAAATTATCAAAAGACTTGTTTTAGCATCGTATTTCATGCTTTTAAACATTTTTCTCTCATAATTTCAATGTATTTACATATGTACAATTTTCTTCAACCCTCAGCCTCTTGAACATTAGAGGAAGTACGACCGACCCAATCGTGCATTTTATTTTTTAACCAAAAGTACACCATACCCAAGTAACATCATACTATCTTCACAGTATCTTTTCATATAAGTTCTATTTTTATCAACAGCCAGAGAACTTGCCCTGTGGAAACTAAAACACAAGTTAAAAAAAAATACGTATACGCCACAGTGAATTAATATTAGCCCAGGAAAAATGTACTTTCGCTGGGGAAAAATTCCAAGTGAAGATTTTTGAATGCAATTATCTTTATTTGCGCATAAGGAATACGCATGCGAAAGTCTACAAACGAAACTGGCTTGCGTTAAAAGTTATTCAAGGTTAAATGTCGAAAATACCGGTTTTCCACGTATAACTTTGAAACGGTACATGGTATTAAAAAGTAATGCAGACAAAACTTGTAGATAATATGATTATCTACAAGAAATGTTAAAACACTTTTTTTCTCTGACTGATGGTTAAGAAGATATCGGCGTTTCAAAAAACCTAAATTGCTAAATTGTATAGCTCAGAAATGGTGAGTGTTATTGAAAACGTTTATAGGCGAAGTTTGTATACTATCTTACCCTCTATTTAAAAAAAAAATAATTTTTTTCTAAGAGTAATAATTTTAAAGATATAATTATTTGAAAAATTTCGTCAAAAGCCTGAAATTCCAGACTTTTGCTTTTAAATCTTAAATAACGAAATTGTCATAAAATAATTTATGTTCAGCTTATAGATTATAATGTAATCTACAAAAAATATTAACACATTTTTTTCCACACGAGTAACCAGTAACAAGATTTTGCTACTTCAAAAAGGTTAAGTTAATTTGAAAATAAAGATTTTTCGCTTACCACTCTTAAACGGTATATGTTAGAAATTTTATTTTTACACAGTTTGTGGGTTATTTACCTTTCTACAAGAAAATAAAAAAAAAATTTTTTTGCGGTTATTTAAAAGATATAATATTTTATATAAAATGCACAAAAGTAAAAATAACGGTATTTTGCGGTTTTCTCTTGAATAGTGATGTTTTTGAAAAATAATTTATACTTTTTGTATAAACAATAATATTCTCTATAAGAACTCTTATGAAGACTTTTTCGATATAAGGCCCCAATAAAAAGATATTGAGACTTCAAAAAGTATCAATTTTCGAAAATGCTGGTTTTTCCGGCCCAAAATGATTCGCCCAGCGACATAAAATAATAATAGGGTTTTATAGACAGACATAGTACAAACATTTTTGAATACTGAGGGGGGTGGGTCTATCTCCCAAAATCAACTGAGAGGAGCAATTTTCTGAAAATATTACTAAAATTAAAAAAAAAATACATCTAAAACAAATGGCAACACTTAAAATAAAGTACTATATTTATTTTTGAGATTTTTAAGTTTGTTCTTTAATTATTTTTTCAAAATAAATTATTCCTGCCAATAGTTTTCGAAAAAAATACCTTTAAAAATTATTTTTTTTTAATAGAAGGTAACAAAGTGTACAAACTTTGTCTATAAATGTTTTCAATAACACTCACCATTTCTGAGTTATACGCAAAAGAGGGATATTTTCGTCAATTTACGTTTTTTGAAACGCCGATATCTTCTTAACCATCAGTCAGAGAAAAAAAAGTGTTTTATTATTTCTTGTAGATAATCACATTATCTACAAGTTTTGTCTGCATTACTTTTCAATACCATTTCTAAGTTATACGCAAAAGAGGGATATTTTCGTCAATTTAGGTTTTTTGAAACGCCGATATCTTCTTAACCATCAGTCAGAGAAAAAAAAGTGTTTTATTATTTCTTGTAGATAATCACATTATCTACAAGTTTTGTCTGCATTACTTTTTAATACCAATGTACCGTTTCAAAGTTATACGTGGAAAACCGGTATTTTCGACATTTAACCTTGAATAACTTTTAACGCAAGCCAGTTTCGTTTGTAGACTTTCGCATGCGTATTCCTTATGCACAAATAAAGATAATCGCATTCAAAAATCTTCACTTGGAATTTTTCCGCAGATTGGCAATTTATTTGTACATTTTTCCTGGGCTATATGGATTATTTGAATATTCAATAAAGAACAAAATATTATCTTTATAGATATTGTTAAAAATATGAACACATATACATATTTATATTTATTTAAATTTCAATTTGGATTACATTTCTTTCTGTTGTACATATATGTACATAATTGAAAGTTACAAGCTGACATGACTTCTCAAAAAAAAAAAAAAACATTTCTCAGAATTTAAACTTTTGTTTTTTATTAGAACTTGTCTGTGAATTTTTATTATTTTCGTTTTTCTTAATTTACATGAATGGATACACTTGATTACTTTGCTAACAAAAGTTCAATTTAAAAGCAGACAAATTAAACAATTTCTGAATAAATTTTTTATCTTTTGTAAAACAAAACAAAAAGTCGCTAAGGGTGATTTTAATTCAAGAGGTAGAAGTTACTCTTGTTTTATTAAATTTATACTCATGTTACAAATTAGATTTAGAGAGTTTCCCTCCTCTATTCTTTTTCCTGTTTTATCCGTCCTGTTCTATATTTTTTTCTTTCTAAATTTAATATTATATACATATGTATATTTACAACGAAGGAGCGTGTATAATAGTTTTTCATGAGAATACCTGTGAACACCTTTCATCCTGTCGTCCTCGTTATTCTCTTGAAACTGAAAATTGAAATATTAAATTGTCTCTATATTCCACTTCTTATATGCTTATCCGATGCACATTTCTGTGGAAGCTTATTTTTGCTGTATGTATTTTTATGGAATAGTAGAAATCATTATACACAATTGAAGTTACTAATAAATTTGCCATTTTGATGAAACGAAAAAAAAAATAAAATATTTATAATGAAACTTTCAGGGTTATAAAATGGAATTTTTCCTAAATTCATTTTTCATAGGTATTCAAAAGTAGGTACCTTCATAATATTGTATCCGTTCTGTGATAGACATCATCCTTTTTAAACACAAACAAAAATCAGTTAAAAGGACAAACAAAGTTGACAGTTTCAACAGCCTATATGTGTTTAAGGACTCTTCATCTTCATTGATTGAGGATACTGTTCCCTAAGGGTTAAATATTATTACTATCCCAACAAATATTTTTCTTGTTTTCATTTCGCGTTTGCATATTATGTAGGTATTCAAACATTTCATGTTTAATAACAACTTTAAAAACTGCGTTTAAGCATTGATACACGCAATTGAATATACGAGTAGTAAAAGCTAAGTAACAATGACTAACTCAAAGTGCTCCCGAAGCATGAAGGATTTCAACTTGCAAAGTGACAGTCTTTGATCCCGAACATGTCACTTCCAGTTATCCAGACCAAATGGTCTCTAAACGAGAGTTTCAATCTTCTTCGTTTCCTTAAATGTGGGGTTGTGATTCGAAGACGCTTGACTTTTTGAAAAACATCAAAATCTGTGTAAGACTCATAGAATTCGAAGTTGTTATGTTCTCCTCCACTGATCTTTTGAAATAGCTGCCCACTTGATCGACCTACACTCGGCACCAAAAAACAAAACTGCTCTTTTATGTCAATATCCAGCCACTCTTGCCTAATTCTACGCCATCGTTCCTGGTAAGAACTTACTTACTTACATAAGGTAACACTACCAGTCTGGGGTGGACCAGGGCCTCAACCAACAAGCTTCTTCCAGTCGGCTCGGTTTCTAGCTAGCTGTCTGCAGTTTCGCACGCAAAGTTGGTTGAGGTCCTCTTCCACTTGCATGCGCCACCTCTTACGCTGTCCACCTCTACTGTGCTGTGGAGTTGGATTCAAAGACTTATCGGGCCGGAGCATTGCTGTCCATTCGCTCTAGGTGATCCAGCCATCTCAGTCGTTGGCTTTTCACTTTTGTTGCTAGGTTGGTGTCACTGCCCGTACAGTTTGTTGTTGTATCTTCTTCTCCATCAATGCACATGGGACCAAAAATCACCCGGAGAATTTACCTCTCATAAGCCGTTATCTTTCAGCACTATACAGCAGGACCGGGATAATAAGCATCTTATACAACGATAGTTTAGTTGCTCGAGAGAGGGCCTTGCTTCTCAATTGCCTTCTCTTAGCCCAAACAAACAGCGATTGACAAGAGTAGTTCTTCGTTTGATCTCAGCATTGGTATCGTTCGCTGAGTTGATAGGGGATTCTAGGTAGACAAAGTCTCTGACTACCTCAAAATTATAGCTGTCTATAGTGACGTTCTGTCCGAGACGTCCGTCGATGTTGGGTGTCCTTTCTTGTTGCCAGCATATATTTCGTTTTGCTTTCATTCATCGTTAACCCCATCTTCTTGGCTTCCTTCTAAATATTTACGAAAGCACCACTGACATCTCGCTTAGTTCGTCCGATTATGTCAATGTCGTCAGCTTAAGCGAGTAATTGGACGGACTTTTGGAAGATTGTGCCTCTAGTGTTGAAGTGAGATTTTTACACTTTTCTTTCAAGAACGATGTTGTAGAAGTCATTGCATGATAGCGCGTCGCCTTGCCTGAAGCCTTTTTTGACATCAAAGGTGTCGGTGAGGTCTTTCCTGACCTTAATGGAGCAGCGTGCATTCTCCATTGTCATCCAACACAAATCCAGGTGGTGGGTATCTATTTGAAACTCCTGGGTTTTCTCCAAGATCTGCCGTAGTGCGAGTATTTGGTCAATGGTAGACTTCTCTGACCTAAGGCCACACTGATATGGCCTATCAGGTTGTTGACGAATGGTTTCAGGTGTTCACAAAGTACGGCAGGGAAGATCTTGTAGGCGATATTAAAAAGACTTTATGTCTCTGTAGTAGGTGCAGTCCAGAAGATCGCCTTTCTTGAAGATCGGGCAAACAATGCTGAGGTTCCATTCATCAGGCATGCTTTCCTCCGACCATATTTTGCAGATCAGCTGGTGCATACTCCTATTTTATTCATCGCCAGATGCTTTGAATAGCTCAGCTGCAAGGCCATCAGCTCCAGCAGCTTTACTGGACTTAAGTTTAGATATAGCTATCTTTACTTCCTCGAGATCGGGTGGACGGAATTGTTAGCCTACGTCGTCCAAGTTGAATGGTGCAATCTGCACGGTAGCGGAATTCGGTTCGTCATCGCCTTTATACAATTTGCAGAAAAGATTTTTCCATATCCTCAGCACTGACTGCAATTCTACTACGATGTTTCCTTGATCATCCTTGCAGGCTTCGGTTCGGGCCTTGTAACTCTGGGAGGTTCTTTTTACTTTTTGGTAAACTTCCGAACTTCATTCCTACCATGGCATCCCTCTATTTCCTCGATCGCACGCTTCTCATGGCCTTCCTTTTTCCTTCTTAGAAGCTTGTGCTCCTCTCGCCTCTGCTCGTAGAGCTCGTGAGCAGCTCTGGCAGCTCTATGCAGCGCCACTTTGTACGCTTATTGTTTTTCTGCATGTACTTGCCAGCATTATTTGACGAACCAGGGGTTTTGCTGTGGTGGTCGTGCAAGGCCCAGCACATCAGAGGCGGTATCTCTGATGGCTTCCTGGCAATTCTTCCACTGATTTTCGATACTTAAAGTTGGTGGCATAGGACTATTTAAGAGGGCGCGAGAAACTCGATCGGGAAAGGATCTGGCGATCGCACGCGACTGTAGTCGTCTGACGTCAAACATCCTCACAGTTTTGCCTTACTTTGGCTTTGGTCGGGATATGGGTAGCATTACCTTGGCTACAACGAGGTAGTGGTCGGAGTCAAAGTTGGCTGCTCGGAACGTTCGGACATGCGGGTGGCAATGGTGCAGTGGATGTAGTGCTTGACTGCTAGCTTAGAGGTGTGGGTTTGAGCCCCATTCTAGGCAGCATTCTTTTCTATATTCTCCCAGCTTAACTGGACGCCACCCGTGAGACTTAATGAGATAATAAACACCTTGATCTCAATCCACTGTGCCAAATCTTTCCTATCTTCCTACTCTTTCTAACTAGTGCCGTGCAATTCAGGTAGCATTTAAAAGACCTTAAGCCTAGTACGCAGATCGAGACAAAATTTATCTCCCATATAAAATTTTTCCCAGCACAAATTTTATCTCGGTTTTTTTTCCAAGCGGTACGCAGCTCCAGCGCAAAATTTTGACAGTTAAAACCGCTGTACGTCAAAAGGTAAAAGAAAGTCTCCACTTAATTTTGCGCGGAAAAAGAATGCTCGAAGCATTATTTTTCCGGACAAATTGTGACGTTTTATACATATTACGCTTTTTATAAACTAAAATCATCTCCCTGTTTCATTCTTTCCATTTATAAGACGTTGTGAGGACGCAAAACTGAAATAAAATATAAAATGCGTACAGAAAATGATGTCATGAAATGAGAATAGAATTAATTGAACAGCTGTTTTAAATCAGTCAGTGGCGTAGCTAATGAGAAAGGGTGCAAAAGGGCCACATTTCAGATACGGAAAATATTTGTTTCAATAAAAAATTTAAATTGATTCCCAAAACGAGTTGGCAATTTTAATTGGATCTTGGGAGCAATGGAAAAATGTAAACATTTCTGATTTTTACATATTTTTTTTAATCCATTGACAGCACATCCATCCATCAATGGAATTTGAAAGTTGATGGCTTGAAAGATGAAGAACAAACCATTTTGACGGAAAAAGTTAATTTGATCCAATTGTCAAAAAAGTGCCCTAAGCCACTTTTTCCCGGAGAAGTAAAAATCCTTCAAAAATTTCTGAATTTTTAGTGTTTTTTTTGTCCATTGACATCGTAGCAATCCTTCAATATATTTTGACAGTTGATGACTTGATAGATGGGAGACAAACTATATTTTGACGGAGAAAATGTATTTTGATCCAAATGTAACCAAATTGCCCTAAAATCACCTTTTTCCAGAGAAGTAAAAAAAATTTCAGACCTTTAGTATTTTCGTCCATACACATTTTATTGTTCCCCATCAAGCGCATGCGATCAATTTTTTTTTGCAAATGCTTTGAAGGAATTTGATTTCTGTACATGTAAAAGTTTCGAATTTATGAAAATTTTATAATTTTTAAAATTTCTAACTACGCTACTGTTCTCATTTGACTTTTGTTTTTATCTCTACGCCTTCAGAATTTGTCTCGAGAAAAAAAATGTAGAGATAAAATTTGTCTTTGCTCGATCTGCGTACTAGGCTTTAGGTCTTACAGGCATATAGTTAAAATTATTATTATTATTATATTATTAATATCCTTGATACTGGAAAAGTGCCTTGTGTCAATCGCAATGTGGTCAATCTGGTTAGCGGTTGGTTGACCAGGAATTCGCCATGTACCCTTGTGGATATTGAGTTGCGGGAACTGCGTACTAGCTACCACAACGTTTTGCCCTGCAGCAAAGTCGATTAGTTTTAGATTGTTATCGGAGGTGGTGTCGTGCAGACTATGTCTTCCGATTGTGCCACCAAAGACGTTTTCTTTTCCTACCTTGGCATTAAAACCATGATGGTCTTGTCCAGGAGCTCGTAGACCTCATCCTTGGTGTCGTCATCCTTCTCCTCTGTGGGGATATTCGCTCATATGAGGCAAATGTTGGCTAATTTAGCCTTGATGCGAATTGTTGTGAGCTGTCGTCAGTTTAAACTCAAGACTTCTTGCCTAAGTCTGCCTCTACCGACGAATCCACATCCAAAAAGACGCTGCCCTTGTGGTCGGTAACAGTCACCGTAGTAGATGTCGCAGTCTTCCAGTTTTCTTTTGCCCGGCCCATCCCATTGCACTCCTTGGATGGCGGTGATGTGCTTGTGCTACTTATCACCCTAACACGAGCTTCTGAAAAGACAATTAGACGGAGGCCATTTTAATTTTTTGTGGTTTCGAAGAGGCTGTGCTTGTCGACTAATCCACCGAAGATGTCTTCTTTTTCTCAGCTCTAACATCGTACTCCGGGAATGCTCCGGAAGTTCTATATTCAGGAAGTCATAAAACTCATCCCTTGCAAGTCCTTGAGCTTTATATCTGAGGGGCATGTGCACACCATAATAGGCTTATGTAAAGTTTATATCGTATTCTTTATTGATATGAATGAAATGTATTATTAATTTAATTAACAACACAAAAATATACTCATACAAGTATAGTTAATAAACCCACAGTTGGTTGCGTATGGTAAGAACCACATTCCGTTTCACTCAAACACTACCGAGGTCACAACTAGCAACAGCCATTATTTCCAACACAATACTCTTGAAAGTAGATTTAATACTTGTTTTTTTTTTTTCTTTTGTGCTGCTCCATAAATCTTTTGTTTTGCACTTAAAATACGATTTTATACCTTCTATTTTTCATTTTGTTTGTTTTGCAGGCACCACTGTCATCATTCCTATTTCATCGCTAGCACAATACACTACCGCACCCACTTTCCGTGGACCCGGATATATACTGGATCATGATGGAACACTGCACCGACCAGCAACGGTGGCAACACCACCCAAAACAACTATGGTGGCTATGTCACCACCAATTTCAGCGTCGGCTCACCGGCCGCAACAGCAGCAACAGCAGCAGCATTGCACAAGCTTCCCATACGATGGCACCGCACCAAGGACTCTATCGACCGGTGTCCCAGTCAACTCCCAGTTCTATTATGGATGACAAAATCAAAAGGATGACAATACAACTTGTCTACCACCAGCTAGCAGCAGCAGCACCAATATTGGTGGCACTGCTACTCCTCCTCTACAACTTAAGCCAAATTCCAATGCAATTGTTCTGATAGATGCAGCTAAATCAAAAGATACCAAAGCAAATCAGGACAATAAACAGCATAGCAGTACGAGTTCCACGGCCAGTAGTGCATCAGAACGAACATATTGTTTTTAAAACAATCAAACAAACAAAAAATCACAAAAAAAAAAAAAAACATTTAACAAAATACCAAAATTCTACGGTTTACACTTGTACATAAATTACGTCTAGCTATAAATGTATCTTAAAGTTACACCTGATCGATTAAGCTAAAACAAAAGAAAAAAACATACAAAATTAATCAAATAACTATTATTTTTAAATTAGGTATGCAAAAAAAAAGTGACTACGGAAGTAAGTTTAGATGGTAAGATTTAGAGTGTAAATTTTCATTGAAATTCCAAAAAAAATATACACAGTATACCAGTTTTATCTGTAGGGTTCCTATAAATTACATACATTACATCCATGTTGTTATCTTTCACCCGATCCCAGAACCACGACCGAAATTAACTTCATAAATGCGTTATGTTACCACATAGTCCGGGGACGAAGCTTAGAAAATGGTGATCACAATGCAGATTCTTGTTTCATCAAAATTTGATAGGTACATTGGTACATTACATAGCAGCCATCTTGTACTGTTTTCTTTTCAGAGTTTGTGGGTGAACTGTAAGGAGCAAGGAATTTTCGAAATCATTAATTATAACTATGTGTGAATCTTTGTTTTCTTCTTAAACTTAAAATATCAACTTTTTCGTTCTTACGACCTCATTTCCTTTTTAATCATTATTCGGGTATCTTAAGCTTGCTCATTGGCGGAGGACCGTTGCAATTCTTTGAATAAAATTGCTTACATTATTATTCTCACTGAACGAATGTTTGTTCAGTTTTGGAAAAATTTTCTGGAATCATCTTTAAAATTGTACAGTTTCCCATTCATTAAAATCAATAAAATTATGTTTCATTTTCCGATAAAGTAAACAAACAGAAAACCCACCCTTAAACAAATCGATAAAGCTCCCAAACTTTTGCAGTGTTTTCCAAGCGGAAGTGCTAGCAGTTTGCGAGGCTGCAAAATATCTTTCCACATGTGGACTGATAAATAAAAACATTGACATCTTCATAGACAGCCAGGCGGCAATTAAGGCCATTTCATCAATAATTGTCACAAAGTCAAATCTGGTTGATCGTTGCCGTAGTGAGTTGAGATTGCTCGGTGAATCAAACTCACTCAAAGTCACCCTTCGATGGGTCCCGGGACATAGTGACATTTATGGTAATGAAATGGCAGATGTACTGGCCAAAAACGGTTCATCGCTTGAACCGAGCCAATCTGTACCCTGGGTACTTAAGCCACTGGAACAGGAAAAAAATAGAATTCATCAAAGCTTCCTCAAGGCCGCTAACGACAGATGGTCAGGAATTGACACGTGTCGGGTTTCGAGGAATCTTTGGCCAGATATTTCCAAAGAAAAAACAAGGTATTTACTTAAGCTAAGCAGACCTCAACTGTCTCTCTTGGTTGGAATCCTAACGGGTCACAACTCAATGGGAACCCACATGGCCAGAATGGGCATCAGCTCATCTGATCTTTGTAGAGGGTGTCAGGACGAAGAGGTGGAGGAGGGCTCATCCCACTTCCTCTGTGAATGCCCCAGCCTAGCCAGAACTAGAAAATCAGCCCTCGGAGAATATTTTTTCGATGAACTGGGCGACGTCTCATTTTTGCCACTTAAAAGCATCCTAAAATTCATTCAGAATTCAGGATGGTTCAGAAAGGCACCCCCTTCCTATAACTCCCACTAACTCCCTCCCCTTACCCTTATTTACCTACATCTTACATATCCTGGGGAGCGCAATGGATCCATTGAGATCCGAGTGAGGTGATGTGGGCCACCACATCACCACCCCTTCTAACCTAACCTAACCTAACAAACAGAACTAACAAAGCTGTGAGCAAATATAATATAATCACAAAAGGGATATCTACCAAATTGTCAAGTCGAAGTGACAGCTAACATTTCAGTTCTTTGACGGACACAATTACAAAAAAAAATTCAAATATTTTTTTATCCAAATTGCATTGGAAGAAGTTTAAATTTATAACATTTTCCCATAGCTTTTAGACCATCATCTCATGAGGCTTGGTTCTTCTTAATCTCCGAATATTGTTTCGTACATTTATGACGGTCTCCATTTCGGAGTTGGTATGACTTTGCAGTTGCTGATTGTGTGATACAGCGTGTTTCTTAACCACATCTGTAACCATTTCAATTTGAAGGTTTGGATCGGTGTGGGGCCATGCAGCTATTTAGCTCTGTCGTGTATGGCCAGTTTAACAAAACTGTGAGCAAATATAGCTTTCAAATTTGGTCTGTTCGTTCATTTCCCACAACTGCCAATTTCTACCAAATTTAGTCCAAAGTTCTGTCAAAGTTCATATGAGAAAAACTACACGACTTTGGACTAAAATGGGTAGTTTTGAAATGTGCACGAACAGAGGTATTAGGCGTTTTTCTTTTTTAGCGCCCGATCATAGCACTGAGCTGCTAAAACAGATCTATATTTCTTTTTTAGCTCACTCAGAGTGCTCAACATGTATTTTTTTTTAAATAAGCTCTGAATAAAAAGACAAAGCAAATGGTACAAAAAACTGAGCCTAGCCAACTTCACTCCTTTTTTCACTAATTCAAATTGGCCCCTTCAACATATGAATTTTTAGTTTACTTGTTTGAAGTTTTCAGGTTTTTGATTGGCCAGCTGTCAGATGAAAATAATGTTATGGTATGAAAGATCAGTGCTTAGATGTGTTTAAAATTTAATCAGTGAGCTCTGATTATACTCCGCTGCTTGGTAGTGCGAAATATTCACCTAGGGTTTCTGACAGCCAAATTGTAACATTACCAAACACACCTATTAATGTTATTACTGCATTTGTATTTTTGCTTTTAAGGGCCCAGCACACGATCAATGCTCATTGGCAATAATTATTGAAGACATTTCTGTCAAAAAACATTGATGCAAAATTGCCACCGCACTTATCAATGAAAAATGACAATAATCTTACATAGAATTGTGTTAATTGGCTGCAGGAGTCCCACATTGGGTGTATAAAAAAAAAAGAAGGAATAACAAAATTGGGTAGTTAAGAGGTTGTTGTTAAATAAAAAATTCATTTGAAATTCGTAAGAATCAAGCCGAAAGTCCACCTTTTCATTGGCAATGACATTGAAGAGCAAACGTACGATCTTGCTTGCTTTTCACTGAACATTGAACAAAACATTGATCGTGTGTAGTGCTCTTTAATCGTGCTAATAAAGTGTTAAGTAGGCTACACACTGTCATTTTTTTACATCATTTCTGCTGGAATGATGCAAAAAACGATAGTGTATAGATGTAAACGATGAGGGAAATGATGAAGCTCAAAATTTTTCGTGGATATGACTGGAAATGACAGTTTTGGAATCTCATTTAAGAAATGACAGTGTGTAGCCTACTTTAACAAACCAAATTTAATTTGTCCCCAGGGCCTAATTACACGTTTCGTTTTTTCGGTCGTTTCGTATTTCATCATTTTGATACATTGGGTGTTCATGATTTGTTTCGATTAATTTCCTTTCTTAAGCTAGAACTATAATGCTTGGAGGGGCACTTAAGTGGTCGGAAGAAAACAAGCGAATATACGGAAAGCATTTGACGCGACTATAATTGCGAAGTGCAGCGTTTCGTCAAGTTTCGTTCAACTTTGGTTACGGAAGTGAGGTGCGCTCCCGAGCGCACCTCACTTAAGTAAAACTGACATTTGGTGAAATAGGAATGCCAAAAAGAGAAAGAAGATAGTTACATTATGGGTGTGTTCCCCTTTTTTCGGTACGGAAAGCTACTTTTCGTTGGTTTTTGACATTAGCTTCAGTGCCCTTCCGACTATTATAGTTCTACCTTTAACCGAAACTTGCTCATATAACACCCATGAGTTTATCACCGTTAAGTCCAAGAGGTGAGAGAAAAGTCTCAAGTTCCATTTTCTGCTTTTCATTCGGATACGGTACCGTCCCAAGAACGAATCCATCAAATCCACCCCGTCCATATGGGCGTTGTATTCTTTGACGGTTTTTGGATATGCTTTATTCTTCCTTCTCTATTCAGTCTTGTCGTACATTCCTATAGTTGAAACAGACTCTGCACCTTCATACGTTGACAAAAATGTAACTTGTTTATTATCCTTCCAACTCACGGTAGACATCTCGATACCATCGTAGCTTGTGGCGTATTCTTCGTACTTTGCCATAACCTCTTGCTTTGTGGGGAGCTTACAATTTTTTCCGAGGCAGTTTCTTTGTACAGTCCTAAGGCACAAAATTCCTTCCTTGGCCATGTAGTACATGAGTGGCAGGGAGGAATAAAATTGTCAAAATAAACAATGTGGTTCAGTCATCTTTCGATTGCCCAAGATAGCTTTATCACGATATTCCCAACCGCTCCAACGTCCATCTCACATTCCATAAAGTGCCCCTTTTTTGTTGCGCACATTTTTTCATCAATAGAGGAGTCACTGATCTATGGGTCCGCTTGCATATCTTTTGTTGAGGTGGTCTATTACCGGGCGAAGTTTATGGAGCCTGTCATGATTGGGATCGTTTACCGGCCTGTATTTGCGGCTGTAATTGAAATGAGCATTTGTCTTATCATTTCAATTCGGTTAACTGTCATAGTTTCTTTTATCCCTTGGAATCCATTTTTATTATTTCAATAAGAATGAACGCTTGGGGAATGATACACTGACAGAAAAATTAAAACTCCCATATACTTACGTAATTCACAAGCTGTCACACATTCAGGATGATCAGGCTACTTTTGAACCGAGAATCTATTAGTATCTTCAGCAATTTCATCGATGAAATCAAAAGTAAAAAAACAGGAACAAAATTGAAACGCAGTTTGGAGTTCCATAATTTCTAATGAAAAGTCGTTGGATACAGTGAGACTGTATTTTATCTTCATCAAACGCAAGTGATTTTTTTTCTTCATCTTAGCCGTTGCATGTCCAAGGGCTTAGGAACAGATCGACGAGAGCTACTTGGGCTGGAATATTGTTTATCATCTTCATCTTATTTATCATCTTCAACCAACCAGTGTGGCATTATGCCCTTGGTTTTCAGTGGCAGTCCCCTCATTTTCATTTTGAATTTCAGTGGCAATCTCCTCGTGTTCATTTTCAAGGAGCGCTTCCAGCTGCGTACGAGTCAACAATTCCCCAAGATCATCTTCATCTACGTCATCAGCATCCTCTGACAAATACCCATTTCCGAATTGCCTTAAATAATTTACGATATCCCTATCACTATCCGAAATTAGAAATTATTCTTCGTGCCATTCCATAAAAAAAAATTGACACCTGCGCCCAAACTGGATCTAGTTCAAAACAAGTCCTAAATGCATGGAGTATCATTTTTAATACAGACAAAAAAGCACTTGTTTTTCATATAATATGAAAAGTCAAAATAAAATACCAACCTTTATTGATCCGTAATTAAAGCAATTTTTTCGGAGGCTGTCATCAAGCTATTAGCAGGTCATCATTATGTAATAATTTAAAAATGAAACATTTAGGTATTCAAATACAACGTTTTCTCTCAGACTGTTACCTTAAAGCTTTTGTTTTGTTTGCACCTGGAACAATGAAGTCTCACTATTAACTGCTTCAACTGCATACACATAATAGTGCAAACACAAAAGCAGGTTTTCAAAACTTTTATATTAAAGAAGTTTCTAGCATAGAGCAGTGTGTAAAATCCATTACTTTTTTTTTCCATTGGAAACTGTTTTGTGCTGATGCTGAGCATTCTCACGATTAGCTTAAACTGCGATTTTTAAGAGTGTGGCATAACATTCTCATGTGGGTTATGCAAAATTCAAAAAGAAACAGAACTTTTGCGAAGTTAAATTAATTCAACGAATATTGTGATGGAAAAATAGATCTGCAAGGGAAAGCGTACATTTATCCTGTTGCTGACATTTAAATAAAAAAAAAGAAAATTTCAAGACTTTCTAGTTCAACGTTTATGATTTGACAAACGAGTAGAGGCGGGGGATGCTTAGTGCCCTATTACACGACAACTTTTGGGTCATGACTTTTTTCGAAATAAAATGAGTGCGAAAGTGGGATCAGATGTTTTTTTCTCGTTTGCACTCATTGAATTTCGAAAAAAGTCATGACTCAAAAGTCGTCGTGTAATAGGGCACTTAGAAACTTTAAATAATGAGCTTTAAATTTGTTTTTCATAATAAGATGGGGATGAATCTAAACAAGAAGTGAATTGAAAATATTTTTAATAATTATTACTGTCAATTTTCCAATAAATGAACCTCAAATTTTTTGAGCGTCAAAATCACGAATAGACTTTTTGCGTTGTGTGTAATCACGAAGGTGCATAATTATCAAAAAGACGAATGACGAAATGAACGAAAAACGAATTGTATTATCAGGCTCATCGCTCATGTATGTTAACAATAAAATCTCAGGAGTTTCCGTTTCGATTTGAAATTTTATTTGGTGACACAAATCAGTTCAGGAATGAAGATGCCCGAAAAAAAGCGATATTTTTAGCTTTTGGTGATTTTTGAATCGAAATCCTTTTATGTTGTTTTCTTTTTTTCTAATTTTCACTTCAACCTCTGTTTGCTGAATGGAGCCATTGAAATACTAAATCTGAGCGCACCCCATAAATTAAAATCGATTTCTTTCTCATCCCTTAATAAAGTGTCGTACGTTAAACGTCAAACCAAATAAATAACTTTACCCTTGTTCCTTATGTCGTTTTCGATTGGATGTTTGGACTACTCCTTTTCTACTATTTTTCACTCCTACTACTCCAAGTTTTCCATATTCGATAGGAATGGACCAAAACGCAAAACCAAACGAAAACGACATTAGTTAAGTTAGTCTCAAACAGTTTCAGACCCCCAGATCTAGTGCGGACCAGTACAATTTTTTCACTTGTGCAACGGGTTCCTCTAAATCTGGTGGGTTGTTGAAACTCGGCTTTTGAGTGTAAAATCTAGTACTACATTTTCACCAAAAGATAATACGGGATTTAAGGTAGAAGAGTTATATGGCGTTTCCACCGCATGAAAAGACAAAAAACAAAGATTAACTTTGACAACACACTTCAAAAGCAAATGGAGTTTCATCTTTTCTTATGAAGTGGGAGTGAGATAGAATGTTTCATTTGTGTCAAAAATTGAAGAATAAAACATTCAGCGCCATAAAAGAATAGGTAAGTTTGATTCCTAAAACTATTTGTCCTAAGTGGATTTAACAAGATTAATTTCTAATCTTCTAAATTTACGAAATAAATTGGTATTTAATTTCAATTTAATCTTTAGGTGTTTGTTGAAAACGTAGTATAAAATTCTAATGATGAAAACGAATTTTCAAATCTAAAACTTAATTAAAGAAGTTTTCTTTTTTATAACTTTTAAGTTATTGTTTAAATTATTGCTTTATATTAAAACAATTGTTGGGTACATACATTATAATCGTCAAGTCACTCGCTTTTCGTTTGAAAACTTATCATTGCCAGTTGAGTAAGCTGTGAGGATTCCGGAAGTTGGAAAAAAACGTATTTATATTTGTAAGCTTTTCTCTCAACTAACAGCTTACATAAGGCCTAGTTTTTAGTTCAAAGCGAAGTGAAATCAAATTTGAAATGAAACATCAATAATTAATGAACCAAAAGGTTTTCAAAAAAATAGTTTTCGTCATACTATTTGGTTGCCAAAAGCCCATTGAATTGCATTTGTTTCGAGACAATTTTGTTCCTCCTTGTCGCCAAAATAATTGCATTTAGTTTTTGACAGTTTTTCACGCCTAGGAAAAAAATAAATTTTGTTTCTATGAAAACTACACTTCACATGGATGTGTAAACGAGGCTTAAGTTGATAAATTTACTGTAAGTCACTTACAGAGATTTTTACCTACATATGTTATCTTGGCCTATTATTCGCTCGTGTGGCATCAGGGTCAGGGGTACGCTTTTACTTGTGAAAATATACCTGTTTGGTAACGTGAAATTTTTAAAAAGTTTCCCGAACTTGGGTCTTTCATCTATGATTTCTGACAGCAAATTGTGAAAATTTTTGAAAATTTGCAAGAAATTTCACGTTACCAAACACATCTTATATCTCTAATTATGTTAAAAGAAAATTATATTTTTTTTAAGCTACGATTAGACAGTCAATGCAAATGGTAAACGCGCTGACACTCTGACCTCAAATTGACTTCAAATTCTATTTCAAAGTTGTCTTGTAATTGTACTGGCCAGAGTTTGAAGAGCTCTGAAAAGCTTTTCTATGAAAATGTCAAAGCTCAAGGGAAGCAGAAAAAAAAACAACAACAAAAAGCGATTAACAGCCAGTTGAAATTCAAAACTGAAATGAGCTGTCAAACGAAATTACCAAATTACAAATGAAGACACTTTTTGTGTGATTTGCTTAATTGCCTCATTTCAGCTCTAATGAAAACGTAGTATTACAGAACGTGGGCACTGGTTGAACATCATCTCAATCTTGAAAATTTCTGCTTTCATACCGATTTTTTTAGTCCCATCAACATCGCGGTTTATGTCCTTCAATGGCATTTCACAGTTTATTGCTTGACAGATTGGCAACTTGCTATATCTTAAGGCACACAGAATTTCTAGTATCAGAATATTTATAGTATCAAAGAGCCTTAAAATCGAATTTTCCGCCCTTAAATCCCATTTTTCCCAAAACAAAACGTGCGGTATCCATTTTTCAATGGAATTTGACAGTTTATGATGAACACGTTTGACGTTTACTATCAATATTTTCCGACTGTCAACGGAAAGCCCTTATGTCATATATTTCGAAAGGTTGACGTTTTACATTGGGAGTGAACTGTGTTTGACGTACCTACAAACGTATAATTGGGAGAAATTTCTTTCAAAATTGTAAATTTTGCTGTCAAAGCCCATAGAAAAGAATAACAGTTTTTCGAAACTTTGGAAAAAAAATTAAGTTTAGAGAACAGGATAGGTACTGGATACAGTGCAATTTGTTACCGCAGCGCAATGGAAAGTTGTTCTTTGAGAAGAAAAAATGTGTTTGGATTTAATTGAAATTTGAAGTGAAAAAGTGAAGTGTAAAAACGTTCTTCCAGAAAACTAATTCAAAAATGCCATGACATCACCAAATACAATAGTCAAAATTTATGAATTTTTAATCTTCCATGTCAAATACTTGCAGACGCAGAGACAGACATATGTAGATAATATGGGATGACCGACTCCACGTCAAAGTTTCGGATGTGTCAATAAATGTCTCTTTTTAAAATGCTTTTTTTTTTCGTGAAATCAAACAGACGTATCCTGAAAAATTAGCCCTGTTCCCTACCGATTTTCAAACAGTTTGAGACCGCCAGATTTAGCCATTTTTAGTGTGAACCTGTTCAGTTCAACAAGTGAAAAATTATTCTGTTTAGGAACAAAAGAGAGCGCTCACGGGAGAGTCAACAATTGTTTGTCCCTCCTTGCCAGATTTGGTTCGAGAAATTTCTTGTGACCATTTCGTACTGGCGGTGTGTATGTCAGATTTTAAAAAAGTGTCAGTTTAAATTAAAATAACACAGTATAAAAAAAGCTAGGGTTACCCAGTGTTACTTTTTTACTTGCGATTATAGGTACTATAAGGCAAGTTTTGGATTCGTGCAAAAAAAAAATTTTGAGATAACAATCAAACATGATATTACGATGATAGAGAACTCCAAAAAAGTGGGTGGCAAAATTCTGTCTGTCTGTCTGTCTGTCTGTCTGTCTGTCTGTCTGTTCGTCTACAGCCTAAACGGCTCGATCGATTTTCTTCAAACTTGGTACATAGTGGTTTTTGGTGATTCTGCCGACACGTTTTTTTCATTTTTTTTTTAGAATCAAAAATAACGGTACCTGCCATACAATTTTTTTTAGCAATTTTACATAATCGTATTTTTCTCAAAATCGGCTCGACAACTTTTCTTAAAAAAAATTCAATAAATTTATTTTAGCAAAGGCTTTCTTTTGGTGGAATACCATTTTTCAAAAATGGTTATTAATGGTACCTCCCAAAGAACCATTTTTTTGATTTTTGATTTTCTTCAAAACGGTACGACCGATTTCAATTATTTTTTTTATACAAAAGCTTCCAAAAAATATAAATAGTTTTGTGTACCAAAATTTTTGAAAAAATATTTTTTGGATTTTTAAAAAATGTTTCAAAATTTTTTTTGGAAAATCAAATATTTCGAAATTGACATGATCGATTTCTTTGAAACTCGGTATTTAAGACTTTTTTAGTACTCTCTAAAATATTTTTAGAAAAAGTTTTATATTTATGAAAAAATAACGGTACCTTCCATACAAAAGTTAAAAAACCACAAAAGAAAATATTTTTTTGCTTAAAAACGACTCCTACGATTTTGATTAAACTTTTTTCATATACTTAAATTAGTACGACCTACTACCAAAAATTATAAAATTTTACACTTAGCAACTATTAATAGTACCTGTCATAGAACGTATTTTTTTATTTTGAATTTTCTCGTTATCAGCTAAACGGATTTAGATGAATTTTTTTATGTGCAAAATTCTGATAAGATCAAATAATATTGCATATCAAAATTTTCAAAAAAAAAGTTTTTGGATTTTTAAAAAAAGTTTCAAAATTTTTTTTTGAAAATTCGATATCTCAAAAACGGGTTGACAATTTTTTTTCAAATTTTGTTTCCATATACACATAAATATATACTTTAGATTTGCATACCAAGATTTGTTCTTAAAAATGTTTTAAGAATTTTATATATAAAAAATTAATTTTTTTAAAAACCGCTCCAACGATTTTAAATTTTTTTTCCCATACAATCATATTCAATCAAGAATTAAGATGCATTCTTTTTTCCACATTAAACTGTCAAAAGAGTTGTTTTATCCAATTTAAAAGTCGTATTTCATGCTTCTCTACATTTTTCTCTCATAATTTCCATGTTTTTATATACAATTTCTTAAGCCCACAGTGTCTTGAACATAAGAGCAAGTACGTGCGACCCAGTCGTGCATTTTATTAGTTTTATTTTAGTCTTTTTCCGAAGAAGAAAATTTAATAATGAATATTTGTGTACTTCCTGTTTAAGAAATTGATTGACAGCAGCTCTATTCAAGTATACATATCTTTTGACGTGGTGCAAATTAATGCCCAAACCGTTCCCGATATTTTAACAGTTTTTCTTCTCTCTGAGAGGATTTCATCCCCATCCCTCACAATTTGAATAGTGCGAAGGGTTTAAAGCTAGCCATATACGACAGAGCCAAAGAGCCAAATGGCCCGCGCCGATTCAAAATCGGTTTTGTGTGGAGTGGATCGGCTGCCCATCCATTTGGATTTTCATCCAATCTGAAATCTAACCGAACCAAATGGATCGGATGGCTTGGTCGTGTATAGCCAGCTTTAGGAACACAACTATTATGAGATACGATAGAAATTACACAATGATGGCACTTGATATGCTAGCTTAATGCACATACACAACATGGCTGTCATGAACTGTACGTCAAAATCAATCAGTCCTTGTACGGTTACTTAGCAAACAGCAATACATCTTTTTCTCGTTCGTTTCAAAACGTCAAACTCAAGACTTTGGTAAAGTTACATGTATGTGACAGCCATTTGTTTTTTTTTTTTATTTGGCAGGTAAATAAAAAAGTCTGTTCCTTAACATAAAATTTCCGTGATTTTCTGTGCATTTTTGAGCATTTTAGTCCAAAGTTCTGTCAAAGTTCATATACAAATGTTTTGTTGAAAGAAGTTTAGAAATTCAAAGTAAAGGGTCAGATCTATAATATTTTGAATCGAAATACAAAATTGTTAAATCAATTATTAAAAACAAATTTTCAAAATAAAAACTGAGCGCAAACTTCTTTATCAGATTGCCTTATTTGCTTTGTAACTGCATGTGTCAGTGTGACAAAGTCTTATCTGTCACTTTGAAACTGACAATTTGGTAGACATATTAGATAATTTCATCTCTAGATGGTGCGATGTTCACATTGTATTGAAAAACCGGAT
Organism: Dasysyrphus tricinctus; assembly: GCA_963921185.1. Taxonomy (NCBI): domain Eukaryota; kingdom Metazoa; phylum Arthropoda; class Insecta; order Diptera; family Syrphidae; genus Dasysyrphus; species Dasysyrphus tricinctus. The sequence goes on along the minus strand of OY992530.1, from coordinate 223,791,556 downwards.
TTTTTTGACGTTTTAGTATTTAAATCTTCAGTGAAGTGAGATGTGAATCTTGAATCGTTAAAAACAGTTTGCCTGGTCTAATTTTTAGCGTCTTGATATTGTTAAATAGTAGGTATTCGGCTTTAATCGAACAGCCAGGAATATAGGATAAATTAAAGTGTCATGAATTTATATAACTAAGGTACCAACAAAAATATGCTTAGGACACATCTTTAATGCTTATAGCCAAGCCAGTTTTCAGTCTCAAATCATAAAAGAAATAAGGAAAGCTTTGAATTTTGTGTTTCCTATGTAAATGCAAATTGGTCATATCGTTTATATGACAAAAATTGAAAACCACCATTTTCTAGCTCATTCAAAAATTCCGCATTGCCCTGGGAAAAGTTATTTTTGGATCCTTCTCAACCCTGGAAAATTATACTCGCAACTTTACTTTTCTGTTAGTCCGTTACTGCCTTTATCTACCAAACACACTTTATTCACAAAAGTATATAAACAATTCTCATCCTATCATCCAGCTAAAATAAAAATAAGAAATAAAACGAATTAGATTACCAAAAGTGAAAATGAAGACCTAAATGGGCTAACAGGACTTACAAACAAAAAACCAAAAAAAACAACAGCCAAACCAAGATTATAATACACCACACCAAAGTAAGAATAAGAATGATGAAAAAAAAAACTCATTTGGTTTTGCTCTTGAAATGGAATGAAATGTTCTCGTTTCTTTTTATTGCACTATCTCTGTATAAATGTAAATGTTAGTGTTAGTATTGTACGGAAGGAAAATATGTACTTATACTTATACAGGGCTCAAAGGTTCTTTTCTTGATTTCGTTTAACATTCGCGGTTCTCAAGGATGCATCCAATTTTGGTAGAATTTGAATTAAGGCCAATATGCGGCATCAAATGGCGGTCACAAGTCGCACCAATAGTACACTTGAGTGTCCTCCCCAGCATTCAATCCAGTATGTAATCCGATTGTATATAATGTATGTATGTTCACATTTTCTCGAATTGAATCGCTATGGTACTTGCTATTACACATACATAAATTAAACATAAGCAGAAGGGTTGCCATTTCCATTTGGATACAAAATTCATGGATGTTTCGAAAAAAAAAGAAGTGTTGAATAGAAAAAAACACAAAAATTAATTTTCTGCATATAAGCAATATCATACCCGATATACAAATATTCAGAATTCAGAAATCTTAAAAACCCTTTATTACATTTATATACCTCCAAAACCCAATCCTTCCTCAAAACTCATTAAATGTTTTTAAGGAATTTTTATCTGTGATATTATTTGTAAAAACTTTGTATAAAAAAATAGTAAAATAAAACAAAAATATGTATATGTAAAAAAATTAAGGAAACAAAAAAATATAAAAGCGACGAATAGAAAAATTACAACTTTTTAAGAGTTAAACCAGTTAGAAAAAGAAAATAAATTTAAAAAGAAATATTAAGAGTTGATCATTTATTTAGAATTTCAAAAAGAAACCAAAAAAAAAACTATAAGAAACTTTAATGAGTGATTGTAAATTTTATTTTGAATTTATTAAATTAAATAAAATAACATGTGACATAAAAAAAACTTTGTAATTAATAGCTTAAGAGTTAAGATAATAAAATCTAATAAAATTGAATTACATTTAAATATTAATAAATTATTGTTTTATTTAAAAAAAAATGTGAAAAATAGCAACCTGAGGAAGCTGGAAAATAGCCAGTGGAACGTAAGGTAAAACTACGCAGGAAATTCGCCCACAACTTATGTATTTAATTTTTTTGCTCCCTAGAATAAAATTTTATATTGAGAAAAGGGAACTAGTCCAGTATATTTAGTCATAGTTCCTATGGGAATTTAACAAAACATTGGGGAAGACATTTTTTTCTTGTTATCGTTAGAGTACTTTTTAAAAAGCTTAAATGCAAGTTTTTTTAAAAGCTTAAATGCAAGTTTTCGAACCTTTGCAGGGTTTCCGGCATCTTCTTTTAAAGCGTGAACTTGATTTTGGCTATTTTCTAAACGGGGAGAGCTAGAAAGATGTTTGTTCGGTATTCGATAGATTCTGCAATTACAAGGAAATCGTAGGTGTAATTAAAAGATTGGAAATATGAATGTCTAAAAGTCAAAAACTGGAAAGTGGATGGATTGCGGGGTCACTGGTTATGGATCTTGAATTCTAAAGGTACCTGTTGGTGGTAATGAATCGCAATGGTAAGCATGTAACACTTCGTTACAGTATAAAAATCGGGTATCACTAGAAGTGATGTGGACTATCAATTTTTAGTTTTGATCAATCGATTCATCACATAATATTGAGCGCAGAGAAGTCACATTAAACTTTTTTTTTAGATAGCAGCTTATAAGACTAAAATGCGAGCATGGATTTATTTGAGTTTTTAAATATAAAGATGCTAGTTTGCATATCAGATACGTGATTATCAAAGGGCACGGTAGTGCCCAGCCAAGTTCGCGGCACTACATCCTTTTTACAGGAACAAACTCAGGCCCCTCTAACTTCAGTACCAATAAAGTCAGAAACTTCAAATTCGGAGTATTTGCTGAACTGATCAAACACAGGTGGCTCACCAAATTTCAACTCTTTAGCATTAGTAGTTCCCAAGATATAGGACTTCAAAAATCGCAAAAACCGTAACTGACTGACTCACTGACTCACTGACTGACTGACTCACTGACTCACTGACTGACTGACTCACTGACAGATCATCAAAATTATGGAGCACTTCCCGACATCGTAGAAACTTGAAATTTCGCACAACGGTAGGCCTTGTGGTACATACAAAGGAAAAAATCTAAAATCTGCAATTTTCTATTCAGGGGGCGTGGCATCCACCCACTTTCCTAAAAACTCTTATAAATTATATGGAGCACTTTCGATTGTTGTAGAACAATGAAAATTGGTAAGTTGGTAGGGTTTGAGGTACTAAGAAAGAAAAAAAATGAAAAATTGGAACTTTCCATACAGGGGGCGTGGCGTCCACCCACATTCTTAAAAATTCTTATAAATTATATGGAGCACTTCCGATTGTTGTAGAGCGATGAAAATTGGTAGGTCGGTAGGGCTTAAGGTACTTGGAAAGAAAAAAATTGAAAAATTGGAATTTTACATTCAGGGGGCGTGGTATCCACCCACATTCTTAAAAATTCTTATAAATCATATGGAGTACTTCCGATTGTTGTAGAACGATGAAAATTGGTAGGTCGGTAGGGCTTAAGGTACTTGGAAAGAAAAAAATTGAAAAATTGGAATTTTGCATTCAGGGGGCGTGGTATCCACCCACATTCATAAAAATTCTTATAAATCATATGGAGTACTTCCGATTGTTGTAGAACGATGAAAATTGTTAGGTTGGTATGCCTTGAAGTATTTAGAAGAAAACACAATCGAAAAATTGGAAGTTTTAGTTCAGGGGGCGTGACATCGACCCACATTCTTAAAAATTCTTATAAACTATATGAAGCACTTCCGATTGTTGTAAAACGATGAAAATTGGTAGGTCGGTAGGGCTAAAGTACTAAGAAAGAAAAAATTGAAAAATTGGAATTTTGCATTCAGGGGGCGTGGCATCCACCCACATTCTTAAAAATTCTTATAAATTATATGGAGCACTTCCGATTGTTGTAGAACGATGAAAATTGGTAGGTCGGTAGGACTTGAAGTATTTAGAAAGCAAAAAAATCAAAAATTTGGAATTGTCCATTCAGGGGGGGGGGGGGGGTGCCATCCACCCACTTTATCAGAATTGCTATTACTTTCACCTGGCAAAGTAAATCTTTGCAAAAAGGAGTGAAATCACAACAAAAACATAAATGTTAAAAAAGGAGCCAAGTTCTTATGTGTACAAGAAACCTGTGCGTAAAAAGTCAACCAAAAAAAGTAATGAGATCTTAAATATATGCCAAGTTTTAAGTTCATGAAGTTTAATATCAAATATCTTAAGTAGAGTAATATCGAAACAATTCCAAATCATGACAGAAATTTGGTAGTTAATGAATACTGGTTAAAATTTGGTGGATTTACTTGGCAAGTTTTCTCTTAAATACTTACTTAATCACAAATTTAAAATGTATGAAAACTTGACCAGTGAACCCACCAAATTTTAATCAGTAATCATTAATTACCAAATTTCTGTCATGATTTGGAATTGTTTCGATATTACTCTTCTTAAGATTTTTGATATTAAACTTCATGAACTTAAAACTTGGCATATATTTTAGATCTCATTACTTTTTTTGGCTGACATTTTACGCACATGTTTTTTGTACACATAAGAACTTGGCTCCTTTTTTAACATTTATGTTTTTGTTGTGATTAAGTTCATCTTGAAGAGACATATAGATATAGGAGCATAATTATTATCAATGTTATTAACATTGGAATTAGACGTAATTATAACTATGGAAAGGAAAATTAAATTATTGTAAGAGTTGCAACTTCGTTAAGAGAGAAAATATCACTTCTATTGGACGGTGTTCATACCAGCTTCACGTGAGGCGACTCATTTTGACGCCTCTCTTTTGTATCTCATTCTACTTAGATGAGAGATGAGATGGAGAGGTGAGGCAGAAGTTTTCAAAAAATTTAAAAATTTCTACCTCACCTCACCATCTCTTTCCTTCCAATAGATAGGAATGAGATAAAAAAGAGACGTCGAAATGAGTCGCCTCACGTGAAGCTGGTATGAACACCGTCTTGAACACACTTGCCTGGAAATCAATAGTAAACTTGAATATTAAGAAATAGAATGAATCTTAAACTCAAAATAGAAACTTAATTTATGCTTTTATATCTAATAAGTAGCATTTTAACTTTACAATAACTTTACTCGATATATACCTAGAGATGTTACACGTCACTTGCAAATATTATGGACTTCAATTTCTACAGTCCTTCCAACTTTCATCGCTCTACAATAATCGGAAGTACTCCATGTAGTATACAATATTAATTTTAAAGAAAGTAGGTGGATGCCACGCCGCCTGAATGGAAAATTGCAGATTTTCGATGTTTTTCTTTGTATGCACCACAAGACCTCTCATTACCCAACATTTCAAGGTTCTACGGTGTGACGGAAAGTGCTCCATAATTTTGATGATCTGTCAGCGAGTGAGGCAGTCAGTCCGTCAGTCAGTTACGGTTTTAGCGATTTTTGAAGTCCTATATCTCAAGAATTACTAGTTTTTATAAGATTAAATTAAGTTAACAGACTGTGTTTGACAGTGCTTAAATCTCGCTAGGTGTTCAGTTAAGGTCATGTAATTAGAATATTTTGCAAAAACCTTAAAACTATTTCTTTTTGAAGCTTCGGAGTGAAATACTATTTTAATTTTCTAGAAGCTTGAATATTATAAATCAAAAATTATCAAAATTGGTTAGACCGACCGTTTCAATTGAAGATCACAGAAATTGTTCTACAGAAGGTACCATTAATAATAATCATTGTTGGAAAAGTATTGAAAGTAATTTATTAGATTTTTTTGTATGGAGTCACTTTTGATAAACATAGGTTTTTGTTAAATATTTAGTTAAGTAAATAGTATGGCAAGTATCGTTAGTAGTAAATTAAAAATAAATTTAGTGGCACGACAACTCGTGGAGAACCCGGGCCTAGTGACTTAGAACTCTCAACGATTCCCGTGTGCGTGTTGTTGGCAGGAATGGAGGGAGGCTACATTTTTTTTGCCGGGTCCAAACGGCTAAATAGAAGCACTCATTTTTGGCAAAAGATACTCTCGGAGGATTTGTCTGCTTACCAAGTTTTTTTTTCAATTCTTCTTGGTGAAAAATAAAACAAACATAAATTTTAGAATGAATATAGTTCTTAGGCCGAAAGGCATTAGCATTAAGTTATTAGTTTTACTTAGAGCGCCCGAATGGGGCCAGTAAGTTAGTTGTAAGTTGTAAGATTTTGATAAGCAGGCTAATTTTTATGAATTTTTGTCTAGCTTTAAGATAGTTTTAAGAAATTGGAAAAATAAAAATTGAATACAAAAAAGGATTTGTCTGCTCCTCGCAAGGGGCAATACTCCGGAAAAAAAATGTTTTGTTTTTAAGGTGGTAGCGGCTGGGAATCAACTGCAGACATGAGGACAGTCCAACGCACTAACGAGGTCATACATGTTGGACGAAATATGTATGTATGTATGGGTGTGCTATATGGGCTCTTAAACTAAACCAATTGATCTCGAACCTTCAGGTTCTAGTGCTCCCGTGAAGTTTGACCCAAATCATCCGAAGATGTCATAATTTTAAGAGCAATACAAATGAAACTTTAACTTGAAAAAAAAAATAAAAATGAGAAAACACTCATACGCCCCCAGTGCACAGCGTCGTTTTAAATAATTATTAAAACATTTTTAAGGAAAAATTTTAGTGTGCAAATCTTAAATTTTTATTCATAGACGGTGTTCATACCAGCTTCACGTGAGGCGACTCATTTTGACGTCTCTCTTTTTTATCTCATTCCTATCTATTGGAAGGAAAGAGATGGCGAGGTGAGGCAGAAGTTTTTTAATTTTTTGAAAATTTCTGCCTCACCTCTCCATCCCTTTCTTTTCAATAAATAAGAACGAGATACAAAAGAGAGACGTCAAAATGAGTCGCCTAACGTGAAGCTGGTATGAACACCGTCATATGCACATAAAATGAAATATCAAAAAAATATCAACCCTCTTTTTTAAGGATATTCGAATTCGATAAAATTTATTAAAAATTAAAAAAATTTTTTGAAATTTTGATACCTGTGCGATATTATTTCAACTTTTTTAAATTTCTTTCTAAAATAGTATAAATCTGTTCAGCCGGAAATTCAGAATAAAAAAACGCCCTACGTGAGGTACACTGAAAATAATACTATTCATAAAAATTATAAAAACCGTTTATTGAGCGATTTTTCATTGTCCCAATAAACTTTTTATTGTCACAACAAACTTTTATTGATTTCAGACTGCCGTAATCAATTAACTGTTTATTGCGACAATAATTTTGAGTTTATTGAAATTGAAATCCGAAGATTAATAAACCAATTATTGCCACAATAAACTCATACACTGGCGCAATTAACCTTTTACTTGCCGCAATAAACTTGTTTATCAATTCAACACATTTCAGCATTTATAAACTCGTTTATTGTGGCAATAAACTGAATTTAAAAAACAATTTATTGCGTTTTGTTTATAAATGCTCAAATATTGTGAACTGATTAACAAGTTTATTGTGGCAATAAACTGTTTATTAATAATCCCAATTGATATTGCAAAAAACAGTACATTTTAATAAACAGTTTATTACTGCAAACAAATTTTTTTATCAATTCACAACTTTTGGGCATTTATAAACTCGTTTACTGTGTCAATAAACTATTTATTAAAATTTAACTTTTTTTTGGAATAGCAATTTGAATTTTCAATAAACAGTTTATTGCCGCAATAAACTTGTTAATTCAGTTGCAACTTTTGAACATTTATTAACTCGTTTACTGGGGCGGCAATTTATTAAAGTTCAATGTTTTTTTCTATAGCAGTCAGTTGTGATTTTTAATAAACAGTTTCTTGCTGCAATAAACTTGGTAATCAATTCACAACTCTTGAGCATTTAGCAACTCGTTTATTATGGCAATAAACTGTTTATTAAAAATTAGTACTGCGATAAAAAAAAGGATTTTAATAAATAGTTTATTGCCACAAACAACGAATGCTCAAAAGTTGTGAATTGATTGACAAGTTAATTGCTAAATTTACATTTTTTTTGGAATAGCAATTGGGATTGCCAATAAACAGTTTATTGCCGCAATAATCTTTTTAATCAATTCACAACTTTTCTGCTTTTATAAACTCGTTATTTGTGGCAATAGACTGTTTGTTAAAACTTAATGTTTTGTATCGCAGCTTGGATTTTTAATAAACAGTTTATTGCCACAATAAACGAGCTCAAAAATTTTAGATTTTAAGCTTTTATAATCGCGATTGTAAATATTCATTTTAATTTATTTTATTAATTTAACGGACTTACCGAGATAGTTTTACTCAATTTTTTTTTTTGAATAAAACTATAGCGGTAAGTCCGTTAAATTTATAAAATAAATTAAAATGAAAGAGTTCATAAATGCTCAAATGTTGTAAAATGATTAAAAAGTTAACTGGGGCAGTAAACTGTTTATTAAAATGTACTGCTCAAAAGTTGTGAATTGATTAAATATTAATGAACTGTTAATTGCCGGAATAAACTATTTATTGATAATCCAGACTAGACTGCCACTTAAAAAGACAGTTAACTTCTAATAATACATTTATTGTCCCAATAATCAGTTTATTGTCCCAAAAACCAGTTTATTGTCGCAATAAACTATTTATTGATAAGTAGTACCTCGTGGCTTGATGGTTAGTGCGTAGGACTGTCATGCCGAAGGTGTGGGTTCGATTCCCAGCCGTGCCACCTAAAAACAGAAATGTTTTATTCGAGGTACTGCCTCTTGCGAGGTACTGACAAATCCTCCAAGAGTATACTTGTCATGAAAAAGTGCTTCTCATTTAGCCGTTCGGACTCGGCAAAAAACAGTAGGTCCCCTCCATTCCTGCCAACAAACACGCACACAGGAATGGTTGTGAGTTGTTAGTCACTAGGCCCTGGTTCTCCATGAGCTGTTGCGCCACCCAATTTATTTATTTATTATTTATTGATAATCTAGACTAGACTGCCATTTAAAAAGACAGTTAACTTCTAATAATCCATTTATTGTCCCAGTAACCAGTTTATTGTCCCAATAAACAGTTTATTGCCGCAATACACTATTTATTGATAATCCAAACTGCCATTTCAAAATACAGTTAGTTTCTAATAAACCATTTATTGTCCCAATAAACAGTTTATTGTTGCAATAAACTATGTATTGTCACAAGAAACTGCCATTTGAAAGAAACAGTAAACTATTAAAAACCATTTTTTTTTCATAATAAACCGTTTACTGTCGCAATTATTGATAATCTAGAGCCCGGGTTTCCCAAACTGTACTCCCCAGAACACTTGGTGCTCCGCGAAGAAAATCCAAGAGCTCCGCGGAAGGATCGACAAAAAATATCAAAATTCCTTTTTACTATTAAATTTTGATCTTCTGAACCAAAACAAAACATATGCAGATCCCGAATGGCAAAAAATGATACTCCAAATGCCATAATCCCGAATAGGTACCCAAAATCCCGAATGAACAAAATCCCGAATGGACAAAATCCCGAAAGCCAAAATCCCGAATGGAAAGAATCCCGAATGACAAAAAATCCCCAATACATTCGGGATTGAATTAAGAATTTCAATACTTTTTAAGTAGATAAGGCCAGTTGGGGTAAATGTAAACGGTGGTCATTTTAACAACTAAAAACTACTTGTACAGAACTTGTTTGAGCATGTTTATAAAAGCAAAATCATCCGTATTTTGATTGTCAATAATCAATTTGATAATTTAAAAAAATTGAAATATGGTAGGGTCAGTTGGGGTTAATGTGAACATGGGGTAGAAGTAAACGGGTGTCATTAATATAATTACTATACTCTATTCTACTATAATTAATAAGAAGCTACAAAAATATCAATAAACTTAGATGTCAAGTGCAAATTGAATACAGATTTAGAGTTGAAAGTTCATGATGTTGGCGAGGTGTTGGCGAGACCAAATCCAAGTCAAAGCGAGACGATTTTAAGATGTGCACGTCACGTTTCGACTTTTAAACCACTGTTAGCTTATTTTAACCACTTTGAAAATTTAAATTTTGAAAAAAATAACTTTGGCGAGACTATGGCAAGACCAAAGCAAAATGATGACAAAGCATGCTCAATGCCAAAACCCTTGTGTAAATGTCAAAGCGAGACCATAGCAAGAAAACCAAAACACAAATTCTCGTGTAAATGGGCATGACGAGACGGCTCCCGGAAATTACGCTTGAGGAAATCATGCCAGATTTTTTTTTTTTGGAAAAAACGCCTGAAAATTTTTTTGGATCAAAATTGGAAAAAAGAGCAGTTTTTTTTTGGAAAATAGGCCAGAAATGTGGGAAATTAGGCCAGGCAGGTTTGGAAAAAGAGCCAGAAAGCTAAATGGAAATCGAGCCTGAAAATTTATTTATTTATATGCTGGCCTAATTTTCAGAAAGCAAAATGAAAATTGAGCGAGAAAATATATATATTCTGACCTAATTTCGAAATTATGTTTTGGAAAAAAGACCAGAAAATGTTTTAAGGTGTATTCAAACAAGATGCTAGTTTGCGGCTCATCTGCCCCCGCACGCAACAACCCCGCACCAGCCCCAGGCACCGCACCCCTAGCCCACCCCATGCACAGGCCCCCGCATCCGCCACGCACGCACGCCTCCGTGCCCTCCACGCGCACCCATCACGCGCGCACGCCTGCCCCCACACGAGTCACGCGAGCTCGCCCCCGCGACAATTTCCCACTAGCGGCGGGCACGGTGGCGGGAGTGGTGGCACGCGCGGTAGGCGCGCACGGCGGGAACTTGCGGGAGACGGCACGCGATAGCATCGTCGCGCCCCCCCCCCCCCCCCCCCGCGGTGATTTGATTTATCTCTGAAACTGCTAAAACGTAAAATTAAAAATGTTTTCAACAATTTTAGTCTTTTATTTGTAACCATTACAAACATTTAACAATATTTTACAAAACAATATGATATTAAATCATGTTACTAAATATAAACTTGCAACGTGTCTGCTACGATTTCCCGGCAGCAAAACCAGACATTTCTTTTGGAAAATAGATCTGAAATTTTGGAAAGATTGTCGGAAAGCTTTGGCTATTATTCCTAGGAAAAAAAGCCAGATATTTATATGAAGATTTTTTGGCGTTTTTTCTATTCTATTATTCCTAGGAAAAAAAAACAGAAATTTATATGAAGATTTTTTGGCGTTATTTCTGGGAGCCTGACAAGACCACAGCGAGACGAGCTTAGTGACCACATAAAAACTACGTTTGAACGACCCCGCGGTGAGAGATCAACCAGATAACACCGAGGCAATTAGTCATCGTCGTCGCCGTCATCGTTTTTGCGAGTTAGCCAACTCCGTTTTTTAAAACAACGCATGAAAAGTGCACTTTTTTACATTATCAAAACGATTTTTATTTTTCAGCCTATTTACAGCATTTTCAAATACAGAATTTTGAGATACAGAATTTTGAAATGCAGAAATTTGACCAACCAGAATTTTGAGATACAGAATTTTGACTTACAGTATTTTGATCATACAGTATTTTGTACATACAGTATTTTGAAATACAGTATTTTGAGATACAGTATTTTAAATACAGTATTATGACCCATACAGTATTTTGACCCTAACCAAAAGTATTGCAAATTTTTGCTTCAACAGAACACGTAATTCTGAGTGGTTTTTGGAAACTTCATTACTCTTTATTTTCTAAGGTAAACTACAGAGAGTTTGACCTATGACAACAATTGTTCAAAATTGCAAGCTTAATATTTGTTGTATGCAAACTTTTTCCCTCCCACCAATAGGTATTGAAATAAATTGATGTACAAAAATTTAAATCAAATTTTACACCTGGTCGATACGTGTAAAGGTAGGCAGACAAACGGTTATAGGTTCAATCCCTCAAAGCCTATTATGGATATGAATTACAAAAGTATGCAAATGACGCGACTTTTTATGTCGTTGGCTCTTAGAAACAAGTTAGAGTGTCCGCGCGCGATATTTAATACCAAAAACAGTAGTAAGCCATTCGGGATTCTGTAATTCGGGATTTCGGCATTAGGAATTCTGTCATTAAGGCTTATGGCATTCGGGATTTTAGCCATTCGGGATTTTGATTTTCGGGATTTCGTACCCAACCCAAAACATTTAATGTCTCAATAAACAGTTTATTGTGGCAATAAACTATTAACTGTCGCAAACAAATTATTTACTGTCACAAAAAAATGTTTATTGATAATCCAAACTGCCATTTCAAGGAAACAGTTAACTTCTGATCAACCATTTATTGTCCAAATAAACAGTTTGTTGTTGCAATAAACTATTTATTGTCACAATAAACTGTTTATTGATAGTCCAAACTGCCATTTCAAAAAACAGTTAACTTCTAATAAACCATTTATTGTCCCAATAAATAGTTTATTGTTGCAATAAACTATTTACTGTCACAATAAACTGTTTATTGATAATCCAAACTGCCATTTAAAAACAGTTAACTTCTAATAAGCCATTTATTGTCCCAATAAACAGTTTATTGTTGCAAGAAACAGTTTATTGACTATCCAAACTGCCATTTCAAGGAAACAGTTAATTTCTGATCAACCATTTATTGTCCCAATAAACAATTTACTGTTGCAATAAACTATTTACTGTCACAATAAACTGTTTATTGATAATCCAAACTGCCATTTAAAAAAAGTTAACTTTTAATAAACCATTTATTGTCCCAATAAATAGCTTATTGTGGCAATAAACTATTTACTGTCACAATAAACTGTTTATTGATAATCCAAACTGCCATTTAAAAAAACAGTTAGCTTCTAATAAACCATTTATTGTCCCAATAAACAGTTTATTGTTGCAATAAACTATTTATTGATTATCCAAACTGCCATTTCAAGGAAACAGTTAACTTCTAATCAACCATTAATTGTCCCAATAAACAGTTTATCGTTGCAATAAACTATTTATTGTCACAATAAACTGTTTATTGATAATCCAAACTGCCATTTCAAAAAAAAGTTAACTTCTAACAAACCATTTACTGTCCCAATAAACAGTTTGTTGTTGCAATAAACTATTTACTGGCGCAAACAACTTTTTATTGGCGCAAACAACCATTTATTGCCACAGTTAACTCAAATTGCATTTTAGTTCTATCTTGTATGCAGCAAGCAATTACAATTGTTCGACGAGTCATTCTACTGTTTATTCTTGCCGTGAGAACAAGTCCGATTCCTTAAACCTTTTGGTCAATGTGGTGCAGTGTTCAGTGTAACAAAGTGTTAAAACAATAAAGACAATTATTAAGCTCCAACTAACAATAAAAAATTCTAAAGTGTTCAAAATAAAACAATATATATAATAAAAAGTAAAATGAATGTATTGGTACATTCAATAAGTTAAAAGTTTTGTGTGCAGTGGACAATTATAATTCTACGAGTAAGTGTTGCATTTTTTCTTCCACTTAAAAAGGTTTGTAACAATCAAATTATTTCTCTAATTATGTATTACTGTATTTGAATTTCTTTTGGGAAAAAAAGAGGTTTATTTGGAAATTTTTCATATTAAGGTCAGATCCACACAACAATAGTTATAATAAAATAATTTTACATTAGAAACATTGAGACGATCGAAATAGTATCAGGTATCGGTTATGTGACATACATAGTTCCTTGTGTTAGAATATTTTATCATGACAAGACTTTATCGTTATATGAGAACTTTAATGCGCATCTGGCCTAATTTTCCATTTTAAAATGGTTTACAAAATAGCATTTAACTTAAAAAACAATTAATTCGCACAATAAAGCATTTATTGTCGCAATAAACTACATATTTACATTTCGCACAGTGTCGAAAATTCGACCTGACTCTATTAATGTTTAGCTATACCTTTCAAATAAAAAAATTATGAAAATACGTTGCCATTAGTGTAAAGGATACAATTATTGGCACCCTAAGGAAATTTCAACTTTGATCAACCACAAATTTTGTATCTGTAGAGTGATGAGAATCGTTTGTATATTATATGTATATCAAAGTATTATTTAATAAAATTCGCGTTGGTTAGTTGAATTAAAAATAAATATAATTATTAAAATTTACTTTTAAAGACAAATTAAAAAAGTTTACCAAGAACTACAATTAATGGCAACACGATATAAGTATGGCACCCAAAAAAAGTACAATTATTGGCACCCTTTTATGAGGGAAAAATTAGATATTATGATTTTTAATGTATATTTTGTCATTTTTCAAAATAAAATTAATAACGAATGAGTGCTATAATTATTGGTAGTGTTAAAAGTAAAATTATTGACAGTGCCAATAATAATAAGTTTTCATCAAAAAATTGAGCTAGAAGTAGTGAAAAACTACATACCAAATTATAGGTCCTTAACCAAACCATCCTAATTTTTCACATTTTTTTTTAATTTTGTCGAATGTGCTTACACTTTTATTTAAAAAAGAAAATCGAAAGAAAATATCTTCAAATCAAAGATGCAGAAAAGTTATATATTATGTGCAGTTTCAAAATAAAAAATAAATTGACTTAATCGGACCACTATTGAATAATGGAGTGCCAATAATTCTGTCAAGAATTTGGGGTGCCAATATTTGTAAGCCATTATGCTATAGGCCAGTTAAAAAGGTAGATGTAGAAAAGTGTTCACGTATTTATATATAGATCACATTTAGAGCCGATTTTTCTATCTCTAGATAAACAAATTTTTAACTATCTTAGGAATTAACAAACAAACAGATACATTTATATATTTTCTAATTTTATTAGAAAATATTCGGAGAACAATTATGTACAATCACTCATAAGACAATTAACATAAGAAAACACTAAGGGCTTGTTTCACAATGTTTGAATAAAGTTCTGATTAGTTATTCGACACATAAATA